>CM055122.1:526017580-527217580 GCA_029206835.1 Rana muscosa
TGAACAGCTGTTCTTTTGCATAGTAACCACAGGGGGTTGCTTGTGCAGTACTGTTATTATTCGGAAAGAGAAAGCCATTCTCTGATTGTACAAGGTGAAAATCATGATGTCACCACCCCGTGCCTCCACATCATCCACTCAAATAATGTCTTGTATTCATAAAAAAAATTACAAGTTTTTCTCTAAATGCTGTCAATGGCGAGTGAGCAACCCCCTTTGGCTACTATGCACAAGGGCAACTGCTCAGCACTGGACCCAGAGGACTGTTGTCAAGAAGCAATAAAAACCATACCTAAAATGCAATTATTAATGTGGTTTCTTAGTTTTGCCAATTAAAGTGACTTGGTCAATATTTCTTGAAGAGTAAAGTAAAGAACCCTGTTAAAATATGCCACACTGCAGATCACTTGGCCAGTACAGATATCTAACACGTTCAAGTGTGTTGTTTACCTGCTCCCCTGGCACACCCTGTGGTCCTTCCTGCCTGTCCAAACATCTTCTAACGATGTACGACACAGTGGGAGGAACCACAACATGTTGCAGGGGAGGTATTCCAAATACCAAAAAAAAATTAGTAAGGATAAATCACTTACTGGATAACTCCCCAAAATGCTCCAACTTTTACTCTCCAAATGCTCCAAGTTGCCAATTGACAGTAAATTTACGGACAGTTTGTAAAATCTGTGTGTAGCGGCCTCACCCCGACCTCTTTAGCTAGGGGTATGTCGAGCGACAGAGTGAGGTGCGCTACGGCCCATGTCCTCCCCATGGCTGTGGGTGAGGTGAAGGCCGGTACCAATCTTTTCTTCGGGCCAAATGTGTGCTGGTTATGAGGGTCAGTCCTTCCGTGCCAGAATCTCCCTTTGTTCCCATCAACAGAGTCCATACACCCATCAAAGTCCAAACTCAGGTTTATTGCGTATCTCCACATACAGTCAAATGCAACGGCATGATACGATGGGGAAGCAGGTCAAGGCACTGTACAGGTTCCTAGTCCCTACACTCCCTGTGCTATGACCAGGGGTTGCAGGAGTCTTGATGAAAGCTCCTCCGCTGCGCTGTAGCCCCTATCAGGGGAAGATGTCCTCCAAGGGAGTTACCAAAGGCCCATCCGTCACCGGGTTGACACTGCACCGGGTCTTCGGACGGGTGACCTCCCCAGCCTCCTCACCTCAGATGCGGGTCCCCTCGCAAGGGGCGCCCTGGAGCAACTTCACCCTCGCGGGACCCAGTCGGAGTCACCGGGTCCCAGGCCTCCTCAATAGTACCTCACCCCAGGCTGAAGGTGCCTGGGATGGACTCCATCTTCATTCCGGCCAGGCCTAGGGCGCCTAGGCCGGAACCTTGAACCGCCCGCACCCAGGCCTAAGGTGCCTGGGTGCGTGAAGAGATGATCCCCCCCCCCCAAAGACCTCGTGGCGAGAGCGTCTTCCCCTTTTTATCTCCTCCCATCGACACCACGGCGGGTTCCCCGCCCCAGCCGTACCATCTCCAGGAAGGGACAAAAAAAAGGGTAACACTTTGGTAGTGATTCTACCTCGAGCCTGTAGGTACCCCGCCACCCACAGGCCAAGGAGAATATTGCACCACCCAATCCTCCACGAATAACAAAAAGGGGTCTAATCCCTGACATAATTACACACCTGGGTCTCTCTACCCCCAGGTGTATCCCACTAACTTTGAAGACCCCGCTACATGTGATTTTTACAACTTTCTGTAAATATCTGGGGCTAAAAATTTGGTATGTTGTGTTGACTTTTTGAGTATAAACCAGGCAAATTACCTGTTATGAGTATTGTCAGTGTTTCCATATTGTGTTTATACTGTTTAAATATCGATTGTCTGAGTTTTTAATAGGAGTTCTGTAGTTTTTAAAATTGTCAGTAAAAAAAAGTGTTCTGTTAGTAAATTGTTCATGTTTTGTCAGTAAAAAATGCTGCTGACAAAGAGCGGAGTGGGAGAACTGAGCAGTCAGCAGTGTTTGATTGCTCAGTTCTCACTGCAGAGCTGGCAGGGGACAGATGCAGCATGGGATCAATGCTGCATCCACCTACAGTGGGGAGAACAAGTATTTGATACACTGACGATTTTGCAGGTTTTCCTACTAACAAAGCATGTCGAGGTCTGTGATTTTTATCATAGGTACTCTTCAACCATGAGAGACAGAATCTAAAACAAAAATTCAGAAAATCACATTGTATGATTTTTAAATAATTAATTAGAATTTTATTGCATGACATAAGTATTTGATCACCTAGCAACCAGTAAGAATTCCGGCTCTCACAGACCTGTTATTTTTCTTTCTCGTACATCACGGGACACAGAGCGACATAGTCATTACTAATGGGTTATATAGATACCGTCAGGTGCTGGCACTGGCAACTTCCAAAACCGGAAGTACCCTCCCCTATATAAGCCCCTCCCATCCGGGAGCACCTCAGTTTTTTGCCAGTGTCTAAGGTGTTGGCCAAGAAGAAACATGTGTTTTTCACTGAGCTTGCGTACAGGTTCTTTTGGGCCTCAGTAAGCTATTCCGGATCCGACCAAAAAAGCTTCATAGCTAAACGGTCGGTACCCGGGCCTTGCAGAGAAGAGCAAGGTTTTGCCTGTAATGCTTCTCTTAGGAGAGCTGGACCCTGGGATCCAGAGCTCTGGTCATACCCACGACCAAGATGTTTTCTGTGCAGGGTGCTATACAGGTCCAGGGGAGTGGAATCCTTGGGAACCCGGTCCCTGAAGGTTTGATTACAATGCCTGCCGTGATAGGTGAAGTTTGGGCTTCTGTGGACCAAACAAAGTCCTGCGGCGAGGAAAAGGTAAGTGGGGGCCCTCAGGAACTTGGTTCTATTGAGGGACCCCAAGCCTATTTTGTCTTTCTGCCTGTTACCTAAGGTATTCCCGCTAATATTCTGTGTATGCCTGTTACTACTGAGAAAATGTAAAAATTTTAATAGTAGGCAAGAAAAAATAAAATAAAAAAAATGTAAGACCGCGGTACCTGTGTTAGACACTAGAGGCCGCTATGGTTCTTTTTCTTGTAATGTGGATTTTTTTCTTCCAGAATCAAATCCAGGCAGTTGGTATGTTCTCTGCTGGGAAGCTGTCTCCTCTGCCCTGTTGCTGCGCTCATCCATCCCCGGGCCCTGCGGCAAAGGGGGCCCTGGCTCCCGTCTAGCTCCTTATTGTTTTTAAAAAAGGGCGCCGAAGGCGCACGTGCCCGCGCGCGTGCGCGTGCACGCGCCTCTATTCATAGAGGCGATCTGAAAAAAGGGGCGGAGCGGGTGGATGACGCTCAGGTGTGCGCCGCGGCGCTACTGCGCATGTGCGGGCGTCCAGCGTGTTTTAAAGCACATTATAGCTGGCTATTGAATGCACAGACAGAGCTAGCAACAGATAAAGGCACACAGAGGCGGTTGATGCAGGCATCCCCTAGAAAGGCACTTTAGTAGACACCAACTGTGATATAGCAGCAATTGTGCTAGACTATTCTCAGTAAAAGTGGTGTATTACGGCTGGAATACCTCAGCTTTAGGCTTAAGAATATGCCGTCCAGAAGCTCCGGAACTGAATCTTCCAGGAAGCGAAGGGGGTCTCATCGGGCTCTGAGGTGGGCATGCTTCTGCTGCACCAGTCTCCCCTGAAGTTCAGAGGTAAGTGACCATAGAGACCCCGCAGGGGTACTTGGTACTGTGGCTGTCCTCAGTCACCTGCTCCTGTGTATGTAACAGAGGAGGTTTTTTCCTCAGCTCTGGGAGGATTAGAGAGAGATTGTCAACATTGATCGCTGCCTCCCTGTCAGGGAAAGCACGCCGATCTCCGTCTCCTCCTTCAGAGTGCCTGTTAGCAGAGCAACAGTCCCATACAGGGATCGACCTGCCTGAAGGGGATCAGGATGAGGTTGATTCTGTTATAGAGGAATCAACAGTGGAGGAACCTTTCTCAGCAGCTCAAGCTGAAAGATTATGGGTTCAGTCTCTGACTAACATGGTCCGATCGGCATTAAAAATGCACCTTGCGGAACCATCAACCACTACTGTATCCTCGTTGGGGTCGCTAGAAGCCCCCAGACTGTCTGTTCTTTTCCACTTCACCCTTTTACTGAAAGGGCTTATTTACCAGGATTGGGAACGTCCTGAGAAAATATTATTCCCCCAAGAGATTTCCGGTGGTCTATCCCATGGAGGATAAGTTCATCAAAAAAAAATTTAAAAAAAAATGGAAGGTCCCTACAGTGGACGCAGCCATCTCTTGTATGTATAAATCACTGACATGTCCAGTGGATAATGTCCAAATGTTCAAGAACCCAATAGATAAAAGATTGGAGTCCTTATGAAAGTCTGCTTCTTTCTACAGCAAGCTTGGTGACACAACCAGCAGTAGCAGCTATTGGGGTCTGCTAAGCAGTGAAGGATCAGTTAAAACAGGTCTTGAGGGACTTGACAGATCAGCAGGCCTTGCCCTAGCTGATCTACCTAGAGCCTTAGGCTTTGCGGTTGACGCCATAAAGGATTCAGTCCATCAGGCCTCCCGCCTTACGCTGTCTAGAGTACATATGCGTAGGCTTCTATGGCTCAAAAACTGGTCTGCTGAAGCTCCCTGTAAGGAATGGCTGGTTAGCGTCCCATTTCATGGTGAACGCTTATTCAGGGAAAACCTGGACAAATATATCCAGAAAATTTCCAGCGGTAAAAATACGCTCTTGCCGGTTAAAAACAGAGTTAGAGGTCCCTCTTTAAGAGGCCTGCTTCTCCAGTCCCTGGGGCATCGGCTGTGTAACAGTTCCGACGGCCTCCTCGGTCAATTCCCGGGGGTAAAAAACAGGGACAATAGCAGGGTAATGAGAAACCCTGGGTCAGGGGAGGTACAAAACCTCCCCCAAAGTTAAATTCATTGAAGGGTTGCCCCCACTCAGTCGGGTGGGGGGAGGACTCCAGTTGTTCACAAGAGACCTGGCGGGACGCGATCAAGACAGATAGGTGCTCTCCGTAGTATGTTGGGGATACAGATTGGAGTTAAGAGACTCTCCTCCTTCCCATTTTTGAGGTCAAACGTGCCAAGGGATAACCGGAAGAGAGGATCCCTCCTGTTGGCACTAGAACAACTATTGCTCCAAGGAGTAATTATGGAGGTTCCCCTGGAAGAATGAGGGTTCGGGTTTTACTCAAACCTCTCTACAGTCCCGAAGCAAACGCGGACGGGAGGCCCATATTAATTCTAAAAGGGCTATACAAATTCCTGTATATCAGGACTTTCCGATGAAGTCGATCCGATCGGTGGCCACTGCCCTACAAGGGGAGGATTGGTTAGCCGCGTTCGACATCAAAGATGCTTATCTGCACATTCCCATCTTTCCAGTCTACCAAAAGTTTCTACGCTTTGCAGTAGAAGGGCGCCATTTTCAGTTCAGAGCCTTACCCTTCGGTTTGGCCACAGCACCACGAGTGTTTACAAAAATTCTGGCCCTTTATTGGCCAATCTAAGAACACAAGGTGTAATGATAATGGCATATCTAGATGACTTGTTGCTGATAGACCACTCAGTGAAAAAACTAGAAGTGGTCGTTCACAAGACAATCAAGTATCTGGAATCTCACGGTTGGATTATCAACCGAGAAAAGTCAGCCCTAAAAACCAGTCAAAAGTCTGGAATACTTGGGGCTAAGGTTGGATTCAGGCCAGAGAAAAATATTCTTGCCTCGAGGAAAGGTGTTGTCTTTGAAAGATTTGATCCACTTAGTGGGTACAAAAAAGACAGCCGTCCATACGCCTGTGCATAAGGCTGCTGGGAAAAATGGTGGCATCATTCGAAGCAGTACCCTACGGTCAATTCCATTCAAGGAATTTGCAGGGGGCCATACTGTCAGCCTGGAACAAAAAAGTTCAGGCCCTAGACTTACAATGTCCTTGTCCCCTTCCGTTCGCAAGAGCCTCCGTTAGTGGTTGGTTCCCCAGAATCTGGAAAAAGGGAAATCCTTCAGTCTGATTTCTTGGAAGGTGGTCACTACAGATGCCAGCCTTATAGGCTGGGGAGCAGTACTGGAGCAATAGTCTCTCCAGGGCAGATGGTCGGATGCAGAAAAGGCCCTGCCCATCAATCTCTTAGAGATACGAGCAGCCCGGTATGCCCTAGTAGCATGGACATCCAAACTCCAAGGGTCCCCTGTCAGAATTCAATCAGACAATGCCACAGCAGTGGCATATATCAATCATCAGGGGGGCACCAGGAGTCGTGCAGCCCAGAGGGAAGTAAATTACATCCTGAAATGGGCAGAAAAATATGTCCCAGCCATATCTGCGGTATTCATTCCAGGAGTGGAGAATTGGAAGGCGGACTTTCTAAGTCGCCAGCAATTAGGCCCAGAGGAAGGGTCCCTTCACCCCGAGGTTTTCTGGACAATATGTCAGCGGTGGGGAACATCGGATGTAGATCTTCTAGCATCCAGATTCAACGCAAAGGGGGACAGGTTTGTCTCTCGGACAAGGGATCCCCTAGCTTGCGGCTCGGATGCCCTAGTGTTCCCTTGGGATCAGTTCAAGCTGATATATGCATTCACACCGCCACAATGGTTACCTCGATTACTCCGCAGAATCAGGGTAGAAAAGAAACCAGTGATTCCGGTGGCTCCAGCGTGGCCCCGAAGAGCGTGGTACGCGGAGATTGTAAAATTTCAGTGGGGAGTCCTTGGACTCTCCCACGTCGTCCGGACCTGCTTTCGCAAGGACCGATATACCACCCTTCCTTACCAGCCCTAGGTTTGACGACCTGGCTATGGAAGCCCACATTCTAAAAAAGAGAGGGCTCTCTAATCCTGTGGTATCTACCATGATCAATGCCAGGAAGCCGGTATCCAGGCAGATCTAATATAGAATCTGGAAGGCGTACATCGCGTGGTGTGAGGCCAAGAAATGGCATCAACATAAGTACGTAATAGGTAGGATTCTGGACTTCCTACAATGGGCTGTAGATAGGAAGCTTGCCTTGAGTACTATCAAGGGTCAGATTTCGGCCTTGTCAATATTTTTTCAAAGGCCCTTGGCTTCGCATTCACTAGTCAAAGCCTTTATACAAGGAGTGATGCGTATTAGTCCTCCGGTTAATATTCCCATATGTCCATGGGATCTAAACTTGGTTCTGTCGGTTCTACAGAAACAACCATTTGAACCATTACAGCATATTTCTTTGGTGCTTCTCACCAGGAAATTGATTTTTCTAGTAGCCATTTGTTCGGCTAAAAGAGTGTCGGAATTAGCAGCTATGTCCTGTAAGGAGCCATATCTGGTTATCCATAAGGATAGAGTAGTGTTACGTCCTCATCCAGCCTTTCTTCCTAGGGTGGTATTGAGGTTTCATTTGAACCAAGATGTGGTTCTTCCTTCTTTTTTCCCCAAACCTACTTCGGTAGAGGAAAAGTTATTGCATTCTTTGGATGTAGTAAGAGCAGTTAAAGCTTATCTAAAGGCCACTGCTCAGATTCGCAGAACGGATACTTTGGTTATTCTGCCGGAAGGCCCCAGAAAGGGTCAGGCAGCGTCAAAATCTACTTTAGCCAAGTGGATTCGACAGGTCATAATACAAGCCTATGGCTTGAGAAGGAGACCGCCTCCGTTCAAAGTTAGAGCGCACTCCACGAGAGCAGTTGGAACTTCATGGGCAGTGCATCACCAGGCCTCCCTGGCTCAAATCTGTAAGGCCGCAACATGGTCTTCAGTACACACGTTTACTAGGTTCTACCAGGTGGACGTTAAAAGTCAGGAGGATGTCGCCTTTGGGCGCAGTGTGTTGCAGGCCGCAAAAGATCCTCATGTCTGATAGCGCTCAGCTTATATATGGTGTATCCCCCCCCTCATTGGGCATTGCTTTAGGACATCCCATTAGTAATGACTATGTCGCTCTGTGTCCCGTGATGTACGAGAAAGAAAATAGGATTTTTATAACAGCTTACCTGTAAAATCCTTTTCTTGGAGTACATCACGGGACACAGAGCTCCCGCCCCTCTTTGGGGACACTTATTGCTTTGCTACAAAACTGAGGTGCTCCCGGATGGGAGGGGCTTATATAGGGGAGGGTACTTCCGGTTTTGGAAGTTGCCAGTGCCAGCACCTGACGGTATCTATATAACCCATTAGTAATGACTATGTCGCTCTGTGTCCCGTGATGTACTCCAAGAAAAGGATTTTACAGGTAAGCTGTTATAAAAATCCTATTTTTCTTTAAGAAACCCTCTTATTCTCCACTCATTACCTGTATTAACTGCTCCTGTTTGAACTCGTTACCTGTACAAAAGACACTTGTCCACACACTCAATCAGACTCCAACCTCTCCACAATGGCCAAGACCAGAGAGCTGTGTAAGCACTAGGGATGGGCCCGGTGCTCGATTCGAACCCACGTTCGAATCGAGCACCGGGCGTTCGCTCGCTCGGCGAGCCCAGAACTATTTGGGCCGTTCGCATCACATTCGTGTGATGCGAGCGGCCCCGCAATGCATTGCGGCCGGCGCGGCCGGCGCAGTGCATTGCTGGCTGATGATTGGCCAAGCATGCACTGTGACCCCGCATGCTTGGCCAATCACAGCGCCCGAAACTCGGAGAGCAATAATTGGCTACAGGCAGGACGCCTGTAGCCAATTACAGCTCAGGGGCTTTAGTACACGCCCCACCATTTAAAAGGCCGCCACGCCGTCGGCCCCGGTCACATGAGTTCCGGCTTTAGGAGAGATCAGTCTGCTGATTCTGTCTTTGCTTGATACTGAAAGATTTGCTCTTCTTTGCTAAACCATTGGCTATTTCTTTGCTAAACCATTGCTACCTAAGTCATTGATCGTTCATTGCTGCTGATTGCACAGTTAGTGTGTTATTAGCTGCTGCTGGGGATTAGTCTGGTGCGTGCTTACTGTTAGTACAGTATTGCAGTAGTACCAACCGCAGTGCTGTTAGCACAGCATTGCACCCCAACAGCACCCATAGGACTTCTAGTGTGTTAGTGGCAGCAAACAGAGCTCCTATATTTTCTTCTCAGCAGCACCCATAGGACTTCTAGTGTGTTAGTGGCTTCACACAGAGCTCCTATATTTTCATCTCAGAAGCACCCATAGGACTTCTAGTGTGTTAGTGGCAGCAAACAGAGCTCCTATATTTTCTTCTCAGCAGCACCCATAGGACTTCTAGTGTGTTAGTGGCAGCAAACAGAGCTCCTATATTTTCTTCTCAGCAGCACCATTAGGACTTCTAGTGTGTTAGTGGCAGCAAACAGAGCTCCTATATTTTCATCTCAGAAGCACCCATAGGACTTCTAGTGTGTTAGTGGCATCACACAGAGCTCCTATATTTTCATCTCAGAAGCACCCATAGGACTTCTAGTGTGTTAGTGGCATCACACAGAGCTCCTATATTTTCTTCTCAGCAGCACCCATAGGACTTCTAGTGTGTTAGTGGCAGCAAACAGAGCTCCTATATTTTCTTCTCAGCAGCACCCATAGGACTTCTAGTGTGTTAGTGGCTTTACACAGAGCTCCTATATTTTCATCACAGAAGCACCCATAGGACTTCTAGTGTGTTAGTGGCATCACACAGAGCTCCTATATTTTCTTCTCAGCAGCACCCATAGGACTTCTAGTGTGTTAGTGGCTTCACACAGAGCTCCTATATTTTCATCTCAGAAGCACCCATAGGACTTCTAGTGTGTTAGTGGCAGCAAACAGAGCTCCTATATTTTCTTCTCAGCAGCACCCATAGGACTTCTAGTGTGTTAGTGGCAGCAAACAGAGCTCCTATATTTTCTTCTCAGCAGCACCCATAGGACTTCTAGTCTGTTAGTGGCAGCAAACAGAGCTCCTATATTTTCATCTCAGAAGCACCCATAGGACTTCTAGTGTGTTAGTGGCATCACACAGAGCTCCTATATTTTCATCTCAGAAGCACCCATAGGACTTCTAGTGTGTTAGTGGCATCACACAGAGCTCCTATATTTTCTTCTCAGCAGCACCCATAGGACTTCTAGTGTGTTAGTGGCAGCAAACAGAGCTCCTATATTTTCTTCTCAGCAGCACCCATAGGACTTCTAGTGTGTTAGTGGCATCACACAGAGCTCCTATATTTTCTTCTCAGAAGCACCCATAGGACTTCTAGTGTGTTAGTGGCATCACACAGAGCTCCTATATTTTCTTCTCAGCAGCACCCATAGGACTTCTAGTGTGTTAGTGGCATCACACAGAGCTCCTATATTTTCATCTCAGAAGCACCAATAGGACTTCTAGTGTGTTAGTGGCATCACACAGAGCTCCTATATTTTCTTCTCAACAGCACCCATAGGACTTCTAGTGTGTTAGTGGCATCACACAGAGCTCCTATATTTTCTTCTCAGAAGCACCCATAGGACTTCTAGTGTGTTAGTGGCATCACACAGAGCTCCTATTTCTTGTTCATACATCACGGGACACAGAGCGGCATAGTCATTACTATGTGGGTTATATAGAATTACCTTCAGGTGCTGGCACTGGCAACTTCCAAAACAGGAAGTACCCTCCCCTATATAAGCCCCTCCCATCCGGGAGCACCTCAGTTTTTTGCCAGTGTCTAAGGTGTTGGCCAAGGTTAACATGTATTCATCTGGGCTTGTGTACAGGTTCTCTGGGCCTTAGCAAGCTATTCCGGATCCGACCAAAAAAGCTTCATAGCTAAACGGTCGGTACCCGGGCCTTGCAGAGAAGAGCAGGGTTTTGCCTGTAATGCCTCTCTTAGGAGGGCTGGACCCTGGGATCCAGAGCTCTGGTCATACCCAAAACCAAGAGGCTATCTGTGCAGGGTGCTATACAGGTCCAGGGGAGTGGAATCCTTGGGAACCCGGTCCCTGAAGGTCTAGTACAATGCCTGCCGTGAGAGGTGAAGTTTGGGCTTCTGTGGACCAAACAAAGTCCTGCGGCGGGGAAAAGGTAAGTGGGGGCCCCTCAGGAACTTGGTTCTATTGAGGGGACCCCCAAGCCTAATATGTCTTTCTGCCTGTTACCTAAAGGTATTCCCGCTAATAGCTGTATATGCCTAAGAAATCCTAGAAATGTATTTTCATAAAGGAAGTTTTAAAAACTGTAAACCTAGAAATGTTTTTCATAAAGGAGGTTTTAAAAAAAAAAAAAAGACAAAAGTGCGGTACCTGTGTTTGTCCACTAGAGGCCGCTGTGGAACGTCTTTTTTTCTTGGGACTATTCCTTCCATGGTGAAAGTCCAGGCAGATGAGTGAGCTCTCTATCAGGGAAGCTGCATTCCTCTGTCATGCTGCCAAGTAGTTTCCTTCCATCCCCGAGTCCTGGTGAAACAGGGACCCTGGCTCCTCTCCCTACATGGCGCCAAGAGCGCACACGTGCACGCGCGCGCGCGCACACACGCTTTCTTTTTATAAGATTTAGCTTCAAAAAAGGGGGCGGAGCCTGGCGGATGACGCGCTCTGTGCGCCCAGCGCTTCTGCGCATGTGCGGGCGTCCCAGCAAGATAAAAGGACTCAGTCCACGCTGCTTGCTATGGACACAGAGCATGAAAAGGAGCTGGTAGCATGGTATAGGGGCTTACAGCGGGCGGTTGATACAGGCATCCCCAGAAAGACGCATTAGTAGACACCCACTGATGTACATAGCAGCAAATTGCATTAGACTATTTCAGTAAAGGGGTGTATTGCGGCTGGAATACCTCAGCTTTGAACTAAGGAATATGCCGCCTAAAAAACTCCGAGATATACCTCTCAGGAAGTGTAGGGGGTCTCCATCGGGCTCTGAGGATCTGGAGCAGTCATCTGCACCTTCCTCCCCTGAGAAATCAGAGGTTAATACCCATAAGGAACCCCCGGGAGTGCCAGGTACTGCGGCTGTCCTCAGTCCACCTGCTCCTGCATATATAACAGAGGAGGTTTTTGCCTCAACTCTGGAGGGATTGGAGCAGAGATTGGCAGCATTGATCGCTTCTTCTCTACAGGAAAGAAAGCGCGCCAGATCTCCATCCCCTCCATTAGAGTGCCTGTTGGCAGAGCAACAGTCCCAGGAAGGGACTGACCTTCCTGAAGGGGATCAGGAGGAGGTTAACTCTGTTTTTGAGGAATCGACAGTAGATGAACCATTTTCAGCATCACAGACTGAAAGATTGTGGGTCCAGACCCTAACTGACATGGTTCGATCTGCATTTAAAATGCCTCTTGTTGAACCATCAACTACTGCTGTCTCCTCGTTGGGGTCGCTAAAAGCTCCCCAGATTAATTGCTCCTTTCCAATTCATCCATTATTGGAAGGACTTATATACCAGGACTGGGAACATCCTGATAAACTATTTGTTCCACCTAAGAAATTTCAGGTGATCTATCCCATGGAGGAAAAATTCACCCAGAGATGGAATGTTCCTACGGTGGACGCAGCCATTTCTTTTGTGAACAAATCACTGACATGTCCAGTAGATAATGTTCAAATGTTCAAAGATCCAGTAGATAAAAAATTGGAATCTTTATTAAAATCTGCTTTTTCCACAGCAGGGGCTGTTACACAGCCAGCAGTGGCAGCTATTGGGGTCTGCCAAGCTTTAAAGGATCAAATGAAAATGGTCCTGAGGGATTTGCCAGACCAGCAGGCCCAGGCTCTGCTGATCTGCCTAGAGCATTATGCTTTGCGGTTGACGCCATCAAGGATTCTATCCATCAGGCCTCCCGCCTCACGCTGTCTTTGGTACATATGCGTAGGCTTCTGTGGCTCAAGAACTGGTCTGCTGAGGCTCCCTGTAAGAAGCTCTTAGTTAGCTTCCCATTTCATGGAGAACGCCTTTTTTGGCGAAGACCTGGATAAATATATCCAGAAGATTTCCAGTGGTAAAAGTACTATCTTACCAATTAAAAAGAGGTCTAGGGGTCCGTCTTTTAAGAGGACTACCTCTCCTATCCCTGGGACGTCTGCTACTAAGCAGTTCCGACGGCCTCCTCGGTCAAACTCAGGAGGTAAAAATCAGGGACAGTCACAGGGTAATAAAAAGCCCTGGATCCGAAGAGGTACTAAACCAGCCTCCAAGTCAAGCCTATGAAGGGCTGCCCCCACTCAGACGGGTGGGGGGAAGACTTCAGTTGTTCACAGAGACCTGGCGGGAGACGATCAAAGACAGATGGGTGCTCTCCGCAGTAACTCAGGGATACAAGTTGGAGTTAAAAGAGTCTCCTCCTTCCCATTTTATGTGGTCAGGCATGCCAAAAGACCCTCTGAAAAGAAGGTGTCTCCTAGTGGCGTTAGAACAACTATTGCTCCAAGGAGTAATTATGGAGGTTCCTATGGAAGAGTGGGGGTTGAGTTTCTACTCAAACCTTTTCACAGTCCCGAAACCAAACGGGGACATAAGACCCATATTGGACCTAAAGAGTCTAAACAAATTTCTAAACGTCCGGTCCTTCCGGATGGAGTCGATCCGATCGGTCACCGCTGCCCTACAGGGGGAGGAATGGTTAGCCTCGATCGACATCAAAGATGCTTACTTGCATGTTCCCATCTTTCCAGGTCATCAAAAATTTCTACACTTTGCAGTAGAAGGGCGCCATTTTCAGTTCAGAGCCTTACCATTCGGTCTGGCCACAGCACCACGAGTGTTCACAAAAATTCTGGCCCCACTGTTGGCCGATCTAAGAACACGAGGTGTAACGATAATGGCATACCTACACGACCTGTTGTTGATGGACCACTCAGTTGCCAAGCTAGAAGTGGTAATTGTCGATACAATCAAGTATCTAGAATCTCACGGTTGGGTCATCAACCTGGACAAGTCAGCCCTACAGCCAGTGAAAAACCTGGTATATCTAGGGCTACGGCTGGATTCAGACCAGAGGAAGATTTTCTTACCTCTAGACAAGGTATCCTCTTTGAGGGGCTTGGTCCGTCTGCTTTGTGCAAAAAGACAGCCGTCCATACGCCTGTGCATGAGGCTGCTAGGAAAGATGGTAGCATCATTCGAAGCTGTGCCATACGCCCAATTCCACTCAAGGAATTTACAGAGGGCCATATTGTCAGCCTGGAACGGAAAAATTCAGGCTCTAGACTTCCCGATGGCTTTGTCCCCTTCCGTTCGGAAGAGTCTCTGCTGGTGGTTGATCCCCCAGAATCTCCAGAAGGGAAAACCCTTCAGTCCGATATCCTGGAAGGTGGTCACTACAGATGCCAGCCTTATAGGCTGGGGGGCAGTACTGGAGCAATGGTCTCTCCAGGGCAGATGGTCAAATGTAGTAAAAACCCTGCCCATCAATCTCTTAGAGATACGAGCAGCCCGGTATGCCCTAGTAGCCTGGGCATCCAGACTCCAAGGGTCCCCTGTCAGAATTCAATCAGACAATGCCACAGCAGTGGCATATATCAATCATCAGGGAGGCACCAGGAGTCGTGCAGTCCAGAGGGAAGTAAGTCACATCCTGGAATGGGCAGAAAAGCATGTCCCATGTATGTCAGCTGTCTTCATTCCAGGGGTGGAGAATTGGAAGGCGGACTTTCTAAGTCGCCAACAGTTATGCCCAGGGGAATGGTCCCTTCATCCCGAGGTCTTCCGAGCAATATGTCAGCGGTGGGGAACACCGGATGTAGATCTGCTAGCATCCAGATTCAACGCAAAGGTGGACAGATTTGTCTCCCGGACAAGGGATCCCCTCGCTTGCGGCTCGGATGCTCTGGTGTTCCCTTGGGATCAGTTCAGACTGATATATGCATTCCCTCCGCTACAATTGTTGCCTCGACTCCTTCGCAGAGTCAGGTTGGAAAAGAAGCCGGTGATCCTGGTGGCTCCAGCGTGGCCCCGAAGGGCCTGGTACGCGGAGATCATCAAAATGTCTGTGGGGAGTCCTTGGACCCTTCCACGTCGTCCGGACCTGCTTTCGCAAGGACCGATATACCACCCTTCCTTACTAACTCTAAGTTTAATGGCCTGGCTATTGAATCCCACATCCTAAAGAAGAGAGGTCTCTCTAACTCTGGGGTATCAACTATAATCAATGCCAGGAAGCCTGTATCCAGGCAGATCTACTATAGAGTTTGGAAGGCGTACATCACTTGGTGCGAGGCCAGAAAATGGCATCCACGTAAGTACGTTATAGGCAGAATTCTGGACTTCCTGCAGTGGGCTGTAGACAGGAAGTTTGCCTTAAGTACTATCAAGGGCCAGGTTTCGGCCTTATCAATACTATTTCAAAGGCCCCTGGCTATGCATTCACTTGTCAAATCCTTTATGCAAGGTGTGACTCGTATTATTCCACCGATTAAAGCTCCCATATGCCCATGGGATCTAAATTTGGTTCTGTCGGTTCTGCAGAAGCAGCCATTTGAACCTTTGCGGCACATTTCCTTGGTTCTACTCACCAGAAAATTGATATTTTTAGTAGCCATATGCTCGGCTAGAAGAGTGTCGGAATTAGCCGCCATGTCCTGTAAAGAGCCATATCTGGTTATTCATGAGGACAGAGTAGTATTACGTCCTCACCCAGCCTTTCTTCCTAAGGTGGTATCGAGGTTTCACTTGAACCAAGATGTGGTTCTTCCTTCTTTTTCCCCAAACCGAGCTCGGTAGAGGAAAAGTTATTGCATTCTTTGAATGTAGTAAGAGCAGTTAAAGCTTATCTAAAAGCCACTGCTCAGATTCGTAGAACGGATTCTTTGTTTGTTCTGCCGGAAGGCCCCAGAAAGGGTCAGGCAGCATCAAAATCTACTTTAGCCAAGTGGATTCGACAGGTCATAATACAAGCCTATGGCTTGAGAAGTAGACCGCCTCCGTTCAAAGTTAGGGCGCACTCCACGAGAGCAGTTGGAACTTCATGGGCAGTGCATCACCAGGCCTCCCTGGCTCAAATTTGTAAGGCCGCAACATGGTCTTCAGTACACACGTTTACTAGGTTCTACCAGGTGGACGTTAGAAGTCAGGAGGATGTCGCCTTTGGGCGCAGTGTGTTGCAGGCCGCAAAAGATCCTCATGCCTGATGGCGCCAAGCTTATGTATGGTATATCCCCCCCCCTCATTTGGCATTGCTTTGGGACGTCCCACATAGTAATGACTATGCCGCTCTGTGTCCCGTGATGTATGAACAAGAAAGTAGGATTTTTAAAACCGCTTACCTGTAAAATCCTTTTCTTGGAGTACATCACGGGACACAGAGCTCCCACCCCTCTTTTGGGGACACGTATTGCTTTGCTACAAAACTGAGGTGCTCCCGGATGGGAGGGGCTTATATAGGGGAGGGTACTTCCTGTTTTGGAAGTTGCCAGTGCCAGCACCTGAAGGTAATTCTATATAACCCACATAGTAATGACTATGCCGCTCTGTGTCCCGTGATGTACTCCAAGAAAAGGATTTTACAGGTAAGCTGTTTTAAAAATCCTACTATTTTCATCTCAGAAGCACCAATAGGACTTCTAGTGTGTTAGTGGCATCACACAGAGCTCCTATATTTTCTTCTCAGCAGCACCCATAGGACTTCTAGTGTGTTAGTGGCAGCAAACAGAGCTCCTATATTTTCTTGTCAGCAGCACACATAGTACCTATAGTGTGTTAGTGTCAGCACCCATAGGACCTACAGTGTGTTGTGAGCACACATAGGAGCTCTATTTTTTATACTATATACACTACCGACTACAATGGCTGGAAGACCGCCAAGGAGAGGCAGAGCGTGCTGAGGCAAGAACACAGGGCAGGCAGGCTCTGTTTCTAGAGACAACAGTGCTGGCCGTGGACGTGGTCGTGCATCGTCATCAGCACGTGGCCATGGGACACGCTTGTCTTTGTTTTCGGCAGCTGGACATGTGGAGCCGCATCATGCCGAAGGCTTGGTAGAATGGATGACCAAGCCCTCCTCATCCTCCTCATCCTCTCTCACCCAGGCTCAGGGTACTGGCAGAGCAGCTGCCAACGCGTACTCAATGGCATCATCAGCCACCCCTTCCCTAGACCCACCATTTCCTCCTGAGGAGTCCCCCAAACTGTTTGAGCACAGTGTTGGGTACATGCTCCAGGAGGATGCCCAACGATTCGAAGGCTCGGATGATGATACCCAGCTTGAGGAAGTCAGTAGTGTGCGCGCAGAGAGAGGGGATGCTGAAGGACAGCAATCTGGCAGTACTGTTCCACCAGCTGCAGCTTACTGCCAGGTTTGCTCTAGTGGTGAAGAGGGAGGGGATGATGAGGTCACTGACTCCACGTGGGTGCCTGAAGGGAGAGAGGAGGAGGAGGATGCGGCGTCACATGTCCAACGAGGCAGGATGCCCCCTGGAGGCCAGCTAGAGGCCAGCACAGCAACTGTACCACACCGCAGAGCTCCGCCTGTGCAGGGTGCTGCCTCTGCACGTTATCACAAAAGTTCTTTGGTGTGGGCCTTTTTTGAGACGAGTGCATCAGATCGCACCACTGCTATTTGCAATATTTGTCTCAAGCGTATCTCGCGTGGCCAAAACATCATCCGCTTGGGCACCACAAGCATGAGCAGACATATGTCGACCTGCCATGCAGCTCGTTGGCAAGCACACATAAAAGACCCACACCAAAGAACAAAGCGGACCTCTCCTTGCTCCTCATCAGCTGGGATCTCCATCCCCACTATATCTTCAGTCCTCTCTGAAAGCTGCTCTGAGAGGACTGAAGGTGTAGAATTAGGTGTGTCACAACCAAGTACTTGCAGTACACCGACGTCCGATTGTAGCAGGCAAATTTCCCTGCCCCAGCTGCTGGACCGTCGAAAGAAGTATACTCCCAGCCATCCACATGCCCAGCGGTTGAATGCTAGCTTGGCTAAATTGCTAGCACTTCAACTGCTGCCTTTTCAGTTGGTAGACTCGGCCCCCTTCCGTGAGTTTGTTCAATGTGCTGTTCCTCAGTGGCAGGTTCCCAAACGCCACCTTTTCTCACGGAAGGCGATTCCGTCTCTCTACCGGCATGTGGAAGTCAATGTCCATGCCTCGCTGGACAGGGCGGTAAGCGGTAAGGTGCATATTACCGCTGACTCATGGTCCAGCAGGCATGGACAGGGACGTTATCTTTCTTTCACGGCCCATTGGGTCACTCTATTGGCAGCTGGGAGGGATGCAGGACAAGGTGCAGTAGTGTTGGAGGTTGTTCCGCCACCACGCCTCCAAAATGCTACTACTGGTTGTGACACACCTCTCTCCTCCACCCCCTCCTCTTCTTCTTCCTCTATGTCCTCTTCGAGTGCTCTGTCCTCGGAACCAGCGGTGCTCCGTAGGCGTACAAGGGGCTACGCGAGTACGCAGGCAAAAAGATGCCATGCCGTGCTTGCGCTGGTGTGTTTGGGGGACAGGAGCCACACTGGGCCAGAGGTTCTGGCAGCTCTGCAGGGGCAGGCCGAGAGGTGGTTGACGCCACGCCAGCTTAAGCCAGGAATGGTCGTTTCTGACAATGGCACCAACCTCCTCTCCGCCCTGCGACAGGGGCAGCTCACCCATGTGCCCTGTATGGCTCACATCCTCAACCTGGTGGTGCAGCGGTTCTTGGGCAGGTTCCCAGGCTTACAGGATGTCCTGAGGCAGGCCAGGAAAGTCTGTGTGCATTTCCGCCGATCTTATAATGCCAGTGCTCGGCTGACTGAGCTGCAAAAGGAGCTGAACCTGCCCAAGAACCGCCTAATATGTGACATGCCCACCAGGTGGAACTCAACGTTGGCCATGCTGCAGCGACTGCACACGCAGCAGAGGGCCATCAATGAGTACCCTTGCGACTACGGCACCAGGACAGGGTCAGGGGAGCTTGGCTTTTTTTCCCCACGCCAGTGGAGCATGATCAGGGATGCATGCACTGTCCTCTCACCATTTGAGGAGGCCACGAGGATGGTGAGCAGTGACAGTGCATGCATCAGTGACACTGTACCTCTTGTCCACCTGTTGGAGCATACGCTGCGTGGGATAATGGACAGGGCACTTGAGGCAGAACAGAGGCAGGAAGAGGAGGACTTCCTTGCCTCTCAAGGCCCCCTTTATCCAGACAGTGTTCCTTCTGTCCCACCCATCACACAGGAAGAGGATGAGGATGAGGAGGAGGAGGAGGAGGAGGATTGTGTGAGCATGGAGGTGGAGCCTATCACTCAGCATCAGCAGCAGCAGTCTTTTAGGGATGATGTACAGTCCCAACAAACCAGTGGACTTGTACGTGGCTGGGAGGAGGTGGCTGGCGATCATGTCATCCTCAGTGACCCAGAAGACTCCGGACCGAATGCCTCAGCTAACCTACGCTGCATGGCCTCCCTGATCCTGCAAAGCCTGCGGAAGGATCCTCGTGTTTTTCGGATCAAGGAGAGGGACCATTACTGGCTGGCCACTCTCCTTGATCCACGGTACAAGGGTAAGGTTGCGGACCTTATCTTGCCGTCGCAGAGGGAGCAGAGGATGAGACATCTCAGGGAGGCCTTGCAGAAAGGTCTGTGCAACGCGTTCCCAGAAACTGGGAGGTTACAAACTCCTGGTCCTGGACGACGAGTTGCTGAGGCTTCGGTCAGTAGCAGAAGGAGCGGTGGGGAAGGTGGACGTCTGACCGATGCGTTCAGACAATTTTTTAGTCCGCAGCCCCAAGGTATGATCGGTTCCAGCAACCATCGCCAGCGTCTGATATACATGGTGCAGGAATACCTAGGGGCAAGGTCAGACTTGGACACCTTTCCCACCGAAAATCCTCTGGCTTACTGGGTCCTGAGGATGGATCACTGGCCAGAGCTTGCACAGTATGCAATTGAGCTACTGGCCTGTCCTGCATCCAGCGTTCTTTCCGAACGCACATTCAGTGCTGCTGGAGGATTTGTCACCGATCATAGGGTGCGCCTGTCCACCGACTCGGTTGATCGACTGACCTTCATAAAAATGAATCAGTCTTGGATCACCACCAGCTACCAGACACCTGAAGCGGATATAACGGAATAATTTATAATGTCACATCCCTTCAAGACTGCCTATGCTGATGCTGAGTGACTGTCCTGTTATGTTCACTGACTATCCTCTTCCTCCTCCTCAATGATCCATGCCACCACACCAGTGCCTAAGGCACAATTTTTCAGCCCCTGTATAACAGGGGCATGTAATTACAATTTTTTAAAAAGATGCTTCGCAACAGGTGTGACTGCTGTGCTCCAAGTACAGTATCTGTGAGGGGTTGCAGTGTTGTGGCACCAGCACCAGTGCCTAAGGCACAATTTTTCAGCCCCTGTTGGGGCGTGTAATTACAATTTTTAGGCAATGCTTTGCAACAGGTCTCATTGCTGTGCTCAGAGTACAGTATCTGTGAGGGGTTGCAGTGTTGTGGCACCAGCACCAGTGCCTAAGGCACAATTTTTCAGCCCCTGTATAACAGGGGCGTGTAATTACAATTTTTTAAAAAGATGCTTCGCAACAGGTGTGACTGCTGTGCTCCAAGTACAGTATCTGTGAGGGGTTGCAGTGTTGTGGCACCAGCACCAGTGCCCAAGGCACAATTTTTCAGCCCCTGTTTAACAGGGGCGTGTAATTACAAATCTTGATCTAATAGTTCACAGCAGGGCCCATTCCTGCGCCTACCAAGAGTAACTATGAGGGCCTACAGTCTTGTGGCAACACCGTCCACCACCACCACCACCACCAAAGGCCCAATTTTTCTGCCCTGTTCAACAGGTGCATGCAATTACAAATCTTGATCTAATAACTCACAGCAGGGCCCATTCCTGCACCCACCAAGAGTAACTGTGAGGGCTTACAGTCTTGTGGCAACACCGTCCACCACCACCACCACCAAAGGCCCAATTTTTCTGCCCGGTTCAACAGGTGCATGCAAGTACAAATCTTGATCTATTAACTCACAGCAGGGCCCATTCCTGTGCCCACCAGTCTTGTGGCTACACCAACATCTAATAGGGCAAATTTCTGCAGAGTATATACGGCAGGCCCCTACTTTCAAACATCCAACTTACAAACGACTCCTACTTGCAAACGGCAAGAGAAAACAGGAAGTGAGATGAAATCTACCCCTAGGAAGGGAAATTCTATCCTGTTAGATTTAATTTGGGAAAAAGGTATCTCCTCTCTACTGATGCTTTATCTCCAATCCTTGTTTCAATTAAAACCCCACTTTTCCAAAAACATTTGTCATTGGGACGGAAAGTGAGGTGACATGTTCTGAACAGATGTGCAAAGACAGCAAATGTTACAGGGGTGATAACCCCTCCCTATGTTCTCCAAAAAGCTTAAAAATATATTTTTTTGGGATGGAGCTACACTTCATAATGCACCTGTTCAGATTCTACTTAAGAACAAACCTACAGTCCGTGTCTTGTTTGCACCACCTATATACTGCTGTTCAGAGTATATAGGGTTGTAGGTATAGGGTTTTATTTTGGGTGCGGGGTCCCCCTTAATATCCATACAAGACCCAAAGGCGCTGGGGTGGGGGGGGGGGGGGTGATGGGGTAGCCATGCCATTTTTCTCAAGGATTTTCAGCCATATGGCGGCCAGGACAAGACATGACATTTAAGCCGCAAGTGGTTTTAAATGGCTTCTTTTTTTCCTTTACAAATGTCATTTTGTGCAAGGACAGTTCTAAACACGGGAAACACATGCCACTTCACAGGCATACTTTAGACACCCCCCAGGTACCATATTTAAAGGAAAATTTCACTTTTTTTTTTCACTTTATGCATCATTAAAATGACTGCTCCCGAAAAAACGTTAGTTTTTAAAATTTCTTTTTGCATTGATATATGTCCCCTGGGGCAGGACCCGGGTCCCCAAACCTGTTTTATAACATTAACATGCATATTGGCCGTTGTAATTAGCAATTTTGATTTCGAACGTTCGCGTCCATTATAACGAATAGGGTTCGAAAATTCACGCGAACTTTCGGTCCGTTCGAAGGTTCTGGTGCGAACCGAACCCGGGGGTGTTCGGCTCATCCCTAGTAAGCACATCAGGGATAAAATTGTAGACCTGCACAAGGCTGGGATGGGCTATAGGACAATAGGCAAGCAGCTTGGTGAGAAGACAACAACTGTTGGCGCAATTATTAGAAAATGGAAGAAGTTCAAGATGACGGTCAATCTCCCTTGGTCTGGGGCTCCATGCAAGATCTCACCTCGTGGGGCATCAATGATCACAAGGAAGGTGAGGGATCAGCCCAGAACCACGCAGCAGGACTTAGTCAATGACCTGAAGAGAGCTGTGACCACAGTCTCAAAGAAACCCATTAGTAACACACTATGCCGTCATGGATTAAAATCCTGCAGCGCAAGCAAGGTCCCCCTGCTCAAGCCAGTGCATGTCCAGGCCCGTCTGAAGTTTGCCAATGACCATCTGGATGATCCAGAGGAGGAATGGGAGAAGGTCATGTGGTCTGATGAGACAAAAATAGAGCTTTTTGGTCTAAACTCCACTCGCCGTGTTTGGAGGATGAGTACAACCCCAAGAACACCATCCCAAACTTGAAGCATGGAGGTGGAAACATCATTCTTTGGGGATGCTTTTCTGCAAAGGGGACAGGATGACTGCACCGCATTGATGGGAGGAATGATGGGACCATGTATCGCGAGATCTTGGCCAACAACCTCCTTCCCTCAGTAAGAGCATTGAAGATGGGTCGTGGCTGGGTCTTCCAGCATGACAACGACCAAAACACACAGCCAGGGCAACTAAGGAGTGGCTCCGTAAGAAGCATCTCAAGGTTCTGGAGTTGCCTAGCCAGTCTCCAGACCTGAACCCAATAGAAAATCTTTGGAGGGAGCTGAAAGTCCGTATTTCTCAGCAACAGCCCCGAAACCTGAAGGATCTGGAGAAGCTCTGTATGGAGGAGTGGGCCAAAATCCCTGCTGCAGTGTGTGCAAACCTGATCAAGTACTACAGGAAACGTATGATCTCTGTAATTGCAAACAAAGGTTTCTGTACCAAATATTAAATTCTGCTTTTCCTATGTATCAAATACTGTACTTATGTCATGCAATAAAATGCAAATTAATTACTTAAAAAATCATACAATGTGATTTACTGGATTTTTGTTTTAGATTCCGTCTCTCACAGTTGAAGAGTACCTATGATAAAAATTACAGACCTCTACATGCTTTGTAAGTAGGAAAACCTGCAAAATCAGCAGTGTATCAAATACTTGTTCTCCCCACTGTAGGTGAGTATAGCTGTTTGTTTTTGTTTTTTTGTTCAATCTGATTTTGTTCAATCTGATCATGACCCACTGGCGTGGCAAAAAAAACAAGCTCCCCTGACCCTGTCCTGGTGCCATATTGGCACAGATACTTATTGATGGCCATCTGCTGCATGTGCAGCCACTGCAGCATGGCCAACATTGAGTTCTACCTGGTGGGCATGTCACAGATTAGGCGGTTCTTGGGCAGGTTGTATTCCTTTTGGAGGTCAGCCAGCCGAGCACTGGCATTATATGACTGGCGGAAATGCACATATAGTTTTCTGGCCTGCCTCAGGACCTCCTGTAAGCCCGGGTACCTGCCCAAGAACCGCTGCACCACCAGGTTAAGGACGTGAGCCACACAGGGCACATGGGTCAGTTGTCCCTGTCGGAGGGCGGAGAGGAGGTTGTTGCCATTGTCGCAAACCACTATTCCTGGCTTAAGCTGGCGTGGCATCAACCACCTCTCGGCATGCCCCTGCAGAGCAGACAGAACCTCTGCCCCACTGTGGCTCCTGTCCCCCAAACACACCAGTGTGGCCATGGCATGGCATCTTTTTGCCTGCGTACTTGCGTAGCCCCTTGAACGCCTACGGAGCACCGCTGGTTCCGAGGACAAAGCACAGGAAGAGGCCATGGAGGAAGAAGAAGAGGAGGGGGTGGAGGAGAGAGGTGTGTCACAACCAGTAGTAGCATTTTGGAGGCGTGGCGGCGGAACAACCTCCAACACTACTGCACCTTGTCCTGCATCCTTCCCAGCTACCAAAAGAGTGACCCAATGGGCCGTGAAAGAAAGGTAACGTCCCTGTCCATGCCTGCTGGACCATGAGTCAGCGGTAATATGCACCTTACTGCTGACCGCCCTGTCCAGCGAGGCCAAGACATTGCCTTCCACATGCCGGTAGAGAGCAGGAGTCGCCTTCCGTGAGAAAAAGTGGCGTTTGGGAACCTGCCACTGAGGAACCGCACATTGCACAAACTCACGGAAAGGGGCCGAGTCTACCAACTGAAAAGGCAGCAGTTGAAGCGCTAGCAATTTAGCCAAGCTAGCATTCAACCACTGGGCATGTGGATGGCTGGGAGTGAACTTCTTTCGACGGTCCAGCAGCTGGGGCAGGGAAATTTGCTTGATAGAATCGGACGTCGGTGTATTGCTAGCAGAGTGCCCGCAAGTACTTGGCTGTGACACACCTAATTCTACACCTTCATTCCTCTCAGTGCAGGTTTCAGAGAGGACTGAAGGTATAGTGGGGTTGGAGATCCCAGCTGATGCGGTGCAAGGAGAGGTCCGCTTTGTTCTTTGGTGTGGGTCTTTAAGGTAGGCTTGCCAACGAGCTGCATGGCAGGTCAACATATGTCTGGTCAAGCATGTGTTGCCACGCGATATACGCTTGAGACATATGTTGCAAACAGCAGCTGTGCGATCTGATGCACTCGACTCAAAAAAGGCCCACACCAAAGAACTTTTTGAATAACGGGCAGAGGCAGCGCCCTGCACAGGCGGAGCTCTGCGGTGTGATTCCATCGGTGTGCTGCCCTTACGCTGGCCCCCGAGGGCATCCTGCCTCGTTGGAGATGTGCCTCATCCTCCTCCTCCTCTCTCCTATTAGGCACCCACGTGGAGTCAGTGACCTCATCATCCCCTCCCTCCTCATCACTGGAGCCAATCTGGCAGTATGCTGCAGCTGCTGGAACATGACTGCCAGATTGGTGTCCTTCTTGAGCATCCCCTCTCTCTGCTCTCACCCTACTGCCTTCCTCTATTTGGGTATCATCATCAGACCCTTCAAAACGCTGGGCATCCTTCTGGAGCATGTACCCAACACTGTGCTCAAACAGTTCGGGGGACTCCTCAGGAGGACATGGTTGGTCTAGGGAAGGAGTGACTGATGACGACATTGATACCAGGGAAGAGGACGCTTTGGCAACTGCTTTGCCAGTACCCTGAGCCTGGGTGAGAGAGGATGAGGAAGATGAGGAGGGCTTGGTCATCCACTCTACCAAGTCTTCGGCATGATGCGGCTCAACACGTCCAGCTGCCGAAAAGAAGGACAAGTGTCCCATGGCCACGTGCTGATGGCGATGCACCGCGTCCACGACCAGCACTGTTGTCTCTAGACACAGAGCCTGCTTGCCCTCTTTTATTGGCTCCTGACTGTCTGCCTCTCCTTGTTTGCCTTCCAGACATTCTAATGGCCTGCAGGGAGATGGGAAAACCAGCAATAAGGCCTAGCTTCAGGAGTATATTTTACAGGAATCACACTACGCCCGCTGTAAGTGCTGCAAATGCCTGTTGGTGTAACACACCAGGAAAACACAGCAATACGGGCTAACTTCAGGTGTATAATGTGCAGGAGGCACACTCCGCCTGCTGTAAGTGCTGCAAATGCCTGATGGTGTAACACACTAGGAAAACACAGCAATAAGGCCTAGCTTCAGGAGTATATTTTGCAGGAATCACACTACGCCTGCTCTAAGTGCTGCAAATGCCTGTTGGTGTAACACACCAGGAAAACACAGCAATACGGGCTAGCTTCAGGAGTATAATGTGCAGGAGGCACACTCCGCCCCCTGTAAGTGCTGCAAATGCCTGTTGGTGTAACACACCAGGAAAACACAGCAATACGGGCTAACTTCAGGTGTATAATGTGCAGGAGGCACACTCCACCCGCTGTAAGTGCTGCAAATGCCTGTTGGTGTAACACACCAGGAAAACACAGCAATAAGGACTAGCTTCAGGTGTATAATGTGCAGGAGGCACACTCCGCCCGCTGTAAGTGCTGCAAATGCCTGTTGGTGTAACACACGAGGAAAACACAGCAATACGGGCTAACTTCAGGTGTATAATGTGCAGAAGGCACACTCCGCCCCCTGTAAATTTTTATATATTTGAAAAAACCTGCTACCAATATTTACAGTATGTACAGTAGGAAAACAATATATACATTAACAAAATCCTGACACATAAAACTAACACATATTTACAAATTTACCACTACCACCCTTACCCATCCACATCCGACCAACCCACACGTGGGTCTCATTATTTATTTAAATTTTTTTCCCATTATCCTGGAAAAGAACAAAAAGAACATATCACCCAAAATAAATCAAACCACACAAACCCTAATACTACATATTAACCTAACACTAACACCACACCCTAATATATATACAAACCTACTACCTAACACCAACCACCCATCGGCTACTGACAGGCGAGAATGCAAGGTCTAGAATGCCTAAAGCCCTACTGTTCAGGAAAAAAAAGAAACCAAGAGACCTAAGGGGGGTGAAAAGGACAGAAAGAACCATCCCCCAAAGGAAGAAGGATTGGAGCCTCAGGGAGGCCGGAAGGAGAAACCCCTCCACAGCCGGGCACTCCTATTGGCCCCAACCCTCCCCCTCTCAAGACTCCTCACCTTCACCAGCTCCCGAAAGATATCACCCACCACCTCATGCGTGGACAGGACTTTGCCCCTAGTGGACACCAAACACAGAGCGTGCCATGTGTAATAGAGAGCCACTAAGCTGACTAAATAAAGTGACGACAACTCAAACCCTCTGTGGACCCTGAAGTTGCCGTACACCACCTCAGAATAGGTCAAGGATGAGAGTCAGGGATAACCAATGGCTTCCCCTGCCCCCTCAAGAACCTCAATGTTGAAGGGGCATTCGACCAAAAAGTGGTCCATGGTCTCCAATGCCCCCCCACATTCTGCACGAGGACAACCTCTGTCCCCTAGGTTCTTATATTTTAGGTTTCCACGGACATAGAGGCGTCCGTGGAAAGCCCTCCACGCAAGATCCAAAAACTTGCTTGGGATTCTTGGGGAATTCAGAAGGTCTAATCCCTTCTCGAGGACTCTCTCCGGGCAGTCCCTTAGAGACAGTGGCCTCAAAATGTCCGAGGCCATGACTCTTGAGTACAGCTCACGCCGACCCACAGAGCCCACCTCGAGGGCAGTTATCCGCCACTGCCTCAGTACCTTCAACGCTTGAGGGACATAGGACGGGAGATACCCGTGCGATCTACGAAGATCACCAGGCCCTCCCCCATTCTCCCACCTACTCAGGAACAACAAGAGCCAGTTCTTGCATGAGCGCTCCCACAGAGTAGGCAGGTCCACAAAGATGGACTGCAAGTTGAATTTCACAAAAATGGTGATGAAAAACACCACCGGATTGATCATATCCAGCCCACCGTGCCTCCTCTGTCGGTACGTGACCTCCCTCTTGATCAGATTTAGCCTGTTTCCCCACAACAGCAGGAAGAACAGGCCAGAAATCCGGGCATAGAGAGATGCAGGCAAAATACAGACGTAGCTGACATAGAGGAATTCTGGCAGAAAGTACGTTTTGACCAGGCTCACCCTTTCCCTCAGTGACAGCTTCCAACCCTTCCAGGCATTCACTTTCCGAGATGCACCGACCAGTCTGCGTTCCCAATTTAGCTTGGGGTAATCACCCGGGCCAAATAGGATGCCAAGAATTTTCACTTCTGGCTGGGGCTGGGGAAACACGTCCAGAAGAGCGAACTGCTCGCCTTCCCTCCCTAACCAGAGAACTTCGCTCTTGCCCCAATTGACCAACGAACCAGATGCCTCGGAGTAGCTCCCAATTTGCGTCTCCACAAAGAGGGCCTCCTCACGGCTGGACACCACCACCGAGACATCGTCCGCGTAGGCCACCACCCTCACTGCCGGATCCAGACCTGTGCAAGCCTCCACCGGAACCCCCCCAAATGCTCACAGTCGAGCCTTCTCACGAAGGGATCGACGGCAAAGACATAGAGAAGGGGGCTCAACGGGCAACCCTGCCTGACTCCAGAGTCCACAGCAAAGGCAGGACCCACCCAACCGTTGACAAGAGGGAAGCTCATCGCCCCTCTGTACAATACTTTCAGCCAATTCACAAATTGCTCCGGCAAACCGTACTTTCTCAGAAGAAGCCAGAGGTACTCATGGCTCACCCGATCGAAAGCCTTGGCCTGGTCTAATGCCAGCAGATACCGCCCATCCCCCATTGCCCTGCACCTTTTCACGGCCTCCCGGACGTTCAGGACGGCACTAAAGGTGCCCCGACCAGGAATTGCGCAGTGCTGGGAGACAGAAAGCATCTTGTCAGCGACTGCTGACATACGTAAAAAGAGTATTTTTGCCAATATCTTCCTATCTGTAGTGAGAAGGGCGATCGGGCGCCAGTTCTCAATTACAGTCGGATCTTTACCTTTTGACAGCAGGATCAGAGCTGACCTTCTCATTGAGGGAGGGAGCAGGCCGTTAGCCAAACATTCATTGAAAACCTCCCCCAAATGAGGAGCCAACAGGCTCTTGAAGGTTTTATAAAATTCAGCCGTGAGCCCATCGGGCCCCGGCGACTTTTTCAAGGACAAAGAGTTGATGGCCTGCTCGACTTCTTCAACCGAGATCTCTGCTGTCAGAGAGTCTGGGAGACCAGGCCCCGCACAAAGCGGGGTCTCATCAAGAAACACCCTGGCTTTCTCCATATCCAAAGGCTTCCTACGGAGGAGGTCTGAAAAATGGTCCCTGATGACACCCAGGATACCCGGTCTGGACCGGACCAGGGATCCGAAGCGTCCCTCAGGCCATGTACGACCTTCGAACTCACCGCCTCACCACAGCTCTTGTAGGGATCCGGGGAGGAGAACTTCCCGTAATCCCTCTCAAGGACCAGGGAGGCGAGACGGTCATACTGACACCCCTTCATCTGAAGCTTCAGATCGGATATCTGCTCCTGAGGGCCCCCAGAAGAAACCAGGCGGTCTAACTGCCTGCGCAACTTCTGGTAGGCTAGGTACTTGGACGCCGCCCGGTACCTAGAGATCCTGCGGAAAAAGCCCTCCGACCTCTTCTTCACCACTTCCCACCACTCCTGGCGGGAGCAGCCGCTCTCAAGGAGCGAGGCCTGATCCGCAAGAAAGATCTCATAGGCCTCCCTAACCTCGAGGTCCTCGAGTAGCGATCCATTGAGACGCCAGAGGCCTCGACCCTTCTGAGGAGTGTCGGCCACATTCAAAGTCACAGAAACCATACAGTGATCGGAGAACTCCATCGCCTGCAACACAGGTGCCGCAAAGGAAGAGTCCCCCTTTAAAAAAAACTATCTAACCTACTCCTACTGCTACCTCGGGCATAAGTGAACCCAGTGTGGTTGGGGAGGCACTGAACATGCACATCCACCAACCCGGCTTCCCTCACTACACTATTCAGAAAGATACTATCATATCCCAGGGGGCCTGAGGCGCCTGCCCGATCCTTTGATCTGGTGACCATGTTAAAGTCACCACCAAAGACCACCTGCTGGGACGTAAACAAGTAGGGCTTGACCATCGTGAGGAGGCTCTTCCTATCCCTCTTGGTCTGAGGGCCATAAAAGTTGATGAGCCTAAGGAATTGCCCCCCCACGACGGCATCCACCACCAGGCACCTACCGACCTCCACCTCAATCACTCGTCGACAAGCCACCGGACCAGTCTTAAAAAGGACTGCAACTCCACTGCAGGGCTCGGCCGCAAGAGACCAGAGGGAGGGCCCACACCTCCACTCCCTCTTTGCTAGATGCATCTCTGCCACCGATGCCAGCCAGGTCTCTTGCAAAAACAAAATGTCAGCTTCAACTCGGCTGAGAAAATCGAAGGCCATGAAACGAGCCGGCGCAGAACGCACACTTGCGACATTAATGGTCGCAACTCGTATTGGAGAGGGTACCGCCATCCTTAGTGATTTTGGCCTGCATTCTCCTCTGCACTTTCACCTACACCCCAGAGTCCTCCTCCGAATCGGTGAAGACCCCGAACATATTCCCTAGGATCACCGGGGGGCCCCCCAGGGTCCCTATCAGGGACAACCCGGGGTCCCCTAACCCCCCCCCAGGATCCTTCTTCCTCGTCCTCTTCCTCACCTTCCTCTGCAGCCAGCCCGCCTGGATCTGGCCGCCCACCTCGTCGCCGGAGTGCCCGCTAGAGGCCCCCATGGGCCTCTTGTGCAGGCCCCTCGACGACTCGGCCACCTCCATCTCCTCCCCCGAATCCTGGGGATACAAAAGAGGATCCAGGATGGGACGGAGGGAGGAAGGAGGTGGAGAGGAAGAGGGAAGAGGAGAAGAGGAACGGGGGGAACGAGGGGAAGGGGGAGGAGGAAGGGAGGAAGAAGGGGAGGGATGGGGAAAGGGGGGAAGGGGAGGGGGGAAAGGAGGAGGGGGGAACAGAAGGAGAAGAGGAGGGGGAAAGAGGGGGGGTAGAGAGAGGAGGGGGCACAGAGGAAAGAGGGGGAGGGGGCACAGAGGAAAGAGGGGGAGGGCCCCCCACCCCCACTGGGCCCGGTGCCGGCGCACCCGGCCCCCCAGAAACAAGTCCCGGGGGACCCGGCACATTCCCAGCAGGGGCCCCCACTCCACCACGCCTGCGCCTCTGCCTCTGCGGCAAAGGCCCCTCTGGGCCATCAGCCCCAGGCCCTTCACCTGGGCCTGCCTGGGGCGCCTGAGGTGGGAGACCCACCCCCTCCGGTGCGTCATCTGGGCCTGGCCCATCCCCATCAGCCGCACGCCCTCTAAAAGCCTTGGGGCAGCGGCTGAATGGGTGGCCGGACACCCCACAGAGGTTGCCCAGGCCTGTTGCACCTGACGCACCGGGGTGTTGTGCAGTCTGCACTTAAATGGGTGGGACTCCCACACTTAAAACAACGACGGGGCTGACCGGGGTAAAAGACCAGGATCCTATCTCTCCCGATGAAAGCACTGCCAGGGACATGGGTCACACTAGTTCCCTGGCGCTTGAGACGGATCCTGGCCGCCCACGCCCCGGTCCAGACCCCGCGCTCATCCAGGTTTTTGCGCAGGGGAGACTGCAGCTGCCCATACCTCCCCAACCAGGTGGCAATGTCCTCAGGTGGGAGGGATTCATTCCTGACCAGAATGGTCAGGGACTTGATGTCCTCCTGCCTGGACAGGGGGACCACCTTAAAAGACCTCCAAGGCTCCGACCTCTTCAGGAGCTCATACACAGTAAGGAAGAGCTCCATTAGCACCAAGGAGGAAAAACTCGCATCAAACTCCTTGGTGCCCGTGGGATGGATCACTGCGAAGAGGTCGGCTACCTTACAGTTGGCCCCCTTCAGCAGAAGATCTACCACCTGCCCCCTGCTGGGGCACTGTCCAGGTCCCTCCCACCGCAGCTGCACAACATTGTGCCTGCGCCTCTCTGGACCCCCTGTACCCCTCGACCACGGGTTCACCCCCTGGAGCTGGTCTGCGGGGGGAACCCGGAAGTTTTGGGCACCAAACCGGTCGTACAGGGGGGCCAAATGGACGCTGGTCCCTGCCACCCGGGCAAAAGACCTGGATTCCCTGAGCGCCCCAAGCAGGTCTGCCTCCTGGACCTGATCTAACGCCCCCCCAGCCTGAATGCCGGAAGCACCCTCTGCCGCCTCACCAGGGGTACCCTCAGAGGGCACTCCAGCACCCTTGGCCGACACATCAACCGGGGGAACCCCCCGGCCCAATCCTGCCGGGGGGGGTCCCTCCCATCCACCGCCCCCCCGGAGCAAGCCACACCCACAACAACCCTCCTCCTAACACTGGGAGGAGGGTCTACCACTGGGGCCCCACTGGAGCAGCGGGCATGAGCCCCAGATGGCCCCTCCCCCTGCTCCTGCGGCTGTGGCTGCTCCTTCCCCTTTTCTAATTGTCCCTCCTGGGACTCCATACCCTTAATGAAGGCCAAGGCTGGGTGATCCCCAAAAAGTTCCCCAGCCTCGGCCTCACTCCACCTGCCCACTCTTTGAGCAGCACTCAGGTCCCCAGACGAATCCATGAGGTCTATCAAATCCCCTCCTGCCAATCCTCCACATGTCTCGGCCATCTCCTGATCATTCAGGCCGTCAGAGGCCGCCACCCAGAAGTGCTTCTGGCCGCCCCAACCACTTCCGGTATAGACCCTACTTCCGGGTCAGCCCGCCCGCCCACTTCCGGTTCACGCTGGCCAGGGAAACCGGAAGTGGTCATAGAAGCACTTCCCGACCTTCCCGGCTCCACCTCCCGCCCGGACTCCCGCCCAAACTCCTCCCCCGACCATCCAGCCCACCAGAGCCATGCCCCAAAGCCCCGCCCCTACTGTCAGCAAAGGTGGTTGTTTTTACTGGCGCCAAACCATCCCCTGGTTGTGCAGCAGTTTGTTGTTGCTCACTGCACTTTGGTAATGGCGTCCCCCCCTCCTCCCCACCGATCCTTGCAGCCTTCACATTCCCACCATCAATACATAGTCCTTCAACAATTCCTGCTTGGGTTTGTCCATATCCATGATTGCCAGACCCCTCTCCCTCCTCCACAGCATGAGCGGCACAGGCAGGATCCACCATTAGCAGTGGCCTGCCTTGTACCTGGCTGCATGCGGGAATCACAGGGGTCATAGGGTCTTAACAACAGCAGCATGCTTAAGAGTCTTTCCAGCAACAGTCTCAGGCCTGATCCGTGGGAGCGGTATGAGAACCACCACTGGGGTGCACCCCAGCTTTCCCATCCCCACTGTATTTCCCTCAGCATTCCCCCCGGTGTTCCCCTCCTGATTTCCCCTGGCTGTATCCTCAGGTACCCTACCCGAGCCTGCCTGAGTGCTGGTAGCTTTTTCTGACCCGAGCACCGCAAGGTCCCGGGGACCCTCCACAGCCAGGTTACCAGGGACTACGCCCCCCGGGGGGAAGGGGGTGGGGGGGAGGGAGTTGGGAAGGTTCCTCACCAGCTCTATTTCCAGCTCCACCGGCCAATCCTCCTGGGCATGATGTATTCATAGGTCTTTCCTCAGGCTGCTGTACTTGCTGGCTCCGCTGTTTGCTGCGCCTGACAGCCTGGGATCCTTCTCTGCTGGCCCTTTTCAGCTCATCCCTTATTTCCAAAAGGAAGTCGGTCTCACCTCGCCCCCTCTCACAGAGGCCACCCAGCAGGCCCCAGAGTTCCCCACACTGGCCTTTCAGGGAGTTAATGGCCACACTGAACTCCCCCCTCCTGAAGCTGCTGGTCCGGTCCCTGCGATTCCTGAGGTCGGTCAGCACTGCAGACTTCCCACAGAAGGCCCGGCTGGCCTTCTGGATTAAATCCTTGATTCTTGCAATCCTTCGCTGCACCTTAGCCGGACCTTCCCCAGGCTGGGCCAGAGTCCAATCAAGCAACTCGTGCTGGGTCTTCAAAAATAATGTCTCCTCCCTGGTCAGGTCTTTAATCCCCAGGGAGGAGGCAGCAACATCAGGCCGGGAAAGCTGCCCCGGTCCTGGGCTGGAGGAGGCCATCACACCCCCTCCTCCTGGAGCTCCAGGAGCTCCCTACAGGCACGTCCTCACAGTCCAAACTCCTGCAGCAACTGAATCACCACGCCCGCTGTAAGTGCTGCAAATGCCTGTTGGTGTAACACACCAGGAAAACACAGCAATACGGGCTAACTTCAGGTGTATAATGTGCAGGAGGCACACTCCGCCCGCTGAAAGTGCTGCAAATGCCTGTTGGTGTAACACACCAGGAAAACACAGCAATACGGGCTAACTTCAGGTGTATAATGTGCAGAAGGCACACTCCGCCCGCTGTAAGTGCTGCAAATGCCTGTTGGTGTAACACACCAGGAAAACACAGCAATACGGGCTAACTTCAGGTGTATAATGTGCAGGAGGCACACTCCGCCCGCTGTAAGTGCTGCAAATGCCTGTTGGTGTAACACACCAGGAAAACACAGCAATACGGGCTAACTTCAGCTGTATGATGTGCAGGAGGCACACTCCGCCCGCTGTAAGTGCTGCAAATGCCTGTTAGTGTAACACACCAGGAAAACACAGCAATAAGGGCTAGCTTCAGGTGTATACTGTGCAGGAGGCTTAGCAACAATGATACTGACACTGTCCCCTGCCTATCCTTCTCTCTCCCTGCACACAAGGTTTATCAAAGAATATGACACTGACACTCTCCCTGCCTATCCTTCTCTCTCCCTGCACACAAGGTTTAGTAAAGAATATGACACTGACACTGTCCCCTGCCTATCCTTCTCTCTCCCTGCACACAAGGTTTAGCAAAGAATATGACACTGACACTCTCCCTGCCTATCCTTCTCTCTCCCTGCTCACAAGAATAGCACAAAGAATATCAACACTGTCCCTGCCTATCCTTCTCTTTCCCTGCGCCGGAACACACTACACAAGGCCGCCGCGCTGGTGACCTTTTATAGTGTGGGGCGTGTGCTAAACCCCCTGAGCTATAATTGGCCACAGGCAACCTGCCTGTGGCCAATTATGGCTCTCCTAGCTTCCGGCGCTGTGATTAGCCAAGCATGCGGGGTCACAGTGCATGCTTGGCCAATCACAGCGCCGGGATTGCACTGCGATGGCGCAGTGTATTGTGGGCCGTTCGCGTCACTCGAATTTGGCGCGAACGGCCCAACTCGTTCGATGTACGCCGAACGGTCGAACAGCCGATGTTCGAGACGAACGTATGTTCGACTCGAACACCGAACTCATCCCTACTCAAGACCCAGTAACTCAGAGGATTTTCGGTGGGAAAGGTGTCCAAGTCTGATCTTGCCCCTAGGTATTCCTGCACCATGTAAACCAGATGCTGGCGATGGTTGCTGGAACCGATCATACCTTGGGGCTGTGGACTAAAAAATTGTCTGAACGCATCGGTCAGACGGCCACCTTCTCCACCGCTCCTTCTTTGACTGACCGAAGCCTCAGCAACACGTTGTCCAGGACCAGGAATTTGTAACCTCCCAGTCTCTGGGAACGCGTTGCACAGACCTTTCTGCAAGGCCTCCCAAAGATGTTTCATCCTCTGCTCCCTCTGCGAAGGCAAGATAAGGTCCGCAACCTTACCCTTGTAACGTGGATCAAGGAGGGTTGCCAGCCAGTAATGATCCATCTCCTTCATAGCACAAATACGAGGATCCTTCCCAGGCTTTGCAGGATCAGGGAGGCATGCAGCGTAGGTTTGCTGAGGCATTCGGTCCGGAGTCCTCTGGGTCACTCAGGACAACATGATCCGCAGCCACCTCCTCCCAGCCACGTTCAAGTCCATGGGTTTCTTGGGACTGTAATTGATCCCTTAAAGACTGCTGCTGATGCTGAGTGCTAGGCTCCACCTCCATGCTGACACAATTCTCCTCCTCGTCCTCTTCCTGTGTGATAGGCGGGCCAGCAGGAACACTGTCTGGATAAAGGGGGCCTTGAGAGGTAAGGAAGTCCTTCTCTTCCTCCCTCTGTTCTGCCTCAAGTGCCCTTTCCATTATTCAATGCAGCGTGTGCTCCAACAGGTGGACAAGAGGGACAGTGTCACTGATGCATGCACTGTCACTGCTCACCATCCTCGTGGCCTCCTCAAATGGTGACAGGACAGTGCATGCATCCCTGATCATGACCCACTGGCGTGGCAAAAAAAAAACAAGCTCCCCTGACCCTGTCCTGGTGCCATATTGGCACAGATACTCATTGATGGCCCTCTGCTGCATGTGCAGCCACTGCAGCATGGCCAACATTGAGTTATACCTGGTGGGCATGTCACAGATTAGGCGGTTCTTGGGCATTCCTTTTGGAGGTCAGCCAGCCGAGCACTGGCATTATATGACTGGCGGAAATGCACATATAGTTTCCTGGCCTGCCTCAGGACCTCCTGTAAGCCCGGGTACCTCATCAAGAACCGCTGCACCACCAAGTTAAGGACGTGAGCCAAACAGGGCACATGGGTCAGTTGTCCCTGTCAGAGGGCGGAGAGGAGGTTGGTGCCATTGTCGCAAACCACCATTCCTGGCTTAAGCTGGCGTGGCATCAACCACCTTTGAGCCTGCCCCTGCAGAGCTGACAGAATCTCTGCCCCAGTGTGGCTCCTGCCCCCCAAGCACACCAGCTCAAGCACCACATGGCATCTTTTTTGTCTGCGTACTTGCGTAGCCCCTTGAACGCCTACGAAGCACCGCTGGTTCCGAGGACAAAGCACAGGAAGAGGCCATGGAGGAAGAAGAAGAGGAGGGGGTGGAGGAGAGAGGTGTGTCAGAATCACCAGTAGTAGCATTTTGGAGGGGTGGTGGCGGAACAACCTCCAACACTACTGCACCTTGTCCTGCATCCTTCCCAGCTGCCAGCAGAGTCACCCAATGCGCCGTGAAAGATAGGTAACGTCCCTGTCCATGCCTGCTGGACCATGAGTCAGCAGTAATATGCACCTTACCGCTGACCGCCCTGTCCAGCGAGGCCAAGACATTGCCTTCCACATGCCGGTTGAGAGCCGGAATCACCTTCCGTGAGAAAAAGTGGCGCTTGGGAACCTGCCACTGAGGACCGCACATTCCACAAACTCACGGTAGGGGGCAGAGTCTATCAACTGAAAAGGCAGCAGTTAAAGTGCTAGCAATTTAGCCAAGCTAGCATTCAACCGCTGGGCATGTGGATGGCTTGGAGCGAACTTCTTTCGGCGAACTTCGGCGAACTTCTTTCGGCGGTGCAGCAGCTGGGGCAGGGAAATTTGCCTGGTACAATCTGGCATTGGTGTACCGATAGCAGATTGCCCACAAGTACTTGGCTGTGACACACCTAATTCTACACCTTCATTCCTCTCAGTGCAGGTTTCAGAGAGGACTGAATGTATAGTGGGGTTGGAGATCCCAGCTGATGAGGATCAAGGAAAGATCCGCTTTGTTCTTTGGTGTGGGTCTTTTAGGTACGCTTGCCAACGAACTGCATGGCAGCAGTGCGATCTGATGCACTCGTCTCAAAAAAATGCCCACACCAAAGAACTTTTGGAATAACGCGCAGAGACAGCAGCGCCCTGCACATGCGGAGCTCTGCGGTGTGATGCAGTCGGTGTTCTGCCCTTAAGCTGGCCCCTGGAGGGCATCCTGGCTTGTTGGAGATGTGCCTCCTCCTCCTCCTCCTCCTCCTCTCCCTATCAGGCACCCACGTGGAGTCAGTGACCTCATAATCCCCTCCCTCCTCATCACTGGAGCAAACCTGGCAGTATGCTGCAGCTGGGGGAACATGGCTGCCTGATTTCTGTCCTTCTTGGGCACCCCCTCTCTCAGGGCTCACGTTACTGCCTTCCTCTAGCTGGGTACCATCATCGGAGCCTTCAAAACGCTGGGCATCCTCCTGGAGCATGTACCCAACACTGTGGTAAAACAGTTCGGGGGACTCCTCAGGAGGACATGGTGGGGCTAGGGAAGGAGTGAGGGCATGTGGCCTGGTACGGTTCAGGAGGGGGGCGCTCTCTCGTCCCCCCCTCTTTTCCTGCGGCCTGCCAGGTTGCGTGCTCGGATAAAGGGTCTGGTATGGATTTTTGGGGGGAACTCCACGCCATTTTTTTTTTAAATTTGGTGTGGAGCCCACGTCATTTTTTTTTTATTTGACGCAGGGTTCCCCTTAATATCCATACCAGACTTGAAGGGCCTGGTAATTGAATTTGGGGGGACCCCCACACATTTTTTCTTTATCAATGACTTTTCTCTGTATTGCCGGGAGCCGAAGATTCATTATAGCCGCAAGTGCTTTTAAATGACTTTTTTTCCTTCAGAAATCACACTTTGTGCAGGGACAGTTCTAAGCACGGGAAACAAGCGCTACTTTACAGGCATACTATACACACCCCCTAGGTATGAAATTTAAAGGAATATTTCACTTTTATTGTTTCACTTTAAGCATTATTAAAATCACTGCTCCCGAAAAAACTTCTGTTTTTAAAACTTTTTTTGCATTGAAACATGCCCCCTGGTGCAGGACCCGGGTCCCCAAACACTTTTTATGAGAATAACTTGTATATAAGCCTTTAAAATTAGCACTTTAGATCTTTCATGTTTGAGTCCCATAGACTTTAACGGTGTTCGGATGTTCGAACAAATTTATTGCCTGTTCGCATGCAAACCGAACTGGGGGGTGTTCGGTTCATCCCTAGTTGGCAGCTGCTTTGCCAGACAAAGTACCCTGAGCCTGGGTGAGAGAGGATGAGGAGGGCTTGGTCATCCACTCTACCAAGTCTTCGGCATGTTGCGGCTCAACACGGACAGCTGCCGAAAAAAAAGGACAATCATGTCCCACGGCCACGTGCTAATGAGGATGCACCGTGTCCACGACCAGCACTGTTGCCTCTAGACACAGAGCCTGCTTGCTCTCTTTTATTGGCTTGTGACTGTATGCCCCTCCTTGTTGGCCTTCCAGACATACTAATGGCCTGCAGTGAGATGTAGCTGCACAAAGCTGGGATGTATATATATACTGATTATACTGCAGCTAGCAGAATCAACTGCCTGCCTGTAGTATTATTAGTATGAGAACACCAGTAATTGTCTTCAGGTAGCTTTAGGTGCACACTGTGCAAAGGTCACAGTACACTAACTGTAAATACTGAAGCTGCCTGCTGTGGTATTAATATGATCAGAATACCAGCAATTGTCTTCAGGTAGCTTTAGGTGCACACTGTGCAAAGGACACAGTACACTAACTGTAAATACTGCAACTGCCTGCCTGTGGTATTAATATGATCAGGACACCAGCAATTGTCTTCAGGTAGCTTTAGGTGCACACTGTGCAAAGGACGCAGTACACTAGAGCAGTGGTCGTCAACCCTGTCCTCAGGGCCCACTAACAGGCCAGGTTTTATGTATTACCTTGGGGGAGATGCAGACTAGAATACTGCAATCACTGAGCAGCAAATGATATCACCTGTATTTCAGTTATCTTGCAAACCTGGCCTGTTAGTGCGCCCTGAGGACAGGGTTGATGACCACTGCACTAGAGGAAAATATTGCAGCTCCCTGCCCGTATTTGTATGAGAACACCAGCAATTGAATTCAGGTAGCTTGAGGTGCACACTGTGCAAAGGACACAGTACACTAACTGTAAATATTGAAGCTGCCTGCCTGTGGTATTAATATGATCAGAACACCAGCAATTGTCTTCAGGTAGCTTTAGGTGCATACTGTGAAAAGGACACAGTACACTAACTGTAACTACTGAAGCTGCCTGCCTGTGGTATTAATATGATCAGAACACCAGCAATTGTATTCAGGTAGCTTTAGGTGCACACTGTGCAAATGACACAGTACACTAACTGTAAATACTGAAGCTGCCTGCCTGTGGTATTAATGTGATCAGAACACCAGCAATTGTCTTCAGGTAGCTTTAGGTGCACACTGTGCAAAGGACACAGTACACTAAATGAAAATACTGCAGCTCCCTGCCTGTATTTGTATGAGAACACCAGCAATTGTATTCAAGTAGCTTTAGGTGCACACTGTGCAAAGGACACAGTACACTAACTGTAAATACTGCAGCTCCCTGCCTGTATTTGTATGAGAACACCAGCAAATGTATTCAGGTAGCTTTAGGTGCACACTGTGGAAAGGACACAGTTCACTAAATGAAAATACTGCAGTTCCCTGCCTGTATTAGTATGAGAACACCAGCAATTGTATTCACGTAGCTTTAGGTGCACACTGTGCAAAGGACACAGTACATTAAATGAAAATACTGCAGCTAGCACAATCACCTGCCTGCCTGTCAGTATATTATGAAGAGAATAACAGGAACGGATCTAGCTAAACTGAATACAGTATATATATATATATTGTGAGGGGGTTAGCTCGGCAGCGGGTGTGTGTGACCCCCGGGATGGGCTCCCCACACAAAAACAGGCCCAGCAAACGGAGGTTGTGGTTTTCAAAATCAAAAAGGTGCGGTTTATTTTCTATTTACAGTGACAAAACACAGCAAAGCAAAAGAAACATAACCAAAATAAATCCTGGTCAAGTTGACCTCTGACTAAACATACAGGTTTCCTAACTAACAACTGGGATCAGCCTAGTGCTGTCCTAGTCCCTAAGTCCCTGGTTTTAAATGTCCAAGCAAATAGCCACACAGGCTTTTTCTCACCGCACAGGGGTTCACTCTCCCTAGACAGTCCACACAGGTCTGGTTCCAGGCATGAGCAAACACCTAATGAATCTGGGAGTTCTTATAGAGGCCTAAATGAGCTGACAAGCTTCAGCTGGCCTCATCCTCTCCCTGTCTGTACGACGCCCAGCCCTCTCCCTAGAGGTATGAGTCATCCATGAGCCCACTAGCCTCAGCTGGGCTTCATCAACTCCCTAGTTGTATAAGTCGGCATAAAGCCTGAATCTGGGAGAAATATATCTACCCCCCTGGATGCAACCAGGTGACTTTACCTTCCTGCTGTCACATACCCCCCCCTCTTGTTTTAACCTTGGGGTTGGAACACCAGCAATCAGGCATTCATGTACTCGAGACAAAGCATCCACATTCCCCATTTGAACGCCAGGGCGATGCTTTACTGTGAAGTTGAATTCCTGTAGGGCCAGGAACCACCTATTCACTCTTCTATTTGTCTCCTTGTTTTGAGCCATCCACTTTAACGGAGCGTGATCCGTAACCATGTCAAAGTGCCTACCTAGCAGATAGTACCGAAGGGAATCTAGAGCCCACTTCACCGCTAAACACTCCTTTTCAACCGTGGCGTAATTTACCTCATGGGACTTCAACTTCCTGCTGAGGTAAATGACTGGGTGCTCTTCCCCGTTCCAGACCTGGGACAATACTGCTCCTAACCCCACATCTGACGCATCACTTTGTACGACAAAGTCTTTAGAGAAGTCTGGTGAGTACAACACTGGCTGGCTACATAAGGCTTGTTTCAAGAATTGGAATGCTGCCTCAGCCTCGGGGGTCCATTTAATCATGACCGACCCTTTCCCCTTCGTTAGGTTGGTTAGGGGCACAGCCTTAGAAGCAAAGTGGGGAATGAAGCGCCGATAATAACCCGCGATTCCCAGAAAGGCTCGTACCTGCTTCTTGCTGTTGGGACGTGGCCAACTCTGGATGGCCTCGACTTTGTTGAGTTGGGGTTTTATTACTCCCCTGCCAATGGTGTACCCAAGATATTTGGCCTCCTCCTGCCCAATGGTACACTTCTTGGGGTTAGCCGTAAACCCCGCTTCCCGAACAGAGTCCAGGACTGCTTGCACTTTTGGCAGATGTGTGGCCCAATCTGTGCTATGGACAATTACGTCATCCAGGTAAGCCGCAGCATACTTCCGATGGGGCCTCAGCATCTGGTCCATTTTCCGCTGGAATGTGGCCGGCGCATTCTGTAACCCGAACGGCATTCTCTTATATTGGAACGCCCCGTCTGGGGTTACAAATGCGGTTTTCTCTTTGGCTGACTTGGCCAGGGGAATTTGCCAATACCCTTTTGTGAGGTCAAGAGTCGTCATGTATCGGGCTGTTCCCAGCCGGTCGATCAACTCATCTATACGTGGCATGGGGTAGGTGTCAAATTTTGTAACTTTGTTCAACTGACGAAAATCGTTACAAAATCGCCAGCTCCCATCCGGTTTAGGCACCAACACAATGGGACTAGACCAATCACTTTGGGACTCCTCTATCACCCCTAAGTTCAGCATTTTCTGTACTTCCTCCCGTATTGCCTCCCGTCGGGCCTCTGGGATCCGATAGGGTTTTAACTTCACCCTTTCACCGGGCGGGGTAATGATGTCATGCTCTACCCCAGATGTTTGTCCCGGCAGCTCAGAGAATACCTCCTTGTTGCGAAGCACAAACTCCTTAACCTCCTGTTGTTGGGGTTGTGACAAGGTGGCTGCTATTCCAACCTCAGGAATCACGCAACCAGTTTGAGCTGGTGACCAAGTGTCTGCGACTAGGGACTCTCTATCCCTCCAGGCTTTCAACAGATTAACGTGATAGATCTGTTCGGGCTTTCGCCTTCCTGGTTGTCTGACCTTGTAATTCACTTCGCTCACTTTTTCCATTATCTCGTAGGGGCCTTGCCATTTGGCAAGGAATTTACTTTCAACCGTAGGGACAAGTACCAGTATCCTATCCCCCGGGGAAAAGGTACGGGTCTTGGCTCCACGGTTGTACACTCTCTGCTGTGCCAACTGCGCTTGGGCCAAATGTTCCTTCACGATGGGCATTACCTGTGCAATTCGATCTTGCATCAGGGCGACATGCTCAATCACACTCCTGTGGGGAGAACTCTCACTTTCCCAAGTTTCCTTGGCAATATCCAACAGCCCTCTTGGGTGTCTCCCATACAGTAACTCAAAGGGGGAGAATCCCGTAGAGGATTGGGGCACCTCCCTAATAGCAAACATCAAATAAGGAAGTAGACAGTCCCAATCCTTTCCATCTCTATCCACCACTTTCTTCAACATTTGTTTTAGGGTTTTGTTGAATCTTTCAACCAGCCCATCGGTTTGGGGGTGATACACAGATGTACGCAATTGCGTCACTTTGAACAATTTACACAGCTCTTTCATAACCCGGGACATAAAGGGTGTACCTTGGTCCGTAAGCAGTTCTTTACAAATGTGGTCAAAAATACCTCTGGATCATCCTCTCCAGTCATTTTTGTCAATAAACGACTCACCCCAAAGGACGCGGTATTAGTGGGACGGCTTTCCTCACTGGTCTGCGGACGTTGCTGCATTACTGCTTCCATTTGTTGTAGTCTCTGCTCTTGCTTCTGTAACAGGTCTATGAAGCGGGCCTCAGATTGCTGCTGGGCTTGTTGATGAGCTTGCTGCTGGGCTGCAAGGCTCCTTTGCAAACCTGCATTTGTCTGCTGTTGATTGGCATTTGCTAGAGCCAGCTGTTTCAGTATCTCCTCCATGCTGGCTTAAAAAAAACTGCCACTGGTTCTCCACCAACTGTGAGGGGGTTAGCTCGGCAGCGGGTGTGTGTGACCCCCGGGATGGGCTCCCCACACAAAAACAGGCCCAGCAAACGGAGGTTGTGGTTTTCAAAATCAAAAAGGTGCGGTTTATTTTCTATTTACAGTGACAAAACACAGCAAAGCAAAAGAAACATAACCAAAATAAATCCTGGTCAAGTTGACCTCTGACTAAACATACAGGTTTCCTAACTAACAACTGGGATCAGCCTAGTGCTGTCCTAGTCCCTAAGTCCCTGGTTTTAAATGTCCAAGCAAATAGCCACACAGGCTTTTTCTCACCGCACAGGGGTTCACTCTCCCTAGACAGTCCACACAGGTCTGGTTCCAGGCATGAGCAAACACCTAATGAATCTGGGAGTTCTTATAGAGGCCTAAATGAGCTGACAAGCTTCAGCTGGCCTCATCCTCTCCCTGTCTGTACGACGCCCAGCCCTCTCCCTAGAGGTATGAGTCATCCATGAGCCCACTAGCCTCAGCTGGGCTTCATCAACTCCCTAGTTGTATAAGTCGGCATAAAGCCTGAATCTGGGAGAAATATATCTACCCCCCTGGATGCAACCAGGTGACTTTACCTTCCTGCTGTCACAATATATATATATATATATATATATATATATACATATACATATACATACACACACACACACAACACCTAGGATGCATATATATCCTCTACACACTAACTGCAGCTAACTGACTCGCCTGCCTGCTCTATCTAACTCAAATGAGATGACACTATCTCTCGCTCTCTCTCTGTCTTTGTTTAACCGCCGCCGCAACACACTACACAAGGCCGCCACGCAGGCGGCCTTATATAGTGTGGGGCGTGTACTAAACCCCTGAGCCATAATTGGCCAAAGCCACCCTGGCTTTGGCCAATTACAGCTCTCTGTACAGACGGCGCTGTGATTGGCCAAGCATGCGGGTCATAGTGCATGCTTGGCCAATCATCAGCCAGCAATGGACTGCGATGCCGCAGTGAATTATTAGCCATGACACGCCACTCGAATTTGGCATGAACGGCCCATAATGTTCGCAATTCGGCAAACAACCAAACAGGCGATGTTCGAGACGAACATGGGTTTGACTCGAACATGGGTTTGACTCGAACTCGAAGTTCATCCCTATCCCCTACCATTAAACATGATGATGGCAGCATCATGCTGTGGGGATGTTCGAATGTAGCAGGACCTAAAAGGTTTGTAAAGGTAGATGGTAGAACGAATGCAGCAAAATAAAAAAATCCTGGAGAAAAATAAAATGCAGTCTGCAAGAAAGGCTAGCGAGAGGATTTTTCTTTCAATGGCCCAAAACATAAAGCCATAACTAGAAGAGAGTGGCTTAAAAGCATGTTTCAACATGGCCAACTCATGGCAAACTCAACCCAGTACAGATTTTGTGGCTGGATTCTAAAGATGCTGTTCAAAAATGATACTCATAGAACCTGAAAATGCTGAACCAGTTTTGCAAATAGACATTATCCCAATATTGTGGTGTTTAGATGTGCAAAGCTGATAGAGGCCCATCAACTCTCATATAAACAAGTAATTGTGACAAATGATATCACTGGACTGATTTAACTGTATGGAAAATTGTATCTCTGTATTCTGCCAAGCAGTTGACTTTTTATGACATTTCCTCATGCATAGCTGAAACTATTTTTTGACTGCTGGTAAAATAATAGGGTTTTTGTACCCACCACAAAATCAATTTCTTGGAATTAATTGAGCAACATGGGAAGTCCTAAACCTTTGGGTTATACTGCCACCTACAACAGATAAATCTCTTAAAAAGAGAATATGACCAGCTAGTCATGGTTTGAGAAAATACGATTACAGGAAGAGTGTTGCTTTCCTTAATTTAAAAAAATAAGCCATTAAATGAAGGCAACATGTAACATGCTTCAGTGTGGGATAACCAAAGCCACGACAGAGCTTGGAGGAGGAGCCAGTGATAACTCAATGTAACCCAAAAGTTTAAGAATTCATATTTCCCTGAATGGATGAGATAGAAAAATAACTCTTTAGTTAAAACTGAAGTTTAGGTATGTTTTTTTAATGCATATGACATGTAAGTGTGTACAGTAATTTCAATACCTGTACAATCCAGGTGTAAATTGCAAATCACTGTAGTAGCTCCCTTTACTACAGTGATAGCAGCAGTCTTCTGGGTCCAGTGCTGAACAGCTGTTCTTTTGCATAGTAACCACAGGGGGTTGCTTGTGCAGTACTGTTATTATTCGGAAAGAGAAAGCCATTCTCTGATTGTACAAGGTGAAAATCATGATGTCACCACCCCGTGCCTCCACATCATCCACTCAAATAATGTCTTGTATTCATAAAAAAAATTACAAGTTTTTCTCTAAATGCTGTCAATGGCGAGTGAGCAACCCCCTTTGGCTACTATGCACAAGGGCAACTGCTCAGCACTGGACCCAGAGGACTGTTGTCAAGAAGCAATAAAAACCATACCTAAAATGCAATTATTAATGTGGTTTCTTAGTTTTGCCAATTAAAGTGACTTGGTCAATATTTCTTGAAGAGTAAAGTAAAGAACCCTGTTAAAATATGCCACACTGCAGATCACTTGGCCAGTACAGATATCTAACACGTTCAAGTGTGTTGTTTACCTGCTCCCCTGGCACACCCTGTGGTCCTTCCTGCCTGCCCAAACATCTTCTAACGATGTACGACACAGTGGGAGGAACCACAACATGTTGCAGGGGAGGTATTCCAAATACCAAAAAAAATTTAGTAAGGATAAATCACTTACTGGATAACTCCCCAAAATGCTCCAACTTTTACTCTCCAAATGCTCCAAGTTGCCAATTGACAGTAAATTTACGGACAGTTTGTAAAATCTGTGATTTTTACAACTTTCTGTAAATATCTGGGGCTAAAAATTTGTCATGTTGTGTTGACTTTTTGAGTATAAACCAGGCAAATTACCTGTTATGAGTATTGTCAGTGTTTCCATATTGTGTTTATACTGTTTAAATATCGATTGTCTGAGTTTTTAATAGGAGTTCTGTAGTTTTTAAAATTGGCAGTAAAAAAAAGTGTTCTGTTAGTAAATTGTTCATGTTTTGTCAGTAAAAAATGCTGCTGACAAAGAGCGGAGTGGGAGAACTGAGCAGTCAGCAGTGTTTGATTGCTCAGTTCTCACTGCAGAGCTGGCAGGGGACAGATGCAGCATGGGATCAATGCTGCATCCACCTACAGTGGGGAGAACAAGTATTTGATACACTGACGATTTTGCAGGTTTTCCTACTAACAAAGCATGTAGAGGTCTGTAATTTTTATCATAGGTACTCTTCAACCATGAGAGACAGAATCTAAAACAAAAATTCAGAAAATCACATTGTATGATTTTTAAATAATTAATTTGAATTTTATTGCATGACATAAGTATTTGATCACCTAGCAGCCAGTAAGAATTCCGGCTCTCACAGACCTGTTATTTTTTCTTTAAGAAACCCTCTTATTCTCCACTCATTACCTGTATTAACTGCTCCTGTTTGAACTTGTTACCTGTACAAAAGACACTTGTCCACACACTCAATCAAACAGACTCCAACCTCTCCACAATGGTCAAGACCAGAGAGCTGTGTAAGCACATCAGGGATAAAATTGTAGACCTGCACAAGGCTGGGATGGGCTATAGGACAATAGGCAAGCAGCTTGGTGAGAAGACAACAACTGTTGGCGCAATTATTAGAAAATGGAAGAAGTTCAAGATGACGGTCAATCTCCCTTGGTCTGGGGCTCCATGCAAGATCTCACCTCGTGGGGCATCAATGATAACAAGGAAGGTGAGGGATCAGCCCAGAACCACGCAGCAGGACTTAGTCAATGACCTGAAGAGAGCTGTGACCACAGTCTCAAAGAAACCCATTAGTAACACACTATGCCGTCATGGATTAAAATCCTGCAGCGCACGCAAGGTCCCCCTGCTCAAGCCAGTGCATGTCCAGGCCCGTCTGAAGTTTGCCAATGACCATCTGGATGATCCAGAGGAGGAATGGGAGAAGGTCATGTGGTCTGATGAGACAAAAATAGAGCTTTTTGGTCTAAACTCCACTCGCCGTGTTTGGAGGATGAGTACAACCCCAAGAACACCATCCCAAACTTGAAGCATGGAGGTGGAAACATCATTCTTTGGGGATGCTTTTCTGCAAAGGGGACAGGATGACTGCACCGCATTGATGGGAGGAATGATGGGACCATGTATCGCGAGATCTTGGCCAACAACCTCCTTCCCTCAGTAAGAGCATTGAAGATGGGTCGTGGCTGGGTCTTCCAGCATGACAACGACCAAAACACACAGCCAGGGCAACTAAGGAGTGGCTCCGTAAGAAGCATCTTAAGGTTCTGGAGTTGCCTAGCCAGTCTCCAGACCTGAACCCAATAGAAAATCTTTGGAGGGAGCTGAAAGTCCGTATTTCTCAGCAACAGCCCCGAAACCTGAAGGATCTGGAGAAGCTCTGTATGGAGGAGTGGGCCAAAATCCCTGCTGCAGTGTGTGCAAACCTGATCAAGTACTACAGGAAACGTATGATCTCTGTAATTGCAAACAAAGGTTTCTGTACCAAATATTAAATTCTGTTTTTCCTATGTATCAAATACTGTACTTATGTCATGCAATAAAATGCAAATTAATTACTTAAAAAATCATACAATGTGATTTACTGGATTTTTGTTTTAGATTCCGTCTCTCACAGTTGAAGAGTACCTATGATAAAAATTACAGACCTCTACATGCTTTGTAAGTAGGAAAACCTGCAAAATCAGCAGTGTATCAAATACTTGTTCTCCCCACTGTAGGTGAGTATAGCTGTTTGTTTTTGTTTTTTTGTTCAATCTGATTTTATTGAAAAACAGGTAAAGGCTAAAGTAGACATAGTAAGGATATTAAAAGGTAGGAAAAATATGATCTCCAAATTACAAAGTCAGTCACATACAGTATATTAAGAGATACAAGAGAAATTCAAGCGTTTGTATAAAAACTGGGTTTGCTTTTTTTTTTTTCAAACTTCTTTTTTAAGTCTTTGTTAAATAATTTGTATGAAATTTGGGGCATGACCCAGCAATAAAAGTGAGGGGAGCGTTGGCAGGTTACTCCAGTCCTAGACTTCTTATAGTAGCTGAACATACTGTATAATAACACCCTGCACCACTTGAATTGCAAGGGCATGCGCAAGGGGAAAGTGCTTTCCACTGCCTCTTTAACACACCAGGGCAGCGCTCTAGTTAGAGACCGGACACAGGCATCAGACTGGCATGCTGCCATGACTGAATGTGGCCCTTTACTTTTCTGCAGATAGCTTACTCCCTCCTCTGATAGAGGAGCTGTGCCTCAATGAGCCTGGCAGCAGAGGACTGGATAGGTGAGATACACAGAAGTCCTCAATCCTGTGGAATGGCACCCATGGATCCCGCTCCAAAGCCTGCACTACAAAACAGGTCAGAAGCCCCAGAGGCTGCAATGATTATTTCTAAGTCCTGCACACAGATTTCCCTATTGGGGCACCTTGCAACTCAAACAGCAACTTACAGAGATGAGGACTCCACAGTGTCACTAGTCTCACCTGCAACCCTCTCATGCAAAACTACTGGCCCTAAACTTGGCTACACGACTTGGGGTAACACTCCTCTATCTCTCCGACACACTACAACCCAGTTGTCAGATACAGAGGAGCAGCAGAATAAAGTAGAGGACATGCCTGCAGACAAACTGTGGACAGTCCCACTATCAATACATAATGAAGAGAGTTCACTGGGCTCCTGGCATTCAGGCTCTCAGCTATATGAAACCCACGAGGCCATTCAAATGCACACTAGTCACCTGTCAACACTACAACAACTGGACCATGACATCAGTGTGTTTCCTAAAAAATGTCCTACAAAATACGATTTGGAGGCCCTGGTTCCCACTAAAGCTGACTTTGAGGTGCTTACAGTATGCAATGAATAGACTGATTTACCTGAAGTTAACCAGGATATAACTTCTCCAGATACCAGAATGACATGGGTTGAAAAAACAGCTGATGACTTACTACAATGAATCACAAGTCTAGAGAGATTGCATGCCTCCTTTCAACAACAAACCTCATCTATGATGTTATACCTTGACAACTTGGAAAACAGAGGCTGAAGGAACAATATTAGGCTCATGGCGTTCCTGAAGCCACCATTGCAGTGGAGCTGAAAGACACAGTAAATGCAATCTTCAATCTATACTTAGACAACACTTTAAACTCTCCTATTAAAATATAACGTAGACATAGTGCAGAGTACATTAGGCCCTTGTCCAACTGATTTAACAGGTTCCAGAGAAGTAGTGTTCGGAACTCATTACTACGCTAAAAAGGAGCAAATTCTGCAAGCAGCATGGCGCAAAGGATCCTTGACCTCTGATGTCGCACTGATTCAACTCTATCCTGGTCTTTTGAGAAGAATGCTTCACATGAGACGTCTGATGAGACCTTTACTGGGTAAAATCAGAGAATCCAATGCCACCTCTAAATGTGATTTTCCATTACACTTGATCATCAAAAATTCTGATTGAACCTTAATTCTTAGATCAACGGAGGAAGCCTTAGAACTGTTTTAAATTCTTGAGACCATCCTTATTCCCATTCCAGACTGGCTACAACCAATGCCAGAGCAGCCTTCTGGAAACCTATCATCTTCACCCAATAAACCTCCAAATAGAACCCCTTAGACAGATACACTCTCTATTGCATCCTCTTCAGAAGGAACCGTAAACTCTCCCTTCAAATGTCTGGATTACTTTACTATTATATTACATAATTTCCTCACATGGTGACATCATTCTGAAACTTGCTTCCCTAATATGTCACCGTTTCTTGAAATCTGCCAGGATAAAAATTCTTGAATAGGTAACCTCTCCTCTATACAGACTTAAGATGATCAACTGAAGAACTGTAATTAAAACACCCTAGGTATATTTAGAGACATAATATATTGGGGACTATTGGACCCCCAAATCTGCTCTCTAAAACAAATAACCCTGATGTCCAACATCCTAGAACTGTGTTCCTGTTCCAGGTTATGAAAGTGTTTTATACTCTTCAACTTCCACTCCCTGTGAGCATAACTCCATGTCAGACCAGCCTTCCTTGCTAACCTGGTTAACCTGCATAATTATTTTATCTTAGTCCTGATGAAAGTGTCATTTAGGGAGAAAATAGTTAGCTGTGCTGTATACTAACTTAGTCTGGACCTTGGGGACATGACCGCATTTGTAGGTCTATCCTTATAGAATCTAAGAGGTCATCTCATATCTCTTTCCCAGTAACTCACAGTGCCTGTGAATACATGCTGTTACGTACCTGCGAGGATGAGTCTGACTTTTAGGAGAAGACCTCTCATACCGCTCTGGATCAGGAGCCACTGGAGTGGGGACAGTGGTCTCGGGAACACAGCGGGGTAGGAGTGCCTTTGGAGACTGTGGTGGTTGACACTGTAGCTGGTTGATGATCCTCCAGGTGTGACTGGAACTGCAGGTGACAGCAGAGACAGGTGCAGGTCAGCGACCTGGTGAGCTGGTGACAGCAGGATCAGTAGCAGGCTTAAGCAGGGAGAGATAAGCCAGGTCAACACAGGAACACACAGAGCAAGTAGCAGGCAGGTGCAGGGTCAGATCAGGTGGTCAGGCAGAGCAATGCGGTGGACTGGAGCAGGGTCAGATAAGCAGGCACTGGTCTGGCAACAGGATATCAAGTAATAGCAGTAGGGTCAAGGCAAGCCAAGGTCAGGGTTGGAGATAGCAGGTAAGTCAGCAGCGCCAGGTCGTCCAGGTAGTCAGATAGCAGATACAGGTAATGAGGCACAGAAGCTGCAGATCAAACAGCACTGCATAAGTGCAGCTTCTGTCCTTTTAAAGGCCCATTGGCGCCAAGCAGCGCTCCAGATGCCTAACCGGCCTTTCTTTTCAGGATGGGCAAGAAAAAATGCATGAATTAATTTCTTAGCATGAATGTTACGTTCAGGTTCCCAGGAGTTATCCTCTGGACCGTAACCTTTCCATTTAATTTGAAATTGCACTTGACCTTGCCATTTCCTACAATCGAGAATGGCTTCCACCTCGTGTTCCTCACTTCCATTAATAATAACAGGTTCTGGTGGTCTGGACCCTCTGTCAGGGAAGGGATCAGGTACTGCAGGTTTAAGTAAAGAGACGTGAAATACTCAATGTATTTTTAAAGAGTCAGGTAAAGAAAGTTCATACGATACTTTATTGATTTTTCTCTTCACCGGAAAAGGTCCTAAGAACTTGGGTGCTAATTTTTTCGAAGGGCAAGCCAACCTGAGGTCATTTGTGGAGAGCCATACCCGATCGTCCAATTGCAGGTCCAATTCCCCTCTCCTTTTCCTGTCGAAAGCCTTCTTGCTGTCTGCCTGAGCTTTGGTCACTGCTTCCTGCAACACTTGGTTATTGTGACTGAGGAAGTCCACCATGCTCTGTACTGCTGGAATTGGAGATTCTGGAAGAAAATCAGGTAAAAAAAGATAGGTGAAAACCATAATTAGAGAAGAAGGGAGATTGCCCTGTGGCCGAGTGGCTGGCATTATTATAGGCAAATTCTGTTAGGAGCAGTAAGGATACCCAGTCATCTTGGACAAAGGACGTGAAGCATCTGATGTATTGTTCAAGAGTCTGATTTCTCCTCTCAGTTTGCCCGTTCTTTTGGGGGCTGAGGACAAAGCTAGTTCGATCTTCAGGGTCTCACATAATGCTCTCCAGAAACGTGGGGTAAATTGTACTCCCCTATCTGATATTTAGTTTGCAGGAACTCCATGTAATCTGACAATTTCCTTGATGAATAGCGGATGGGGTACTCTTTAATGGTAGGAAGTGGGCCATTTTAGAGAGTCGATCCACGACTACAAAGATTGCGGTACACCCTTCAGAACATGGAAGCTCTACTATAAAGTCCATGGAGATCATCTTCCATGGTGTATCTGGTACAGGTAAGGGTTTCAATAGTCCCCAGGCCCGACTCCTTGCTGTCTTGTTCCGGTTGCAGACGGGGCATGTACTTACATATTTCTTGCAAAACTCCTCCAGACCTGGCCACCAGAATGTGCGACGTACCAACTCGAGGGTCTTGCGGACCCCGAAGTGCCCTGCCAGTGGATGATCAGGAAGAAGTTTTAATACTCCAACTTGCAAGTCTCCAGGGACAAAGATTTGACTCCCCCTCCACATTAGGCCATCTCTGAACATCAAGGTAATCCCAGGGGGCTTTGAAGAGTCAGTGGATGCTTCCTTAATCTGGGAGAGAAGATCCGTTTTGAAGAAGCAGAAACGCGATACGCGATAGCACATCTGGTTTAGTATTCTTTGATTCAGGCCGGTACGTGATGTGGAAGGAAAAGCGTGAGAAAAACAGGACCCATCGGGCTTGTCAAGGTTTCAGCCGTCTAGCAGATCTTAGGTACTCTAGATTCTTGTGGTCGGTGTATATGAGTACTGGATGGACAGCACCCTCTAACAAGTACCTCCATTCTTCCAAAGCAACCTTGATGGCAAGTAACTTCTGTTCACCCACATCGTAGTTCCTCTCTGCAGGGGAAAGCTTTCGTGAGAAGAAGGCCACAGGATGAATTTGGTCCTTAGTACCCTGGCGTTGAGAAATGACCGCCCTCACTGCAACTTCGGAGGCGTCTACCTCGAGAATGTAGGGTAGAGATGGGTCAGGGTGGCTGAGGATTGGAGCTGAAGTAAAAAGTATTTTGAGTGTTTCAAAGGCGTATTGGGCTTCTGGATTCCAATGGAAATGCAGGTTTTGTTTAGTTAGCTGCGTGATGGGCGTGATTATTGCGGAAAAACCCTTGATGAACTTTCTGTATAAGTTTGCAAACCCTATGAAACATTGCACTCCTTTCTTGTCTAAGGGTACAGGCCAGTCTAGAATAGCGGACACCTTTTGGGAGTCCATCTTAATTCCCCTTGGGGAAATCACCAATCCTAGGAACTGGATGCTCCGCTGCTCAAATTCGCATTTCTCTGCCTTTGCATACAATCCATGCTGACGAAGACGGCTCAGTACCCTGCAAAAATGTTCCCGATGTCGGTCGAGGACCCCGAAAAGATTAAGATATCATCCAGATAGACAATTACAAAAATGTCCAAAAAGTCTCTGAACACATCATTGATGAAATATTGGAAGGTGGCAGGGGCGTTGCAGAGCCCAAAGGGCATGACCAGATATTCATAATGGCCGAACCGGGTACGAAAGGCCATCTTCCTCTCATCCCCGGCTTGGATGTGGACAAGGTTGTACGCCCCCCTTAGATCCAACTTAATGGCAGATCTGAATTTCAGGAACAGTTCAGGTATAGCAGTTAGCGGATAGCGGCTATCGGTTAGCGGATAGCGGTTTTTGACCGTGATTTTATTCAACTCGTGGTAGTCCACACATGGGCGAAGGGTCTGGTCTTTCTTTGTTATGAAAAATATTCCGGCACCCGCTGGTGAGGTTGAGGGGCGGATAAACCCTTTATTCAGATTTTCGTCGATGTAAACTTTTAGTGCCTCCTGTTCCTTTTCCGACAAAGGGACGATGCGCCCAAAGGGGATCTCAGCTCCAGGAAGCAGTTCAATCGGGCAATCATAGGAGCAGTGAGGCGGAAGGGAGTCAGCCCCCGTTTACTGAAAACATCAATGAACTTGTGGTATGATAGACAATGTTTCTGACAATAGGAGGACAGGAATCTCACTTCCCCAGATACCCAGTTGATTTGGGGATTGTGAGCCTGAAGCCAAGGTAACCCCAGAATCACAGGGAACAACAGAGAAGATATGGTATCAAGAGTCAGCAGCTGGCAGAGGAGGGGAGAGGAGGGGTCTCCTGGGTTCCTTGTCCTGACTTTATGCAAGAGCCCTCGGCCAGGTTGACAGAAAGTCCATGCGCCTTTTCTTGCCACGGGAGGCGTTGCTGAATGGCAAAGGTGGTATCGACAAAACAGCTACATGCTCCGGAGTCAATGATAGCATTGACTGATATTTTTCTTTCCGGAAGTTGGAATGAGAGAGGGAGAGCAAGTTGGGTTGTATTAGCAGACAGAGTTGACAGGTCAGTGGGTATGGAAGAAGAGCACTTACGCATCTTGGCAGGACAGTTGCGCACGCAGTGGCCGGCCTCGCCACAGTAGAGGCAAAGATTGTGTTGTCTGCGACGTGCTCGTTCTTCAGGGAGTAAAGTTGATCGTATCACTCTTATTTGCATGGGCTCGGAAGTGTCTGGGACTGAACCGGCAGGATCTGAACAGGTAGGTGCCAGGTAACTGGAAGAGGGAGCTGGAGCCCTTGGGGTCCTCCACACGGGGCGGCCTTGATGAGTGGACTGCTCTGACCGACACTCACGGAGTCGTCGATCGATTTGGATGGACAGGGTGATCAGATTTTCAAGAGTACCTGGTATACCCACTCAGGAGAGCTCATCCTTGAGACTGTCAGAAAGACCCATGCGGAATTGGTGTCGTAGGGCAGCATCATTCCATTGAGTGTCTGCGCTCCAGCACCTAAAGTCTGTGACATAGTCCTCGGCCGCTCTGCGACCTTGTTGGAGCGCAAACAGAGCAGATTCCGCTGTGGCGGTCCACTGGGGGTCCTCATAAAGCTGAGCCATGGCCTCAAAGAAGGCTAACAAGGAGTGGGTCTGTACACTGTTCTGCTCGAGTAGTCGGTGGGCCCAACTCTGGCGTTCTCCTTGGAGTAGGGTGATGACAAACCCCACCTTGGTGGCTTCAAGTGAAAAAGTCCAGGGTTGTAGGGCGAAGTATAGCTGGCATGCATTATGGAAAGCCCGGAATTTGGTTTGGTCTCCTGCAAATCTTTCCAGAACAGGAACTCTGGGTTCAGGCAGAAGCATCACTACCGAAGGAGCGGAGGCAGACTGTACAGGTGCAGCGGGGGGATCCGAAGCCACATGACTGGGACCTGATAAGTTCTGGACCCGCTCGTCCAATTTGACATATCCTTCTTGTAGGGATTTAACGGCTTGTGTGAGAGCTGCGAGGTGTGTGCAAATCTCCTCCATGGGTGAGGTTTCTCCTGCAGACTTGGTCATGGCTGTTTGATACTGTTACGTACCTCCGAGGATTAGTCTGACTTGTAGGAGAAGACCTCTCATAACGCTCTGGTTCAGGAGCCACTGGAGTGGGGACAGTGGTCTCGGGAACACAGCGGGGTAGGAGTGCCTGTGGAAACTGTGGTGGTTGACACTGTAGCTGGTTGATGATCCTCCAGGTGTGACTGGAACTGCAGGTGACAGCAGAGACAGGTGCAGGTCAGCGACCTGGTGAGCTGGTGACAGCAGGATCAGTAGCAGGCTGAAGCAGGGAGAGATAAGCCAGGTCAACACAGGAACACACAGAGCAAGTAGCAGGCAGGTGCAGGATCAGGCGAACCCGGGTCAGATCAGGTGGTCAGGCAGAGCAATGTGGTGAACTGGAGCAGGGTCAGATAAGCAGGCAGAGGTCTGGCAACAGGATATCAAGTAATAGCAGCAAGGTCAAGGCAAGCCAAGGTCAGGGTTGGAGATAGCAGGTAAGTCAGCAGCGCCAGGTCATCCAGGTAGTCAGATAGCAGATACAGGTAATGAGGCACAGAAGCTGCAGATCAAACAGCACTGCATAAGTGCAGCTGCTGTCCTTTTAAAGGCCCATTGGCGCCAAGCAGCGCTCAGCGTGCACGCACGCACACGTGCGCACACACGCGCCGCTGTCCATTCTGACCAATGACCTGCACTCCTGCGTCCCGTTATGGCAAGTTCCTGACACATGCATGAAGCATGACATTTTGGTCTTCGCTTCATGATCTTAGCTGCAGGCTTTGAGTCCTTTTGTAAAAGAGTTCCTCATATCCAAAGCTTATCCGTTATTTCTGCACAACTCTTATTACGGAGATTCCTGTTGTTCTCCTCCTCCAAAAATACCTATTTAGCCTACGACTTAATCTAAACTCTGCTCAGTTTATCGTTTGCTGGTAATTTAGTAATTGTAGAATGGACTCATGGGAGCCACGCCACCATCGGGTGAGGATCCTACCACCTTCCCTTCAAAAGGTTACTTATGTTATTAGCTCCTGGTAAAGGTTTATTATTATTACTTTTGATTATTGTGTTATAACTTTATACATAGTTCTACCAGTTCATAAGGGCTCACATGTTTTCCATGTGTATCTTTGAGATTGTTTTCCTCTGCTCTATATCACTTTTACACCTTCTACTAACTAAGCAACACTCCTCATTTCTCACAACTCTTTTCAGGTACATCATATCCATCCCCCTCCTCCAGAAGCTTCCCCCATAACTGTGAAAATGCTCTGACAATTACTTTAGTCACTTATTTCTGAGCCGTGGACCAGATTTGCTGGTCTCTCTCGATTTCCTGAGCCGTGGGCCAGATTTGCTGGTCTTCCTCAATTCTATTAACTGCTCATTTCCCCCACTAGGACCACATCCTTATGGATCTCTAAGCAGATTCACTGGGCTGTCATGTAAGGACATACCTTCTTCATTAGTACCTTTTGGCTATCATTTCTACCTTTTCTGACCCAACTCCATCCCTATCCTACACCACTCTACCCTAGAAAGTTCCATTCTCCCCCATACTTTTTCTTTACTCACTGCACCCCTGGGGGTTAGCAGGAACCTCCTCACTCCTTCTTACCTACTCGCTTTCTTCCATAAACCCTCTCTACCTAATCACGTCCTCCAAATACCGCAAACCTCCATCTACATCCTCTCTCTGAATGCTAAGGGTTTAAACACTCCTGGAAAAATATATATTTTTCTCTCTGATCGCAAATGCCTAAAAGTTCAAATAGTGTTTATACAGGAAAGACAAATTACCCTCACTCTGTAATAGGTATTACCTGATCTCATACCACAGTGCCAATCTGCACGTTAAATTCAGGGGAGTCTCAGTCCTCATCTCAAACTCTCTTTCTTGGATGATTTTAGACCCATGCTGTGATTTAGACTGATGCTCATGCAGTTAATAAATATGAATGTATTAACTGAGATCCATCACCTCTATTGCCCACTCCAGACCCTCAGATCTGGACTGAGTTGACCTCGTTCTGATCTCAACTCCGGACTCTATACCTTATTAAATCAAAGGTGACTTTAGCCAGATGGTCTTTTATGAACATTGGGGCAAATGTGGGCAACATCTAGCAAATGCTCTCAGAGTACAGAAAGCACAATCCTACATTCCAAACATCACCTCACCACAAGGTTAATTCACCTAAAGATATAGTAAACGCCTTTAATGCCTTCTATTCCTCTCTATATAACTTACCTGGGTATCCCTGTGCAACGTCCCGAGAGTCACAAAGAGAAGACAGACACTATCTTATCTAATATATTCCAATCTTCCTTAACTAAAACCTGCTCTGACTAAACATTAGACAAACCATTTACAGCAATGGAATGCTGAAGTGATCAAATAAACAAAAGCAAGCAAATGTTCAGGCTCCTACAGCATGTATTATGAAACTTTCCTCCCGCAACTATCTACCTTTTCTATGCATGGTTCAAAGAAAAACCCAATGTAAGAGCCTCACATTTACAACTCACAGAACATAAAATATCTAATCATAGAATGCCTATAACCTACTGTACATCGAGTAGGAGCAAAGGTATTGAGACATCAAATGTTCCACAAAGAGATTATATACACAATATAAAAAATCAATATATTCTTTATTATACAATTAAAAAGGAAAAGAAGAAAACACCATAAAATAGGGAAACATAACATTAAGTGCAGATCCAGAAAAAGGACATAAGTTCACTAGGCTAAACTATGCTACTCTCCATAAATGTCATAAATGTCCCTGTTGTGCAGGTACTATGGAAAAACAAAGAAAAAAGACATGTAAACATGTAAAAATCGTGTAAAAAGAGGGAGGGAACCAAAACATGACTGTGTATAACAAATATAATTATAAATAAATCAATTACTTCCAAATTATACACATAATAACAAAAATGATACAACAAGCACTCAAGTTACAGTGCACAACAGGTTTACCATTGGTGTTGTCAGGTCACCTGTGGCCAGATGACAGATGCACACTGTAGGGGGTCAGGAGTGCACCACAAGGTAGTGAACCCTGTGGCTGACTGCTGCGGATGGAATACTGGGTGGTTGTGGAAAGCGGGACCAGAGGAGCACAACCGGGATCCACAGGAAGCTAGAGCCGAGATTCCCCAGGGCGCGGAGTCTAAGACCCAGCAGGTTTTCACCAGAGCCTCTAGTGGTGAGGATGTTACGCTGCAGCTGAGTCCAGGTCGCGGCCCCTAGAGTCCCCTAGCTCACACCCTGTATGGTGAGGAGAGAGGGGGAAGCAGCAGCACAGGATACGAGAATAGTGAGGGAAAAGCCAAGGTCAGGGCAACAAGCAGACAAGGATAAACGAAAGACAAGCCGAAGGTCAAGGTCACAAGCAGACAGGGATAGTTGGGAACAAGCCAATATCGTAACACAGAGACAGACGTAGCACACAGAAGGCAGGAACCCAAACACACAATGCTAAAACAAACACATTGATCAGCAAGGCAGGCTTGCAGTGCACAGGTTAATATAGTGTTCTGTGTTAGGACCTGGGGTGGAGTCAGGCTGGGAGGAGATTATAAAGGAAGCCAGGTGAAAGAGTCTGGCCTCTAAGATGAACACATGAGGAGGAAAAGGTAAGATGGCAGACAGGCATTAGTGCATATCCATGACAGGTGTACAAAGTGATGTCCATACACCAGCTCAATATCAGAAATTTCAAAGAGAGGGAGCAAAACTCAGTTGCTTGTTTACACCTGGTCTTTTATACCTGTAAACTTTCAAATTGTAAATCCACCTACTCTCCCTTTAATTTATTTTTTCAAATTTCCACCCCGTGGGTGGGGATGTATCCCATCCAGCATCATGAAGCACAATCCAGTAGATTTATATCAGTGACATTTGGTGAAATGGTGAGCCACTGGGTTCACAAGGTCGTCATTCCTGATGTCACTCACATGGTCACCAATCCCTTGCCAGAATTTGCTCTTATTTTTCTATGTGATTGCATGGGCATTTTAACAAATAGAAAACCCACGTTGTTTGACAGTTGACAAAATGATGCAATATAAATTGTTTACCATTAGGTAAAACGTAGGAGGTCTTTTTATACATAAATTTACAATATACATACCCACAGCAAGAAAATGTATCCAGAAGAGACACACTCTGGTCTACTTTTGACTCAGATTGAAGGTGACTTTATACTATTAAATCTTCGATTAATATATTGCTATAAAACCTGGGTGTGGGATTCTCTAAGTCACCCAGAACCTCGAAGACCAAAAATTGCCGCTCCAGGCAGATTAAGTTTTGGAAAGATGTTTCTCTCTCAGAGACCAAGGGTGCCGGCAATGCACATAGCAATGAAAACAAAATGTCAGGATCACCTGTGGCCAGGTGACAGATGCACACCGTAGGGGGACAGGAGTGCACCGCGAGGTAGTGAACCCTATGGCTGGCTTCTGCGGGTAGGAAACTGGGTGGTTGTGGAAAGCGGGACCAGAGGAGCACAACCGAGATCCTAACGGAAGCTAGAGCCAAGATTCCCCAGGGCGCGGAGTCTAAGACCCAGCTGGTCTTCTCCAGGGCCTCTAGTGGTGAGGATGTTGTGCTGCAGGCTGGGACCAGGTCGCGGCCCCTGGAGTTTCCTAGCTCACGCCCTGTAGGATAAGGGGAAAGGAGGGGAAGCAGCAGCACAAGATAAGGGAGAACCGAATAACAAGCCGAAGGTCAGGGGCCACAAGCAGACAAGGATAACGAAAGAACGAGCCGAAGGTCAAGGGTCACGAGCAGACAGGGATAGTCGGGGACAAGCCAATAACGTAACAGAGAGACATACGTAGCACACGGCAGGCAGGAACCCAAACACACAATGCCTAACAAACACGTTGATCAGCAAGGCAGGCTTGCAGTGCACAGGTTAATATAGTGTTCTGTGATAGGGCCTGGGGTGGAGTCAGGCTGGGAGGAGATTATAAAGGAAGCCAGGTGAAGGAGGTCTGGTCTCTAGATGAACACATGAGGAGGAAGGTAAGATGGCAGACAGACATTAATGCATATCCATGACAGTACCCTCCCTCTTACGAGGCCTCCCCCTTCCCCGCCTGGGCCCAGGTTTAGAGGGAAACTTCAGATGAAACTCCTTTAACAGACGAGGTGCAAAGACCTCAGATGCAGTGATCCAAGACCTCTCCTCAGGACCAAACCCTTTCCAATGAACGAGGTACTGAAGAACGCCTTTACAGAGTCGGGAGTCCAGAATTTGACTGATCTCGTACTCCTGATTATCCTCAGAGACAGGCGCCACGGTAGGGAGAGGACGAGAGAATTTATTGAGGACTAAAGGCTTTAGAAGAGCAACATGAAAGGAGTTAGTGATTTTAAGGCTCTTAGGAATCTGGAGTTTGAAACAAACCGGATTCAGTTTAGCAGTTACCGTGTATGGACCGATGAATCGTGGAGCAAACTTCAGAGAAGGAACTCGGAGCTTGATGTTCCTGGTAGAGAGCCAGACTTTGTCCCCTGGCTGAAGAGAAGGTGGTTTACGCCTGCGGCGGTCGGCAAAGCCTTTGAATTTTTCAGCAGCTGCCCGGAGGGAATCATGAATGTGACCCCAAACGGAATTGAGAGACTCCTGAACCGAAGCCAAAGCTGGAATGTCAGGAGAACAGATCATGGGAAGAGGAAGTTGAGGGTGTTTTCCATAAACTGTGAAAAAGGGTGTCTTCTGCGAACTGGTATTCACATGATTGTTATGGGAGAATTCTGCCCACGGGAGTAGAGAGGACCAATCGTCATGGTGAGAAGACACAAAGGTGCGAAGAAAGACCTCTAACTCCTGATTAACCCTCTCAGTCTGTCCATTGGATTGGGGATGGTAAGAAGAAGAAAAATCCAAGACAATATTGAGGGATTTGCAAAAGGCTCTCCAAAAACGAGACGTGAATTGGACTCCCCTGTCGGAAACAATATGAGAAGGGACCCCATGTAGGCGGAGAATTTCTCGAATGAAAATGGGAACCAAGGCAGGGGCAGAAGGAAGACCAGGAAGAGGAACAAAATGAGCCATCTTGGAGAATCGATCGATTACCACCCAAATGACTGTATTATTCTCAGACAGTGGGAGATCGGTGATAAAATCCATGGCAATATGGGCCCAGGGTTCCTTAGGAATGGGCAAGGGCATGAGGAGACCAGCAGGAGCTTGTGTGGAGGATTTGGACTGAGCACAGACATGACAAGCTTTAACGTAGTCTTTGACGTCTGAGCGGAGATTAGGCCACCAGTAGTGACGACTGATGAGTAGGAAGGATCGGAGGGATCCAGAATGCCCTGCCACCTTGGAATCATGTCCCCAACGAAGGATCTTAGTTCTTAGCTCAGTGGGGACAAAGGTCTTACCAGGCGGAATTTTTGACTTCAGGGTGGTAGAGTGGGCAACAATGCATGAGGTGGGAATGATCGGCTCAGGTTCAGGGGCGGACTCCTCGTCCAAAGTGTCAAATGACCTAGAGAGCGCATCAGCCCGACCGTTGCAGGAACCAGGTTTGTAGGTAATCGTGAAATTAAAACGGGCAAAGAAGAGACTCCACCTGGCCTGTCTAGGATTCAGACGTTTAGCATTCTGTAGATACTGTAAATTCTTGTGATCGGTAAAGATCGTTATGGAGTGAGGGGAACCCTCCAAGAGATGACGCCACTCCTCTAACGCCAATTTAATTGTGAGAAGTTCCCGATCACCGATGGCATAATTCCTCTCTGCCTGAGAATTTTTTTTGGAGAAGAACGCACATGGTTGGCGTCTCTTCTCAAAGATTTGAAGAAGCACAGCTCCCACCCCCATTGAGGAAGCGTCCACTTCAATAAAAAATGCATTCCCAGGATTTGGTCTCCTCAAGAGGGGGCCAGAAACAAAGGCCTGTTTCAGGTTGTGAAATGCAGAGACAGCTTCGGGAGGCCAGTCTCTGGCATTCACACCCTTCTTGGTCAAAGCGATAATAGGCATGGCAATGGAAGAGTAATTCCTTATGAACTGCCTATAATAATTAGTGAAGCCAAGAAAGCGCTGTGTGGCCTTGAGGCTAGCAGGAAGAGGCCGGGTGGTGATAGCCAAGACCTTCCCAGGGTCCATACGAAGACCCGAACATGAGACGAAGCACCCCAAAAACAGGACCTCAGAACATTCAAAGGAACATTTCTCCAGCTTGGCATAGAGATTGTTCTCTCTAAGACGTTGAAGTACAGTGCAGACATGGTTTCTGTGGACGAGCAGATTTTCAGAAAAGATCAGAATGTCATCCAGATAGATGGCAACAAACTGGTACAGCAGATCTCTGAAAATTTCATTGACAAAGTTTTGAAACACGGCTGGAGCATTACACAGACCAAAAGGCATCACCAGATATTCGTGATGCCCGTCTCTAGTGTTGAATGCAGTCTTCCATTCGTCACCCTCCCGTATTCGAATGAGATTGTACGCGCCTCTGAGATCCAACTTGGTGAAAATGGAGGCACCCTTCAACCTATCGAATAGCTCAGATATTAAGGGTAAGGGGTATCGATTTTTAATAGTAACCGCATTTAAACCCCGATAATCGATGCAGGGTCTTAAGGTACCATCCTTTTTGGCAACAAAAAAGAACCCTGCCCCTGCAGGCGATGAGGATTTCCGGATGAAACCTCTCTCCAGATTCTCTGCGACATACTCCGACATGGCCTGGGTCTCTGGGATGGACAGAGGGTAGGTACGACCCCTGGGTAGAGTTGCTCCGGGGACAAGATCAATAGCACAGTCAAAAGACCTGTGGGGAGGAAGCACCTCAGCTGATTTCTTACAGAACACATCCCGGTAATCGCTGTATGCAGCAGGAAGATCAGAAGAAACAGAAGTGGCAGCAACCGGAAGACTCTCCTTGGGGGTCACCTTGAGAAGACACGACGAGAAACATGAGGAACCCCAGGCCAGGATCTGCCCAGAGACCCAGTCCACATGTGGAGAGTGGAGCTGTAGCCAAGGGAGGCCCAATACAACTGGGGTAGAGGCCTTGGGTAGAATAAGAAAGGATATCCACTCCTGGTGGAGAATCCCTACCGACATCCTAATGGGTAGCGTCTGGAAGCGAATAGGGCCCCCTGGGAGAACAGTGCCATCAATTGCCGAGACTACCAATGGGGTAGTGAGAGGTGAAAGGGTAAGCTTCATAGAAGAAGCAGTTCTCCAATCCATAAAATTGCCGGCAGCCCCGGAATCCAGGTATGCAAGGGTTGACTGAGGAGAAGTGCCTACATGAAGGAACACCGGCAAGAGCAGGCGAGAAGGTGATGTTTCTGGGTCCAATACTCCACCTTCCAGATGTATTAGACCCGAGCGTTTCCCGGACGAAGCGAGCAGGAGTCACGAAAATGACCCTTGCCCCCACAATAGAGGCACAAGCCCAGAGTTCTGCGCCTAGCACGTTCTTCGGGGGTTAGTCTGGTCCGGCCCAGCTGCATAGGTTCTTCAGCAGGTAGAGGATGCTCCACGGAATGAAGGGAGGGGAGCTCAGACTGGCTAGGACCCAGAGAGTGCTGGCGTCTTTTTTCTAAAGACCTCTCTTGAAAACGAATGTCGATCTGTTTGCATAATGAAATTACATCGTCCAGACCGACGGGAATGGCTCTTCCCGCTAATTCGTCTTTCACTCGGTCAGAGAGGCCATGTAAAAAGGTAGCGACCAGGGCCTCATTATTCCAGCTCAATTCAGCTGTGTGGATACGGAACTGAAGAGCATATTGCCCCACTGAACTAGATTCTTGGCGAAGACGTAAGACAGCACTAGCCGCTGAAGAAGCCCGAGCCGGCTCTTCGAAGATATTACGAAAGAGCTTCAAAAAATCGGACAGACTGGAAACCACCGGATCGTTCCTTTCCCACAGGGGGGCAGCCCAGGCCAAAGCTTCACCGGAGAGGAGGGGAATGACATAGGCTACCCTAGCCCGGTCAGACAGGAAGCTTTGAGGCTTAAGCTCAAAATGAATTGTGCATTGGCTGAGAAACCCCCTGCAGGCCTTGGAGTCCCCAGAGAAACGGGACGGAGCTGGCAATCTTAGTGAGTGTGAGGCTACGACTGGTGCGATAGGTACAGCCGCTGGTTGTACTTGGGGTTGCGGATTCGGGGTTCCCAAGGAGACCTGAAGCTGCTCGAATCGAGAAGCCAGATCCTGGAGGAATCGCATCACCTGAGTCTGATTTGATTCCTGGGCTTCGAGTCTGCGAACTATGCCCTGCAATGGATCATCCGCGGGAAGCGGGATGTCAGCCGGGTTCATGGCTGATCAAACTGTCAGGATCACCTGTGGCCAGGTGACAGATGCACACCGTAGGGGGACAGGAGTGCACCGCGAGGTAGTGAACCCTATGGCTGGCTTCTGCGGGTAGGAAACTGGGTGGTTGTGGAAAGCGGGACCAGAGGAGCACAACCGAGATCCTAACGGAAGCTAGAGCCAAGATTCCCCAGGGCGCGGAGTCTAAGACCCAGCTGGTCTTCTCCAGGGCCTCTAGTGGTGAGGATGTTGTGCTGCAGGCTGGGACCAGGTCGCGGCCCCTGGAGTTTCCTAGCTCACGCCCCGTAGGATAAGGGGAAAGGAGGGGAAGCAGCAGCACAAGATAAGGGAGAACCGAATAACAAGCCGAAGGTCAGGGGCCACAAGCAGACAAGGATAACGAAAGAACGAGCCGAAGGTCAAGGGTCACGAGCAGACAGGGATAGTCGGGGACAAGCCAATAACGTAACAGAGAGACAGACGTAGCACACGGCAGGCAGGAACCCAAACACACAATGCCTAACAAACACGTTGATCAGCAAGGCAGGCTTGCAGTGCACAGGTTAATATAGTGTTCTGTGATAGGGCCTGGGGTGGAGTCAGGCTGGGAGGAGATTATAAAGGAAGCCAGGTGAAGGAGGTCTGGTCTCTAGATGAACACATGAGGAGGAAGGTAAGATGGCAGACAGACATTAATGCATATCCATGACACAAAAATGGTGAGGACAGCCGCACTCCAATCCAACGTATGTATATTGAAGAAAGACAGGCACTACAAAAACCAGCATAAACCAGGACAGCTGACGCGTTTCACACTTGTTCAGTGTTTACTCATAGCTGAATAATACAAAAATGACCTCTAATACATATAACACTCCTAACCAAACATGTGATCACAACCAGGTGTATGTTAAACGACCATTAATTAAGAAACAATTGTGGAATCACTAGAAAGAAGCTGTAGGCTGCTGAATGCAATGCAGCTTGATAAAACTCAAAACTGCAATGCAATTAGTGGTTCTGCTACCATTAGGTGGATATACATACATGTATTTATTTTTTTATTTTATTTTTTTGTTAAGATGGGGTTCATGGGAGCTGAATCATATGGGTATTAGCCCGGATGGTGAAAATAAAGAATGGTAGTATGTGAATGGTATATGATATCCTCCTCATGAATAGTAAGATATTAATATATAAAGTCACATGTATGTGGTAGTATGTCATTGTTTCATATAATATGGGAAAAAGTGGCGTGAAAAAACGACCAAGTGTGTATACAAAAGTTTTGTTTATATATGTGAAAATATAAAAATATATAAGAAAAATATATTTGTAAAGTGTAAAATATATAAAGGGGAAGGGGAACAAACCATGCATGCGTGAAATACACAGCACATGACATAAAGTTCATATGATATATATATATGTGACATGTAAAAGTGTGGAGACCTAATCGGTCTTGTGTAGATAGTATAAATATACCAAGTGAATATATATATTACATAAAGGTGAGCAATTATAGGATTCGTATAGATTCCTATATATACAATGCTGTAATAGGTGAATGAAATTTAATATATAAAAAAAAATAAAAAATAAAAAATGATATACTAAAATGTGTTCCTAGTGTTGTTATTCTTAGTGCCATAAACTCTAAAATATGATATTGTCATGGATATGCAGTAGTGTTTGTCTGTCAGCTTACCTTCCTTCCCATGTGTTCATCTTAGAGGCCAGAACCCTTTCACCTGGCTTCCTTTATAATCTCCTCCCAGCCTGACTCCACCCCAGGTCCTATCACAGAACACTATATTAACCTGTGCACTGCAAGCCTGCTTTGCTGATCAACGTGTTTGTTAGGCATTGTGTGTTTGGGTTCCTGCCTTCCGTGTGCTACGTCTGTCTTTCTGTTACATATTTGGCTTGTCCCCGACTATCCCTGTCTGCTCGTGACCCTTGACCTTCGGCTCGTTCTTTCGTTATCCTTGTCTGCTTGTGGCCCCTGACCTTCAGCTTGTTATTCGTTTCTCTCATATCTTGTGCTGCTGCTTCCCCTCTTTGTTGGTGTAGTATCCCCTTATCCTACGGGGCGCGAGCTAGGAAACTCCAGGGGCCGCGACCTGGTCCCAGACTGCAGCATAACATCCTCAACACTAGAGGCTCTGGAGAAGACCTGCTGGGTCTTAGACTCCGCGCCCTGGGGAATCTTGGCTCTAGCTTCCGTTAGGATCCCGGTTGTGCTCCTCTGGTCCCGCTTTCCACAACCACCCAGTTTCCTATCCGCAGAAGCCAGCCATAGGGTTCACTACCTTGCGATGCACTCCTGTCCCCCTACGGTGTGCATCTGTCACCTGGCCACAGGTGACCTTGACAGATATGTGCATATGTACATCAAGAATGGTGTCTCATTATGCATGCTTGAGAATATGCACGCGTAGATAGAAGCATATGCATGCACGGACGCACGCACCTGTGAAGAAACAAATATCTAGGCACCATACACAGAGATGGCAAAGACATCCAATTGAGTCAACCAGAACCTCATTGTCTCTTAGCCAATGTTTTATGAGGATCCCACTTACGGTCTCCAGTAGGTTATTAAATGTAGTAATAAACCTAGATTTTTTTTTATGTATTCTCCTCTTCTCCCTGGAATAAAAGCAGGTTGTGTGGACTGTTTTTGGCCCTTTTATTGGCTTGATTACATTTTTTTTTCTCTAGCATCTTTTTCAAAAACAGTTCCGCAAATTTGAAGTCTCTTTAAATACCTATGAGTCTGAAAAATTCCTTTGGACTCTTAGGTATGGGTCCATGAACTTTCCCCTAATCAGGTGACGTGGATGTGCACTATCTAAGTATAAAATTGCATGGCTTGCCGTCCATTACGATTAAGTATGGTCACAATCTGGTCTGCCTCTCTGTAGCTCCAAGAAAGGTAGAGTGTTCTTGTCAAAAGTCAATGTAAAAAAGAGATTAAAGAGATTTCTATTAAGTGCCTCACCAAATTGCTTCAATAGATCCAAAGGGCCTGTCCAAAAAATAATAATATCATCAATGCACCTTCACCATAGGTCAAAATAGCTAAGGTACATCAACATGTCATATGAACAATTTCCCCACACATTATCACGTATTGTGGTCTATTTGTAAGTACAATATTGCCCCCTTTATCTGAGGGTTTTACCCCAATATTTATTTGTTGCAGTAACCATGACAAAGCCTGATATTGTTGCCAAGACAAATTTAGTGTAACTTGTTGGTAATGCAAACAAAGGGGCACACTCTAACTATGCATCACATTAAAGATGGTGCTGCCATAAGACCATACAAACAGAACAAATAATTATAGCGCACACATACAAAAATGTAATTTAAATCCTACAAGGCATTTAAAGCACCTGAACATAATAAGCAAATAAGAAAATATTGGGATTTGGTTGCACCATATGGCCACACAGTGCTTAAGCCCACTACTGGGTTAAAGTACCCCATTGGGTCCTACAAATGGGGTACTTTGACACAGTAGTGGGCTTAAGCACTGTATGGCCATATGGTGCAACCAAATCCCCATATTTGCTCATTTGCTTATTGTGTTCAGGTGCCTTAAATAGCCTTGTAGGATTTAAATGACATTTTTGTATGTGCGCTATAATCTTTTGTTCTTCCAAAAATCCTGTATCTCTAAGGCTCCCTACCAATTCACATACTCCCTAGCTTCTTTAACTCCACCTCATCAATCTTTAGAAACTCATCTGGGTGGACAAGCACCCTTGACTCTGGGCCCCACTCCTTATATGCCACAAATCACATGGTGGTATAACTCTCCTAGACTTGAACCTATCACATAGCATGCAACCGAGTTTGGATGATAGAGTGACACAGACAAAATTTGAATAAAGCCTGGGTTTCATTACAAAACCTTTATGCCAAATTCCAATTGAAAAATCTTCTATGGTGTCACAACCCCCTGCCCACCCATCTTAAAGCTTCCCTGACCATAATGCCGACAATCATGTATTGCCGGAATGCGATCAATCAGCAAAACATTTCTCCGTATCATCACCGCTATTCCCCAGACTTTTTCCCCAGCCTATCAGACTTCACATTTCATAACCTCACCACTAAAAATACATACAGTATAGTATAGTGCTTCCCACATTAGGCCTGAATCCCGATGGCCAACAATCTCTTTTTTAGCTGATGCCAATGGCCCTTACCAACCATTGTTTTGGAACGCAATTAAATTGAGTCATTTTCTTTCTGAGCATTTCCAATAAAAGAGTTCAACCACCCTTTAACAACTATAGAGAACTTATGCTCTACGACGCTTCGTCATCCCGCCCGCTTGCTGAACGGTGGTTGAGTTTAGTGCAGCCACATAGCCTGCTGCTTTTTGGGAGAACAATTGTATATCTGTTTTATTGCTATATGCAAGTTTTTTAAACCTATTGCCCAAGGATTTGCTTAGGGTGATTCCCCTTGCAAGTTTTACTTGTTATTTTTTTAATAAATGGGTTATATTATGGGCGTATATGCTTTTTATTTTTCATCCTGCTGATGAACCAACCCTGACTGGATCACGTTTGGCGCTTCAGAGTTTCCCTCCATAAGGATTTGTATTATGCGTATTTGACCATACTATATGATGGTCCAAAGGATCCGGTAAGAGGCTTTAATACTTGGTGTCACCTGGTGGTGGAAGCACTACGAATTGTGATTGCAGGGACACTGGTGGAGCAAGTGAATCGTGGATGATTTGTTTTCTTTGGACTTTCATGTTTCACGTATATTTTTTTTTCCTTTTTAGTCCTTGTGAATGGGCTTTTATGGGCACTTATTTACATATTTGGTGTGATTTCCTTATACACGTTTTTTCACCTAATAAGTTTGATGTCATTATATTGATTTATTTTAGTGTTTTCACAATATTGAGTTCAATTTTTTTAGCGCTGCTTCATATATTTATCACATTTCTTGCTTTTAGTGTCACAGATTGCTTAAACAGCTACTCATTTGTAATTTAGACGTTTAGTGCGGATATCCTATATGATTTTCAACTTTGAAAAATGTACCTCTGGACTCTGAAGTTTTCCATTATATCTAAAATTCAAGAATGCAATTACAAGATACTTACCCGGTGGTACAGAACGCTGGATTTAATCTATTCTGGATAAATGTGGTCAAGAGAGGAGCTCAATCCTCCACACCTTTTGGTCATGCCCTAAATGTTACTCCTTTTGGAGAACTGTTCGTAATATCTCTCAATGCTTTACAGATTTCCAAATGAGCCAATATTCTGAAACTATTCCCTTTTAAGTGCCCTACATTGAATTTGTCAGTATTGTATATTTTTTCTTCTTCTCTGATTGACAACTGTGAACTGATTTGTTAATTCACAGGTACTGTGCTGAACAGTATGGCTTTTGTATCTTATTTAAATGTATGTTCTATGGAACACATAAATAATTAACAAAACATTGTATTAAATTGGGACTTTTTCAACACACTGATTTCTAACTTAAGGACTGATAAAAGGAAATCAGAGAAAAGAAATAAGGACAAACTGAAATTGTTGGCCAAAGTTGATAATAAGGATTTTGGTTAATTATTTTCATACATTTAATCAGATTGGCTGCTATAGGCAACAACTCCAGAAAATACAAAGTATAAGGGTGTCATCTAAGAGCCTATTGCCTAAAGTAATGAATTGGAAAATGCATGTGTAGTTTTAAAATCACATTTTTATTTACCCGCTTCAAAACTAACAATACTTTACACTGGCACCCTAAATTTTGAGAACCTTTTAGAATTTTCAATACTTCCCAAAAAACATGACCTGAAACTAGATATTGTGAACCAATTAAAACAAAGGAGTCAAAAACATTGAGGAAAATTATCCAAAGTGTATACTGATTGGAGTGGTTTCCCATCTCTTGTGGGAATAGGAGATAGGGACTGATTTTTCTTGGTCTTGGACTTTTCTTGGTCGTTCTTTATAGGTGAACTTGTTCTGGGTTAGTAGGCAAATACACTTTTCTCTTTCCAATACATTTTTTCCCAGAGCTTAGTGAATGAGGTGAAAGTCTGTTAACTTCCATCATCCAATTATGTGAAAGCAAAAAATCATGTTTTTTTTATTTTTTATTTTAATTTTCCATGTACGTGATTGGGCATTTGCAAATTAAATTTTACCACATTTACTAAGCTGTGGGGAATTTTTTTTTAAGTCAACAGCTAATTTGCCTTTAGAAAATCAACCCCACTATGACAGCCAGAAAACCCACATTCAGAAGGTTGTAAATGCTGTCCCCGATAGTTCTTTTGTGACAGGTTTACTGTAAAGTAAACCCTTCATGAATGAAATAAAGGATTTGACCATGTCTAAGTTCACACAAAGAAAGCTTCAACATCTCTTGCCAATTGCATTGAAAAGTAAAGTATATGTTATTTTTATTTCCTTTTTAATATTTCAACACAAAATCACAAGCTTTAGGACAAGGTAGCCAAATTATGAATCCACATGCTGAGAACCAACCAACCACTTGTTCGCTCTAACTTTGATATTCCTGATGGACAAAAAAACAAAGGCCCAGCAACAACAAATTTATTTAGCTAAAAGTAATTTATAGTTTTTTTCATATGTTCAGTCTCTAATCCATGCATTACTATTAGTACAACAACCTCACTCAAAACGAACAGCTTAATATAAGAAGAATAACATTACACTGTTACAGCACATATTTATACCCCTGTGTGCCCTTCCAGCAAATCTCTTCACCTGTTTTGCTATCAGTAGAAGAATCAGCAGATGCATATTTTTCTTGAAACAGTTTTATTATGTTTTGAACCTATTTCCCTTACAGTGAAATAACAACATCAACAGGAAGAGCTTTCCCCATGTCTACACAATCTTTAGAAATATGGAGGATGAATTACAGGTTTTGCCAATGTTAAATATCAAATTATGCTTTTCATGTTTTTCTCTTTACTATATAGTAAAACAAGTGTGACAATGTCAAAAGTATGTAAATTATTTCATTGTAGCATTACCATGTCATCAATTCCACAGTGCAGTAATTCACAGAAAGCTAAATATTTTCTCTGGATACAGATATGTCTCCTAATTAGTTGCTATGGGATAAAGAACAGAGAATTAGCAAGCGGCTAATTGAGATAATTACATTTTAAAACTTTCAAGACAGCTTCGTTTTTTTCCTCCAACTAAAAACAATGTAAGCAGCACCCCAGGTGGGACCTTAACCACCAATCCCTAGATTATTATGCCAGTGCCCTAAAATTAGACCACCGCATAAAAATTATAATGCAGAATTCACAAAAAACTGATGTTAACATGGAAAGTAAAATAATTGTAGGTGTTGACTATAATAGCAGCAATAGAGAGATGTTGTGCTTGTGTGGTATACCGATAATGTGTGGTGAAATCTAATACAGCACAAATTTTTATCATACTTCTTTTATAAGGTACAGCAACTAAGGATGAGCCGAACACCCCCCAGTTCGGTTTGCATCAGAACATGCGAACAGGCAATAAATTAGTTTGAACATCTGAACACCGTTAAAGTCTATGGGACACGAACATGAAAAAGCTAAAGTGCTAATTTTAAAGGCTTATATGTAAGTTATTGTCATAAAAAGTGTTTGGGGACCCGGGTCCTGCCCCAGGGGACATGTATCATTGCAAAAAAAAGTTTTAAAAACTGACGTTTTTTCGGGAGCAGTGATTTTAATAATGCTTTTATAATTTCTGAAGGAAAAAAAGTAATTTAAAAGTACTCACGGCTGTAATGAATTGTCGGCTCCCGGCAATAGAGAGAAAAGTCATTGAAAGTCATTGATAAAAAAAAATGCGTGGGGGTCCCCCCAAATATCCATACCAGACGCTTCAGGTCTGGTATGGATTTTAAGGGGAACTCTGTGCCAAATTAAAAAAAAATGGCATGGAGTTCCCCCCAAAAATCCATACCAGACCCTTATCTGAGCACGCAATCTGGCAGGCCGTAGGAAAAGAGGGGGACAAGAGAGAGCACCCCCCCTACTGAACCGTACCAGGCCACATGCCCTCAACATGGGGAGGATGCTTTGGGGTCTGGACCCCAAAGCACCATGTCCCCATGTTGATGGGGACAAGGGCCTCATCCCCACAACCCTTGCCCGGTGGTTGTGGGGGTCTGCGTGCGGGGGGCTTATCGGAATCTGGAAGACCCCTTTAACAAAGGGGACCCCCAGATCCCGGCCCCCCCTATGTGAATTGGTAAGGGGTACATTGTACCCTTATCATTTCACAAAGAAAGTGTTAAAAAAAAAAACACACAGACAGTTGGGATAAGTTCTTTATTAAAAATAAAAAATAAAAAAATAAGAAAAAGATTCCAGCGGTGGTAATCCACTCTCGATCACCACTCCAGTGATGTCGGTATCCAGCGACGGATGATCTGCAGGCTCCAGCGATGATGTCCAGCGAGGAACAGCACACGGTCCTGTCTCCCCCGGAGACACCCCGGGAATGACGTTGCGGCAGCCTGACAGGTCTTATGTAGCTGAGGACGGGCCACCCGTCACGTGACCCCGTCCCCCTCTGACGCAAGGGGAAACCCGAGCTTTCCCAGTGACGTGCGGGTGGCCCCACCCCCTCTGATGTAGCGCAGGTCTCCTGTTGCATCAGAGGGGGGCGGGGTCACCCGCACGCCACTGGGTAAGCCCGCGTTTCCACTTGCGTCAGAGGGGGACGGGGTCATGTGACGGGTGGCCCCGTCCTCAGCTACATACGAGGTTTGTCAGGCTGCCGTGACGTTATTCCCGGGGTGTCTCCGGTGGAGACAGGATGCTGTTCCTCGCTGCTCTGGACATCTCATCGCTGGAGCCTGGACCTGGAGAGGAGATCATCCATCGCAGGATACCGACAGTGTTGAAGTGGAGACCGAGAGTGGATTACCACCGCTGGAATCTTTTTTTTATTTTTATATTTTTAATAAAGGACTTATCCCAACGGTGTCTGTGTGTTTTTTTTACAATTTTTTACACTTTCTTTGTGAAATGGTAGGGGTACCCCTTACCAATTCACATGGGGGGGGCGGGATCTGGGGGTCCCCTTTGTTAAAGGGGTCTTTCAGATTCCAATAAGCCCCCCGCCCGCAGACCCCCACAACCACCCGGCAAGGGTTGTGGGGATGAGGTCCTTGTCCCCATCAACATGGGGACATGGTGCTTTGAGGGGTCACAGACCCCCAAAGCATCCTCCCCATGCTGAGGGCATGTGTTCTGGGACGGTTCAGGAGGGGGGGTGCTCTCTCGTCCCCCCCTCTTTTCCTGCAGCCTGCCAGGTTGCGTGCTCGGATAAAGGGTCTGGTATGGATTTTGGGGGGGAACTCCATGCCATTTTTTTTTATTTGACGCAGGGTTCCCCTTAATATCCATACCAGACCTGAAGGGCCTGGTAATTGAATTTGGGGGGACCCCCACACATTTTTTTTTTTTATCAATGACTTTTCTCTGTATTGCCGGGAGCCGACAATTCATTACAGCCACGAGTACTTTTAAATTACTTTTTTTCCTTCAGAAATCACACTTTGTGCAGGGACGGTTCTAAGCACGGGAAACAAGTGCTATTTTACAGGCATACTATACACACCCCCAGGTACAAAATTTTAAGGAATATTTCACTTTTATTGTTTCACTTTAAACATTATTAAAATCACTGCTCCCGAAAAAACTGCAGTTTTTAAAACTTTTTTTTGCAATGATACATGTCCCCTGGGGCAGGACCCGGGTCCCCAATAACTTGCATATAAGCCTTTAAAATTAGCACTTTAGATTTTTCATGCTGGAGTCCCATAGACTTTAACGGTGTTCGGATATTCAAACTAATTTATTGCATGTTCGCATGTTCTGATGCAAACCGAACTGGGGGGTGTTCGGCTCATCCCTAGTTTTGATGAAATTCCCTGGATCTTGGATAGAGCTTTAGTAATTTGCTAGGCGTTTCTGGCCACAGGGAGAATACAAAGGAAAGCAGAAGAAAAAAAAAAAAACATGGAAAACTATACTTTACCTTTTATAATCAAAATACTGAAGCAGCGCTAAATGTCAATGAATATGGTTAAAGTGCTAAAAATGTGCTACAACAGCAAATACTGCAAAAACTAATACAGGTGCTAGTTTAAACTATAGTGTATATTAGCTATTATCTATTAACCACCTAAGCCCCGGACCATTTGGTAGCTAAAGGACCAGAGGTGAATTCAGAATTTTGCACTGCGCTGCTTTAACTGTAAATTGTGCGGACATGCAATGTTGTACTGAAACGAAATTTGCGTCCTTTTCTTCCCACAAATAGAGCTTTCTTTTAATGGTATTTGATTGCCTCTGCGATTTTTATTTTTTGCGAGATAAACGGAAAAAGACCGAAAATTTTGAAAAAAAATGATATTTTCTACTTTTTGTTATAAGAAAAATCGAATAAACTCAATTGTAGTCATACATTTAGGCCAAAATGTATTCAGCCACATGTCTTTAGTAAAAAAAATGTCAATAAGCGTATATTTATTGGTTTGCGCAAAAGTTATAGCGTCTACAAACTAGGGTACATTTTCTGGAATTTACACAGCTTTTAATTTATGACTGCCTATCTCATTTCTTGAGGTGCTAAAATGGGAGGGCAGTACAAAACCCCCCCAAATGACCCCATTTTGGAAAGTAGACACCCCAGGGAAATTGCTGAGAGGCATGTTGAGCCCATTGAATATTTTTTTTTGTCCCAAGTGATTGAATAATGACAAAAAAAATAAAAAATTACAAAAAGTTGTCACTAAATGATATATTGCTCACACATGCCATGGTTATATGTGGAATTGCACCCCAAAATACATTCTGCTGCTTCTCCTGAGTACGGGGATACTACATGTGTGGGACTTTTTAGGAGCCTAGCCGCATACGGGCCCCCGAAAACCAAGCACCGCCTTCAGGATTTCTAAGGGCGCAAATTTTTGATTTCACTCCTCACTACCTATCACAGTTTCGAAGGCCATAAAATGCCAAAATAGCACAAAACCCCCCTAAATGACCCCATTTTGGTAAGTAGACACCCCAAGCTATTTACTGAGAGGAATGATTAGTCCATGGAATATTTTATATTTTGCCACAAGTTGCAGGAATATGACAAACTTTATTTTTTTTGCACAAAGTTGTCACTAAATGATATATTGCTCACACATGCCATGGGCATATGTGAAATTACACCCCAAAATACATTCTGCTGCTTCTCCTGAGTATGGGGATACCACATGTGTGGGACTTTTTGGGAGCCTAGTCGCGTACGGGACCCCAAAAACCAAGCACCGCCTTCAAGGTTTCTAAGGGCATAAATTTTTGATTTCACTCCTCACTACCTATCACAGTTTTGAAGGCCATAAAATGCCAAGATAGCCCAAAACCACCACAAATGACCCCATTTTGGAAAGTAGACACCCCAAGCTATTTGCCGAGAGGCATGGTGAGTATTTTACAGCTCTCATTTGTTTTTGAAAATGAAGAAAGACATATTTTTTTTTTTCTTTTTTTTTTTCTTTTTAAAACTTTGTGACAAAAAGCGAGATCTGCAAAATACTCAACATACCTCTCAGCAAATAGCTTGTGGTGTCTACTTTCCAAAATGGGGTCATTTGGGGGGGTTTTGTGCCATCTGGGCATTCCATGGCCTCCGAAACTGTGATAGGCAGTGAGGAGTAAAATCAAAAATTTACACCCATAGAAATCCTGAAGGCGGTGCTTGGTTTTCGGGGTCCTGTACGCGGCTAGGCTCCCAAAATGTCTCACACATGTGGTATCCCCGTACTCAGGAGAAGCAACAGAATGTATTTTGGGGTGCAATTCCACATATAACCATGGAATGTTTGAGCAATATATAATTTAGTGACAACTTTTTGTAAATTTTTTTTTTTATTTTTTTTTGTCATTATTCAATCACTTGGGACAAAAAAAAAAAAATATATTCAATGGGCTCAACATGCCTGTCAGCAAATAGCTTGAGGTGTCTACTTTCCAAAATGGGGTCATTTGGGGGGGGGGGGGTTGAACTGTCCTGGCATTATATGCACAACATTAGGAAGCTTATGTCACACATCATCCACTCTTCTACCCACTTGAAGACAAAGCCCTTTCTGACACTTTTTGTTTACATGAAAACATTTTTTTTTTGCAAGAAAATTATGTTGAACCCCCAAACATTATATATATTTTTAAAGCAAAGGCCCTACAGATTAAAATAGTGGGTGTTGCATTTTTTTTCCCACACAGTATTTGCGCAGCGATTTTTCAAACGCATTTTTTGGGGGAAAAACACACTTTTTTATTTTTAATGCACTAAAAAACACTATATTGCCCAAATGTTTGATGAAATAAAAAAGATGATCTTAGGCCGAGTACATGGATACCAAACACGACATGCTTTAAAATTGCGCACAAACGCGCAGCGGCGAGAAACTACATTCATTTTTAAAAGCATTTAAAAGCCTTTACAGGTTACCACGTTGGATTTACAGAGGAGGTCTACTGCTAAAATTACTGCCCTCGATCTGACCTTCGCGGTGATACCTCACATGCATGATGCAATTGCTATTTACATATGACGCTAGACCGACGCTTGCGTTCGCCTTTGCGCAAGAGCAGGGGGGGACAGCGGTGCTTTTTTTTTTTTTTTTATTATTTATTTTGCTTTTTTATTTTATTTTTTAAATTGTTCCTTCCATATTATTATTTTTTTTTTTTTATCATTTTTATTGTTATCTCAGGGAATGTAAATATCCCCTATGATAGCAATAAGTAGTGACAGGTACTCTTTTTTTAAAAAAAAATGGGAGGTTAGACCCTAGATCTTTCCTCTGCCCTCAAAGCATCTGACCACACCAAGATCGGTGTGATAAAATGCTTTCCCAATTTCCCAATGGCGCTGTTTATATCCGGGGGGGGGCATTCCCTCCCACTGCTTATAAAAGCAGTCCAGAGGCTAATTAGCCAATAGGATTGCTTTTACATGAAAGCCGGCCGCTGGCTGAAAAGAATGATACCCGCAGGCATCAATCTGGTATAACCATTCAAAGTCCAGCAACATACCAGTACGTTGCTGGTCCTTGTTGGACATGTATTGTAATCTTTTTTTTCATGCAGCCTGTTGGCTGAACGAAAAAAAGAGATTGATCGGTGGGTATGCCCACCATTAGAATACCTCCCTTCATCCACCCACTTCTAATGATGGGCATATATGCCGAAGCATGGGGGCATCCTCCCGCAAAAAAGTTATGCCGCGTACACACGGTCGAACTTTTCCACGGGCAAGCCTCCGTCGGAATTTCGACCGTATATACGCGGCATTAGGAGCAAAATCGCTCCTCCGCCCCTGCTGCCCCCATGCTTCGGCATATATGCTCTTTTTTTTACTGTGGTGGTGAAATCACCTCCTACAGCGTTGGAGTCACGGCTTTATGTATCGTGGGAGCAAACGCTGTTGCTGTCAAGATAAATAATTCCGCGCTGCAGTTGAATGGCGCACCTGAAAACAAAAAATTACATACCTGAAAAGCAAGCATGATAAAACATTGCAGAATGGAATACAGTAAAAAAAAGCAGAACAATAGAGAGAAAATAGAGAGAGAGAGAGAGAGAGAACAATAAAACTACAACTATTTTTGTTTTTTTTATTTTATATTTTTTTTGTGTTTTTGTTTTTTACGTTTTTTTTTTCTTTTTTACACTTTTTTTTTAAACTTTAACAACTGTAATGGTTTGGGTCTCTCAAAATGTAATGGCATCTTGGGAGACCCTGTGTAAGTGTGTCCTAGTCTGTGAAATGCTGTACCCTACGCTAAAACTTCACTTTTGAGTGGTAGCGTTCAAAACATTCACCAACGCAAAGACCAGGTTTGTCAGGACAGAGTGGACAATAATAACGGTGTCACGCCTAAATCCGCGCTTGCTACAGACACGACATCTTTTTTGGGGGTGGCTTTGGGTAGGGGTATTTGGGAGGAGATGCGTATAATGCCTCTCATGCAGCCGGCTTACTGCATTTGGTAGGGGATGGTGAGGTGCAGAACCGCCTGGATACAGGAGTTCTGTGACTATCTCATTCTGGAATTTTAGAAGAGATAAAGTCCCGCCTGAAGCTCTGTATAGCACATGAGCATTCAGCAAAGCCACTTGAAATAAGGATAGAGACACTTTTTTGTACCAGCGTCTCGCCTTACGGTCAATTAGATACGGCGCCATCAACTGGTCATTGAGGTCCACCCCTCCCATATTTTTGTTATATTCGTGGACACAGAGGGGTTTCTCCACAACACCAGTCGCCGTACGAATTTGGACTGTCGTGTCTGCATGAAGGGAGGTAAGAAGGAAAACATTCTTATTGTCCCTCCACTTCATAGCGAGCAAGTTATTACACTTTACGCAGGCTCTCTCCCCCAGCCTAAGACGGGCTTCTACAAGCCGCTGGGGAAAGCCCCGGCGATTAGGTCGCACGGTGCCACATGCTCCAATCTGATGATCAAACAAGTGACTAAACAGTGGCACGCTCGTGTAATAATTGTCCACATACAAGTGGTACCCCTTTCCGAATAAGGGTGACACCAAGTTCCACACTATCTTGCCAGCGCTCCCTATGTAATCCGGGCAGTTGACCGGCTCAACCTGACTGTCTTTTCCCTCATAAACCATAAAGCTCCATACATAGCCTGTTGCCCTGTCATAGCACTTATAGAGCTTGACCCCGTATCTGGCACGCTTGCTGGGAAGGTACTGCTTGAAAGCCAAGCGGCCAGAAAATTTAATCAGGGACTCATCAACGCAGACAACTTGATCGGGAATAAACAAGGCTGCAAAACGTTCGTTGAAGTGGTTTATGAGGGGCCGAATTTTATAGAGCCGGTCGTATTCAGGGTCCCCACGTGGACGACAAAGTTCATTGTCGTTGAAGTGCATGAACCGCAAAATCTGCTCGTATCGTTTCCTGGGCATGGAGGCAGAGAACACGGGCATGTGGTCAATTGGGTGCGTGGACCAATAAGCACGCAATGACGGGAATTTATGTGTGCCCATGTTGAGGGAAAGGCCCAGAAAGGTCTTAAACTCGGAAACCGTAATTGGTTTCCAATCTTTGGCAATGGAAGGCAACTGGGGATTAGCGGCGATGAATTGACCAGCATATAAATTACTCTGGTCCACAATAGATCTATAGAGATCTTCCGTGAAAAACAGCGAATAATAATCGATTGCCATAAAATCAGCTGTTTCCACCTGAATACCGGGTTGGGCAGTGAATGGGGGAAGTACGGGTTCTGCAGAAGTGGTGGGGACCCAATCAGGATAGGCAAATTCTGCAGGAAGAGCACTATGGGTACGACGGGCCTGCCTTTGTCTTCTTATTGGTGGCAGCGGGACACTACTTGTGCTTGCCACCTCGCCAGCTTGAACTGCACTTATGGGACTTGCCACGTCACCACGTGATACAGCAGTGCTGGATGTACGCCCAGGCTGTACTAGGCCGCTGGTGCTTGCCAATTCACCAGAAGGAATAGCGGCGCTAGTACTCCTCTGCTCCATGATACAAGAGCCCTGCTGTTCTTGCTCCTCAACAACCTCAGAAGATCGGGATCGGGTACGCCTGACCTTAGCAGGGACCTCAACTTCGTCATCAGAGCTATCTGACGTGGGGCCGCTGACGTCACTGTCTTCTACGGGAAGATATTCTGAGCCTGAATCTGACAGATACGTGACCTCCTCTTCACTATCTGTCATGCTCAGAATCTCGTAGGCCTCTTTACTAGTGTACCTTCGACTTGCCATTTTGGGCTCTAAATTTAGGGGTACGCTAGTAAGATTCACAGGAAAAAAAAGCACCCGACTGTCGTCAGCAAATATATCAAACGCTACAAAAAAAACTGTTAGCGGTCGCAGGGATCAGGACTGTCTCTGCGAACGCTGCAGTTATGTGTTTTGTGTTTGGTAAGTGACAGTGATCGATCGATACTGCACTTAGGTGGGCTGGGCTGGGCTGGGCGGAGGGGCTAAACGCAGGTGCTAGCAGGTATCTGGGCTGATCCCGCTAACACTGCGTTTTTGGGAACCCTAAACCGCTGGGGACGCTAGTATAGATCTGATCAGATACTATACCACTAAGGGAGGTGTATGCTTTGCGCGTGGGTGTTAGCGTTACTGGCACTAACCTAATGCTGCCTGGGGCGACGCAGACCCTCTCTGGCGCTAAAACCTAATTGATCTCACCCGCCGGGCGATCAGGGGGTTAAACCTTTATTGGGTTATATACGCCGGGTGCCCTGATGCTATAAAAAGCAAACTAACCAACCAGCGTCACCCGTAACCTTTATATGGTGATCACTGGTGAAAGGGTTAACTAGGGGCAATCAGGGGGTTAAAACCTTTATTAGGTTAAATATGGGGGTAACCGACGCTATATAAAAACCTGACGGGTTACCTAAATAACTAAATAACTAACTGGGTAACCAGTGTCACCAGTGACGCTTATACGGTGATCACTGGTGAAAGGGTTAACTCTAGGGGCAATCAGGGGGTTAAAATAATATATGGGGGTATCTGACGCTAATAAAAACCTGCGGCGAACCTAAAAATAATTAACTGGCTATCTAGGGCACCACCGGCACTAAATACAGCGATCGAAAATACGACGCTGGCGTTAGGGGGTGAAAGGGTTACCTGGGGGGCGATCAAGGGGTTAAACCTTTATTAGGGGGGGTTAGGGGACTACCCTGGACCTAAAGGGGCCTAATTCTAACTGCCCTGCAACTTTTTACTATCACAGATGACACTAAAAGCAGTGATCAGTAAAATAAATGTTCACTGCAATCAGTGACACTGTGATTGGGGGCTGGGGGGTGACCTGGGGGGTGATCTGGGGGTGACTGGGGGGTGAAATGTGTGCCTATGTGTACCTACGTGTCAGTGGACTGTTGGTGCACTAACCTGCTTCCTCTCTCCTCGGCGCCGGAATCGAAAAGACCGCCGCGAGGGAGATGACATCACTTCCTTCTGCCTGTGTTTACATCACATGGCAGAGGAAGCATTTTCATTGGCCGGGAGCGATCGCGAGGGGGTGGCCGAAATCGAATGGTCACCCCCTCATCTCCGAACGCTCCCCAACGATTAACGGCCGCTCACTGTATAGGAGGGGGGTCCGATCGGACCCCCCAACTGTACAAAGGCGATCACGTATGCTCTACGTGATTGTGCCTGTCGGTGCCATTCTGCCGACGTATATATACAGTGAGCGGTCGTTAAGTGGTTAATAACAGTGCAAAGATGCACAAGTACTGTATTTATTGGCATATAACACTCACTTTTTTACCCTAAAAATAGAGGGTAAACTGTGCCTGCGTGTTATATGCAGGGGGCTGTGGAAAGTTTTTTCCTGAAACTTCCCTCTTAAAGTTAGGGTGCGTGTTATACGCCTGTGCGTGTTATACGCCGATAAATACGGTAATTAAAATCTTGATAAGTCCCAAAAAAATGAATAATACACAAAAAAGTCCAAACAATCACTGAATGAATAAAGTGCTAATTTTCCAAAAATATCAGCAGCCAGAAGCAGGGAAGGAGAAAAAAGACAGGTGTGGGAATCCATACCTCACCATGGAGTCCCTCTTGTTTTGTTTTTAAAAACTGTGGAGCAAGATTTACCTTAAGGAATAACGACTGGAAGTGGTGGAGAGTTCTGCAGTGGTCCCTGTCCACACAAAAGGGTTGGAAGTTATTATCCGGAGCAGTGGAGATCCTTTGAGGCTGTATCTGACCCCTTGGGGTCCATCAGTAAGGTGAGAGACTAGTGTCTATGGGGGAGGATTGTGTATGCTTATCGATTCCCTACTGACCCCCCTTGTCTCTGATTGTGACAAGTTGGATTCCCACACCTGTCTTTTTTCTCCTTCCCTGCTTCTGGCTGCTGATATTTTTGGAAAATTAGCACTTTATTCATTCAGTGATTGTTTGGACTTTTTTGTGTATTATTCATTTTTTTGGGACTTATCAAGATTTTAATTACTTATGCATGTTTGCACTACTATTAATAGATAATAGCTAATATATACTATAGTTTAAACTAGCACCTATATTCGTTTTTGCAGTATTTGCTGTTGTAGCACATTTTTAGCACTTTAACCATATTCATTGACATTTAGCGCTGCTTCAGTATTTTGATTATAATTTGTTTATGTTGGTTGCATTTTAGAAGTCAGCTGCTGTATGTCTCATATTTATTTTAGCACATTGCACTTTGTATTATTTTATTGTAGCAATACCTAGTGGTAGGCGCACAGGCACCTTTTCTTTATATACTTTAACTTTGTTAGGCGCATATTTACGCATATGTACAGCTTTATATGTACATATACTTTCAGGAACTCACTTACCCTGAAAAAAGATAACTTGTAGAAAACAGGTATATCTATCTCTATCCCCTTTCTTTTTTTCTTTAACATATTTAACCCCTTAACGACCGCCCACTGTAAATATACGTCAGCAGAATGGCACCGACAGGCAGAATCACGTATATGTACGTGACTGCCTTTGTATAGTTGGGGGGTCCGATCGGACCCCCCTTCTTTACAGTGAGCATCCGTTATTCATTTGGGAGCGATCAGGGATGAGGGGACAGCCGTTCGATTCTGGCCACCCCCTCTCGATCGCTCCCAGCGAATCAAATCCTTCCCCTGCCTGTGTAATGTTTACACAGGCAGGAGGAAGTGATGTCATCTCTCCTGCGGCGCTCACATATACCGAGCGCCGCACAGGAGAAGATGCAGGTTAGTGCACAAAACACTACACTGACACCAGGACACATAGGCACATAAATCGCCCCCCCAGGCCCCCCCAGACACCCCAGATCACCCCCCAGCCCCCAGTCACAGTGTCACTGATTGCAGTGACCATTTATTTACTGATCACTGCAATCAGTGACATTTGTGACTGTAAAAGTGTCACTACATTTAGTTTTAGGTCCAGTGTAGCCCCCTAACCCCCCTAATAAAGGTTTAACCCCCTGATCGCCCCCCAGATAACCCTTTCACCCCCTAGCACCGCCGTCGCTAAGCGATCATTTTTCTGATCGCTGTCTTAGCGTCGGTGATGCAGATCGGTAGCCAGTAATTTTTTTTAGGTTCGCCGCAGGTTTTAATTGCGTCAGGTACCCCCATATATTACCTAATAAAGGTTTAACCCCCTTGATCGCCCCCAGATAACCCTTTCACCCCCTATCACCACTGTCGCTAAGCGATCATTTTTCTGATCGCTGTCTTAGCGTCGGTGATGCAGATCGGTAGCCAGTAATTTTTTTTAGGTTCGCCGCAGGTTTTTATAGCGTCAGGTACCCCCATATATTACCTAATAAAGGTTTAACCCCCTTGATCGCCCTCCAGGTAACCCTTTCACCCCCTATCACCACTGTCGCTAAGCGATCGTTTTTCTGATCGCTGTCTTAGCTTTGGTGATGCTGATCGGTAGTCAGTAATTTTTTTTAGGTTCGCCGCAGGTTTTTATAGCGTCGGGTACCCCCATATATTACCTAATAAAGGTTTAACCCCCTTGATCGCCCCCCAGGTAACCCTTTCACCCCCTATCACCACTGTCGCTAAGCGATCGTTTTTATGATCGTTGTCTTAGTGTCGGTGATGCCGATAGGTAGCCAGTAATTTTTTTTTAGGTTCGCCGTCAGGTTTTTATATAGCGTCAGGTACCCCCATATATTACCTAATAAAGGTTTTAACCCCCTAATTGCCCCTAGTTAACCCTTTCACCAGTAATCACCATATAAGTGTTACGGGTGACGCTGGTTAGTTAGTTTGCTTTTTATAGTGTCAGGGCACCCGCCGTATATAACCCAATAAAGGTTTAACCCCCTGATCGCCCGGCGGGTGATATCAATTAGGTTTTAGCGTCAGAGAGGGTCTGTGTCACACCCCAGGCAGCGTCAGGTTAGTGCCAGTAGCGCTAACACCCACGCGTTAAGCATACACCCCCCTTAGTGGTATAGTATCTGAACAGATCAATATCTGATCTGATCAGATCTATACTAGCATCCCCAGCAGTTTAGGGTTCCCAAAAATGCAGTGTTAGCGGGATCAGCCCAGATACCTGCTAGCACCTGCGTTTTGCCCCTCCGTCCAGCCCAGGCCACCCAAGTGCAGTATCGATCGATCACTGTCACTTACAAAACACAACACACATAACTGCAGCGTTCGCAGAGACAGGCCTGATCCCTGTGACTCCAGTGCTGTAGGAGGTGATTTCACCACCACAGTTAAAAAAAAAAAGCATATATGCCGAAGCATTGGGGCAGCAGGGGCGGAGGAGCGGAGGAGCGATTTTGCTCCTAATGCCGCGTACATACGGTCGAAATTCCGACGGAGGCTTGCCCGTGGAAAAGTCTGACCATGTGTACGCGGCATAACTTTTGCTGGAAGATGCCCCCATGCTTCGGCATATATAAATGGTGCATGTATGCCCATCATTAGAAGTGGGTGGATGAAGGGCGGTATTCTAATGGTGGGCATACCCACCGATCAATCTTTTTTTGATCGGTGGGTATGCATGAAAAAAAAGATTACAATACATGTCCAACAAGGACCAGCAACGTACTGGTATGTTGCTGGACTTTGAATGTTTATACCAGAATGATGCCTGTGGGTTTAGGTATCATCTTGGTATCATTCTTTTCAGCCAGCGGCCGGCTTTCATGTAAAAGCAATCCTAGTGGCTAATTAGCCTCTGGACTGCTTTTACAAGCAGTGGGAGGGAATGTCCCCCCCGGATATAAAAAGCGCCATTGGGAAATTGGGAAAGCATTTTATCACACCGATCTTGGTGTGGTCAGATGCTTTGAGGGCAGAGGAAAGATCTAGGGTCCAATAGACCCCAGTTTTTTCAAAAATGAGTACCTGTCACTACCTATTGCTATCATAGGGGATATTTACATTCCCTGAGATAACAATAAAAATGATTAAAAAAAAAATATGGAAGCAACAGTTTAAAAATAAAATAAAAAAGCAAAATTAATAATAAAAAATAAAAAATAATAAAAAAAAGCACCCCTGTCCTGCCCTGCTCTTGCCCAATGGCGAACGCAAGCGTCGGTCTGGTGTCATATGTAAACAGCAATTGCACCATGCATGTGAGGTATCACCGCGAAGGTCAGATCGAGTGCAATAATTTTAGCAGTAGGCCTCCTCTGTAAATCTAACGGCGTAACCTGTAAAGGCTTTTAAAGGCTTTTAAAAATGTAGGTAGTTTGTCGCCAATGCGCGTTTGTGCGAAATTTTAAAGCTTGTCGTGTTTGGTATCTATGTACTCGGCCTAAGATCATCTTTTTTATTTCATCAAACATTTGGGCAATATAGTGTGTTTTAGTGCATTAAAATTAAAAAAAGTGTATTTTTCCCCAAAAAATGCGTTTAAAAAATCGCTGCGCAAATACTGTGTAGAAAAAAAAATGCAACACCCACTATTTTAATCTGTAGGGCCTTTGCTTTAAAAATATATATAATGTTTGGGGGTTCAACATAATTTTCTTGCAAAAAAAAAATAAGTTTTCATGTAAACAAAAAGTGTCAAAAAGGGCTTTGCCTTCAAGTGGTTAGAAGAGTGGATGTAAGCTTCCTAATGTTGTGTATAAAATGCCAGAACAGTTCAAAACCCCCCCAAATGACCCCATTTTGGAAAGTAGACACCCCAAGCTATATACTGAGAGGCATGTCGAGTCCATGGAATATTTTATATGTTGACACAAGTTGCGGAAAAAAGACAATTTATTTTTATTTATTTATTTTTTTGCACAAAGTTGTCACTTAATGATATATTGCTCAAACATGTCATGGGCATATGTGGAATTACACCCCAAAATACATTCTGTTGCTTCTCCTGAGTACGGGGATACCACATGTGTGAGACTTTTTGGGAGCCTAGCCGCGTACGGGACCCCAAAACCAAGCACCGCCTTCAGGCTTTCTAAGGGTGTAAATTTTTGATTTCACTTCTCACTGCCTATCACAGTTTCGGAGGCCATGGAATGCCCAGATGGCACAAACCCCCCCCCCCCAAATGACCCCATTTTGGAAAGTAGACACCCCAAGCTATTTGCTGAGAGGTATGGTGAGTATTTTGCAGATCTCGCTTTTTGTCACAAAGTTTTGAAAATTGAAAAAAATAAAAAAATATATATATTTTCTTTCTTCATTTTCAAAAACAAATGAGAGCTGTAAAATACACACCATGCCTCTCAGCAAATAGCTTGGGGTGTCTACTTTCCAAAATGGGGTCATTTGGGGGGGTTTTGTGCTATTTTGGCATCGAAACTGTGATAGGTAGTGAGGAGTGAAATCACAAATTTGTGCCTAGAAATCCTGAAGGCGGTGGTTGGTTTTCGGGGTCCCGTACGCGGCTAGGCTCCCAAAAAGTCCCACACATGTGGTATCCCCGTACTCAGGAGAAGCAGCAAAATGTATTTTGGGGTGTAATTATATATATAACCATGGCATGTGTGAGCAATATATCATTTAGTGACAACTTTTTGTAATTTTTTTTTTTTGTCATTATTCAATCACTTGGGACAAAAAAAAATATTCAATGGGCTCAACATGCCTCTCAGCAATTTCCTTGGGGTGTCTACTTTCTAAAATGGGGTAATTTGGGTGAATTTTGTGCTATTTTGGCATTTTATGGCCTTCGAAACTGTGATAGGTAGTGAGGAGTGAAATCAAAAATTTGCGCCCTTAGAAATCCTGAAGGCGGTGCTTGGTTTTCGGGGGCCCGTACGCGGCTAGGCTCCCAAAAAGTCCCACACATGTGGTATCCCCGTACTCAGGAGCAGCAGCAAAATGTATTTTGGGGTGCAATTCCACATATAACCATGGCATGTGTGAGCAATATATCATTTAGTGACAACTTTTTGTACTTTTTTTTATTTTTATTTTTTTAGTCATTATTCAATCACTTGAGACAAAAAAAAAAAATATTCAATGGGCTCAACATGCCTCTCAGCAATTTCCTTGGGATGTCTACTTTCCAAAATGGGGTCATTTGGGGGGGTTTTGTACTGCCCTGCCATTTTAGCACCTCAAGAAATGAGATAGGCAGTCATAAACTAAAAGCTGTGTAAATTCCAGAAAATGCACCCTAGTTTGTAGACGCTATAACTTTTGCGCAAACCAATAAATATACGCTTATTGACATTTTTTTTACTAAAGACATGTGGCTGAATACATTTTGGCCTAAATGTATGACTACAATTGAGTTTATTCGATTTTTCTTATAACAAAAAGTAGAAAATATCATTTTTTTTCAAAATTTTCGGTCTTTTTCCGTTTATATCGCAAAAAATAAAAATTGCAGAGGCAATCAAATACCATTAAAAGAAAGCTCTATTTGTGGGAAGAAAAGGACGCAAATTTCGTTTCTGTACAACATTGCTTGTCTGCACAATTTACAGTTAAAGCAGCGCAGTGCAAAATTCTGAAAACAGCTCTGGTCCTTTAGCTACAAAATGGTCCGGGGCTTAAGTGGTTAAAGCAAACAATACAACATTCTTATGTGTACATTGGTAAATGGTCAATGACATTCCCACTTTGATCTAGTGAAACTAAAATGCCCTAGACCTCTAAAACATAACTTATATCTTGTATTTCATCCCCGGTTTTAGTGTACTGGTTTGGTTCCCGATGGACAAATTGCTCCCTCCATTTTTCAAATTCAAGGAATCAATAACGTTTCTTTTAAAGGATTGGAATTCTTTCACTAACTCACCCCGTTCCTGTTTCATTTGCCTAATCTCATACTGTAAAGCCTCATTTTCGGCCCTAATAGTTGAGGAAGGGATGTATGATTTGTTTATTTTCATATTTCCTAGGCTCTTTACCCCAGCGGGGTGAGTACACTTCCACGTCATGCCTCATTGTTGTATATTGATTCAGTTTTAATATCTTTTCACCAGAAGACAAACAAAACTGGGAAATGTGGCCGAATAAACCACACGTGAAGCATTTTATCTTTTGTAAAGTATTAAAGCGTCTCTTAACAACTGGTGTGGTTTTAGGCTTAGAATATTCAATGGCTAAAACCTGATTAACAACTTTTTCTGTACGAGAAATAGGGGCACTTTCAAAAGAGCTCCCACCTTTCAATGAGTTGTTGAAACTAACACATACTCCAGATGGAGGTAATTTCCTGTTGCATCTAGAAATACTCAAACTGGTTGCATTTATGGTATGTGTAGATTACCCACGCTGCCCTGGGCTGGAAGATGCAGACAATTGTTCACCTTTACTGTCTGCAGCCTTCAGCCCCGTATCAGCTGATCAACCTCTCCATGATTGTTTTGGTTGCCTATTGTTGGCTGCTGGTGGCTAGCATTCCTATTTGTCATAGAAACTCTTATGCCTTGTACACACGATCGGAATTTCCGATGGGATAAAATCTGATGGAATTTTCCGTCGGAATTCCGTTCAAGCTGTCTTGCATACACACTGTCAGACCAAATTCCGACCGTCCAAAACGCAGTGACGTAAAACACTACGACAAGCCGAGAAAAATTAAGTTCAATGCTTCCGAGCATGCGTCAACTTGATTCTGAGCATGCATGGTTTTTTCTCCTTCGGAGTTCCACACAGACGATCGGAATTTAACATGTTCTATTTCTAAACTTCGGCGGAAAAAAGTCAAATGGGGGCCCACACACGGTCGGAATATCCGATGAAAAAACTCTGTCTGACTTTTTTCATCGGAAATTCGGATCGTGTGTACAAGGCATTAGAGTACTGATATTACTTTTGGCTATTTCTAGATCTTCCTTGAGAGATATGCTTTGCAACAATAATGGCCTGTAATTTTTAGCTAACCAAAAATCTGCAAAAATTAGTGCAGTCTTACCCTCACGTTTGCTGTATTTTTTCTCTGTAAGTTTTACATTTACATACTCTTGTGCCTGGTGCCATGGGCTTTTAGATTCCTCCATTGCTCTTATTATCTCAGAGCTATTTTTAACTTTAGCATTCCTGGCCATCAATTTCTCCATGATGTACAAGTTCAGAGGTGATACAATAATTCACCACAGAACTGACTTGACACAGTAGTCTAGCACTTAGAATATGCACAAGAGTGGAGACACAAACATTAAAATAACACTAGTATCTTCACCGAATAAGGTCTATAACCAAAAACAAAAGTGCTGAGATCCGCACACAAGGAACAATAGGTTACCCTCTAGGTAGACAATAGAAAGCTAAACCCAGCCGTGTTTACACCAATATCTGCTACACCCAATTCAGTTTAAAAAAAAAAACGAATCTACCACAAACTCAGATTATCAAATTATTGGTAATTGATAGAGTTTATCTTTAACAAAAAAAATTCAAGTTATAAAATACAGTATGCTAAATGCACCTTATTTTACCCTCTATACTTGCTATCAGATATTCGATTCCACAGTTTGGTACTTTAACCGCTTCCCGACCGCCGCACGACTATATACGTTGACACAATGGCACTCCTGGGCAGAAGGACGTATATATACGTCCCCTTTAAGGAAGCGCCATTGTACACGCACGCGCGCCGCCGGGAACCTGACCGCTGGTCCCGTGGACTCAATCGCCGCTGGCATACCCGCGATCGTCTCACGGAGAGATAGAGCGGGGAGATGCTAATGTAAACACGCATCTCCCCACTCTGCCTAGTGACAATTAGTGTTGGTCATCTTACCTTAAAAAAGTAATTAGTTACAGTTACAAATTACTTCTCCCAAAAAGTAATTGCGTTAGTAACTCAGTTACTACATTGAAAAAGTAATTAGTTACTCAGCAAAGTAACTGACTTTTTTTTGAGGGCACATAGCACATCAGGGCATGGGGCACATAGCACATCAGGGCACATAGCACATCAGGGCACATCAGGGCATGGGGCACAGGGCACAGGGCACATAGCACATGAGGGCACATCAGGACATGGGGCACATAGCACATCAGGCCATGGGGTACATAGCACATCAGGGCACATAGCACATCAGGGCATGGGGCACATAGCACATCAGGGCATGGGGCACATAGCACATCAGGGCACATAGCACATCAGGGCACATAGCACATTAGGGCATGGGGCACATAGCACATCAGGGCACATAGCACATCAGGGCATGGGGCACAGGGCACATAGCACATGAGGGCACATCAGGACATGTGGCACATAGCACATCAGGGCGGGGCACATAGCACATCAGGGCAGGGTACATAGCACATTGTTTACCAGCCATGCAGAGTAGCGCAGGAAGCGTGTGTAATAAGTTCTCTCTCATGTCACGGCACTGACAGCAGTCACGCTACTCCTTTTCACCAGGAGTGAAAGCGTTAACATAATAACATTTATTGGAGTATAGTTGGTAATCTAATACACATAAAATATTAGCTTAAAGTAAAAGGATTAAATGGAGGAATACAGAGCATATTCCCCTAAAACATTAATGTACAAACATGTTCAGTTACCAGTAAAACAGACCTTATGTCAGAGAAACATATTATAAAGAAACATATTATACTTTGAACACTAGATGGCAGCAGTGAGAAAGCTGTCAGAGAAACCTTCAGCTGCAGACTGACCGTCACATGACATGCACCACATGACTTCCACATGACTTCCTGGCTGCCTATAAAAGCTGAGCAAGTGCTCAGAGGAATTGCTGGTTTGTCTTCAGCTTCCTGTACCTGAGTTCCTGTTTCCTGTTGATTGATTACCTGCTGTGACCCGGATTGACCCTGACCTACTCTGATCTTCTCCTGGACCCGACCTTGGCTTGTTTTACGGACTTTGTTCCTGTCTCCTGTGTTTGACCCTCTGCCTGTGACCCAGATTCACCTTCAGTCTCCTGTGCCTTGACCTTCTGCTTGTGACCCAGTCTTGCCTCCTGTCTGCAGTGCCTTGACCCCCAGCCTGTGACCTGGATTGTCTGCTTACCTGTGTTTGATCCTCAGCCTGCTCCGGACTTTCTACCTGACTTCTGCTGGATCCTGATACCCATCGGTCCCAGCTCCAGTTCTAAAGGACTTCCACGCAATCTCTACCCTGCCTGCTGGTAGCTTGTGCCTATTTGTGCCATCCACCCTCTGTACCACCTCCAGGGGGCGGACTGCGCTTAGTCGCAACAGCGAACCGCTCTTGGCATCTCGGCCTTAGTGAGAACCCTATTCTGATAGTACAAACCAGCCATGTCAGAGCGCGTTCTCCTCTTGAGATCCTGTGCCAGCAGGTCACAGCCCTCACCGATGTGGTCCAGAAAGTGCAGGAAGGCTATGCCCAGATTGACGGTCGTCTCCAGCAACTTTCAGGGTCACCTGCACCAACAGCCGCAGCTCCTGCACCCACCAGCGGGGCCTCCTCTTCTCAACTTGCATCAAGCCGCACGGTGATTATGGCTTCCCCTGAGCCCAGGGTTTTCATGCCAGAGCGATTTTCAGGCGATCGCAAAAAGTTCAGAGCCTTCAAAAATGCCTGTTCCTTGTACTTAGCCCTTCAGCCCGGGACTTTTTCATCTGAAGTAGTTAAAGTGGGATTTGTCATCTCCCTGCTGTCCGAAGAGCCACAGGCTTGGGCTCACAGTCTGATGGAACAAAGGAGCCCTCTTCTGAATTCCTTGGACACTTTCTTTGAGAGTATGTCTCAACTCTACGACGACCCTCAACGCATCGCTACCGCTGTCTCAAGGGAGGAGGCCGGTGGACGACTACACCGCTGAATTTAGCAAATGGTCGGCTGACACAGGGTGGAAAGAACCCGCTCTTAAATACCAGTACCGCCAGGGGCTTTCAGAAGCCTTGAAAGATGAGTTGGCCAGGATTGAAACTCCTGCCACTTTGGAGGATCTAATCCAATCCGCTACCAAGTTGGACAGGCGCTGGATGCTCCCTAAATCTTCTTCCGTCCATCCATTCTTTCCGGTGACTCCTGTCACCCCTGCTCCAGAGGCTGAGCCCATGCAGCTTGGATTGGTCCGTGCTCCTATCACCCCTGAAGAGAAGCAATGACGGCGACGGGCCAACCTCTGTCTGAACTGTGGGGGAACTGGACATTTTCTTCGTACCTGCCCTGTGAGACCCAGTAAGTCACGCTCACAGTTTATTATGAACTTTCAAAACACTGGTCTGTGCCAGACTTATGTCACCCTCTCTGTCTCCTTACAGCTAACGGAAAAGGAAATTCATCTACCAGCAATTATCGATTTTGGAGCCTGCAGCTGTTTCCTGGACACTTCACTGGCCCAAGAACTACACCTTTCCCTGCAGATCAAAGAACAAAGCCTCCAAGTCTACCTGGCTGATGGGTCTCTTCCTCGTTCTGGACTTGTCACACAACAAACAAGGCCCATTCTTGTCACCACGGACTCCGGCCACCAGGAGCTTCTAAGCTTCGACATCATCTTCTCCCCCGGCTACAGGCACATGAACCTTACATCAATTGGAACAAGAAGGAAGTCTCCTTCTCCTTTCCATACTGTTCCGAGCATTGCCTTCCTCTAGCTCCAGTCCCCTGTTTAACCGTGGCACCTGCACCTGACAATCTCCAGCACGTCCCTCCGGTATACCTCGAATTTAGGGATGTCTTCGATAAACAAAAAGCTGACTGTCTACCACCTTATCGGTCTTACGACTGCCCCATTGACCTGCTACCGGGTTCCGAAATACCCTTTGGCCGCATCTTTCCACTATCAGAGACTGAACTAGCGGCTCTTAAGACTTACATTGATGAGAACTTGGATAAGGGGTTCATTCGTCCTTCCTCTTCGCCGGCCGGAGCCAGCATCTTCTTTGTGGAGAAAAAAGATGGTTCCCTAAGACCGTGCATAGATTATAGAGAACTGAACAAAATAACGATTAAAAATCGCTACCCACTCCCACTCATCCCAGAGTTGTTTCAGCGTTTCTGGTCTACCCAAATCTTCTCTAAGTTGGATCTGCGAGGTGCCTATAACCTCATCCGAATCAGGCCTGGGGACGAGTGGAATACTGCCTTCAGGTCCAGGTTTGGACATTATGAATATTTGGTAATGCCTTTTGGGCTGTGTAACGCCCCGGCCACCTTTCAGCACCTGGTAAATAGGGATGAGTTTCGTGTTCGAGTCGAACCCATGTTCGACTCGAATATCGGCTGTTCAGCTGTTCGCCGAATTGCAAACAATATGGGCCGTTTGCCCATAATTCACTGCGGCATCGCAGTGCATTGCTGGCTGATGATTGGCCAAGCATGTACTATGACCCGAATGCTTTGGTCAATTACAGCGCAGAAAAAACGGAGAGCCATAATTGGCCAAAGCTAGGTTGGCTTTGGCCAATTATGGCTCAGGGGGTTTAGTACACGCCCCACACTATATAAGGCCACCGGCTTGGCGGCCTTGTGTAGTGTGTTTGGAGTTGTTTAATGAGAGATTACAGAGACAGACAGTGAAATTTATATTGAGTTAGATAGAGCAGGCAGGCGAGTCAGTTAGCTGCAGTTACAGTGTGTAGAGGATATATATGCATCCTAGGTGTTGCAGACAGTCAGTGTTTCACTTAGTGTACTGTGTGCTTTGCATAGCGTTCACCTAAAGCTTACCTGAATACAGTTAGTGACTAATAGTGGTGTTCTCATAATTAAACCACAGGCAGAGAGCTGCAAGTATTTTCAGTTAGTGTACTGTGTCCCTCTCTGCACAGTTTTCATCTAAAACTAACTGAAGACAATTGCTGCTTTCCCCATACTAATACCACAGCAGGCAGTTGATTCTGATAGCTGCATTATCAGTACAGATATATATATATATATATATATATATACATCCCACCTTTGTGCAGCTACATCTCACTGCAGGCCATTAGTATGTCTGGAAGGCAACCAAGGAGAGGCAGACAGTCATGAGGCAATAAAAGAGGGCAAGCAGGCTTTGTGTCTAGAGGCAACAGTGCTGCTGGTCATGGACACGGTGCATCCTCATCAGCACGTGGCTGTGGGACACGCTTGTCCTTTTCGGCAGCTGGCCATGTTGAGCCGCAACATGCCGAAGACTTGGTAGAGTGGATGACCAAGCCGTCCTCATCCTCCTTGTCCTCTCTCACCCAGGCTCAGGGTACTTTGTCTGGCAAAGCAGCTGCCAAAGCGGCCTCTTCCCTCGGCTCAACGGCATCAGTCACTCTTTCCCTAGCCCCACCATGTCCTCTTGAGGAGTCCCCCGAGCTGTTTGAGCACAGTGTTGGGTACATGCTCCTGTGGGATGCCCAGCAATTTGAAGGCTCCGATGATAGAAACCAGCTGGAGGAAGGCAGTAACGTGAGCCCAGAGAGAGGGGGTAGTAACGTGAGTTCAGAGAGAGGGGGTGCCCAACAAGGACAGCTATCTGGCAGTCATGTTCCCCCAGCTGCAGCATACAGCCAGGTAGGAGAGAGGGGGAGGGGGAGGAGGAGGAGGAGGAGGCACATCTCCAACGAGGCAGGATGCCCTCCAGGGGCCAGCTTAAGGGCAGAACACCGACTGCATCACACCGCAGAGCTCCGCATGTGCAGGGCACTGCTGTCTCTGCGCGTTATTCCAAAAGTTCTTTGGTGTGGGCCTTTTTCAGACGTGTGCAGCAGATCGCACCGTTGCCATTTGCAACATATGTCTGAAGCGTATCTTGCGTGGCCAAAACATCAGCCGTTTGGGCACCACGTGCTTGACCAGACATATGTCGACCTGCCATGCAGTCCGTTGGCAAGCTTACCTAAAAGACCCACACCAAAGAACAAAGCGCACCTCTACTTGCTTCTCATCAGCTGGGATCTCCAACCCCACTATACCTTCAGTTCTCTCTGAAACCTGCACTGAAAGGAATGAAGGTGTAGAATTAGGTGTGTCACAGCCAAGTACTTGCGGGCAATCTGCTATCGGTACACCAACGTCCGATTGTACCACGCAAATTTCCCTGCCCCAGCTGCTGCACCGCTGAAAGAAGTTCGCTCCCAGCCATCCATATGCCCAGCGGTTGAATGCTAGTTTGGCTAAATTGCTAGCACTTCAACTGCTGCCTTTTCAGTTGGTAGACTCTGCCGCCTTCCGTGAGTTTGTGGAATGTGCGGTTCCTCAGTGGCAGGTTACCAAACGCTACTTTTTCGCACGGAAGGCAATTCCGGCTCTCTACCGGCATGTGGAAGGCAATGTCTTGGCCTCGCTGGACAGGACGGCCAGCGGTAAGATGCATATTACCGCTGACTCATGGTCCAGCAGGCATGGACAGGGACGTTGCCTATCTTTCACGGCGCATTGGGTGACTCTGCTGGCAGCTGGGAAGGATGCAGGACAAGGTGCAGTAGTGTTGGAGGTTGTTCCACCACCACGCCTCCAAAATGTTAATACTGGTGATTCAGACACACCTCTCTCCTCCACCCTCTCCTCTTCTTCTTCCTTCATGACCTCTACCTGTGCTTTGTCCTCGGAACCAGCGGTGCTCTGTAGGTGTTGAAGGGGCTACGCAAGTATGCAGGCAAAAAGATGCCATGCAGTGCTTGAGCTGGTGTGCTTGGGGGACAGGAGCAACACTGGGGCAGAGATTCTGTCAGCTCTGCAGGGGCAGGCTCAGAGGTGGTTGACGCCACGCCAGCTTAAGCCAGGAAAGGTGGTTTCCGACAATGACACCAAACTCCTCTCCGCCCTCCGACAGGGACAACTGACCCATGTGCCCTGTTTGGCTCACATCCTTAACTTGGTGGTGCAGCGGTTCTTGGGCAGATATCTGGGCTTACAGGAGGTACTGAAGTAGGCCAGGAAACTCTGTGGGCATTTCCGCCGGTCATATAATGCCAGTGCTCGGCTTGCTGAGCTGCAAAAGGATTAGAACCTACCCAAGAACCGCTTAATCTGTGACATGCCCACCAGGTGGAACTCTACGTTGGCCATGCTGCAGCGGCTGCACACGCAGCAGAGGGCCATCAATGAGTATCTGTTGCAATATGGCACCAGGACAGTGTCAGGGGAGCTTGGATTTTTTCCCCCACGCCAGTGGGCCATGATCAGGGATGCATGCACTGTCCTGGCACCATTTGAGGAGGCCAAGAGGATGGTGAGCAGTGACAGTGCATGCATCAGTGACACTGTCCCTCTTGTCCACCTGTTGGAGCACACGCCGTGTGGAATAACGGACAGGGCACTTGAGGCAGAACAGAGGCAGGAAGTGAAGGATTTCCTTACCTCTCAAGGCCCCCTTTACCCAGACAGTGTTCCTGCTGGCCCAGCTATCACACAGGAAGAGGAGGAGGAGGAGGAGGAGGATTATTGTGTCAGCATGCAGGTGGAGCCTAGCACTCAGCATCAGCAGCAGTCTTCAGGGGATCAATTACAGTCCCAAGACACCCATGGACTTGTACGTGGCTGGGAGGAGGTGGCTGCGGATCATGTCGTCCTCAGTGACCCAGAGGACTCGGCACTGAATGCCTCAGCAAACCTACGCTGCATGGCCTCCCTGATCCTGCAAAGCCTGTGGAAGGATCCTCGTATTCATGCGATAAAGGAGAGGGATCATTACTGGCTGGCAACCCTCCTTGATCCACGTTACAAGGGTAAGGTTGTTGACCTTATCTTGCCATCGCAGAGGGAGCAGAGGATGAAGCATCTTCGGGAGGCTTTTCAGAAAGGTCTGTGCAACGCGTTCCCAGAGACTGGGAGGTTACAAATTCCTGGTCCTGGACAACTTGTTGCTTAGGCTCCGGTCAGTCAAAGAAGGAGCGGTGGAGAAGGTGGCCGTCTGACCGATGCGTTCAGACAATTTTTTATTACGCAGCCCCAAGGTATGATCGCTTCCAGCAACCATTGCCAGCGTCTGGTTTACATGGTGCAGAAATACCTAGGGGCAAGATCAGACAAGGACACCATTCCCACTGAAAATCCACTGTGTTACTGGGTCTTAAGGATGGATCACTGGCCAGAGCTTGCACAGTATGCAATTGAGGTACTGGCCTGTCCTGCCTGCTGGAGGCTTTGTAACCGATCACAGGGTGCGCCTGTCCACAGACTCAGTCAATCGACTGACCTTCATAAAAATGAATCAGTCTTGGATCACCACCAGCTACCAAGCACCTGATGCTGATGTAACCGAATAATTTTTTTTGAAATGTCAAATCCCTTCAAGACTGCCTATGCCAGGCATGTCCAAAGTCTGGCCCGTGGGCTAATTGTCCGGCCCGTGGGCTTCATTGATGAAGTGGTGTCTGATGGGGGGGATCTGTGATGAAGTGGGGTCTGATGGGGGGGATCTGTGATGAAGTGGGGTCTGATGGGGGGGATCTGTGATGAAGTGGGGTCTGATGGGGGGATCTGTGATGAAGTGGGGTCTGATGGGGGGGATCTGTGATGAAGTGGTGTCTGATGGGGGGGATCTGTGATGAAGTTGTGTCTGATGGGGGGGATCTGTGATGAAGTGGTGTCTGATGGGGGGGGGATCTGTGATGAAGTGGTGTCTGATGGGGGGGATCTGTGATGAAGTGGTGTTTGATGGGGGGGATCTGTGATGAAGTGGTGTTTGATGGGGGGGATCTGTGATGAAGTGGGGTCTGATGGGGGGATCTGTGATGAAGTGGGGTCTAATGGGGGGATCTGTGATGAAGTGAGGTCTGATGGGGGGGGGTCTGTGATGAAGTGGGGACTGATGGGGGGGATCTGTGATGAAGTGGGGTCTGATGGGGGGGATCTGTGGGGTCTGTAATGGGGGGGATCTGTGATGGAGTGGGGTCTGTAATGGGGGGGATCTGTGATGGAGTGGGGATCTGCTTCACAGACCTTTTATTTAAAATAATTTTTTTGGTTCAAAGAATGTCAGGCAAAATGGTCGGCCCTCACGCATGTTCACTTCATCAAATATGGCCCTCTTTGAAAAAAGTTTGGACACCCCTGGCCTAAGCTGATGCTGAGTGACTATTTTGTTATGCTGAGTGACTATCCTCTTCATCCTCAATGATCATGCTGATAGCTTGAAAGAACTTTTTTGGTTCTGGGCACCGCCACCAGTGGCTAAGGCCCAATTTTTCAGCCCCTGTTTAACAGGGGCGTGTATTTACAATTTTTGATGCAATGCTTTGCAGCAGGGCTCATTGCTGCGCTCCAAGTACATTATCTGTGAGGGGTTGCAGTGTTTTGGCACCAGCACCAGTGCCTAAGGCCCAATTTTTCTGCCCCTGTTTAACAGGAGCGTGTAATTACAATTTTTGATTGAATATTTCACAGCTGGGCCCATTCCTGCCCCCACCAAGAGTAACTGTGAGGACTTACAGTGTTGTGGCACCAGCACCACCACCACCACCAAAGGCCCAATTTTTCTGCCCCTGTTCAACAGGGGCATGTGATTACAATTCTTGATCTAATATTTCACAGCTGGGCCCATTCCTGCGCCCACCAAGAGTAACTGTGAGGACTTACAGTGTTGTGGCACCAGCACCACCACCACCACCAAAGGCCCAATTTTTCCTACCACTGTCCAACAATGTCATGTAATTACAATTCTTTATCTAATAGTTCACAGCAGGGCCCATTCATGTGCCCACCAAGAGTAACTGTGAGGGCTTACAGTGTTGTGGCAACACCACCACCACCACCAAAGGCCCAATTTTTCTGCCCCTGTTCAACAGGGGCATGTAATTACAATTCTTGATATAATAGTTCACAGCAGGGCGTTCCAGCACCCACCAAGAGTAACTGTGAGGGCTTACAGTGTTGTGGCAACACCAACACCTAAGGGCCAAATTTCTGCAGAGTATATATGGCAGGCCCCTACTTTCAAACATCCAACTTACAAACGACTCCTACTTGCAAACGGAAGGAGACAACAGGAAGTGAGAGGAAATCTACCCCTAGGAAGGGAAATTCTCTCCTGTAAGAGTTAATATGGGAAAAAGGTGTCTCCTCTCCACTGATGCTTTATCACCAATCCTTGTTTCAATAAAACCCCCAAATTTTCCCAAAAAAATTGTCATTGGGACGGAAAGTGAGGTGAAATGTTCTGAACAGGTGCACAGACAACAAAACAGATGTTACAGGGGTGATAACCCTTCCCTATGTTTTCCAAAAAGCTTAAAAATAGATTTTTTTGGCTGGAGCTACACTTAAAAAATTTACATGTTACAAATTACAAACAGATTCTACTTAAGAACAAACCTACAGTCCCTGTCTTGTTTGAACCGCCTGTATACTACTGTTCAGAATATATAGGGCTTTTTTTAATTTGGGTGCGGGGTTCCCCTTAATATCCATACAAGACCCAAAGGGGCTGGTAGTGGGCTGGGGGTACCCATGCCATTTTTCTCAATGATTTTCATCCATATTGCCGGGGCCAGAAATTACATTAAAGCCGCAAGCAGTTTTAAATGACTTTTTTTCCTTTAGAAATGTCATTTTGTGCAGGGACAGTTCTAAACACGGGAAACACGTGCCACTTCACAGGCTCCCCTGAAGAAGTCACGAGGTACGTGACGTAACGCCGTAGGGAAGGATTGAGGCATTGCATCCAAGATCGAAAGCAGCAGAATAACAGTAAGACGGCGCTCACCACGCCACGATGCTCTGTATTGCATTTTTCTTTTTGTTGTGATGTAAGAGTCCACCCTTTTACTCTTAATAAAAATCCTATATTTTATATAAAATTACTACACTATTGGAGGTTTCTTGTCTGTTCCCCTCCTGGGCTCCGGGTTGGAGTCTTGCTCCCCCCTCCTCCTTCTATCTGTAGGTAGCGTGAGTGGCGGTGGACAGACCCTTACTGTACCAAAGTGGAGAGTATATAGAGAGAAAGACAAGATCTCCTGTTATGCCAGTTTGAAGTGAGGTGAGAATACTGGGAGACAGGTGTAGGATTCACCAGTGGTTCAATACTACAATTTGGTATTAAATATAGAAGACCCTGACTCCATTGAAGGATACTACCCATTGGAGATACCTGATTGATACCATATGGACATTTGGATCTCATTTATCACTGTTTAATTGCAATATTGAACCCCTTTTGTTTACACAATAGTGTGTTTATTAGTATTTCACGTTCACTGTGGTATCACAGTATTGCACTTTTGCAGCACGTTGGTGTACCTTTCAGCACGTTTATTTTATTTAACTCACCATTGATTTATTATTCTATATTTGGCAGTTATAATATGTTCACTTGATTTTTACATAATTGTCACTTTGTCACAATATATAGTTGTGGGTTTAAGTATTTCACATTAGCGCAAAATCCCCCCCCCCCCCTCTTGTTTTATTTAGTTTATGTGTAGAGTGAACACAGATAGATTTTGTAGCCATTGCTTTATACCTCAGTTCCTATCATCTTTACTCTTGAGTAGCGCGAAAGACACACACCCATATATTAAAATCACTGCTCCCGAAAAAACTTCCGTTTTTAAAACTTCTTTTTGCATTTATACATGTCCCCTGGGGCAGGACCCGGGTCCCCAAACCCTTTTTAGGACAATAACTAGCTTATTAGCCGTTATAATTAGCACTTTTGATTTCGAACGTTCGCGTCCATTGTATTTAATAGGGTTCTAAAGTTCGCGCAAACTTTCGGTCCGTTCGCAGGTTCTGGTGCGAACCGAATCGGGGGGTGTTCAGCTCATCCCTACTGGTAAACGACATTTTTCGAAAATACCTGGACAATTTCCTAGTTGTTTACCTGGACGATATTCTTATTTTCTCTGCCACCATTGAGCTTCACCGGGTTCACCTAAAGACAGTCCTTGCAATTTTCAGGAGACACAAATTGTACCTTAAAGCAGAGAAATGCGAATTCGAAAAATCTGTTGTGCAATTCCTAGGCTTTGTCATTTCTACCAACGGGGTCGCAATGGATCCCCAGAAGGTCAAGGCAATTCAGGAGTGGCCAGCTCCAGTAGACAAAAAGGGAGTACAGCGGTTTATTGGATTCGCTAATTTTTACCGGAGGTTTACCATTGGTTTCTCATCCATTGTTGCACCCATCACCCAACTAACCCACCAACACAGTCATTTTCAGTGGTCCCAAGAGGCCCAGGGAGCTTTTACCAAACTCAAAACCCTGTTCACCTCTGCACCAATCCTACAGCATCCGGATCCAGCCCTGCCATTTGTGTTGGAGGTAGACGCCTCGGAAACCGCCACTGGAGCCATCCTCTCCCAGAGACAGGGCCCCAAGGCCCTCCTCCATCCTGTAGCTTTCGCATCCCGGAAACTAAGTTCTCGGAAAGGAATTATGATATGGGAGACAGGGAGCTGTTGGCCATCAAGTTCGCCCTGGAGGAGTGGAGATATCTGTTGGAGGGTGCGTCCCATTCCATTATGATATTCACTGATCATAAAGACCTAGAATACATCAGGACAGCCAAACGCTTAAGACCCAGGCAAGCCCGTTGGGCCCTCTTCTTTTCTAGGTTCAACTTCCATATTTCGTACAGACTCGGCTCCAAGAATGGGAAAGCAGACGCACTCTCCCAGATGTTCCCTGAATCTCCCCAGTCAACGGAACCCAGCACCATCTTATCTCCGCAAAACTTCCTTCTGCTCACACACACTGATCATATGACCACCATCAAGTTGGCGTCCAGCCATTGTACTGACCCAGAGGTATCCTCCTTGGAAAAATTAGATGACTTGCTCTGGTCCCAAGGAAATTTTTTTGTCCCACTGGAGGCTAGACCTCTGACTTTAAAGATGCTTCATGATCATAAACTGGCTGGTCACTTTGGGACTCTGAAAACTTCAGAATTGGTTGCCCGTTCCTTTTTGGTGGCCAGGTTGGAGGCAGGACTGTAAAGAGTATATTCTCTCATGTGTTTCATGCCAGCGCAGTAAAGGGGCTAACACCAAATCTTGGGGACTACTTAGACTTTTACCCATCACAGAACGCCCATGGGCTGAAGTTTCTATGGACTTCATTGTCGATCTTCCTCCCTCGGAAGGTTTCACCTCCATCCTAGTCGTTGTCGACCGCCTTTCCAAAATGGCACACTTCTTGCCCATGGTGGGCACCCCTTCTGCCTTGGATACAGTTAACATTTTTATCAAAGAAATAATAAGGCTACATGGAGTACCCGACAGTGTCGTCTCTGATAGAGGGGTCCAATTCACCTCCAAATTTTGGAAAGAACTTTGTAAAGCACTAGAAATAAGGGTCTGTCTCTCCTCGGCATACCACCCTCAAAGCAACGGCCAGACGGAGAGAACGAACCAAACTCTGGAGCAGTATCTCCGCTGTTTCTCTTCTCTGCTACCCTACGCTGAATTTGCGTATAATAATTTGGTTCATACAGCCACCAACCAAACACCCTTCTGGTCTAACTTTGGGTTTCACCCTTCTTTCCTCCCGAACTCTACCCCTGAATTATCTGTTCCTGCTGTTCAAGACCAAATAGCCTCCATCCAACGGAACTTTCAAAAGATTCAGGAAACAATGCAGAAGGCCCAGGATGACTATAAGAAGTACTACAACAGGGGAAGGAAGGAGAACCTGGTTTTCAAGGTTGGTGAGGAAGTTTGGTTATCTTCAGCTAACCTCAGATTACCTTGTCCCTCACGGAAATTGGGCCCGAAGTTCATAGGGCCGTTCCAAATCAAGAAGATGATCAACCCTGTGGCCTTTGAATTGGCCTTACCCAGCTCTTACAGAATTCATCCTGTTTTTCATTATTAAAACCTGTAAGTCCTAGCCCCTTCCCGGGAAGATAAGAACCGCCTCCTCCACCGGTCCAGGTGGATGGGGAAAACAAATTCGAGGTTGAAACCATACTGAGCTGCAGGGTAGACAACTCCAACACCTAATCAAGTGGAAGGGTACCCGCCTGAAAATAACTCTTGGGAACCCTCAAGGAACATACACGCCCCTCGCTTGATCCAAGCTTTTCATTTGGAACACCCAGAGTTAATTTCCAGTTTGGGCATCCAGAGGCCGCCCCTCGGCGGGGGAGGGCACTGTCAGAGAAACATATTATAAAGAAACATATTATACTTTGAACACTAGATGGCAGCAGTGAGAAGCTGTCAGAGAAACCTTCAGCTGCAGACTGCCCGTCACATGACACGCACATAATAACATTTATTGGAGTATAGTTGGTAATCTAATACACATAAAATATTAGCTTAAAGTAAAAGGATTAAATGGAGGAATACAGAGCATATTCCCCTAAAACATTAATGTAAAAACATGTTCAGTTACCAGTAAAACAGACCTTTTGTCAGAGAAACATATTATAAAGAAACATATTATACTTTGAACACTAGATGGCAGCAGTGAGAAAGCTGTCAGAGAAACCTTCAGCTGCAGACTGACCGTCACATGACACGCACCACATCACTTCCACATGACTTCCTGGCTGCCTATAAAAGCTGAGCAAGTGCTCAGAGGAATTACTGGTTTGTCTTCAGCTTCCTGTACCTGAGTTCCTGTTTCCTGTTGATTGATTACCTGCTGTGACCCGGATTGACCCTCACCTACTCTGATCTTCTCCTGGACCCGACCTCGGCTTGTTTTATTGACTTTGTTCCTGTCTCCTGTGTTTGACCCTCTGCCTGTGACCCGGATTCACCTTCAGTCTCCTGTGCCTTGACCTTCTGCTTGTGACCCAGTCTAGCCTCCTGTCTCCAGTGCCTTGACCCCCAGCCTGTGACCTGGATTGTCTGCTTACCTGTGTTTGATCCTCAGCCTGCTTTGGACTTTCTACCTGACTTCTCCTGCTGGATCCTGATACCCATCGGTCCCTGCTCCAGTTCTACAGGACTTCCACTCAAGCCCTACCCTGCCTGCTGGTAGCTTGTGCCTCTTTGTGCCATCCACCCTCTGTACCACCTCCAGGGGGCAGACTGCGCTTAGTCACAGGGGTCAGTTCGGCTCATCCCTATTCACAACTGGCTGGCCACTGCTAATGTGATTTTTGTAGTTACGGAAGTGGAAGGGGGGGGCTTGGGGACTCCAGTGGATGGCCACAGTTATCTGACCAGAAGTGGCAGTGGGTGCCTGTCAAAACTAGGTACCCAATCCTGTCCCCATAAAAAAAGTCAAAAACAGAAGGGGGAAAACGCTGAAACTTTCTCTTCAGGCTGCATTTACGCCTGAGCGTTTTCAGCTTATAAAACGCTCGTAAAATGCCCGAAAAAAGCCCAACAAGCAAAATCACACTCATTTCAATGGCACCTATTCACATCTGAGCGTTTTGTCACCTGAAGCAAAATGCCTGAAAAATGCCTTAAGCTCAAAAAAGATCATGAGCTTCTTTGGGGAAGATTACAGGCTTTTTCTGCTTTTTACATTGGTGACCTGTACAAAATCGTGGCAAAAATCGCGGCAAAAGCGCAGTAAAACCACGCGACTTTGAAACGTTCAGGTGTGAATACAGCCTTGAGCCCCTTTCACACATGTGAACCATTCAGGTCCGCCTGTCAGTTTTTTAGGCGGACCTGAACGGATGCTCTATGCAGGTCTATGGAGCAACGGATGTCAGCGGTGACATGTCTGTTGACATCTGATCCGCTAAATCCAGACGGATGGAAACCCTATTTTCCATCCGTCTGGCGGATCGGATGAAAACAGACAGGTGGTCCGTTTTCATCCAATCCCCCATAGAGGAGAACGGAGATCTGACAGGTCCATCCCTGCACAGTGAGCAGAGACGGACCTGTCATCCGCCGGCTCAGAATGGATCAACGGAGCGATCCCTGCTGAGCAAGCAGAATCCGTCAAAACGGACGTGTGTGTGTGTGAAAGTACTGCTTTAAAGACAGAATTTTAACAAATGTCATCTATTCGATCCCCAGCATTCCGTTTTTTTTTTAAAGCAGAAAGTCGCATGTTTTTACTGCGTTTTTACCGTGATTTTGCCTAGGTGTTTTTCTGCTGTAAGCCTCAGCTCTTAAAAATTCCCAACAAGACAAATCCCATTCATTTCAATGGCCCCCGTTCACATCTGAGCATTTTGTCATCTGAAGCAAAACACCTGAAGCTCAAAAAAGTACAGGAGCTTATTTTTTGGCAGATTACAGGCATTTTCTGCTTTTTACATTGGTGACCTTTTGACCTGTACAAAATCGCAGCAAAAACGCGGTATAAATCGCAGGACTGTCTGCCTGAAAACAAAATGCCTAGGTGGGAACAGAGCCTTAGGCCCCTTTCACACTGGTACGACTCGACAGTCGTACGACTACGGATCTGACTTTGCCCTGAGACTTGAAGTCCAACATGCTTCCGACTTCAATGAACAGGGATCCGACTTTGATCCCGACAATACCAGGCACTGTCTGGTATGAATCTTTAGGGGGAACTCCACGCACGATGTAAAAAAACTAAAAACTGCATGGGTTCCCCCTCCAAGAGCATACCAGGCCCTTCGGTCTAGTATGGATTTTAAGGGGAACCCCCACGCTGGAAAAATGGCGTGGGGGTCCCCCCCAAAATCCATACCAGACCCTTATCCGAGCACACAGCCTGGCAGGTCAAGAAAGGGTGTGGGGACAAGCGAACGTGCCAAGTCGTAGGACAAGTCGTACAAGTGTGAAAGGGGCCGAAATCTGACATGCCAGTTGCATTTCAAACAATGTGGACATGCACCAGCACAACTCAGGTTTATGGCAATAGATCATGTACCAGTTTTGAGGAGAGGCAATAGAGAGTTAAAATTAAAACAAACTGAAGTAAGATGGATTGCTCTCCTTGACACTTTAATGCCTACAGTTTTAAATAGGGATTATGATTTGCATCCTTTTTTTATAGGATACATATTGGTTATACTTTGTTTACATATTGTTTATATTGTGTTCATTTATTTTTTAATGCAGATGGAATGTACTAGTAACATTGTAGTACATTTACTCAGTGAGTGCTGCCTGCAATATTTGTAACTGTTATATACAGTATAATTTAAAGCGTTTGTTACTAGACTTGTGCACAACGGAAAAATTTGTTTAGTTTCGGTTCGTTTCTTGTGCATAACGGAAAAATTTGTTTAGTTTCGGTTCGTTTCTTTTCGGTCCTGTTGATTCGTAATTTTGCTAGACGGGATTTTTCGTGTTCGGACTAATTCGTATTTTCGCAAGCGTAATTTTTCGTTGAATTTTTAGTTGATTTATAATTCGTACTTTCGGTAGGGTACGTTGTTTATCGTTGATTCTGGACACAACTCCTACTTTCGTAACTTTTTTTGGGTTAGTTAATTCGTAATTTTCCGTGTCTCTCTCACAACGACGCTGCCTATTATGCCTAATGTGCTTCGAATGGATTTGTACTTTTCTAAATACATAGCCGTTATTTGTAACGATTCAAAATCTCGTATTTTACTTTAGTTTTTTACATGCGGCTATAGCCTCCGCCCCTGTACACCATTTTGAGAGGGTTCAGCACGGTGAGGGAGAAGCAGAGAGCAGAGCAGAGTGTTATTGTGCTTCGAATGGATTAGAAATCTCGTATTTTACTTTCGTTTTTTACATGTGGCTATAGCCTCCGCCCCTGTACACCATTTTGAGAGGGAGTTCAGCACGGTGAGGGAGAAGCAGAGAGCAGAGTAAGTGTTATTGTGCTTCGTATGGATTCGTACATTCGTAACTTTTTTCATAACGAATTATGCCGAAGACATTCGGGCATTCGCTATTTTGCGGTATAATTTATTTCGGATTCGGTTTTATTCGTAATTGCTTTGTTCGGAAATTCGAATGCTTCCGAATGTCCGAAAGTTGCTAAATTCGGACAAATTTCGATTCGTTACGAAACGAATTGCACAGCCTATTTGTTACCCTAACACTTCATATACCGGATATGTACCATGTCCTTGTATGAGAAAGTATTCTGTTCTCTTTGTATTCCTCCCTTTATGTGAGATCCATGGTGTTTATTCTAGTCCCTCTGCTTTCCTATTAAAACTGACCTTACTAAGCAGGAGAGCACACCATGGTCAGATCTCTAGCTGTGCTGGGAACTCAGTTTACTGTCCTCCATTGATCAGACTTGTCCTGACATGCCCCCCTGCACAGCCTGTCACTGGGAAGTGAAGTGTGCTGCTGCTTCTCCTCCACCCAGCTGTTATGCAGCTGAGAACAGAGGGAATGTGATCACTTATAAAAAAAAGGAAAAAAAAAGGTATTTATAATTTTTTTTGTATCTATACAAAAATGTTGCCTTTCATTTCTATTTTAACCTCCTTGCGTCCGCGCTATAGCCGAATGACGGCTACAGCACGGATCTACATTGCCTGGACATCATCCTATGGGGGGGGGGGGCGCAGGCGACGCGCTCTCTGTGATCACAGAGTCAATGACACGCGGCTGATCACAGATCGGAGTAAGGGGCCAATCCCGGCCCCTTGCCACGTGATCAGCTGTCAGCCAATGACAGCTGATCACGTGATGTAAACAGAAGATCGGTAATCATTTTTTTTGTTTCCTTACGCTGAGAACGTGAGGAGAGAAAAAAGCCAATCACCGACTTCTGTGAAAGGGACATCGGTTTCCGAAGAGGAAGAGAAATAGCCACCTCATCTGTGCCCACCAGTGCCACCTTCCAATGCCTACCAGTGCATATTAGTGCCACCAATCAGTGCCCATCAATGCATATCAGTGCCACCTATCAATGCCCACCAGTGCCCCCTATCAATGCCCACCAGTGGTGCCAATCAGTGCCCATTAGTGCCACCTAGCAGTGCTGCCTATCAGTGTCACCTACCAGTGCCTATCACTGCCACCCATCAGTGCCCATCTCTGCCACCCATCAGTGCCACCTATCAGTGCCCACCAGTGCCACAGATCAATGTCCACTAGTGCCGCCTCATCAGTGCCCACTAGTATCACCTATCAGTGTCCATCAGTGCAGCGTATCAGTGCCCAACAGTGCAGCATGCACTGTTTACAAAATGTAATAACAAAATATAAAACTTTTTTTTGTTGTTTTTTTTTTTTATTCCAATATTCTTTATTTCTTTTCCATTTAATAAAAACATACATCCATTTTCCCATATACAATAATACATATATAAATTAACCATATATTCCTCACTTTGTCCCTCATTCGCACTCACCCAGCCTCCTTACTCACTTACTCATCCATCACCCACCTATTAACGTGTTTCCACTTCTAACCATTTTCCCCATATATTATTGAATTTCTTTTTGTTTCCTCTCTTTGTGTAAATATATTCTTCTTTTGTCACAGTGTCATCTATCACCCTCCTCCATTCTGTCACTGTAGGAGGTTTTTCCGCCTGCCACTTCTGCGCTATGAGTTTCCTTCCCTGGAACAGACATCTTGTTATTGCTGTTCGTACATCTCCCGAAAGTCCCCTTTCTTCCAGGAGACCCAATACACATAGCCTGACTACTGGTTGCAAAAAGGTCACAAACACTGTATTTATCTTTTCGACTATTTGCTTCCAGTATTGATATAACTTGGGACACCTCCAGATCATATGTATTAAAACTCCCCTCTCGTCCTCACATCTCTGACATCTCAAATCCGATCTCATGCCAAACTGGAACATCCTTTGGGGTGTATAATATACTCTATGTATTAGGTAAAGATGGGAGATTATTTGAGATGATGACAATGACACATTGGGTCCTATTGCTAATATTTTTTCCCATTGTTCCTGTGAAAGTGGGCCCACTTCTTTCTCCCATTTACTCTTATTCTTATTATCTGGTGTTTCCCTCCATTCAGCTTTCACTAAGGAGTTATACATATCGGAGATTGCTCCTCTAGAGGCCTCTGCATTTACTAATTCTTGGAGAAGAGGCATACCGCTCCACTCCGGTGTGCTCTGTCCAAATTGTGCATACAGCGCATGCCTAATTTGTAAGTAAGTATCATCTGTAAAAGGATTTATTTGGGACCGCATAATCCTCCCTTATTTCTTGGAATGATTTTATTCTTCCTGTAAGGTATGAGAAAATCATGAACCAATATATTCAGGATAAGAAATTCTTCTTAGGTGTATATGTTGTAAGGTATATTGAGACAGAATATGTTTCTCTGAAAAATATGTGTAAGCAGGATGTGACTTTGTGGTCAAGCCTGTTCTTATCTTTCTTCTTCTTTAACTGTCAGTCATATGTTTAGAGTGACCATAATGCCCCCTTACGTTCTTATCTTCCTGTTTCAATTGTCAGTCATATGTTTAGAGTAACCGCAATAACGCCTAATGTCCTTATCTTCCTGTTTCAAATATCAGACACATGTTTAGTATGACCGCAATGACGCATGATATTCTTATTTTTAAATGACTACTTCTGCAAAAGCCTAAAACCTGTTAGAGTCTATTTTTGTTTAACTCATGATGTTTTTGCTTATTGCTGATTGGTTCATACGAGGGAGGCAACTTTCCTTGTTATGCATAAAAGAGATATGTTGCCAATAAACCAATATATTCTTGTATATCCATCACTGTGTATGGTGTCTTGAATATCTGACCGGTCACAGAGTTACTTCCACAGATCCTGAGTCCAGCTCGAGCCAAGAGGGTCCAACAGAACCAGAACCAGAACCTTTCACTTCTTGCCTTAAAGAGTTGTGCCAATAGATGTATTCCTAATCTGTCCCACTCCTCTACCTTCCCCATAACTTTAAGTTCCTGCAGGTTGCTGTTATGCCATATAGGAGAGAATTCAGAGAATCCCTTATATCCCAGGATCTTCTTTACCTCTTTCCAACATTTAACGATTAATTGGGCCGTCATGCATCTATAACTAAAGGAGTCTGCCTCCACTGCCTCCACCTCTGTATCATGGCATGTATCGTTCAAAATAAGCCCTTCTTTTCCTGCTCTTTGGTTACTGCCCCTCATATACTGCACCTGTGTGGCTAAAAAATAGTATCTGGGATTCGGAAGGGCCAATCCTCCCTTCTCTTTGGGTTGTTGTAGGGCTCGGAGGCTAATCCTTGCTGCTCCATTCCTCCAAATCAGTTCTCTAAACACCCCCTCTATTTTTTTGAACCACTGTTTTGGGATCCATACCGGGGAATTATGGAGAATATATAAAATTTGTGGCATCCATATCATTTTTACCAGGTTACTCCTACCAGCCACTGAAAGAGGAAGCCTATTCCAAATCCGACATTTTTGTCTGAGTTTTGTCAACAATGGCACTAAGTTTCCGTCTATATACTGCCCTGGATCCCTTGTTATATTTACTCCTAGATATCTCATTTGAGCTACCACCTTCACTTGATCAATCTGTCCTATCAATGGGTCTATCTGCAAAAGAGCCGATTTATCCCAATTAATTGTCAGCCCTGAGAATTTACCTAATTCCCCTATCATATCTATTGCGTTCTCCAGTGAGGTTTGTGTATCCCCCAAAAAAAGCAGGACATCGTCAGTGTACATGGCTACCTTTTCTTCCCTCAGTTTCCTCTTAAAACCCTTTATACCCGGGGATGCCCTTATTGAAATGGCCAGTGGCTCCATGGCAAGGGCAAAGAGCAGGGGTGACAACGGACATCGCTGCCTTGTCCCCCTCGCCAACTGGAACCAGTCTGAACATTCACCATTTATCCTTACCTTTGCTCTGGGACTTTCATACAATATTTTGATCCGTTGGATAAATTTAGGGCCAAACTGAAACTCTACCAGAACTTTCCAAAGGTAGTGCCACTCCAGGCTGTCAAACGCCTTGGTTGCATCTAAGGATAAAATGGCCCTTGACCCTTCTACTTCTGTTGGCAGTTGAGTATTCAAAAATGCTCTCCTTATATTAGAGCTGGTAGATCTGCCTGGGATAAATCCCATCTGGTCCGAGTGCACCAGTTTTGGGATTATTTTATTTAAACTCATTGCCAAGATTTTGGCCAGGATTTTTACATCGGCACACAGTAAAGATATCGGTCTGTACGAGGCCGTCTCCAACTGATCTTTCCCTTCTTTCAGTAATACTATAATTGTTGCTTCCGTCATGGACACAGGTAACTTTCCTTCCTCTACTGCCCAATTAAATACCTCCAGGAGTCCTGGAAGCAGCACCTCACTGTATTTTTTGTATATTTCTGTTGGCAAGCCATCAGGTCCTTGAGCCTTTTGGTTTGCCATCTCCGTTGTTGATTTTTGTATCTCTTCCAGTGTAAGTGGTGCCTCCAGGCCCTCCCTGTCTTCCCCTGACAACCTTGGAATCTGCAGACCTGAAAAGAATGTTCTCATATCTCCCTCCTCATTACCATGTAGTGTACATGGTACAGGTTCTGATAGTATTCCTTAAAAACTTATTTTATTTCTGATGTGCCTCTGCTAATTTCCCCTTTCTCATCACGGACCACCGGGATTGACAGATAGGGGAGCGTTGGCCCTAGCTATTAGGGCCAAAATTCTCCCCACTCTCTCCCCCTCCCCATAGAAAGTCTGTTTCTGAAATAGTTTTTTATTTTCTACTTTTCTTAATACTATTTTTTTATAGTCTTCCTGTGTCTCTGACCACTCCTTATATTTATCTGTAGTTTGGTTTCTTATGTAATTCATCTCTAACCTTTTCACGTTTTCCCTTTCTGCAGTTTCTTTGGCACTTGATTGTTTTTTAATAAATGATATTTTTTTTTATTAAGATTCCCCTTAGGAATGCCTTCAGAACGTCCCAAATCATTCCTATTGAGGCTGATCCCTTATTTGTTATTAAAAATTCCTTCAGACTAGTCTCAATTTCCCCCGGGTCCTCAATTACTTCCAGCCAAAATGGATTTATTTTCCAATCCCCTTTCCTGTACCCTTCATTCATCTTTATTTAAAAATTAACTGGGGAGTGATCTGATATGCTTCTTGGTTCGTATACCACCTCTGCCACCTCACCCAGTGCCTCCTCGTTGCAAAGTATGATGTCTATCCGGGGCAAGGTCGTGTGCGTCCTTGAGTGGCAAGAGAATTGTCTCTCTCCCATGTGCCTCCTTCTCCACACGTCTACCAGACCCACCTCCTCACAAAATTGGCGGAGAGGGCTGCCGGGCGTATGTCCCCTGGAGCCACCCTCCGGGAGTCTATCCATGTTATTATCCATAGTCATATTAAAATCCCCCGCCACTATTACAGGCACACCCTCCCTGTTCATGACAAACTCCATTAATTCCCAAAGCACCTCGGTATCAAACGGGGGGGGGGGGGATATATACATTCGCCACTACATATTCCTTTGTTTCTATCCAGCAGTGAAGAAACACATAACGTCCCTTGGCATCTATCTTGCTCTGTCTGCAGGAGAACACCACCCTGGAATCTATCAGGGTACTCACACCCCTTGAATAAGAAGTGTGAGTGGAGTGATATTGTACTTTATATTTCTTATTTTTTTATATTTTACTAGTTTCTTTATCCAGATGCGTCTCCTGCAGACACAGCACTTTCATATTACTTATTTCTGCTGTTGGGAAGATTGACCATCTTTTAATTGGGTCCTTTACCCCTCGCACATTCCATGAGCTCACCTTTATGCTTTTAAATTGATTTGGGGTCCCCCTCCCATCTTCTCTATTCTCCGTCATCTACCCCTGTTTAATTTCATCCTTTCAGTGTACTTCCCACCTTGGTAAACTGTGCATTAATAATATCGGTTCATGAAAACATATTTTATGTGGATCTTCTTCTTCTAGTGTCCCATACACACATTCCTGCCCCCCCACTACTCCCACCCCATCCCCTTCCCTCTCACCCCCCCTGTATCCCTCCCCTTCCCTTGCCCTATTTGGGGCCCATATAGAGGGCTTCTAAAGAGACTGTTTCCTACTTTTAAGGTGAATATTCCCCCTTTCACTTCTATCATTTTTTGTTTTAGTGTTTTAACTGTTTTGCGTATATCCTTCCCTTTCACACATCTCTTCCTTACACTTTGATGCATCTTTTTTTCCTTCCACCTTTGTGCCACTCTCCACAAAAAATACAAAAAACACATTAACCCGGTCATTGTCCCTGTCGATTTTCCCTGTGCTTTTTCTTGTACTTTCTCTTTTGGTCCTTGATCGCCTGACGTCTTTCCCGCTGTCCCTGTAGTTGTTGTCTGCCCCTGGCTCCTTCTCTGAGTGTTCGTTTGTTGAGCCCCTTGCCCTTTTGTGGGTGTTATGCCTGCTATTTGTGCTGGTACATGTGCGTATTTTTCCAGTTTGGCTGCAGCCGCAGCCTGGCCTGCTTTAGCCCCCCGTGCAGACTGTAACTGTGTCTGTGGCTGAAGGTGGGGGTGGGACTGTGGCTGTGTTCCTGGACTAGGCCCCTCTTTAGAAGCATTCCTCATCATCACTGATAGGGTACCCGGCATTTTTCCAGTGGATGTGTGATTTATATGGGATCAAATATTATAATATGTTATATACTATACTGCAAGTTGATCAATGGTTTCATCAGAGTTTCCCCGGACTCTACCACCAAACAAATATGCTGACAAAACTTTTATTTTTGTTGTTTTTTAATTGGACTTTTGTTTTTCTTTAACCCAGTGGCGATTAAATACCACCAAAAGAAAGCTCTATTTATGTGGGAAAAAAATATAAAAATTAAATTTAGGTACAGTGTTGCATGATCCTGCAATTGTCTTTCAAAGTGTGACAGCGCTAAAAGCTGAAAATTGGCCTGGGCAGGAAGGGGGTTTAAGTGCCCAGTAAACAAGTGGTTATCCCCCTCCCTCCCTCCCCATCTTTTCCCTCCCTCACCCCCTTTCTGATCCCAAACCTCCCTCCCCTCTCCTCATCCTTCCCCTTTTCCCTTCCCCCCTTTTTTTCCTTCCCCCTCCCCTACCTCCCCCCCTTTTCTGCTCTCCCTTCCCCCCCCCCGTTTTTCCCTTTCCCTTTTTCCTTCCCCTTGCCCCCCTCCTTTTTCCTCCTTCTGCCCCCCCCTATTCTCTCCCCCTTCCCCTCCTTCACTCCTTTCTCTCCTTTTTTATCGTCACACCTGGTGTCCAATAATAATTCCACACCACAATGTTACAATTAAATACTATTCTATCTACCATTTTTACCAGACAGCACCACATATATATTTACCCCTCGTTCGCCACGGGGGGCTATCCAGGCAGTTGTTTGGTCCATGAACGTCCTACGGTGAGCAGTTAACAGGCCACGACTTTGGCTGCATTGATGTTATCGAATGATGTAATTTTTTTTTCATATTTTGTATCGATATGTTTGCTAGTGTTTTTACAATGTATATTATGTATTGTACAGACCCTCCTGAAATAGCGGTGTTAACCGCGAAACCGGTTGAAGTCCGGCCTCTCTCTACCCCTAACAGATTGTAACGGTGGCGCCGTTACCGACCTTTGCTGTTTCATTGTGTGGGGTTTGGCCTATGCTTTTAAGTGTATATTTCTTTTTTCTATGTAATAAATATATATTTTTATATGACTTTGTTGTCGTCGTATCAGTGCCTAGAAAAGTCCAATCCACATCCTTTTCTAATTGACCACTAGGGGTAAGCTGATGGCAATAGCAACCACTACCCTATGCTCATTAGGTTTTTTCTCCAATATTTACCATGGATGATGGCACTATCCATTGTTAGTTTAATTTTTTGTAATTGAGGCTATACTCAACCCTTTGTCAAGCAAGTGGTTAAATTGAATGAGATGTTTTACAAGGTGATCGTTTACAATCACTTTAAAGGGGTTGTAAAGGTTTGTTTTTTATTTTCTAAATAGGTTCCTTTAAGTTAGTGCATTGTTGGTTCACTTACCTTTTTCTTCAATTTCCCTTCTAAATGTTTTTTTTCTTTGTTTTCTTTGTCTGAATTTCTCACTTCCTGTTCCACCTTAGTAAGCTGTTCTGGCTGGCTAAACACCGCTCGGAAGATGGTGTGAAGTTTACTGAGGAGAAACAGGAAGTGAGAACTTCAGACAAAGAAAAAAACATTTAGAAGGGAAATCGAAGGAAAAGGTAAGTGAACCAACAATGCACTAGCTTAAAGGAACCTATTTAGAAAATAAAAAACAAACCTTTACAAACCCCTTTAAGTCTTTATAATCAAAGGAGTTTCGGAAGGCCAACATTTTTAAATGTAACATTTTATTAAAGTTATTACAAGAACATATTGATAACTGGAAGAACAAATTTTATAAATAACATTATGTTTTTGTTTTTAAAGTTATATGTAGATAAGTTATAATTGTATATTTAAAATGTTAAATATTTAAAATGTACACAGTAGTAAAGTATAGCTCCCTTTGGTTATACTGTGGAGATATTGTACAGAAACAGACTCATACTGCTATAGAGAAATTTGTATTTACAAGAAGACCTGTCTGTTAGAAGAGAATAATTGAAAATTTGTCAAAGAGAAAAAGTGAAATGGGAGAAAAAATAGGATAAGAAGATGGAAGATGAAGGTCACTAAGACCCAATACACACTATTAACCTCCCTGGCGGTATGATTATGTCAGATTTTTGATGCTGAAAGCGGTACCATTATTTTGCATGGAAATTTGGCGTTTTATATTTTAGGCCTGTAATTCTTAGTAATAACACACTTAAATCTGTCCAAACAAGAGTCTAGTAGACATCCCGGGTATGATAAAGTTTGAAACACAAAATCATAAATTATAATATAATAACTATAAATAATTAAAAAAAATAATAATATAATAATTATAGTAAAATGAATTTCCCCGCTATTCACTATTGCTCAATTCTGCAAGTGTTGTTAATTACTATCGCTGTTTTCTAGCTGGTCTCAAACCACTTTTGACATAAAGGGACACTTTTTGGTTGCTATGGACAATCTCAAGTTTCCAGGCAGAAAGAACAGTATATATAATATAAAACTGCATGCAGGGCACTGGACAACACACTAGGGACAAATAGGATATGAAATAATTTCATACAGTAATGTAATCTGTAAGATTACAGTGTACTGTATGTATTATGAATTTTGTCATTTTTGAATTTGCCACCAGGCTCCACCCCGTGCATCACGACGCTCGCAGGGAACGGAGCCTGGCACACAGAGGCATCGGGCGGAAGACAAAGCCAGCGGACACAGTGGGGGGACATCGCAGGATCCTGGGGAAAGGTAAGTAACCTGCAGCAGGATCCTGCAATGCAACCCCGAGTGTGGCTCGGGGTTACCGCTAATGGTACTGAAATTTAACCCCCGAGCCACACTCGGGAAAACCGCCAGGGAGGCTAAGCCTCATATACACGGTACGAAAATCAGAAGGGGATTGTCGTTTGACAGGCTGTTGTCTGAAATTCTTACCGTTAGTACACTCCTTTAGACAATTGTTTTCCAATTTTCAGCCAACAAATGGATGACAGGCTAGTAAATTTTTGCCCACGCGAGGGCTCCACTTCTGATTTTCGGATGGTCAGTACACAAATCCGTCAAACAAAAGTCGAAAGTACAAACACGCATGCACGGAATCAAGGAACGACTGGGAAGAATTTGATCTTGTAAACTACCGTTTGTAATCTAAAATTAACATTCGTGACGCGGCAATTGATGAAATATCAAAATTCTCATCTTCTTTAATGGAATATTAATGAAGCTGCTTTGCATGTAGTTACACCAAAGGCCATTTGTTTTGTACAATCTGAAAAGCGCGAATCAGCATTCACCAAACTTCTACTAACATGAAATTAGCAGAAGGGTGGTGCTTGAGAAATTAACTTCCTCTTTATACACTCATAGTCCGTCACGACGTTCGTATTTGTCAAATGACAATTTGCGTACCGTAAAGCCTTGTACACACGATCAGATTATTGGACGAATTTTCATCAGTTTTTTGTTGGATGCTAGTCTCAAATCGAAAGTGAAGAGGGTACTCACCATCAGAAAATTTCCGGACGTCAGAATTCAACGCCAGAAGTGACGTAATGTGTTGAATTGTTTTGTATGTGTTCTTTCATTTCTGAGCATGTCTAGTCTTGCTCTTCAGATTTTTTTTGGGCAGAAAACCGTACTAATGAAAAGAAAATCGGACATTGTGGTCACAACAGTGACCGGTGTATGGCAGGCTTCATAGCCTGCCATACACCGGTCACTGTTGTGTTTGTGTGTCTCTCTCACAGGGTGTGGGCCTTCCCAGTTTGGGACATACGTCTTCCGCTCCGTTTCCGGGTTTTGCGGTTTCCTACTGGTTCCAACTCCCCGCCCTTCCACAGCTTCGGGAGGTGAGATCAGCTTTGTGGCATGGTTGGCAGTGTATACATTTATTCTTGTGGACAGTTCATTACATTTTTTTTTTTTTTAATAATTATAGGGTATCATACCCATTTGTTTATATACTCATTTATACACTTTTTGATTTTCAATAAGAGTCATTCATACCAGCTAGTAGGCCAGGAGTCTTCCATCATCCGCATCTATCTGTGCTTCTCCCGAAGAAGTGAGACTCATCTGCATGACACAATTAGATCTCATGGAAAGGTCTATGACAAAAATGCAATATTGATTATATGTCGACATTTAATATGTGGTTTCTTTTCTGTATCAATTGTTGTTTTTAAATGTTTGGTAAATAAATAATTTATACTTTTTACTTGAGGTGTGCTTTTTAAGGCCTCATGCCCACGGGCGTTTTTTCAGCCGCGTTTGTGAGCGTTTTTTACAGCTTAAAAACGCCTGTCCATGTTAGTCTATAGCTTCATGCCCACCTAGGCGTTTTTGAGCTGTAAAGAGCATAGGCGTTTGTAAGCTGTAAAAAAAACCCAGGACCAGTGCGTTCCTCAGCGTCAGAATTAGGCAGAAAAAAACGCGAGCGTCAAAAAACGCGCAAAAACGCGCACTAACGCGCGGTCGCGTTTTTAGCTCCGATGTTTTTTTTTTTTTTTCAAAAAAAATAAAAAATAAATAAATAAATATTTATAATAACATGGACAGGCGTTTTTAAGCTGCAAAAAACGCAGCTGTAAAAACGCCAGTGGGCATGAGGCCTAAAAGTCCCAAGGGCATTTTTGTTTTTTGTTGTGTGCATACTATTGGGGACTGAGCATCACCTCCACCCATCTTGGCCTAGCTCGACTTCATCTGTAGCTCTTCTAGAGGCTTTGATTAAAGCTTGATGGGCAACCGCCTTAGAAGGAAATGGAAACTATTTTTAAAATTCGGTCCCTAGGTGTGCCGAAATGGAGGTGGGATTGGAGGTGACTCAGCTAGACATCAAAGATGCGTGACAGGGCAGAATGAAGTTTGCGGCCCCTTCTTTTTCAACATTGTAAAGTGTACACAGGGAGAAGCCACACACACTGTTGTGTTACACTATGTGATTATTCTTGCTCTGTGTCTTTAAGATCTGTCCCCTTCTTTCTAGCTGAACTCTCTCTCTCACCGTAGTTCTTTATATATCTCCTCCACTTCCTGATTCTGGTCATTACTCCTGTATTTCTTCCATGCTAACATCTTACATGTGGCTTACAACTGCAACGTTTTTCTACCTATGAATATCCATCATTAAACGGAACATTCGAAAGGATTCATCATCTGTCGTCCTAACTGTGAGTTTATTCATTGAGTTAAACTGCCTGTATCGATGCAAGGGATGAATATCAAACCAGCTTGAGTAAGGCCTACTTAAACCTGGAGATGAACTTTATCGCTTTGTAGTTGAGACAGAACAGTAGAAAAACTGAGTTTCACAGCCTAATTACAAGATTTCTGCATGTCAGTACTGAAACAGACAAGATTTACTGCCCTCATAGCAAGACAGAAGGGACAGAGCAGCACATGGCAGCCTTATAGCCTGAGACAATCTGCACAGTGTCATATTTCAGCACACAGATCCTGCCTGCTTTCACAGTCAGTCTGCTATCATGAGTGACCAAGCTTCTGCATGTGAACTCACATCTCCTTCCTCACAAGTTCCTGAAGAAACGGAGTTACCCAAACGCTCAGTTAAACCCACTTGGAAAGTAATGGAGAATTATGAAGCTTCAAGGACTGAATTGTCAAATAGCTTGGAATTAGTCTGGGAGAAAATCCTTGCTGAAGCCAATACAGTGTCTGTTGAACGTGAACTACTGACACTAGAGGGCGCCATTAAACAACTTTCTGCCTAATATGAGCTTTATCAGCTTACCAGCATCAAATTCACTAATGTCTTACAAAACATGAAGTCAGAAAATGCGATGATGCAATTAAAGCGCGTCAATGCTCTCAATATTGAAAGAGACAGTTTTATCCAGCAAACCAGATTAAAGGCAGAAGCAAAAATAAAGCTGTTACAGGACACTGCATCTTACAGATCTGTTTCCACCAGACGTTCTAAAAACTCGTCAAGATCCCATAGTTCAAGATACTCAACACTCAGTGAGCGACTTATTAATGCCCGCGCTGAAGTGGAAGCCAGCAAAGTGCAGGTGGCATATGCAGAAAAAAGAGCAGAGTTGGAAGCTCAAAGGGCAGAGTTGGAAGCGCAGTCAGCACGTCAAAGAGCAGAGTCAGAAGCGCAGTCAGCACGTCAAAGAGCAGAGTTGGAAGCTCAGAGAGCAGAGTCGGAAGCGCAGTCAGCACGTCAAAGAGCAGAGTTGGAAGCTCAGAGAGCAGAGTCGGAAGCTCAGTCAGCACGTCAAAGAGAAACAATGGAAACCTTAAATGAACAGTGTAAACATGACGCAGCTATGGCAAAGCTAAGGGTCCTACAGCAAGCTATCAGTGCAGACGAAGGTGCAAGTGAGAAAGACAGCATTAACCTAAACATAGCAGATATGGAAGACCCCCTCAAACGCACTAAAGACTATGTCCTAAGCCACTGCAGTGCACACTCCATTGTCTCCAATGCTCCCGACTACATAGAGACTCCTTCACAGCTTCAAGTTAAAGAGGTTCCAGCAACTTCCTGCACTCAAAATCACTCCACTGCATTTCCTACCTGCCTACCTTGCCTGCCTTCATACGTCACAGAGCATCAGCGCAAGCTTCAAGCAAGTCATCAATCTCCAGTCATCGGTACAGCCTTGAATCAACGTACCATTGGAACAACTGACTTCAAGCAAGCAACTCACCTGGATGCATCTGCTGCACCATATTTCCCTGTGTCCTTTAACAACAATGTCAGAGATAACGCAATCAGCACCATACAGCCAACAGCATCTCACATAAAGGCGGAGACAACTGAGACAGAAGAGTTTGTGAGGTACTGTCATGTACCTGGGTGTATTTGAACCGGGATCTTCCTGGTCCCAAAGCTGCAGCCTTACCTGTTGCGCTACTGAGCAGATCTAGACTTTTGGAAATGTCCTCTCAGTATTAAACATTACCTTGGACTCACCAGCCCCACCTACTGCCAGCTGTGGACAATTGTCAATCAAAGCAGCCCTTAAAAAGGAAGTGATGCTATCTCTCAGCGCCCGTTTGTGTGGAATAGCTCCCTGGGTGTTGTGACTGCTTTTTGATCCTGATTTTCGTGTTGAACTTCTGCCTGAATTCCTGACTACTCTCCAGCCTGCTGATTTTGTACTTCACTGCCAGCTCGTGTATGACCTTTGCCTGCCTGACCACTCTCTGGATTTCGATCGTGTACCATTTTGCCTGATCTGTTGCCAACCTAATCTGCCTGACTACGTTTTCGCCTGAATCCTCAGCACACAAGTTCCACTTCGGACACTACCTATCACAGGTACCTTACATTACAAACGGGCCACAATGACAGTGGACCCTGCTGAGATTGTTAAGGCGATTTCACGTCAGGGACAATTGATTGGAGCTCATGAACAGCATCTTTCTTCCCTGGACGCCAAGTTAGATGAACTTTGTACTATGCTTAAATCTTGTTTGCCTGCTTCCTCTGCAACGGTCCAGACTCTGGATCCTACTCCTGCTACGATCCAACCCACCTCTTCTGTACCACCCAAACTTCCTATGCCTGACAAATTTGGTGGTGATACTGAGGACTGCAGAGGCTTTTTAAATGTTTGCCGTTTGCATTTCTGCAACAACCCTGGGACCTTTAGCACTTCTTCTGCCAAAGTGACTTTTGTAATTTCCTTGTTAAAGGGGAAGGCCCTGGCCTGGGTCTCTCCTTATCTGGAACGCAATGATCCTGTGCTGCAAGACGCTGACAAATTTCTGGCTTCTCTCCAGACTGTATTTGACAAGCCAGATATAGCTTCTGCAGCTGAGTACTCACTCTTGGACATGCAACAAGGCACCAGGTCTGTGGCACAATATGCTATTGAGTTTCGTACCCTTGCTGCTGAGACTACTTGGGACTCAAGGGCATTACGTGCAGCCTTCCGAAAAGGTCTTGCAGATCGCATCAAAGACGAATTAGTCTATAAGGATTCCCCAGAAGACCTAGAGAAATTCATAGAGCTCTGTGTTCGTCTGGATGTCCGGTATCATGAAAGATGCCAAGAGAGACTTAGAACTCGCAAGTTTCCTCGGCCAGTCTACCGTTTGGCCCCTAACTTCCAAGCACCACCTCAGCCAGAACCTGAAATCTCAGTTGAACCCCAGACACCTGTGGAACCCATGGATGTAAGCCGTCTCCACCTAACTGAGTCTGAGAAACAAAGGAGGCGTGCATTGGGCCTATGCCTATACTGTGGACTTAAAGGACATTTATTATCTGTCTGCCCTTCCCGTCCAGTAAAAGGCAGGGTCTAACCAGTGTTGGAGGAGCTGGCTTAGACCTTATAGGTATATCCTCCAAGACCAAGATTACCATTCCTGCAATTATCCATTTACCCTCTAAACTTGTCTCCTGTGAGGCTTTTGTGGATTCGGGAGCTGCTGGCATATTCTTGGACTACACTTTTGCTAAAAAAAATAATATCCCATTTGTTCCAAAATCTAGACCCCTGAACATTACCACCGTGAATGGACAACCCTTGGGAGATGTAAAATTTGAGACTATGACAATCACCCTTCAGGTAGGCGTACTCCACAAAGAGGAAGTTGTCTTGTCTCTTATTGATTCTCCACTTCTGCCTGTTATCCTTGGTTACCCATGGTTACAACAACATAACCCTTCTTTTGATTGGGAAAATGGAGAACTAACCTCTTGGGGGTCGTTCTGTCATTCAAACTGTTTGTCTCAACCCAAAAGACTTCCTGCTTGTATGTTGGCTTCCGTGGCTGTCCCACCTACCTTGCCTCATGAATACCATGCGTTTGCAGACGTATTTTGCAAGCAAAAGGCAGAGGTTTTACCTCCACATCGTTCTTTTGACTGTGCAATTAAATTGATTCCTGGAGCACCTCTTCCCAAAGGAAGGACCTATCCCCTGTCTTTGCCTGAACAAAAATCCATGGAGGAATACATAAAAGACAACTTGGAAAGAGGTTTTATCCGACCCTCTTCTTCTCCAGCAGGGGCAGGTTTTTTCTTTGTTGAAAAAAAAGATGGGGGTCTTTTTTTAAATCAAATCACTGTAAAAGACTCCTACCCTTTGCCTCTCATTCTTGAACTGTTTGATGTACTTAAGGGGGCTGTTATCTTCTCCAAGCTAGACCTACGAGGGGCTTATAATCTAATTCGAATTAAAGACAGGGACGAGTGGAAGACAGCATTCAACACTCGTAATGGACATTTTGAATATCTGGTTATGCCATTTGGGTTGTGTAACGCCCCTGCTGTCTTCCAACGTTTCATGAATGAAATTTTTCATGATTTCAGCAACAGTTTTGTGATCATCTACTTGGACGACATTTTAATCTTTTCCAAGACTCATCTAGAGCACATCTCGCATGTAAAGCAGGTATTGCAACGACTGAGAGAAAACCATCTTTACGCGAAGATTGAGAAATGCAGTTTCCATCAAAGCCGTATTCCTTTCCTTGGATACATTATAAGTGCTGCCGGTTTCCAAATGGACCCTCAAAAACTTTCCGCTGTCTTGCAATGGCCCCAACCGACCACTTTAAGAGGGCTCCAAAGCTTTCTAGGGTTCGCAAATTACTACAGACGCTTCATCAAAGGTTTTGCCTCCATTGCGGCCCCCCTTACTGCTATGACTAAGAAAGGTACAAATTGCAAGGTATGGTCCTCAGAAGCAGAATCGGCTTTCCAGCAATTAAAAGACATGTTCAGCAAAGCTCCAATTCTTCAGCATCCAAATCCCGATCTCCAGTACATAGTTGAGGTTGATGCCTCTGAGGTAGGAGCAGGTGCCGTGCTCTCCCAGAGACAGCCTAAGTCTGGTAGAATCCATCCAGTAGCATTTTTTTCTAGAAAGTTTTTTCCAGCGGAGATGAATTACGATGTTGGGAATCGAGAACTACTGGCCATCAAATTGGCATTGTCTGAATGGCGACATCTTCTGGAAGGGGCTCCCAAACCTTTTTCTATCCTCACTGACCATAAAAACCTACTGTACCTTCAGACTGCAAGACGTTTGAACTCACGTCAGGCTCGATGGGCTCTGTTTTTCTCCCGTTTTAATTTTGTTCTTTCTTATGTTCCTGGGCATAAAAACAAGAAAGCCGATGCTCTTTCCAGACAGTTTGCTACCTCTGAAGAAGACCAACCTACCGAGCAGTATATAATCCCACCTCACAAAATTGTCGCACAGATCTCTACGGCTCTTTCCCAACAGTTACAAGAAACCCAGAATTGTGTTCCCCAAGGCTTGAAGATACCACCAGGTCGCCTGTTCGTAGCCCCTAGCCTCAGAAAACCTGTACTCCTCTGGGCACATGATGGTGTTTTATCTGGTCATCCTGGTGTCACCATCACTCTTAAGACCTTGCAGCGTCATGTCTGGTGGCCTCATATGAAAAGGGATGTTACTGACTATGTGGCTGCCTGTCCAACTTGTGCTGCTAATAAAGTACCCCGTACATTGCCTACTGGACTGTTACAACCACTTTCAGCACCTCGTCAGCCTTGGACCCATTTGACTATGGACTTCATTACAGACTTACCCAAGTCCGAGGGCATGACTGCTATATGGGTCATAGTGGATCGCTTTTCAAAAATGTCTCATTTTGTGCCGCTCCCGGGATTACCTACAGCGGAAGCACTGTCTACTCTCTTCCTTTCCCATATTGTGAGATATCATGGCATACCTACCAATGTCGTCTCAGACCGCGGATCCCAGTTTGTTTCCCGATTCTGGAGAGCGTTCTGCAAGAAACTGGGAGTAACGCTTTCACTCTCTACCTCACATCACCCTCAAACAGATGGTCAAACCGAACGCATGAACCAGACCCTAGAAACCTATCTTCGACATTATGTCAATGCCTTACACTCCAACTGGTCTGAGTATTTGCCTTTAGCTGAGTTCGCCATTAATTCCCGTCGGCACAGTGCTCTTCATACCACACCATTCTACGCAGCCCTAGGCTATCACCCTCAGACTTTTCCCCTACTTCAGCCTTCTTCTGGTGTACCAGCAGCAGATCAGCGGGTTAAAAATATTCTGCTACATTGGAAAAAGATTTGCTTATTACTACGGAAGTCAGCAGGCAAGTATGCACTTTTTTCCAACAAACGAAGACGCCATATACCTCCATATGTGGTGGGGGACAGAGTTTGGCTATCAACCAAATATGTGAGACTGAAACAACCTTCTACCAAATTGGGCCCTCGATTCATTGGTCCTTACAGAATTATTGCTCGAGTCGGGCCAGTCTCCTATCGGTTGAAATTACCCTCCTCTCTCCGGATTCATCCTGTGTTCCACGTTTCCCTCCTCAAAAAAGCAATTTTCAATCGCTACTCCAGAACGCACAGCTACCTCTTCCTGTTCTTGTTGATGGACAAAATGAGTTTGAAGTCTCCAAGATTCTTGATTCTAGAAGACAGGGTCGTGGCCTTCGGTATCTGGTTCATTGAAAGGGATATCCTGTCACAGACCGTTCCTGGGTTCCAGCCAAAGATCTGCATGCCCCTTCTCTTATTCGAGACTTCCATGCCTCCTTTCCCACTAAGCCCCGCTAGGCCCCCGGAGGGGTCCACTGGGGAGGGGGCCCTGTCATGTACCTGGGTGTATTTGAACCGGGAGCTTCCTGGTCCCAAAGCTGCAGCCTTACCTGTTGTGCTACTGAGCAGATCTAGACTTTTGGAAATGTCCTCTCAGTATTAAACATTACCTTGGACTCACCAGCCCCACCTACTGCCAGCTGTGGACAATTTTCAATCAAAGCAGCCCTTAAAAAGGAAGTGATGCTATCTCTCAGCGCCCGTTTGTGTGGAATAGCTCCCTGGGTGTTGTGACTGCTTTTTGATCCTGATTTTCGTGTTGAACTTCTGCCTGAATTCCTGACTACTCTCCAGCCTGCTGATTTTGTACTTCACTGCCAGCTCGTGTATGACCTTTGCCTGCCTGACCACTCTCTGGATTTCGATCGTGTACCATTTTGCCTGATCTGTTGCCAACCTAATCTGCCTGACTACGTTTTCGCCTGAATCCTCAGCACACAAGTTCCACTTCGGACACTACCTATCACAGGTACCTTACAGGTACATGCATCGCAGAGAGCTCACAAAGACTGGTCTTACAAGCTTTGATGACCAACCTGAGAACTACAGAAGTTGGAAATGTGCCTTCAGAACTACAATCAGCAATATTGGCATTACAGCTGATCAAGAATTGAATCTGCTGATCAAATGGCTTGGTCCTCTATCTGCTGCACGTGTTAAGCCATTAAGATCGGTTTTCATGGACAATCCTACTGCATGGGAGCGACTAGAGCAAAGTTATGGCAGTCCAGAAGCTATAGAAAATGCTTTGTTCATGCGTCTGGAAACTTTCCCAAAGATATCCGGTAAGGACAACAAGGAGTTCCAGAGACTGAGTGACCTTCTCCTTGAGCTTCAGCTAGCCAAGACAGACCAAAAACTACCTGGACTCAGTTACCTTGACACTCCAAGAGGGGTAAACCCAATTGTCTCCAAGCTCCCGTATGGTTTGCAAGAGAAATGGACTGCACTAGGGTCATCATACAAAAGAGAGACTAAGGTTTCCTTCCCTCCATTCTCTTTCTTCTGTGAATTCATCAGGAAAATTGCAGAGACCAAGAACGATCAACGTTTTTCCTACGGTGAGTACAGCCTCTTCTCACCCTTTCCTAAGAGTACCAGTCTTCAGGGCAACTATAGAAACCATAGAGGCCCAGTGTCCGTGAAAAAGACTGACATCCTTCCCACTCCTACCACAGTTCTGGCCACGAATAAACAGAGTAGGAAGATTGAAAACCCTAACAGAGAGTGTCCCATACACAAGAAGCCACACCCCCTCAATAAATGTATCGGCTTTAGTAAAAAGCCTCTGGAAGAGCGCAAGGAGCTTTTAAAGACATTTAGGGTATGTTTCAGGTGCTGTGCTTCTACAGAACATTTTGCAAGGGACTGTAATGTGTCCATCAAGTGCATAGAGTGTGGCTCTGAAAAACATGTGCAAGCCCTCCATCCTTTTGAGCCCAGCTCTGCACAACCTGCCAACACTCCTCCCAGGTTAACGCATGGCGGGGAGAATACAGACCAAGTGCCTAATTCTACCATCATTTCTTCATCCTGCACTGAAGTTTGTGGAGAAGACCGCTGTGGTAAGTCCTGTGCTAAGATATGCTTGGTGAACATATACCACAAGGATCAACCAGAAAAGTCTCTAAAGGCATATGCTATCTTAGACGATCAGAGCAATCGATCACTTGCAAAATCGGAATTGTTCAATCTATTTGAAATAAAAGGCGAAGCTCATCCTTACACCTTGGGTACCTGTAGTGGAACTATAGAGGTTTCTGGAAGAAGGGCTCATGGACTCATGGTATCTTCTCTCAAAGGTAACTTGCAATTACCCTTACCTACACTTGTTGAGTGCAATCAGATACCTGCTAACAGGGAAGAAATCCCTACTCCAGCTGCTGCTTTCCACCACCCTCACCTCAAGGTAATAGCAAATGAGATACCGCCGCTTGACAAAGATGCTCAGATCCTTATTCTGTTAGGAAGAGACATTCTAAGAGTTCACAAGGTACACAGACAAGTCAGTGGACCCCCAGATGCCCCATTTGCCCAGCGCACGGATCTAGGGTGGGTCATCATTGGCAATGTCTGTATAGGCAAAATGAAAAGACCTACCAACATTTCGTCATTCAAGACAAATGTTCTGCCAAATGGCCGAAACACTTACTTTGAGCCATGCCCACATCACTACTGGGTGAAAGAGAAGATAGCTAGCCACGAATGGCAACATGGTATCTCAGGTGACACAAGCCCTTTCTCCTGCCATGATGGCGACTTCGGCTCTACAGTGTTTAAAGCAACCAGTGAAGATGACATACTGGCTCCTTCAATGGAAGACAAATAATTCATCAAGGTAATGGACAATGAGTTCTTTCAAGATGACTCCAATAACTGGGTAGCACCCCTACCCTTTCGTCTCCCAAGAGAGAGATTGCCCAACAACTTACAGCAGGCCATCAGTAGATTCTCCTCCTTAAAGCGAAACTTAAGCAGGAAACCAGAGATGCAAAAGCACTTTGTGGACTTTATGCAAAATGTATTTGACAGAGATCATGCAGAGCCTGCTCCCCCACTAAAGGAGGGAGAAGAATGCTGGTACCTTCCATCCTTTGGCGTGTATCACCCACACAAACCAGACCAAATCAGAGTTGTCTTTGATTCCAGTGCTCAGCACGAAGGTGTTTCTCTTAACAACATGCTCCTTACTGGACCCAACTTGAACAACAGTCTAATAGGAGTCTTGATTCGTTTCAGACAAGAGCCTGTAGCAGTAATGGCCAACATTCAACAGATGTTTCACTGCTTCATCGTCAGAGAAGTCAACAGAAACTACCTCAGGTTTCTATGGCACAAGGACAATGACCTCAACAAGGACGTTATAGATTATCGCATGAAGGTACATGTCTTCGGTAACAGTCCTTCCCCTGCAGTGGCAACTTATGGGCTAAGGAGAACAGCTCAGACTGGAGAAGTTGAATATGGATCTGATGCCTGTCAATTTGTTGAAAGAAACTTCTACGTTGACGACGCACTTAAGTCCTTTCCAACTGCTAAAGAAGCAATTGATCTTCTCACCAGAACAAAGGAGATGCTGTCTGTAGCAAACCTTAGACTACACAAGATTATATCCAACAGCCAGGAACTTATGAATGCCTTTCACTCTGAGAACTATGCCACTAGTCTAAAAAAACCTTGACTTAGGTACAGATATGCCTCCTGTACAGCGAAGTCTGGGTTTGTTGTGGAACATCAAGCAAGACAAATTCACCTTCCAAGTGTCAATTTGTGACAAACCCTTCACTAAGAGAGCAGTCCTGTCCATGGTGAATAGCATCTATGACCCACTGGGTTTCCTTGCTCCAGTTACCATTCAAGGTAAGATTTTACTAAGACAGTTGTCTACTGAGAACATAGACTGGGATACTCCCTTGCCTAGTGAGAATCAACACAAGTGGGAAAGGTGGAGATATTCTTTGAAGTCACTAGAAAAACTTCAGATTCCCCGTTGCTATGTTCCGGGTTCCACTTCAACCGCTAACCGGAGAGAGATTCATATTTTCTCTGATGCATCAGTTGAAGCTATTGCTGCAGTAGCCTATTTGAAGACCTCTGAACTGAATGGAGAATCACACTGTAGTTTTGTCCTAGGCAAGGCAAAACTCACTCCCAAGCCTGCACATACCATACCAAGACTTGAACTTTGTGCAGCCGTGCTAGCAGTAGAAATTGCAGAGGTCATACGAAGTGAAATGGACACTACAATTGATTCTTTCACCTTCTATACAGACAGTAAGGTAGTACTTGGTTACATAAACAACCAAACAAAGCAATTTTATGTGTACGTCAGCAACAGGGTTGAACGTATCAAGAGATTCTCTCTACCAAGTCAATGGCATCACGTTCCCACTGAACTCAACCCAGCTGACTGTGGGACCAGAGCCGTGTCACCTGCCGCTCTTCAGGACAGCTTATGGCTGTCACCTCCAAGGTTTCTGTGTGAGGACTCTTACTTACTCCCTATTGACACCACCTATGGGCTAGTAAACCCTGAAGATGATAAGGAAATAAGAACTGTGAACACCTCTCTCTACACTTCTGTAAGTACAAAACAGAAGCTGCGGTCACACCATTACAGGCATCAATGGAAGCAGGTGCAGCATCTAGCCAATGTGTTCTGGCATCGCTGGAAGAAAAACTATCTTCACCACCTTCAAGGTCGTAACAAATGGCAAGCATCTAAGCCGAATCTTAAGGTTGGAGACCTCATCCTTCTAAAAGACAAGGAATTTGTCGGAATGAGTGGCCTATGGGTCTTATTACTAAAGTTATGCCCAGCGACGATAACAAAGTCCGGAAGGTAGAAGTCAAGGTAACCAAGGGAGGATCGACACAAACCTTTAGTCGACCAATTACAGAGTTAGTACTCCTTTTGCCAGGTGAGTGACTTGTGCAAGGACTAGCCATGCTGTCGGCACGGCGGGGAGTACATTGCTGCCATCTACAGGTTCTACTCAGAACTTTGGAATTATTTGAAGACATCATACTGTGACTTTATGTTCTTCATCCTGTTGAACTTACATTTATTATTTGCTTGTTGCATGTTTTTCATTACAGGTTCCAGGACATTCGTCAGTATTGGACTTTTTGAAAATATATATATTAGTTTAAGGTTATGAAATCTAAAGATTTCAGACGGGGAGTGTTGTGTTACACTATGTGATTATTCTTGCTCTGTGTCTTTAAGATCTGTCGCCTTCTTTCTAGCTGAACTCTCTCTCTCACCGTAGTTCTTTATATATCTCCTCCACTTCCTGATTCTGGTCATTACTCCTGTATTTCTTCCATGCTAACATCTTACATGTGGCTTACAACTGTAACGTTTTTCTACCTATGAATATCCATCATTAAACGGAACATTCGAAAGGATTCATCGTCTGTCGTCCTAACTGTGAGTTTATTCATTGAGTTAAACTGCCTGTATCGATGCAAGGGATGAATATCAAACCAGCTTGAGTAAGGCCTACTTAAACCTGGAGATGAACTTTATCGCTTTGTAGTTGAGACAGAACACACACACACACACACAATGATGGTTGAAAGAATTTTCAGTCTATTCTATGATCAACAAAGACTTTTGTACAGTTATGAGAAAAGATTAGATCACATGTCAATTGCCTGAGACAAAATACACTTTATGCCCAGCAAGGTCCCAGCTGGCTTTATGCCTGGAGCCTGGAAAGCTAAGAAATATTCTGTGTATTCCCATAAGAAAGCAGTTAGTGCAAAGAAAACTTTAAAGCAGTAGTAAACTGCTGTGTGTGTTTTTTTGCAACCTGCAAGATAAAGCCATAAAGTGCTAGTATGCATCGCATATCAGCACATTATGTGAAATTTACCTGGAAACTAAGACCTCCAGTGCCGCAATGTCACTGCTGTGAGGGCTTTCATCTTCACTCGGTCTTCCATCTTCACTCGGTCTTCCTTCTGGGTTTGCGGACTCAAGACAAGTGTGGGTGGGCTACATTTGTTAAACAATTAACCCTTTAGGCTACCACCACTGCCTTTTGACAGAGAGGAGGAAACTCATAATCTTAGGAATACCAACAATGATTTTAGGATAAACGTCTGTAACACACGCTGTCACCACAGACAGATGTGTTCAGAGGATTTGTACTATACAGTAGCACTCTTCAAAAGACAGGGATTTGTTTAGTTTGCATTAAAAGCCTTAAAGAGAAACTGCAGTCTGCTCACATAATATATGTAATAAAAACATCTTTGCCATTCTGAAACATTTTGCATATTATTTTATATATACTGTGATCCTGTACTTACCAAATATGCTGCAGAAATCATCCTCTACAAAGTCTGGCTGCAACCATTTTAACTGTAGCAGCTGAAGCCACTGCCTGTTCACTTCCTGGATTTCTGTGCTGCTGGTTACCCAGTATGCACTTCCTAGTCTCCTGCCTGTGCAGAAAGCAAACTATGGGTGCACATTGTTGTTTATAAGTTACCATAGGAATGGCAGCTTCTGTGGAAGTTTATGCCCTTTTGAAGGCAATGTATCAACATCATTGAACATAAAAACAGCCAAGGAAAGTGTACATACTATGTTTGTTCAAACAGGAAAGCAGCAAACAAAAGTATTTTATATTTTACTATGATGAAACTGTATTACTTTCTTACCCAAACTGCAAACATTGAGGAGACAAGCCTCAGCTGCTGCAGTCCTGTCGCAGGATCTTTTCACACACACAAATTCTCTGTGCCAGGGAACTGCAGACAGATGCCAGGGAAAGAATATCCTATGCAGATGAGATAAGAGAGTGTGAACTTAGCTAGGGGAGATTGTGTAGACTGCCCTGGGCAGTGTAAAAAGTGTAAAGGGTTAATATCGCCACATAAAAAGAAGAGCGCAATCTTCCTTTTACTAGACTAGAGGAGATTCTACTCTTCTGTGAGAAAGCACGTGGACCCTTTCAGGGTCCTCCTATCCCTGCCATCATCCGGCCCCCTCCAGCCTCTTCAACTCTCCTGCGCCTCCCTGCCTCCACCTCACTCCTCTGACAGCTAACTCTCACGAGAGTGAAAGAAAAAAGAAGAAGAAACAAGCACTCCTGGGATATCTAACGTTTTTTTCTCCCGGGAGTCAGTGCAATGCAGGAAACCACGTCATAAGCCTAGGCGTTTACAAGCAATAAAAGAGGAAGTACAGAGAATAAGGTATTTACCACCACCAAATTACAGTTTTGATTTACAATGATGTAGCACTACCCCCGTAGGAGCTGCTGGTTTAAGTTTTGGCCTGCACTCTGCCTATCAACCCCTAGAATTTGGCTTGGTTCCCCCTTGGCACAACTGGACAATATTGTGATTGTGGGCCCCTAAATGGCTATAGAGGGCCACAATGATACCACACAACAATAAATATAGTTAAATATTGTTACCTTAGTGTGGTTCACCTGCCACACAGCTGCAAAAATAGAGTCCCACACAAGATGAAGCTTAACCAGTGGTAAGATGTTTACGCGGCAAAAGAATAGAACAATGGTTATGCAATCAACATCAAATACATACAGGTCCCTGTATCAGTTAATGGAGTACCACTGGTTCTAATTAACTCGTCTATCAAACACAAATGTAGTGACCCGAAGACCCGACCTGAGTGAGAGTATGGTGGAGGAATCTCTCAGTGCAATGACATTAGCACTGAGGCACCTCTCCACCAAGCCTCACATAAAACAGTAGAAATCACAAGGAGAGAGTTACCGCTCAGATATGACTGGTGACTCATTCACAAGATCCAGAGCCGTGGGTGCAGGCAATGCATATGACAATGCAAAAAATCTGAGGAAAACTCTTGGACAGCCGCACTCCAAAAAAGGTTATTTTATTTAAAACAAAAGCAAAAATAACATGCCACAGCAAAAAAACAGCAAGTATGAGCTGACGTTTCGCACTGCTATTCAGTGCTTAATCATAGCTATGTCTGCGGCTGTCCAAGCGTTTTCCTCAGATTTTTTGCAGTAGAAATCACAAAGTGATGCAAACAGTTATATCAATCACATCAATTCACAACCGTATGGCTCCCCCTAGTGGACAGTTCAACTGGTGCGTGTCCTATAATGACAACGTGTGAAGGTAGTGAAAAAGATGACTGTTCCTTTAAAAGTCAGTTAATCTTCAGCTAGCTCCGTTGGTGCACTTATTTATTTGTATTCCAATAGACAAGGTGAAAAGGAAAAGACAGCCAATGGAGGCACACCGTGTAGCAGTGCCATGAATGCTAATTCCCCAACTCATTGTATCGCTCTATAGAGGCGATGTGTCCCTACTTGCGGCGCTTCAGATGCCAGCAAAGTACAAGTAAAGTTTAATAAAGACACACTCCTGTGAGTCAGTTAGCTATGCTGATGGGCAAGTGCCCGCTCACCAAACGAGGCCTTGCTTTGCGGGCTTTCCTCAATCCGGAACTTTCTCTCTGTAGTCCGTCTCTCGGTATCACGAGGTCCCTGGTCTTCAGCATGGACATTCTCTCTGGGTACCGGTCAGGGCTGGACTGGGACAAAAATTTGGCCCTGGACTTCATCCAGACCGGCCCACTTTAATTCAATAAAATGCTGCCCCCCACCCCCCCAAAAAATCACACCCACCAAAAGGCCCCTACATCCATTATTGTATATCATGAGAGGTTGAGCGAGAGAGGAATGAGAGAGAGAGAGAGGGAGGGTTGAGGGAAATGGGGTGAGAGGGGTGGGTGAGAGGGGAGGTGAGTGTAAGAGAGAGGGAGTGGGTGTAAAAGAGAGGGGTGAGTGTAGGACCCCTTTCACACTGAGGCGTTTTTCAGGCACGTTTGGGCTAAAAATAGCACCTGTAAAGCGCCTGAAAACGCCTCTGCTGCAGTCCCAGTGTGAAAGTCCAAGTGCTTTCACACTGGGGCGCTGCCAGGGCGTTAAAAAAATTCCTCCAAGCAGCATCTTTGGGGCGGTGGAGGAGCGGTGAACACACCGCTCCTGCCCATTGAAATTAATGGCCACCGCTGCTGAAGCGCCTGCAAAGCACTTTGGCAGCAGTGCTACACGGGCGCATTTAACCTTTAATTTGGCTGCTAGCCGGGGTTAAAAGCAACTGCTAGAAGCCGAATAGCGCAGCTAAAACGACAGTAAAGTGCTGCTAAAACTAGCAGCGTTTTACCGTCAATGTCCGCCCCAGTGTGAAAGCAGCCTAAGAGTCAGGGAGTGAATGAGAGGAAAGGGCAGAGAGACAGAGGGGGGGGGGTGCTGAGAGACAGAGAGGGGAGCTGAGAGACAGAGAGGAGAGCTGAGAGATAGAGGGGGGAGAGCTGAGAGATAGAGGAGGGGGCTGAGAGACAGAGGAGGAGGGGGCTGAGAGGCAGAGGAGGAGGGGGCTGAGAGACAGAGGAGGAGGGGGCTGAGAGACAGAGGAGGAGGGGGCTGAGAGACAGAGGGGGGAGCTGAGAGACAGAGGGGGGAGCTGAGAGACAGAGGGAGGAGCTGAGAGACAGAGGGAGAAGCTGAGAGACAGAGGGGGGAGCTGAGAGACAGAGGGAGAAGCTGAGAGACAGAGGGGGAAGCTGAGAGACAGAGGGGGAAGCTGAGAGACAGAGGGGGAAGCTGAGAGACAGAGGGGGAGAGCTGAGAGACAGAGGGGGAGAGCTGAGAGACAGAGGAGGAGGGGGCTGAGAGGCAGAGGAGGAGGGGGCTGAGAGACAGAGGAGGAGGGGGCTGAGAGACAGAGGAGGAGGGGGCTGAGAGACAGAGGGGGGAGCTGAGAGACAGAGGGGGGAGCTGAGAGACAGAGGGAGGAGCTGAGAGACAGAGGGAGAAGCTGAGAGACAGAGGGGGGAGCTGAGAGACAGAGGGAGAAGCTGAGAGACAGAGGGGGAAGCTGAGAGACAGAGGGGGAAGCTGAGAGACAGAGGGGGAAGCTGAGAGACAGAGGGGGAGAGCTGAGAGACAGAGGGGGAGAGCTGAGAGACAGAGGAGGGAGCTGAGAGACAGAGGAGGGAGCTGAGAGACAGAGGAGGGGTCTGAGAGACAGAGGAAGGGTCTGAGAGACAGAGGAGGGGTCTGAACGACAGAGGAGGGGTCTGAGAGACAGAAGGGGGCTGAGAGATAGGGGGCTGAGAGACAGGGGAAGCTGAGAGACAGAGGGGGGAGCTGAGAGACAGAGGGGGGAGCTGAGAGACAGTGGGGGGTTTGAGAGACAGTGGAGGGGTTTGAGAGACAGAGGAGGGGTCTGAGAGACAGAGGGGGGCTGAGAGACAGAGGGGGGGCTGAGAGACAGAGGGAGAGCTGAGAGACAGAGGAGGAGAGCTGAGAGACAGAGGAGGAGAGCTGAGAGACAGAGGAGGAGAGCTGATAGACAGAGGAGGGGTCTGAGAGACAGAGGAGGGGTCTGAGAGACAGAGGAGGGGTCTGAGAGACAGAGGAAGAGCTGAGAGACAGAGGAAGAGCTGAGAGACAGAGGGGGGGCTGAGAGACAGGGGGATCTGAGAGACAGAGGGGGGCTGAGAGACAGAGGGAGGGAGCTGAGAGACAGAGGGGGAAAGCTGAGAGATAGAGGAGGGGACTGAGAGACAGTGGGGGTCTGAGAGACAGAGGAGGGGTCTAAGAGACAGAGGAGGGGTCTGAGAGACAGAGGAGGGGTCTGAGAGACAGAGGGGGGGCTGAGAGACAGGGGAAGCTGAGAGACAGAAGGGGGAGCTGAGAGACAGGGGAAGCTGAGAGACAGAAGGGGGAGCTGAGAGACAGAGGGGGGAGCTGAGAGACAGTGGGGGGGGGGTTTGAGAGACAGTGGAGGGGTTTGAGAGACAGAGGAGGGGTCTGAGAGACAGAGGGGGGCTGAGAGACAGAGGGGGAGCTGAGAGACAGAGGGGAGAGCTGAGAGACAGAGGAGGAGAGCTGAAAGACAGAGGAGGAGAGCTGAGAGACAGAGGAGGAGAGCTGAGAGACAGAGGAGGAGAGCTGAGAGACAGAGGAGGAGAGCTGATAGACAGAGGAGGGGTCTGAGAGACAGAGGAGGGGTCTGAGAGACAGAGGAAGAGCTGAGAGACAGAGGGGGGCTGAGAGACAGAGGGGGGCTGAGAGACAGGGGGATCTGAGAGACAGAGGGGGGCTGAGAGACAGAGGGAGGGAGCTGAGAGACAGAGGGGGAAAGCTGAGAGATAGAGGAGGGGGCTGAGAGACAGTGGGGGTCTGAGAGACAGAGGAGGGGTCTGAGAGGCAGAGGGGGAGCTGAGAGACAGAGGGGGAGCTGAGAGACAGAGGAGGAGAGCTGAGAGACAGAGGAGGAGAGCTGAGAGACAGAGGAGGAGAGCTGAGAGACAGAGGAGGGGTCTGAGAGACAGAGGAGGGGTCTGTGAGACAGAAGAGGGGTCTGAGAGACAGAAGGGGGGTCTGAGAGACAGAGGAGGGGGCTAAGAGACACAGGGACTGGGAGACAGAGGGGGTCTGAGAAACAGAGGGGGAGAGCTGAGAGATAGAGGAGGGGGCTGAGAGACAGTGGGGGTCTGAGAGACATAGGTGGGGTCTGAGAGACAGAGGAGGGGTCTAAGAGGCAGAAGGGGAGCTGAGAGACACGGGGACTGAGAGACAGAGGGGGGGTCTGAGAGACAGAGGGGGAGAGCTGAGAGATAGAGGAGGGGTCTGAGAGACAGTGGGGGTCTGAGAGACAGAGGAGGGGTCTGAGAGGCAGAGGAGGAGAGCTGAGAGACAGAAGGGGGTCTGAGAGACAGAGGGGGCTGAGAGACAGAGGAGGGGGCTAAGAGACACGGGGACTGAGAGACAGAGGGGGGGTCTGAGAGACAGAGGAGGTGTCTGAGAGACAGAGGAGGGGTCTGAGAGACAGAAGGGGGTCTGAGAGACAGAGGGGGCTGAGAGACAGAGGAGGGGGCTAAGAGACACGGGGACTGAGAGACAGAGGGGGGTCTGAGAGACAGAGTGGGAGAGCTGAGAGATAGAGGAGGGGGCTGAGAGACAGTGGGGGTCTGAGAGACATAGGTGGGGTCTGAGAGACAGAGGAGGGGTCTGAGAGGCAGAAGGGGAGCTGAGAGACAGAGGGGGAGCTGAGAGACAGAGGGGGAGCTGAGAGACAGAGGGGGAAGCTGAGAGACAGAGGAGGGGTCTGAGAGACTAAAGGGGGTCTGAGAGACTAAAGGGGGTCTGAGAGACAGAGGGAGCTGAGAGACAGAGGAGGGGGCTAAAAGAGGGGGGACTGAGAGACACGGGGTCTGAGAGACAGAGGGGGGGTCTGAGAGACAGAGGGGGGAGCTGAGAGATAGAGGAGGGGGCTGAGAGACAGTGGGGGTCTGAGAGACAGAGGAGGGGTCTGAGAGGCAGAAGGGGAGCTGAAAGACAGAGAGGGAGCTGAGAGACAGAGAGGGAGCTGAGAGACAGAGGGGGAAGCTGAGAGACAGAGGGGGAAGCTGAGAGACAGAGGAGGGGTCTGAGAGACAGAGGAGGGGTCTGAGAGACTAAAGGGGGGTCTGAGAGACAGAGGGGGCTGAGAGACAGAGAAGGGGGCTAAAAGAGGGGGGGACTGAGAGGCACGGGGGCTGAGAGACAGAGGGGGGGTCTGAGAGACAGAGGGGGAGAGCTGAGAGATAGAGGAGGGGACTGAGACACGGGGGCTAAAAGAGGGGGGAACTGAGAGACACGGGGACTGAGAGACAGAGGGGGGTCTGAGAGACAGAGGGGGAGAGCTGAGAGATAGAGGAGGGGACTGAGAGACAGTGGGGGTCTGAGATACAGAGGAGGGGTCTGAGAGACAGAGGGGGAGCTGAGAGACAGAGGAGGAGAGCTGAGAGACAGAGGAGGAGAGCTGAGAGACAGAGGAGGAGAGCTGAGAGACAGAGGAGGGGTCTGAGAGACTAAAGGGGGGTCTGAGAGACAGAGGGGGGTCTGAGAGACAGAGGAGGGGGCTAAAAGAGGTGGGGACTGAGAGACACGGGGACTGAGAGACAGAGGGGGGGTCTGAGAGCCAGAGGGGGGACTGAGAGACAGAGGGGGGTCTGAGAGACAGAGGGGGCTGAGAGACTGAGGAGGGGGCTGAGAGACTGAGGAGGGGGCTGAAAGAGGGGGGACTGAGAGACAGAGGGGGCAGAGAGACAGAGGGGAGGGCTTAGACAGACCACATAGCACTGTCTCTTTCTGCAGTCCCTCCTCTGCTCACCTCCCCACTGTCTCAGTATTCTGGCATGTTTGTGTAGGATGCCAGGTACCTGATGGCCAGCAGTGGCAGCGCCGAGTCTCCCTCTTGATCCGGGGGGTTCTCTTGCTGCTCTGCTCCTTACAGTGGCGCATGTTCTCTTCCTCCGGGCTCCCAGTCAGCCTGCCCTCCGGCCCAGGCCACATGGTTCCTGGAGCAGAGAGGAGGTGGAGGAATCGAGGTTCTGGGAGCGCCAGGGTGGCCGCGCTCGCTGCTGTTCGCCTCTTCGGTGGTCAGGGAGGGGGTGGAGCTCTTCTCCCTCCTCTGAATTTTACATCCAACTGCCCTCCTCGCTGGCCACATTCCCCGAATCCCTGCCGCTAGTTGCTGCCATGCTCCCGCTGCTGCCGAACTGCATAAAAAAATGGGCCACAAAAAAAAAATTGTGGCCCGCTATTTGCGGCCACGCTCCCGCCGAACTGCATAAAAAAAACGGGCCACAAAAAATATATATATATTTTTTTTAAACGGCCCACTGAGCCGTAGACAGCAGGTGGCGCTGTCACTTTGGGCCGGGGTTGAACCATCGCTGCAGTGCCGTACCCTTTGTGACCTCTCGCATCGGTTGTACGGCGGGGCGGGGAACCTGCAGTGCATCCTGGGAGAGGGTATAAAGAGGGCGGACATCTTCACCACGAGGTTCGAGTCCCGGGCACCTTCAGCCTGAGGGCTGTGGTTGTGGTCGGTGTCCAGGCGGCCTAGGCCTGGACACTTGGAGTTTGTGTTCCATCCCAGACACCTTCAGTCTGGGGTGAGGTACTCAGCCGGAGGCCTGGGGCCCAGTACCTTCTACTGGGTCCCGCAAGGGAGGGATCATCCTTGGCGGCCCCGGGAGTGGGGCACCCGAATCCAGAGGTGTAAGGGACCGGAGGAGGGACTCACCCGAAGACCTGGTGCAGCAGATTGCCAGTGCCGGGTGAACCTCTGGAGACCGCCCGGAGGGATATCTTTCCCGAACAGTGGCCAAGTTCAAAGAGGAAGTTCAGTCCATGTTCAATGTCCGGTGGCAGCGGTCCAGCTATTTCACTCAGGTCAGTGGCAGAGGCCTGCAATTAGGCCTGTGGCAGGGGCCTCAACAATTCATCCGGTCGGTGGCAGCGACCAAAACTCACAGTCGGTGGCAGAGACCGTGCGCCAGGCCTATTCACTAAAAAGGAATAGGAGAGTACAGTTGTGCCTGGGCCTACTCGTTCCCACACCCCCATGTTCGTCTGTTAATGGAAGTTCAACTGATTGTGTTCACCATGTGGTACGAGAAATAAAGGAGTGTTGGACTTTTGATTGGTTTGGGGCTCTATTATTGGCAGACACGTTTCCAGGGAACAACAAGGCTTCGTATGCAGTGGAAAGACCCGGGAGGTAAATCAACTAACTTTGCTCAATCCTCTTATACACATGAGGGGAGAGCTTGGCGTAGTGTTCCTGCACTCTCCTCTCCCAGATACCCCTAGACACAAGCCATTCACAATAGGCAAGAGGGAGAGTGAGGTTCCGCTACATAAGCAAAAAACAAATGTAGCGGGTATGTACTTTCCCGGGTGTAAATTTGAACTTGACAGAGACATTAGTGATGTGTAATTCCCTGCAGCCCAGCAGGTGGCGCTGTCGCCCTGGGCTGGGGTTGAATCATTGCTGTGTGTTGTGCCTCCTTTTTGTCCTCCCTCGGCAGCGGTATGGTGGGGCGGGGAACCCGCCGTGCTTGCTGGGAGAGGGTATAAAGGGGCCGGCCATCTTTGTCACGGGGTCGAAGTCCAGGGCACCTTCAGCCTGTGGGCGGTGGTTCGTGTGGGTTCTCTAGGCAGGCCTAGGCCTAGAGGACAGTCGGAGGTCGTGTTCCATCCCAGGCACCTTTAGCCTGGGTGAGGTACTCAGATGGAGGTCCGGAGCTCAGTGCCCAACACTGAGTTCCGCGAGGGAAGGAGATCCCAGGGAACCCCGGGAGTGGGTACCCGAATCCGGGAAGCGTAATGGACCGGGGAGAGCTCCTCATTCGAAGATCTGGTGCAGCAGATTGCCAGTGACGGGTGAGTCTCTCACCGGAGACCGCTTGGAAGGAAATTCCCCCTCGTTCGGAGACTGCAACCCACTTTCAGGAAGGAAAGTGGAGAACACATTGTGTCTGGGCCTATTCGCATCCACACCTCCTTTTCTGTTCTGTTTCTATCAAGGGTGTTCATTCGAGAAGAATAAAGGAGTGTTGAACTTTAATGGTGTGGGGCTCATTTCCTGACAGACATTATTCAAGGAAACTCTCGGTGGAGGCTCCAGGTGCACAGCACTGACCCGAAGGTAAAAGAACTTTGCTTGTATCACACTGACACCTGTGATAAAAGCCTGGCGTAGTGTCCCCACTCCCTTCCCCTCTAAAAGATACCCCTAGACAAGAGACAGACGAGCTGAAGAAAAAGAGGGGAGTGAGGAGGCCGCTACACAAACAAAAAAAAAAACCCCATGCCTCGTACACACGACCGGTTTTCCCATCGGAAAAACTGCGATGAGAGCTTTTGGCCGGGAATTCCGACCGTGTGTATGCTCCATCTGACTTTTTCCCACAGGAAAACTGCCAGAAAAAAAAAAAAAGAGAGCAGGATCTCTTTTTTCCTGTCAGGAAAAAATCCTAGCAGGAAAACCGTTTGTCTGTATGCTTTTCTGACGGGAAAACCGTGCATGCTCGGCAACAATTTGACGCATGCTCGAAAGCATAGAACTTCATTTTTTAAGCTCGTCGTAGTCTTTTACGTCACCGCGTTCTTGGCAGTCAAAAGTTCACCGGACTTTTGTGTGACCGTGTATATGCAAGGCAGGCTTGAGAGGAATTCCGTCGGAAAAACCATAGTTTTTTTTTCTGACTGGAAAACCGGTCGTGTGAACGAGGCACCAGAGATGGTTAAACACCACCAAAAGAAAGCTCTATCTGTCTAAAAAAAAAAATGATAAAAATCTAGTTTGGGTACAGTGTTGCATGAATGTGCAATTGCCATTCAAAGTGCGTCAGCCTGGGCAGGAATGGGGTAAAAATGCCCTGTATTAAAGTGGTTAATCAATACAACCTGATAACATTGCTATACATGTGTATAATTATTATAATCAAACATTATTAGTTCATTTATATTATTAATACTATTAACATAAAAATAAATAAAACCAATGAAATAATATATAATACAAATCTATTAAATAATACTAATGTTATTTAATAAAATATTATTAACGCCATTACAACTCCCTCTGCTAATACTTAAAGCATTTTGATTAGCCATGCTGAGCGTGCACGCGCGTTCCTTCCATGCTCGCTTTCCTTAGCACAGACAAGTCAGGACATTACTCTGCGCGCTCCCGCTCGGAGCCAGGAAGCAGCGGGCAAGACTATCAGTACACGTTGCTTCCTTGTACATGCACGCAAGCACGTGACGTAGCACATCTGCGACGAGCCAGGCAGAGTAGGGTTTATTCTGATTGGCTGCTTGTTACGTCACTCACCATCTGATGCTGCTTAGGTAAGTGATCAGACCGGCGCTGTGCGAGTGCAGAGTGGCCGCATTGTATTGTAGCGTGTGGTGAAGGGACAATAATAAACGTAAGAGCTCAGTGTTATAGGGATATATAGCTGCCTGTTCTCCCCTCACCTCTGTCGGCTTTATGCTTCTAGGAAGAAGCTTTTTCAGCATGGCATGGATGGAGAGTTCCATGTTACCGGTGTGGCACGGAAGTGGCAGGACTAGCACACCTTAGTATTGTAAATAGAAAATGAAGGCTGACATTACCTTCTTCTGGGAATGCTGGGTGCCTGGCAGTCATGATTCAGTGATCCTGAGCACATATGCTGATCAGTGGTTCTGACTTTTCTGCTCAGCCAGGCCAGGTAACTGGTATGCTTAGAAGGTCTTGGCTGTCCTAGCAGCCTCTTTATTTCTCTCAAAATGGAGCTCCAGGAATTTTCTTTTCTGTTGTAAATTGCACATTAAAATAAGATCCCTCTAATAAAGTGTATGCTAAGGTATTAGTCACACGACCAGATTGGTTTTGGTGCTCCAAGTACCTTGTGGAAAGCAGCAGCCGGGATCCCAGGTGCGTGTGGACAGCTGCGGCCTACAAGCCTGTACAAAGCAATGACAGGCTGACCGCTGCTGCAGATGTCTTCCAGTGTTCAGGTGCAGTCACTCATGGAGGGATTTTCTGTGGTTAGGGATTGATGAACACCCTTGGACAAAAGCTTGTGCCCAGGGATGATCTTTGATTACACCCAAAAAACAAGCTTGTGCCCAGGGAGGATCTTTGATTACGCCCAAAAAACAAGCTTGTGCCCAGGGATGATCTTTGATTACGCCCAAAAAACAAGCTTGTGCCCAGGGATGATCTTTGATTACGCCCAAAAAACAAGCTTGTGCCCAGGGATGATCTTTGATTACGCCCAAAAAACAAGCTTGTGCCCAGGGAGGATCTTTGATTACGCCCAAAAAACAAGCTTGTGCCCAGGGAGGATCTTTGATTACGCCCAAAAAACAAGCTTGTGCCCAGGGAGGATCTTTGATTACGCCCAAAAAACAAGCTTGTGCCCAGGGAGGATCTTTGATTACGCCCAAAAAACAAGCTTGTGCCCAGGGAGGATCTTTGATTACGCCCAAAAAACAAGCTTGTGCCCAGGGAGGATCTTTGATTATGCTCAAAAAACAAGCTTGTGCCCAGGGAGGATCTTTGATTACGCCCAAACCACCAGAAGATAGTTGTGGCTACTGTCAGCCTGTCATTGCATTGTACAGGCTTCAGACTGCACACATCCACACACACCTGGGATACTGGCAGGTGTTTTACACCAGATACCGTATTTTCCGGCGTATAAGACGACCTTTTACACCGGAATTACACAGCCAAAAACCGGGGGTCGTCTTATACGCCGGGTGAAGCAGCTGCCCAATAGATATCAGCCCGCCGGGTGCTCTGTAAAGCTGTATGTGCGCCGCTCAGCCAATCCCGGCGGGCGATGCACTCTGTTGATGACTAGAGCCTGCTAAGCCTGCTCGGATTGGAGTAACAACCTCTGCCAATCCGAGCAGGCTACATTATGTAGCCTGCTTGGATTGGCAGAAGTTGTTACTCCAATCCGAGCAGGCTTAGCAGGCTCTGTAGTCATCAACAGAGTGCATCGCCTGCCGGGATTGGCTGAGCGGCACACATACTGAATTACATACAGCTTTACAGAGCACCCGGCGGGCTTCGGCCTCTTAGTTTTTGAATGGTTTTACCACACAAGGGGGTCGTACAACGGGGGTCGTCTTATACGGTGAGTACAGCATTAAACCACCATTTTAAACTGCATATTAGGGGGTCGTCTTATGTGCCCAGCCGCCTTATACACAGGCAAATACGGTACTTTCAGCACCATGACTGATTTGGTAGGGGAAATGAGGCTCATGTCCACACCGCCGCTGTTTACTGCAAAAATGCAGGTTTCATTTATACCAGATATTACACACAGCGCTCTTCTTCCGGCACAGCAACTAACAGTTTCAGCTCTTGTACAGTGCAGAGGTCATGTTGTTCACTGTCCCTTTCCTCTTCCCTTGTCCATATGTAGATTGCTGCATTCATGTGAAATTAGATGGTTTCTAAGAAAATGAAAAAAGGACCCCCTCTTTGGAGTTATTATTATACAGGATTTATATAACAGTTTACACAGCGCTTTCCAACTTGAGGATAGACCGTACAAATACAATACACTTTAATACAGTATGAATCAGAGGGCCCTGCTCCTTAGAGCTTACAATCTAAGAGGGAAGGTCAAGAGATACAAGAGGTAATTACTGCAGGGGATGTACTGATGGAGAAGATAAATGGACAGTTGTTAGGTGGGGGCCAGATAGGCTTCTCTGAAGAGATGAGTTTTTAGGGATCGTCTGAAAGTGGATAAAGTAGGAGAAAATCGGACAGATTGGGGTAGAGCAATCCAGAGGATGGAAGAGGCTCTGGAGAAGTTCTGAGGTGCGATGGGATGAGGTGACAATGGAGTTGGAGAGCAGGAGGTCTTGAGAGGAGCGAAGAGAACAATTAGGTTGGTATTTTGAGACTAGGTTTGTGATGTAGCTGGGGGCCAGGTTGTGGATGGCTTTGTAAGTTATAGTTAGTATCTTGAATTTCATTTATTGGCTGAGTGGTAGCCAATGGAGGGATTGGAAGAGGGGTATAGCAGACGCTGGGCAGTGTGTGAGGTGGATGAGCCTGGCAGCAGCATTCATGATGGACTGAAGTGGGGATAGCCTACTTAGAGGTAAGCCAATGAGGAGGGAGTTGCAGTAGTCAAGGTGGGAGATTACCAGGGAGTGGATTAGAAGCTTTGTGGTGACATTGAATAATTATACACAATTGCATTATAATTGTGTGCACAATTATTAGGCCTCATGCCCACTGGCGTTTTTACAGCTGCGTTTTTTGCAGCTTAAAAACGCCTGTCCATGTTATTGTAAATATTTTTTAAAAAAAAAAAAAAAAAAAAAAAAAAAAAAACGTCGAGCTAAAAACGCGACCGCGCGTTAGTGCGCGTTTTTTGCGCGTTTTTGCGCGTTTTTTGACGCTCGCGTTTTTTCCTGCCTAATTCTGACGCTGAGGAACGCACTGGCCCTGGGTTTTTTTTACAGCTCAAAAACGTCTATGCTCTTTACAGCTCAAAAACGCCTAGGTGGACATGAAGCTATAGACTAACATGGACAGGCGTTTTTAAGCTGTAAAAAACGCTCAAAAACGCGGCTGAAAAAACGCCCGTGGGCATGAGGCCTTAGGCAAATTGTATTATTGAGGATTATTCATTATTGAACAACTACAGTACTCTCAGTGAATCCAAAATGTTAATAAACCTCATACCTGAATATTCAAGAAAGTATTGCAGAATTATTATGCAACCAAATGAAAATTTTAATTTTCCATCTCACTTGTTTATTTTAATTTTGTTAAACCGAGAATAATAAACAAACAACTCAAAATGTACAAATAAACATGTCTGACATTTGAGGCCTCATGCCCACGGGCGTTTTTTCAGCCGCGTTTTTGAGCGTTTTTTACAGCTTAAAAACGCCTGTCCATGTTATTGTAAATATATATATTTTTTTTTTTGAAAAAAAAACAAAAAAAAAAAACGTCGGAGCTAAAAACGCGACCGCGCGTTAGTGCGCGTTTTTTGCGCGTTAGTGCGCGTTTTTGCGCGTTTTTTGACGCTCGTGGTTTTTTCTGCCTAATTCTGACGCTGAGGAACGCACTGGCCCTGGGTTTTTTTTACAGCTTACAAACGCCTATGCTCTTTACAGCTCAAAAACGCCTAGGTGGACATGAAGCTATAGACTAACATGGACAGGCGTTTTTAAGCTGTAAAAAACGCTCAAAAACACGGCTGAAAAAACGCCCGTGGGCATGAGGCCTAAAAAATAAATAAAATCAGTGACCAATATAAACCTCCTTTTCAATAACAGTCATAAGCCTCATGGAATCTGTCAGTATCTTGATCTGTTGACAATCAACTTTTTGTGCAGCAGCAACTACAGCCTCCCAGACACTGTTCAGAGAGGTTTAAACTGGGTTCACACCTATGTGAATTTCTCTGCATCCAATTCGCATAGCAGGAGAATGTGACCGGCTCTCTATGGAGCCGGTTCACAAATCTCTGGGGCGACTGCGGTGCGCACTGCACTGTGCGTCTTTGGCTCCATTTCAGGGCCGAATTCAGGCACAGATTCGTCCCTGAACTGGAGAATGGGGACGCATAATGATTATGATGCGATTCGCAGCTGGTTCCAGTGTGAACCGAGCCTTACTGTTTCCCTTCACTATAAATCACCGGTTTAAGGACCCACAAATTCTCAATAGGTCAGATGAGGAAGGGTGCCATGCCATTATTCTTTCATCTTTAAGACCTTTAGCCCTTGTTCACATTGGAGTGATTTGTCATGCAATTTGACAAGTCAAATCGCATGACAAGTCGCAGCCTAATGCCAGTAATGGCACCATTTCAATTTGTGCTACGACCGACTTTGCGGTGCCGCACCGATTTGCAAAACTAGTTTCTGCACTACTTTTGCCGATTTCAGGTGTGACTTCAATAGACATCTGTGCATGATGCCGCACAGATGTCTTTCAAGTAGCACCTGAAATCGATCTACTTCAAGTGAAGTAGTACAATTTCAAAGTAGCATCAATGTGAACCAGGGCTTACTGGTTAGTCACGCAGTGGAGTACATCAATACATGCAATAGAGCATTATCCTGCATTAATATCATGGCCTTCTTGATAGATGCAGACTTTTTCCAGTACCACTGCTTGAAGAAAGTCTCTTTTAAAATCCGGCAGTAGGTTTGGGAGTTGATTTTGAGCCCAACTTCAACCAGAAAATGTCCAACTATCTCTTCTTTAATACCACCAGTCCATACCAGTACCACACCTCCACCTTGCTGGCATCTGAGTCGAAGTGGAGCTCTCTGCCCGTTACTGATCCAGCCATAGGCCCATCCATTTGGTCCGTCAAGAATCACTCTTATCTCATCAGTCCATAAAACCTTTGAAAAATCTGTCTTCAGATATTTCCTGGCCCAGTCTTGACGTTTCAACTTATGTGTCAAGTTCAGTGATAGTCAGGTTTTAGCCTTCCTTTCCTTGGCCATGTCTCTGAGCACTGAACGCCTTGTACTTCTGGGCACTCCAGATAGATTGCAGTTCTGGAATATGACAGCACTGGAGGATAATGGTTTCCTGGTAGCTTCCCGTTTTTTATTCTTCACAAATCTTTGGTAGTCTTTTTTTATTTTTTTTTATCAACAACGTTTCTTGTGACCCTGTTGACTATTTGCAACAAAACATTTGATGCTTTTTTTATTCATGCCCCAATATCTTAGCAATTTCAAGAGTGCTGCATCCCTCTGAAAGACATTAGTCGGCTAAATCTCCTTTTTGGCCCATTTTGCCCTCCCCCCTCAAAGCCAGTAACAAAAAAAAAACAATAACCCCCCCCCCCCCCCCTCCCTGCCTCTCCACTAGGGCTGGGTGATTTTCCCCCAAAAAAAAATTGCAATTTTTTTATAAAAAACTCGATTTACGATTCGATTTATTTTTTTATTATATTAATTAAAGTGCATCAATAAACAAAATTGCAAAGGCAAACCCTTTCTCTAACTGCAAAGTCAGTGTGCAACAAAGATTGTTAAACATCCAAATTATTAATACTGTATTTGGATTTAGCTAATAAAACAACAAAAAATCCTGAGGTTACTCTTAGTTGAATTGAACTGTGCCCGTGCCTCACTGTGTCTATGCTTCACTGTGCCCAATGCCTCACTGTGCCCATGCTTCAATCACTGTGCCCGTACCCGATGCAGATTTTCATGGGATACAGATTTTACTGCTACACCGGCGGCCATTCCAGTATTCAAAAGCTGCGCCTCCTCCTCGTCTGTGATAGGTGGAACACTCAATTTCTCAGCATTCAGTGTTCCGCCTATCATGGACATCCGCTCATCCTCATAACACAGACGGGGATGAGAGGATGTCCGTGATAGACTGAACACTGCCTGCTGTGAAATTGAGTGTTCGCCTATCACAGACGAGGACTCGGGAGGAGCGGCTTTTGAACACTGCAATGGCCGTCGTCTGTCTGCATGACACAGTGATCAGGTAGGCAGACGGCGGCTTGCGGTTAGTTAGTGTTACATTACATCTACTCGCGGCGGCTGCGGCGAGTAGATGTAATTGGGGTAACGCCACCTAGTGCCATTCCGGATACGCCCCCTGCAGCCCTGGTACGGAAACTTTGAAGGGTAAAAAAATCGATTTTCTTCAAATCTGGATCGATTTGAACTCAAAACTCGATTCAAGATTAAAATCGATTTTTTTCCCAGCCCTACTCTCCACCCTAAACAATAACCTCCCCCCCTTCCTGCCTCTCCACCCTAAACAATAACCTCCCCCCCTTCCTGCCTCTCCACCCTAAACAATAACCTCCCCCCCTTCCTGCCTCTCCACCCTAAACAATAACCCCCCCTCCTGCCTCTCCACCCTAAACAATAACCTCCCCATTCCTTGCCTCTCCACCCTAAACAATAACCTCCTCTCCACCCTAAACAATAACCTCCCCCCCTTCCTGCCTCTCCACCCTAAACAATAACCCCCCCCTTCCTGCCTCTCCACCCTAAACAATAACCTCCCCCCCCCTTCCTGCCTCTCCACCCTAAACAATAACCCCCCCCTTCCTGCCTCTCCACCCTAAACAATAACCTCCCCCCCCCTTCCTGCCTCTCCACCCTAAACAATAACCTCCCCCCCCTTCCTGCCTCTCCACCCTAAGCAATAACCCCCCCCCCTTCCTGCCTCTCCACCCTAAACAATAACCTCCCCCCCTTCCTGCCTCTCCACCCTAAACAATAACCCCCTTCCTGCCTCTCCACCCTAAATAATAACCCCCCTCCCTGCCTCTCCACCGTAAACAATAACCCCCCCTTCCTGCCTGTCCACGGTAAACAATAACCCCATTGTATAGTGTTCTCTGTGTATAAAATACAGTGTGTGCTCTGTGTATAGTGTGTGTGTGTGTGTGCTCTGTGTATAATATACAGTGTGTGCTTTGTGTATAATATACAATATGTGCTTTGTGTAAAATATGCAATGTGTGCTCTGTGTATAGTGTGTGTGTGCTCTGTGTATAATATGCTGTGTGTGTGTGTGCTCTGTGTATAGTGTATAATATGCTCTGTGTATACTATAGTGTGTGTGTGCGCTCTGTGTATAATATACAGTGTGTGCTCTGTGTATAGTGTGTGCTCTGTGTATAGTGTGTGTGCTCTGTGTATAATATGCTCTGTGTATACTATAGTGTGTGTGCTCTGTGTATAATATACAATGTGTGCTCTATGTATAATATACAATGTGTGCTCTGTGTATTGTGTGTGTGCTCTGTGTATAATATACAATGTATGCTATGTGTATAATATACAATGTGTTCTCTGTGTATAGTGTGTCCGGGTATTGGGAGCCATGACAGCCGAGGATGGGCAGGTATGAACCTGGAGGGGTTTGCGCCCCCCCCCCCCAAATTTTTTATCACCAGCCGCCACTGGTCTGGATAGTTCGCCACTGGAAAGTTAGTCCTTCTATTTTAACCGCTCCACGTACATTTACTGCAGCAGGGCGCGCGCTGCTCCCGTTGTGATTGGTCCCCAAAAAGTGGCACTCCGTTTCGCAGTCCTGCTAATAAATTGCTGTAGAATAATACATATTGGCCTAAATTGATAAATACATTTTTGTGTTATTAAATTTTTTTTTTTATATGTAGCAGAAAGTACATTTAAATTTTTTTTCAAAATTGTCGATATTTTTTTGTTTATAGCGCAAAAAATTAAAAGCGCAGAAATCATCAAATACCACCAAATGAAAGCTCTATTTGTGGGAAAAAAGGACATAAATTTTGTTTGGGTACAGCATCACACGACTGCGCAATTGTCAGTTAAAGCGACGCAGTGCCGTATCGCAAAAAATGGCCTGGTCAGGAAGTGGGTAAAACCTTCCGGAGCTGAAGGGGTTAAGATTATGTGTTAGAAGACCATTGGCAGTTTACTGATTGTTCCTGAATTTCCCACTCGAGGCAGTGGGTTCACCTTGGGTTACTCATTTGCACCTCTATGGGCAACATACACATGCTATGAATTCCAGTCTACCCTACTGGCTGATATTACTCTATTATACTGTAGATTGGGAGTGGGTTCCAGTGTACCGATTCTGTTACGTGCTTCTGAAGAGAGATTCCTGAAATGCGCTGAGTCCACGTGTGAACTGTAATCGTAATCTTTGCATGTTGTGAACCCCTTCCACGCTTTCCAAAAACTTGTGGAAAAAAATGACCTGTTCAAAAGACTCATTATGACTCATAGAATATACGTTGGGGTGTTTGCTCTCCAAAATGGGGTAATTTTTGGGGCGTTTCCATTGTCCTGGTGCTCCAGGGCCTTTAACCACTTAAGGACCGGACCAATACGCAGCATAATGACCAGGCCCCTTTTTGCGATTCTGCACTGTTTCGGTTTAACTGACAATTGCGCGGTCGTGCGACGTGGCTCCCAAACAAAATTGGCGTCCCTTTTTTTTCCCACAAATAGAGCTTTCTTTTGGTGGTATTTGATCACCTCTGCTGTTTTTTATTTTTTGCGCTATAAACAAAAATAGAGTGACAATTTTGAAAAAAATGACATATTTTTTACTTTTTGCTCTAATAAATATTCCCCAAAAATATATAAAAAAAACATTATTTTTCCTCAGTTTAGGCCGATACGTATTCTTCTACATATTTTTGGTAAAAAGAAATCACAATCATCGTTTATTGATTGGTTTGCGCAAAAATTATAGAGTTTACATAATAGGGGATAGTTTTAATGCATTTTTATTATTTTTAATTTTTTTTACTAGTAATAGCGGCGATCAGCGTTTTATTTTTTTTCGTGACTGCGGCGTCGGCGGTAAAGCGCCGCTATTTTTAGCGGCGCTTTACCGTCATATTTGCGGGGGGTATTCGGCCGCTAGCGGTGTGCTTTTAACCCCCCGCTAGCGGCCGAGAAAGGGTTAAAACCACCGTAAAGCGCTGCAGCGCTTTACCGGTGGTATAGCCATGGTGCCCATTGATTTCAGTGGGTAAGAGCGGTGGAGAAGCAGTATACACAACGTTTCAAAGATGCTGCTAGCAGGACTTTTTTTACCGTCCTACTAGCGCACTGCTCCAGAGAGACAGCAGCGGCTCTTTCAGGGTGCTTTGCAGTCGCTATTTTTAGTGTTATAGCGCCTGCAAAGCACCCCAGTGTGAAAGGGGTCTAAAACTACTTATTTTCCTGTCTGCCCTTGTACAATGAGCCGCACGGCCTGGACCGTGTTGATGGTGGGTGTTGGGAAAGGGGGGCGGTTGTGGTGTCAGTAGTTTTTTTTTTTTTTCATCAGCTTTGGTAACATGTCAGGGGTCTAAACAGAGACCTCTGACATCTCCCCTTTGAGAAAGAGAAAGGGACAGAGGACACAGATTCCCCAGTCCCTTGCTCAGCATTGAAGATAAATGGAGAGGAGACAGAGGCTCCTGTCCATTCATAAACTGCATGGCTTTTCATCAGCCGCTTTTCCTTCTCTCCCTTTCGTGGCTTTCAGCTGAAAAGCCATGCAGGGGATTGGTGCTCACAGCTGTCCCCGCCGCACAGATCATTTTCGACTGTTGCTGGATGTAAAAGACTTGACTGACGGGGCCGTGAGCATGCTCTGCCTCTCCTGTGCGCGCCCTGGCCAAGGGGAGTGTAGAGGTGGGCGGGCAGTCTGCTGACATCACGACTCCATCAGACCCGGATGCCGGACATCAGACCGCCCACTGAATCCAGAGTTTTGGGAGGCTCCACACAGAGAAGGGGGAGACAATTGAAAGGTAAGGATACATGCAGGAGGCATGTATATCCTTATAGTTCAGCACTATGGCAGTACTTTATAATTGATGAGAGTGGGTTTACATCCACTTTAAGCTTTGTCAAAAAAATAAAATGGAAACCGATTGCAGAATTGAACCAGATTTTGCACTCTTCAGTTTTAGTATATCAACCTCTTTGTGACACTTAAAGTTGAAAAAAAGAACAAGCAGTGAGATGCGCTGAAATGTTTTACTATGCAAACTTATGTGAACTTGCCCTTAAAGCATGTATTGGGTCAAAATAAAAACAAAACATTAGGAGTATATCTCTATAATCCATGTTTTGTCTCTTGGGGTTCATGTACATAAGGACTTAAGATGTATTTTAGATGCCTGGCACTTTCCTGCACCTGCGGAGCTGCCTGTGCTGTGTACAGCCTGCCATACAAGTGAATGGCTCTACGTGGCTGTTCTCTTGTACACACCAATGTTTCTTTGTGGAGGAAAGTGCATTGTGGTTGAGGCACTACTTTTAATGTGGGAGGTGTTATTGTGTATGCATTCGTTACAAGGGAGCTTGCACACATGAATAGCAACTTTTGTTTATTGTGAGAAAACATCTGGTAATTCATTTTCTTTTAATGAAACATTTTTTCCCCTATATTTCCATCTTTTTTTTCTTTTTGCTGGCTGTGTTGTACATATCTCATTATTAATATCAAAATACCTACCATCCTTTCGTTTGGCTCACCTTTACAGGTCATGGCTCATATTTCAGTCTTCTCTCGGTTTCCTGCTGGATAAGATCCAGCTGCCTCGAGCTTAATATGACAAAAACTGAAATCCAATTTTACCACCCTTCACTCTGTCACTAACCTTTCATTTCCCCTCTTCTCAGTCTTGACAACACATGCATCACCACTGCCTCACTTGCCAAAAACTTCAGGCATTACTACTAGCCAGGAACTTTTTTCCTGCATGTTTGTAAGCCAAGATCCTAGCAGTAAGAAAGTGTAAAGTTCTTGTTTACTAGTTAAAATACAGAATCCATTCCTACTTTGTGTGACAGCAGCTCTGTACTGCAATGAAATTATCTATTTAACCTTGCAAGAACTAAAAAGTGTATTCTGTTCACTTACAGGTTAATAGTCAAATGAAGATTTCCATGATTTTTCAGCAAAGAATAGATTTTATTTTTTATTTTTGGTATTTTGTTTAAATATGTATTTCTCTTTTCGTCCATGGACGGACACAGCTCCTTCAATCTTGACTGTTGGGGTATGTTCCGTCTATTAGGAAAGGACTAGGCAGAACATGTTAGATATGCATACATGTTATTTAAACCGAGTTGAAACAGCCCCGCCCAGGAGGCAGTCCCTCTGAACATAACCCTCCACCCTGCAGCCAGCAGCCTCTGTTTTTTTCTGCCTAGTAGAGGAGACGGACCTGGCTCCCTTTGGGCCCAGAGTCCTGAAGACATTTTTTCTTTTTATTATTTTATTTTTTAGAATCTTCTATCAACTTCCGGCTGGGCATGACAGGCAGGATAATATAGATCCTTTTCCCCCCCAGTCCGGCCATCGAGCGTGAGCAGACCTTAGCTACGTGCGGGGTCAGCCACGACATACCCCATGGCTCCAGGGGTGGCCGGTGAGCTATCCTCCAGGGTTCACATATGACCGAGCAGCTTGCTGTCTCAGTCACAGTGGACCGGGCTGACCGCTACTCCGTACTGCTCGGTTGTAGGTCTGTCAGGAACGCACCAGCAGGTCCGGGTAAGTACGGTTCCTTCTGCTTCGGCGGGATGTAACAGCTGGGCATTCCTAAGGGGATCGTTAGGGGGTTCTCTTGCTCTCCCTTCTCTCCCTCTGTTACCCCTTTTTTCCTTCTCCCCTTGCGGGGCTCGCTGCGACCGGGGAATACCTTGAGGGGGCTCCAGGTCCCGGTGGGGGGGTGTCCAAGTCCGCTCTCTGTGTGGGGTGTGTGTAAATTGTTGGAAGCCTCTGTGCCTGGCCTTCTCGTCCACCTCGCTTGCTGGGCGGCATTTTTTGAAGCACTGGCACCATTTTTTTGGGGCCTGTGCATTGTAATTTCCATTGGCGGCCATTTTGCTGTGGCCGCGCTAGGATGCATTGCGGGCGGGCATTTTCTTGTGGTCCACACGCTTTCTCTGAGGCACTCAGTGGCCATTTTGGAGTGGGTTTTGGCCTCTAGTGTTGGCTGGCTTCCTGAACGGCACGGTTTACCTCACACAGTTCCTCAGGCACATCTGGTGTGCGGATAGAGAGCGGGCAGCGACGCTGAGCGGTCTCTGGCTAGGCGGCGAGTCTCCTGGATATCCCCCACCTTGGTCAGTGCAGCAAGGAGGATGGACAGTAATTTTGTCAGGTATCTTGACTGGGTCCCTAAGGGCTGTCAGTGGGCAACATGGAGTCAGAAGCTGGCGTTTTTTCCCCAGACATTCCAGAGGCAGCAACTGGTGCCCCTGCACCTGCTATTCCCCTGGACGCTTTGTCGGCAGTCCCGGAGTCATTTGTTGCCAGGGTGGAAGCGGCGTGCAAGCGTAAAGGGGGTACTTAGTTACATAGTTAGTCAGGTTGAAAAAAGACACAAGTCCATCCAGTTCAACCATAAAAAAAAAAAAAAAAAAATTAATAATATCAATCCAATATACCTAATTCTATACCCACAGTTGATCCAGAGGAAGGCGAAAAACCCCAGCAGAGCATGATCCAATTTGCTACAACAGGGGAAAAAATTCCTTCCTGATCCCCCGAGAGGCAATCGGATATTCCCCGGATCAACTTTACCTATAAATATTCGTACCCAGTTATATTATGTACATTTAAGAAATAATCCAGGCCTTTCTTAAAGCAATCTATTGAGCTGGCCAGAACCACCTCTGCAGGGAGTCTATTCCACATTTTCACAGCTCTTACTGTGAAGAAACCTTTCTGTATTTGGAGGTGAAATCTCTTTTCCTCTAGACGTAAAGAGTGCCCTTTGTGTTGACCGTAAAGTGAATAACTCAACACCAAGTTTACTATATGGACCCCTTATATATTTGTACATGTTGATCATATCCCCACTTAATCTCCTCTTCTCAAGAGTGAATAAATTCAGTTCCTCTAATCTTTCCTCATAGCTGAGCTCCTCCATGCCTCTTCTCAGTTTGGTTGCCCTTCTCTGCACTTTCTCCAGTCCCCCAATATCCTTTTTGAGAACTGGGGTCCAAAACTGAACTGCATATTCCAGATGAGGTCTTACTAATGATTTGTACAGGGGCAAAATTCTCTCTCTCTCTCTCTCTCTCTCTCTGGAGTCCATACCTCTCTTAATACAAGAAAGAACTCACTTTGGAAACCGCAGCTTGGCATTGCATGCCATTATTGAGCTTATGATCTACCAAAACCCCCAGATCCTTTCCCACGCCATCACCTGGGGAATGTTCTGACTCAGACTCGGGCCTGGCTGCGGCTCAGGACCCCGGTTCTGGTGTGTCAGAAGATGCGGACCAGGACCTTCCCTGTGAGGAGGACCCCTCGTCCGGGTCAGCTCAGGAGAGGGCACTTGTAAGTGCACTTATCAATGCTGTGAGGGACACTCTCAAGCTGGAAGATACAGCTGGGACTTCCACTGTAGGGTCTGTCCCTTTTGGGTCGCACAAACCGACCCGCTCTGCTAAGGTTTTTCCTTATGTTGAATTCTTTGACAAGTTTATAGATAAGGAATGGGAACGGCCGCAGAGGCCCTTTTGTGGTCCCTCAGCGCATGGCGGTCCGTTACCCATTTGAAGAGAGCCTTTTGAAAAAATGGGTTTCTCCTCCGGTTGTTGATTTCCCGGTCTCTCGGTTGAATAAAGTAACTATTATTCCAGTGGAGGGGACCCCTGCTTTTTAAGGACCCTACTGATAGGAGGTCCGAAGTGGTGAGCCGCTCTATGTTAACCAGGCTGGGGTCAGCATTGCGGCCTATATTGGCGGCTACCTTAGTGTCCTTGACACTCACGGAGTGGGCAAAAATTTTGCACCAGACTGTGGAGGAGCACCAGCTTCCTCCAGTATGCGTGTCACTGTTAGTACAAGGACTTGTGTACGTCTGTGATGCTACCCTGGATGCAGCACCTTTGATTTCCAGAGCCTCAGCATCTGCGGTGGTACTGCGCCGCCTAATATGGCTAAAATGCTGGTCCGCTGACCAAGCTTCTAAGAAAACTCTGGCAGATTTGCCTTTCAAGGGTGGGAGGCTTTTTGATGCCTCACTGGACGACATCATTAAGGATGTCACTGGAGGTAAGAGCACACTTTTCCCTCAGTCCACTAAAGGGAAGAAGCCGCGCCGTAAGCCGGGGCCCTCCTTTCCCACACAGAAGCGGTATTTTCGTCAGTCAGGACCTACCGGCAGACCTTCCCGTGCGGACAAAGGTCCAGCTGGGGGACAGAAGCGTCCCTGGGTGCGTAAGCCCGCCAAGCCAACAAACAAACCAGCTACCGCATGAATTTTTGCCCCCACCCGACTTCAGGGTGGGGGGACGGCTTTGCGGGTTTGCACCTCAGTGGACCTCCCTGCTCTCCGACCAGTGGATCTGCGAGGTGGTCACCTCGGGGTACAAGATAGAGTTCCTTTCTTGTCCACCAAACAGATTTTTTCCCTCAAATCTGCCTCATCTTCCGGCTCGTCGGGCGGCCCTCCAGGGGGCAGTGCACGACTTGTTGAGGTGCGGGGTGATCATACCCGCAACACCACAGGACAGGTTTCAGGGTTTTTACTCCAATCTGTTTGTGGTCCCAAAGAAGGATGGAGTTCATCCAATCTTGGACCTCAAGGCCCTCAATGCCTTCATAAGGATTCAAAAATTCCGGATGAAATTGATTCGTTTGGTGGAAGCTGCACTTCATCCAGGGGACTTCCTGGCGTTCCCATCTGCGTCAGGCATCAGAGGTTCCTGCGCTTTGCGATCGGCAAAGACCACTATCAGTTTGTGGCTTTTCCCTTTGGCCTAGCATTGGCACCAAGAGTTTTCACCAAGGTGCTCGCCCTGATTCTAGCTTTGCTGAGACAGCGCGGCATTGCTTTCGTAGGCTACTTGGACAACCTTCTTCTGAGAGCTGCTTCAAGCTCAGAATTAGAGGAGGACGTGTCTATAGTCAGCCAGACCCTCCAGGAGTTTGGTTGGATACTGAACCTCCACAAGTCGGTGTTAGTACCGACCCAGCATCTAGAGTACCTGGGGTTGATTCTGGACTCCTCGGAGGCCAGAGTTTTTCTTCCCTTAGAGAAGTAGCAGACACTCCAGTCGGCAGTGAGGTTGTTGACATGCTGCAGATGGTTGTCTCTCCGTTTCTGCATGCGAGTTCTGGGCCTCATGGTAGCCTCTTCCAATTTCACACTCGGGTCTTGCAGAAGGAGATTCTCTCCAAATGTAACAAATCTCTGTTGTCTCTGGATCATCAGATTCAGATGAGTCACCTTGTCAGGTCTTCTCTGAGTTGGTGGCTGATCCCCGACTCTTTGGTCCGGGAAGTCCTTCCTCCCTTTTCATTGGACGGTGATCACGACGGATGCCAGCCTGACCGGTTGGTGGGGGGGGGGAGTCCCTGACCGAATCCCAACTGTCGATCAATGTTCTGGAACTCCGGGCGATCAGGCTGTGCCTCTCCAAGTGGTCTCGGAGACTGCAGGGGCGTCCAGTCAGGATCCAGTCAGACAACGCCATGACTGTGGCGTACGTCAACCATCAAGGAGGAACAAGAACAGCTGCAGCGTCGGAAGTTGCTCACATCCTACGGTGGGTGGAAAGGAGCGTGCCGGCCCTATCAGGAGTTTACATCCCAGGCGTGGAGAACTGGCAGGCGGACTATCTGAGTCGCCAGATGCTGGACCATGGGGAATAGTCGTTACATCCGGAGGTTTTTCTACTCCTTTGCCGGAGATGGGGCACGCCGGACGTGGATCTACTGGTCACTCGACTCAATCGCAAGGTGTCGAGGTTCGTGGCCAGGTCCACATATCCCTGGGCAGATGCGTTGGTGGCCCCGTGGGGTCAGTATCGGTTAATTTATGCCTTTCCCCCACTGAAGTTGCTTCCTCGTCTACTCCGCATGGTAGAGACCGAGGGAATTCCGGTGATTCTCATCTCCCCAGATTGGCCCAGGCGTCCCTGGTACGCCGACCTCGTGCGGCTGGTGGCGGATGTGCCCTGGCGACTACCAATGAGGGAGGACCTTCTCTCGCAAGGTCCCATTCTTCATCCTGCTATACAGTCACTGGCTTTAATGGCGTGGCTATTAAAAACCACGTACTGAGGGACCAGGGCCTGTCGGATTCGGTCATTTCAGCTCTGTTGAGAGCACGAAAATCTTCTTCTAGGAAGATCTACCATCGCACATGGAGAGCCTACATCTCTATGTGTGAGGAGATGGAATGGCGTCCACGGACTTATTCGGTTTCCAGGATCCTGCTGTTTTTACAGCGCGGAGTAGATCAGAAACTTGCCTTAAGCACCATTAAGGGGCAGATTTCAGCCTTAGCTGTTTTCTTTCAGCGAACCCTGGTGGCTCATTCACTAATAAGTACGTTTGTGCAAGGGGTTCGACATGTGGCTCCTCCGGTGCGCCCACCACTACCTCCGTGGGATTTGAATCTGGTGCTCTTGTCGCTTCAGAAACCTCCTTTTGCGGACACTAGGGAAATTCCTCCTTTGACACTCTCTCAAAAGGTGGCCTTCCTGGTAGCCATCACATCCGTTAGGAGGGTTTCTGAATTGGCGGCCTTGTCTTGCAAGTCCCTGTACTTGGTTCTCCATAAGGACAAAGCGGTGCTACGCCCACAGCCTTCTTTTCTTCCGAAGGTGGTTTCGGCCTTTCACCTGAATGAGGACCTTTTGCTTCCATCCTTGTGTCCTCGGCCATCGCATGCCAAGGAGGTTGCGTTTACATTCCTTGGACGTGGTACGTGCCCTGCGGGTGTACCTGTCTGCCACGGCTCTGTTCCGGAGGTCTGACTCACTGTGTCTGGCTGGTCCGCAGAAGGGCCTGGCGGTCTCGTCGGCCACCATTTCTCGGTGGATCAGACGGACTGTCATTCAGGCCTATGCCCTTAAAGGGCGGGCGCATTCGACCTGGGCTATTGGTGCCTCATGGGCTTTCCGACATCAATCGTCTGTATCTCAAGTGTGTAAGGCGACGACCTGGTCGTCCGTTCACACCTTTTCAAAATTTTACAAGGTTGATGTGAGTGCATCTTCGGATGCTAGCTTCGGCCACAAAGTTTTGCAGGCGGCTGTTTGAGGTTGCAACTCCTCCATTGAGGAGCTCTGCTTGTTTGGGGTGAAACTGGTTTATTTTGATTGCTGTGCTCACCCTTCGTATTTTTGACACTGCTTTGGGACGTCCTAACAGTCAAGATTGAAGGAGCTTTGTCCGTCCATGGACAAAAAGAGAAAATAGGATTTTTTTTGTACTCACCGTCAAATCCTTTTTTCTGTCGTCCATGGATGGACACAGCACCCACCTCTCCTCTCCTTTTTTGGTTTGTACTGCTTTTCTACGAACTGAGGCTGCTGGCTGCAGGGTGGAGGGTTATGTTCAGAGGGACCGCCCCCTAGGGGGGGCTGTTTCAACTCGGTTTAAATAACATGTATGCATATCTAACATGTTCTGCCTAGTCCTCTCCTAATAGACGGAGCATACCCCAACAGTCATGATTGAAGGAGCTGTGTCCGTCCATGGACGACAGAGAAAAGGATTTTACGGTGAGTATAAAAAATCCTATTTTTTATTTTTGTATAAACTATTAAAGCGACACTAAACAATATTCTTATTAATCAAAAATAAACCAGACCCCATAATCCTTTTGTCATGGAATCATTGATTTCTTGTGTTTTTCTGCCTCCTTGTAACATCCCCATTGAGCTCCTGAACTTTTATTTTCTCTTTCGTCCATGGACGGACACAGCTCCTTTATTCTTTACAGTAGGGTTATATACCGTCTGTTAGGAGAGGACTAGGCAGTCATGTTAACAGTTTAAAAACATGTAACCACAGCAAAGCTGAACAGTACCGCCCAGGGGGCGGTCCCTCTGTTCATAACCCCTCACCCTGCATCTAGCAGCTCAGTTTTTTTCTGCCTAGCATAGGAGAAGGACCTGGCTCCCTATGGGGACCATTGGTCCTGCAGATTTTTTTTATTTTTTTCTACTTTTTTGATCCTGAGATCTACTATCAATTGCCGGCTGGGTGACAGGCTGGATAATATAGATCCTTGTAGTCTTCCCCAGTCCGGCCATCGAGCGTGAGCAGACCTTTAGCTACGCGCTGGGTCGGCCACAAAATACCCTGTTTGCTCCAGGGGTGGCCGGTGAACTATATGTTTTGGGGCACACATATGACCAGGCTACTGCTGTCCGAGTCACAGTGGGCCGTGGCCGACAGCCACTCCATACTGCTCGGGTGATGGGTCTGTCCGGAATGCGTCCAGCAGCCCTCGCAGGACGAGTAAGTAGGGTTCCACCTGTTTCGGCAGGATGGAGCAGCTGGGCATTCCTGAAGAGGTCGACTAGGGGGTCTCTCACTCTCCCTTTCTTCTCTCCCTGTCCCTTCCCTCCTCCTCATGCATCTGGCTGGGCCTGCTGTGTACCTGACTGGGGGTCCTCCGGGGGGGGCTCCGGGTTTTGGCTGGGGGCTGCGCTGGGTGTCCTAGGTCTGCTCTCTGTGGTGGGGTGGCCGCGCGAAAGCCCAGAAGTGATCCGGCGGCCATTTTGGGTGAGCCGGCGCCATTTTCTTGTAGCCGTGCTGTAATACAGCTGGCAGCCATTTTCTTGTAGCTTGCGCTCTTTTTTTTTTTCCTGAGGGGGCCATTTTCCTGTGGTTTTTGCTTACTTTTCGCCTCTAGTGCTGGAAAGGTCTTTCTGAACGGCACGGACAGCACGAACAGCACCTCAGCACAGGCTGTGCAGGAGAGAGAGCAGACCGCAGTGCTGTGCAGTACCTGGGTCTGGGTGGTGAGTCCTCTGGGGGGCCCCTCGGTCTGTAGCAGCTAGGAGGGTGGACTTTTTATGTACCTTGCCTTTAGTCCCTAAGTGGCTGTCAGGCGAGTGTGGGTCAGCATGGCGTCAGAAGCTGGCGCTTCTTCCCCAGACATCCTTGTGGTAGCAACCGGTGCCCCTGCACCTGCGGTACCTATGAACGCTTTGTCGGTGGTCCTGGAATCATTTTGTTGCCAGGGTGGAGGCGGTGTGCGGGCGAAAGGGGGGTAATAAAACGCCCCCCCACCATCTTCTGGGGAAGGCTCTGATTCAGACTCAGGCCTGGCTGTGGCACACGGCCCCTGTTCTGATGTGTCAGAGGATGCGGACCAGGACCATTCGGACAGTGAGGAAGACTTTGTGTCCGGGTCAGTGCAGGAGAAAGCGCTTGTTGGAGCAACTTATCACCGCAGTGCAGGAGACCCTAAAATTGGAGGATACGGCGGGGACATCTACTGAGGGGTCGGTCCCTTTTGGGTCCCACAAGCCGACCCGCACTGCTAAGGTGTTTCCCTACCTAACTTATTTTGATAAGTTTATATACAAAGAATGGGAACGACCGCAGAGGACCTTTTTTCGGTCCCAAATGCATGGCGGTCCGTTACCCCTTTTGAGGAGAGTCTCCTGAAAAATGGACATCTCCCCTGAGGCGGTGGCCCGTTCCATGTTCACGGTGGTGGGGTCAGCATTACGGCCTGTTTTGGCCACGGCCCTGGTGTCGCAGACACTTACAGAATGGGCAAAATTGTTGCACCACGAGTTGGTAGAGCAACAGGCTTCCCCGGTCTGCGTGGAACTGGCCGACCAGTTGGTGCATGGCCTTAAGTATGTCTGCGATGCGGCCTTAGATACAGCTCCCTTGCTTTCCAAAGCCTCATTGTCTGCTGTGGTGCTCCGTCGTCTGATTTGGCTAAAATGCTGGTCCGCGGACCAGACTTCTAAGAAAGCTCTGGCGGATTTGCCCTTCCAGGGGGAGAGGCTATCTGGAGGCTCGCTGGATGACATTATTAAGAATGTCACTGGGGGTAAGAGCACGCTGCTCCCACAATCCAGAAAAGGTAAGGAGCCGCGCCGTAGGCCAGGGCCCTCCTTTTCCGCCCAGAAGCGTTTTTTTCATCAGTCTGGGCCCGCAGGTAAGCGTTCCCAGGCCGACAAAGGGCCAGCTGAGGGACAGAAGCGTCCCTGGTTTCGCAAGCCAAAACAAGTTTGCAAACAAATCTGCGACAGCATGAAGGTTTGCCCCCGCCCGACTCTCGGGTGGGGGGTCGCCTTTGCGAGTTTGCAGCTCGGTGGGCCTCCCTGCTTTCCGACCCAGTGGGTTTGCGAAGTGGTCTCATCAGGGTACAAGATAGAGTTTCTTTCTTGATTTTTTTCCCTCAAACCTTCATCTTCTTCCGGCTCAACGGAACGCCCTGTTTGGGGCAGTGCAGGACCTTCTGATGTGCGGGGTAATACTACCTGTGCCACTGACGGAAAGGTTTCAGGGATTCTACTTCAATCTGTTTGTAGTCCCAAAAAAGGATGGGTTCCGTCTAATCCTGGACCTTAAGGCCCTCAACTCCTTTGTAAAAGTACGAAGGTATAGGATGGAATCAGTTCGCTCTGTGGTCGCTGCACTCCATCCGGGGGATTTTCTGGCGTCCTTGGACATCAAGGACGCATACTTGCATGTCCCCATATATGTCAGACATCAGAGATTTCTGCGTTTTGCAGTCGGGGACAATCACTACCAGTTTGTAGCTCTCCCTTTTGGCCTGGCGTCGGCACCAAGGGGTTTCACCAAGGTGCTCTCCCCGATTCTAGCTTTGCTGAGACAGCGAGGAATCGATTATCGTGGGCTACCTGGACGACCTTCTTCTGAGAGCAGCTTCAGACTCAGAATTAGAGGAGGATGTGGCGATTGCCAGTCAGACCCTTCAAGAATTTGGTTGGGTACTGAACCTCCAGAAGTCAGTGTTGCTGCCGACTCAACGCCTGGAGTACCTGGGCTTGATTCTGGACTCCTCAGTGGCGAGGGTTTTTCTCCCTTTGGAAAAGTTGAAGACTCTTTGGACTGCGGTGAAGCTGTTGGCATCCCGCAGGTGGTCGTCGCTGCGCTTTTGCATGCAAGTCCTGGGTCTCATGGTAGCCACCTTCGAGGCGGTACCATATGCTCAATTCCACACTCAAATTTTGCAGAAGGAAATCCTGTCCAAAGGGGACAAATCTCCGTTGTCCCTGGATTGTCAAATCTGGGTGAGCCAGCTAGCCAGGGCTTCCCTGATATGGTGGCTGAGATCTTCAGTCCGGGAAGTCGTTCCTTCCTTTTACACTGGACGGTGATCACGACGGACGCCAGCCTGACCGGTTGGGGGGGAGTTTGGGGTGTACAGTTGACACAGGGTCGCTGGATGCAGGAAGAATCCCGTCTGCCGATCAATGTGCTGGAACTTCGGGCGATCAGGCAGTGCCTCTCCAAATGGTCACAGAGGCTGCAGGGACGTCCAGTCAGAATCCAGTCAGACAACACCACGGCGGTGGCATATGTCAACCATTAAGGAGGAACAAGAAGCTCGGCTGCAGCATTGGAGGTCGCTCACATCCTGAGGTGGGCAGAGCGGAGCATGCCGGCTCTATCGGCCGTGTACATTCCGGGTGTAGAAAACTGGCAAGCGCACTACCTAAGTCGCCAGATGCTGGACCAATGGTCACTACACCCGGATGTGTTTCGACTCCTTTGCCTGAGATTGGGCATGCCAGACATGGATCTCCTGGCTTCTCAACTCAATCAGAAGGTATTGAGGTTTGTGGCCAGGTCCAAAGATCCCTGGGCAGACGCGACAGACGCGTGGGGACAGTATCGGCTAATTTATGCCTTCCCCCCGCTAAAACTTCTTCCTCGTCTGCTTCGCAGAGTGGAGACCGAGGGGATTCCGGTGATTCTAGTTGCCCTAGATTGGCCTCTGCGTCCTTGGTACGCGACCTAGTACGCCTGGTGGCGGATGTTCCTTGGCGACTGCCGATGCGAGAGGACCTTCTGTCGCAAGGTCCTATACTTCATCCTGCTTTACAGTCGCTGGCTTTAACGGCATGGCTGTTGAAAGTCAGGTACTAAGGGACCGAGGCCTGTCGGATTCAGTAATTTCCACCATGCTGAGGGCACAGAAGTCATCTTCTCGGAAGATCTATCATTGCACGTGGAAGGCCTACATCTCTATGTGTGAGGAGCTGGAGTGGCGTCCATGGACTTATTCAGTTTCCAGGATCCTGCTGTTTTTAATGCGTGGAGTGGATCAAAAACTTGCCTTAGCACCATTAAGGGGCAGATATCAGCCTTGGCTGTCTTCTTTCAATGACCCTTGGCGGCTCATACACTGGTGAGTACGTTTGTGCAAGGAGTTCGACATGTGGCCCCTCCGGTTCGACCACCACTGCCTCCGTGAGATTTGAATCTGGTGCTCTCTGTACTTCAGAAACCTCCGTTTTTGAGAACATCACAGAGATTCCCCTATTTGACACTCTCTCAGAAAGTTGCCTTTCTGGTTGCTATTACATCAGTCAGGAGGGTTTCTGAGTTGGCGGCCTTGTCTTGCAAGTCTCCCTACTTGATCCTCCACAAGGATAAGGTGGTGCTACGCCCGCAGCCTTAGTTTCTTCCGAAGGTTGTTTTGGCTTTTCATCTAAATGAGGACATTGTGCTTCCATCCTTGTGTCCTCGGCCGTCGCATTCCTTGGACGTGGTCCGAGCTCTGCAGGTGTATCTGTCTGCTACGGCTCCGTTTTGGAGGTCAGACTCACTGTTTGTGTCGGTGACTAGTCCAAAGAAAGGCCTGGTGGTCTCGTCGGCCACCATTTCTCGATGGATCAGACAGATCATGATTCAGGCTTATGCCCTAAAAGGGCGGGCGCCTCACTTTTCCTGTCATGGCGCATTCGACCAGGGCAATAGGTGCAATAGGTGCCTCCTGGGCCTTTCGACATCAATTGTCTGTCTCCCAGGTGTGTAAGGCGGCAACCTGGTCATCTGTTCACACTTTCACTAAGTTTTTAAGGTTGACGTGCATGCATCTGCGGATGCTTGCTTCGGCCCCAAGGTTTTGCATGCGCCTGTTTAAGGTTGCAACTCCTCCGTTGAGGAGCTCTGGTTGTTTTGGGGTGAAGTTTGTTTTGGTTGCTGTTCCCACCCCTCATTTTTGACACTGCTTGGGACGTCCCTACTGTCAAGAATAAAGGAGCAGTGTCCGTCCATGGATGAAAGAGAAAATAGGATTTTTGTACTCACTGTAAAATCCCTTTCTCTGAAGTCCATGGACGGACACAGCACCCACCCCTCCTTTTTATGTTTGTACTGCTTTTTGACGAACTGAGATGCTAGATGCAGGGTGAGGGTTTATGACCAGAGGGACCGCCCCCTGTGCGGTACTCTTCAGCTTTGCTGTGGTTACATGTTTTTAAACTGTTAACAACATGTCTGCCTAGTCCTCTCCTAACAGACGGCATATAACCCTACTGTCAAGAATAAAGGAGCTGTGTCCGTCTATGGACTTCAGAGAAAAGGATTTCTTTTTCGTACATCACGGGACACAGAGCGACTTAGTCATTACTAATGGGGTTATATAGATTACCTTCAGGTGCTGGCACTGGCCACTTCCAAACCGGAAGTACCCTCCCCTATATAAGCCCCTCCCATCCGGGAGCACCTCAGTTTTTTGCCAGTGTCTAAGGTGTTGGCCAAAGAGTAACGTGTTTTCACTGGGCTTGCGTACAGGTTCTTTTGGGCCTTAGTAAGCTGTTCCGGATCCCACCAAAAAAGCTTCATAGCTAAACGGTCGGTACCCGGGCCTTGCAGCAGAAGAGCAAGGTTTTGCCTGTAATGCCTCTCTTAGGAGGGCTGGACCCTGGGATCCAGAGCTCTGGTCATACCCACGACCAAGATGTCTGTGCAGGGTGCTATACAGGTCCAGGGGAGTGGAATCCTTGGGAACCCGGTCCCTGAAGGTTTAATTACAATGCCTGCCGTGATAGGTGAAGTTTGGGCTTCTGTGGACCAAACAAAGTCCTGCGGCGGGGATCAGGTAAGTGGGGGGCCCCCAGGAACTTGGTTCTATTGGGGGACCCCAAGCCTAATTTGTCTTTCTGTCTGTTACCTAACGGTATTCCCGCTAATATCTGTGTATGCCTGTAACTACTGAAAATGTAAAATTTTAATAGTAGTCAAGAAAAAAAAAAAAAAAAAGGACCGCGGTACCTGTGTTAAACCACTAGAGGCCGCTGTGGTCCATTTTTCTTGTCATGTGGATCTTTGGTTTTCTCAAGTCAAAAGATCCAGGCAGTTGGTAAGTTTCTCTGTGGGAATCCACTTCCTCTGCCCTGTTGCTGCGCTCATCCACCGCACAGGCCCTCCGGCAAAAAGGGCCCTGGCTCCTAGTCCCTGTTTGATTTTCGAAAAGGGCGCCAATGGCGTACGGGCGCGCGCGTGGGCGCGTGCACGCGCCTCCTATGAAAAAAAAGGGGCGGGTGGATGACGCTCGATGCGCGCCACGGCGCTTCTGCGCATGTGCAGGCGTCCCAGCTTGTATAAAGACACAGTACAAGTGTCAGCTGGATGCAAACAGAGCTAGCAACAAACAGTGGCACACAGAGGCGGTTGATGCAGGCATCCCCATAGAAAGGCACTTTAGTGGACACCAGCTGGTATATAGCAGCAACTGTGTTAGCCTATTACCAGCAAAATTGGTGTATGACGACGGGAATACCTCAGCTTTGTGCTTATAGGATATGTCGTCCAGACGCTCTGGAAATAGATCTTCCAAGAAGCGAAAGGGGTCTCCGTCGGGCTCTGAGGATTTTGGGCATGCTGTACTGCGCCAATCTCCCCTGAAATTTCAGAGGTCAGTAGCCGTAGGAACCCCGCAGGAGTACCTGGTACTGCGGCTGTCCCCAGTCCACCTGCTCCTGTATATATAACAGAGGAGGTTTTATCCTCAACTCTGGGAGGATTGGAAGAGAGATTAACAGCATTGATCGCTGCTTCCCTGTCACAGGAAAAGCGCGTCCGATCTCCGTCTCCTCCTGCAGAGTGCCTGTTAGTGGAGGAACAGTCCCAGAGATCGACCTACCTGAAGGGGATCAGGTGAGGTTGATAAAGTTATAGAGGAATCAACAGTGGAAGAACCTTTCTCAGCATCTCAGGCTGAAAGATTATGGGTTCAGTCTCTGACTAACATGGTCCGAGCAGCATTTTAAATGCCTCTGGCGGAACCATCAACCACTACTGTCTCCTCGCTGGGGTCGCTGAAAGCTCCCCAGACTGTCTGTTCCTTCCCAATCCACCCTTTATTGGAAGGGTTTATTTACCAGGATTGGGAGCATCCTGTAAAATATTTACTCCCCCCAAGAGATTTCCAGTGATCTATCCCATGGAGGATAAGTTCATTAACCACTTCCTACCGGGTCATAGACATATGACGCCGGCAGGAACCCTCCCTCCCTCCGGGCGGACGTCATATGACGTCCTTTTTTCCCGGCCGTCTATGGGGCGCGCGCGCGCGCGCGCACCCGCGGCAACGCTCGTGACCCGGTGAGTGTGCCCGGCGGTCGCGATGTCCGCTGGGCACCCGCGATTGCCCACGATCACGGCAGAAGTGTGGATCTGTGTGTGTAAACACACAGATCCACCTCCTGTCAGAGGTGAGGAGACCGATGTGTGTTCCCAGTACAGAGGAACACAGATCGGTCTCCTCCCCTTGTGAGTCCCCTCCCCCTACAGTTACAATCACTCAATAGGGAACATATTAACCCCTTGATCGCCCCCTAGTGTTAACCCTTTCCCTGCCAGTCACATTTACACAGTAATTAGTGCAGTTTTCTTTCTCGTACATCACGGGACACAGAGCGACATAGTCATTACTAATGGGTTATATAGATACCGTCAGGTGCTGGCACTGGCAACTTCCAAAACCGGAAGTACCCTCCCCTATATAAGCCCCTCCCATCCGGGAGCACCTCAGTTTTTTGCCAGTGTCTAAGGTGTTGGCCAAGAAGAAACATGTGTTTTTCACTGAGCTTGCGTACAGGTTCTTTTGGGCCTCAGTAAGCTATTCCGGATCCGACCAAAAAAGCTTCATAGCTAAACGGTCGGTACCCGGGCCTTGCAGAGAAGAGCAAGGTTTTGCCTGTAATGCTTCTCTTAGGAGAGCTGGACCCTGGGATCCAGAGCTCTGGTCATACCCACGACCAAGATGTTTTCTGTGCAGGGTGCTATACAGGTCCAGGGGAGTGGAATCCTTGGGAACCCGGTCCCTGAAGGTTTGATTACAATGCCTGCCGTGATAGGTGAAGTTTGGGCTTTTGTGGACCAAACAAAGTCCTGCGGCGGGGAACAGGTAAGTGGGGGCCCCCAGGAACTTGGTTCTATTGGGGGACCCCCAAGCCTAATTTGTCTTTCTGTCTGTTACCTAATGGTATTCCCGCAAAATTCTGTGCATGCCTGTAACTACTAAAAAAATGTAATAATTTTTAATGGTGGTCAAGAAAAAAAAAAATAATAATTTTTTTTTATATATATTTAATATATTAGACTGCGGTACCTGTGTTTGTCCACTAGAGGCCGCTGTGGAATGTTTTCTTGTCATGTGGACTAGTTTCTTCTCAGCAGAGCAAAGTCCAGGCAGATGGTGAGTTCTCTTATAGGAAACTGCTTCCTCTGCCATGTTGCAGTGCTCGTCCATCCCCCGGCCTGCGGCAAAGAGGGGCCCTGGCTCCTGTCCCTTGTTTCCATTTTTGAAATTAGCGCCAAAGGCGCACGTGGCCGCGCGCGTGCACGCGCCTCTATATATAGAGGTGAGCCGGGAAAGGGGGCGGAGCCTGGGGGATGACGCTCTGTGCGCGCCGCAGCGCTTCTGCGCATGTGCGGGCGTCCCAGCAGTTTAAAAAAAACACAATATTGTAGTAAGCTGGCTATGAAGTACAGAGACAGAGCTGGCAACATTTAAAGGCATACAGCAAGCGGTTGATACAGGCATCCCCTAGAAAGGCACATTAGTAGACACCAACTGTTTCTTATAGCAGCATTTATGCTAGACTATTATCAGTAACTGGTGTATTTCGGCTGGAATACCTCAGCTTTGTGGCTTAGGAATATGCCGTCTAAAAACTCCGGGACTAGAAATTCCAGGAGGAATAGGGGGTCTCCATCGGGCTCTGAGGATCTTGGGCATGCTTTGGCTGCACCAGTCTCCCCTGAAGAATCAGAGGTTAGTGACCGTAGAGCACCCTCAGGAGTACCTGGTACTGTGGCTGTCCTCAGTTCACCTGCTCCTGTGTATGTAACAGAGGAGGTTTTTTCCTCAGCTCTGGGAGGGCTGGAAGAGAGATTGTCAGCATTGATCGCTGCTTCCCTGTCACAGGAGAAAAGCGCTCGATCTCCGTCTCCCCCCTCAGAGTGCCTGTTAACAGAGCAACAGTCCCATACAGAGGTCGACCTACCTGAGGGGGATCAGGATGAGGTCGATTCGGTTGCAGAGGAATCAACAGTGGAAGAGCCGTTCTCAGCATCACATGCTGAAAGGTTATGGGTTCAGTCCCTGACTAATATGGTCCGATCAGCATTTAAAATGCCACTTGCGGAGCCATCCTCCACTTCTGTCTCCTCGTTGGGGTCGCTAAAAGCTCCCCAGACTGTTTGTTCCTTTCCGATCCATCCTTTACTGGAGGGGCTCATTTACCAGGATTGGGAGCATCCTGACAAAATATTTACTCCCCCCAAGAGATTTCCGGTGGTCTATCCCATGGAGGATAAGTTCATCAGAAAATGGAGGGTCCCTACAGTGGATGCAGCCATCTCTTGTGTGAATAAATCACTGACATGTCCGGTGGAAAATGTCCAAATGTTCAAGGACCCAATAGATAAAAAATTGGAGTCCTTATTAAAATCTGCTTTTTCTACAGCAGGATTGGTGACACAACCAGCAGTGGCAGCTATTGGGGTCTGCCAAGCAGTGAAGGATCAGTTGAAACAGGTCTTAAGGGACTTGCCGGATCAGCAGGCTCTTGCCCTAGCTGATCTACCTAGAGCCTTATGCTTTGCGGTGGACGCTATAAAGGATTCAATCCATCAGGCCTCCCGCCTTACGCTGTCTGTAGTACATATGCGTAGGCTTCTATGGCTCAAGAACTGGTCTGCTGAAGCTCCCTGTAAAAAATTGCTGGTCAGCTTCCCATTTCATGGGGAGCGCTTATTCGGGGAAGACCTGGACAAGTATATCCAGAGAATTTCCAGCGGTAAAAGTACACTTTTGCCGGTTAAAAATAGAGTTAGAGGTCCCTCCTTTAAGAGGCCGGCTTCTCCAGTCCCTAGGACATCGGCTGTGAAACAGTTCCGACGGCCTCCCCGGTCAAATCCCGGAGGTAGAAATCAGGGACAGTTGCAGGGTAACAAAAAGCCCTGGAGCAGGAGAGGTACAAAACCTCCCCCAAAGTCAAATGCATGAAGGGTTGCCCCCACCCAATCGGGTGGGGGGAAGACTTCAGTTGTTCACAGAGACCTGGCGGGACACGATCCGAGACAGATGGGTGCTCTCCGCAGTAAATCTGGGATACAAATTGGAGTTAAAAAACTCCCCTTCTTCCCGCTTTATAAGGTCAAACGTGCCAAGGGATCCCCAGAAGAGAGGATCCCTCCTGTTGGCACTAGAACAATTATTGCTTCAAGCAGTAATTATAGAGGTTCCCCTGGAAGAGTGGGGGTTCGGGTTTTACTCAAACCTCTTTACAGTTCCGAAGCCAAACGGGGACGTGAGGCCCATACTAAATCTAAAAGGGCTAAACAAATTCCTGCATATCAGGACTTTCCGGATGGAGTCGATCCGATCGGTAGCCACTGCCCTACAAGGGGAGGAATGGTTAGCCTCGATCGACATCAAGGATGCTTATTTGCACATTCCCATCTTTCCAGCCCACCAAAAATTTCTACGCTTTGCGGTAGAAGGCCGCCATTTTCAGTTCAGAGCCTTACCCTTTGGTCTGGCCACAGCACCAAGAGTGTTCACAAAAATTTTGGCCCCATTATTGGCCAATCTAAGAACACGAGGTGTAACGATAATGGCATATCTAGACGACTTGTTGCTGATAGACCACTCAGTGGAAAAACTAGAAGTGGTTGTTCACGAGACAATCAAGTATCTGGAATATCACGGTTGGATTATCAACCGAGACAAGTCAGCCCTAAAACCAGTCAAAAGTCTGGAATACTTGGGGCTAAGGCTGGATTCAGACCAGAGAAAAATTTTCTTGCCTCAAGAAAAGGGGTCGTCTTTGAGAGATTTGATCCACTTAGTGGGCTCAAAAAGACAGCCATCCATACGCCTGTGCATGAGGCTGCTGGGAAAAATGGTGGCATCATTCGAAGCAGTACCCTACGGTCAATTCCATTCAAGGAAATTGCAAAGGGCCATACTGTCAGCCTGGAACAAAAAAGTTCAGGCTCTGGACTTACCAATGTCCTTGTCCCCTTCCGTTCGCAAGAGCCTCCGCTGGTGGTTGGTTCCCCAGAATCTGGAAAGAGGGAAATCCTTCAGTCCGATTTCCTGGAAGGTGGTCACTACAGATGCCAGCCTTATAGGCTGGGGAGCAGTACTGGAGCAATGGTCTCTCCAGGGCAAGTGGTCAGAAGCAGAAAAGGCCCTGCCCATCAATCTCTTAGAGATACGAGCAGCCCGGTATGCCCTAGTAGCATGGACATCCAAACTCCAAGGGTCCCCTGTCAGAGTTCAATCAGACAATGCCACAGCAGTGGCATATATCAATCGTCAGGGGGGCACCAGGAGTCGTGCAGCCCAAAGGGAAGTAAATTACATCCTGAGATGGGCAGAAAGATATGTCCCAGCCATATCTGCGGTATTCATTCCAGGGGTGGAGAATTGGAAGGCGGACTTTCTAAGTCGCCAACAATTATGCCCAGGGGAATGGTCCCTTCATCCCGAGGTTTTCCGGACAATATGTCAGCGGTGGGGAACACCGGATGTAGATCTGCTAGCATCCAGATTCAACGCAAAGGTGGACAGGTTTGTCTTTTGGACAAGGGATCCCCTAGCTTGCGGTTCGGATGCCCTAGTGTTCCCTTGGGATCAGTTCAAGCTGATATATGCATTCACACCGCCACAATGGTTACCTCGATTACTCCGCAGAATCGGGGTAGAAAAGAAACCAGTGATTCTGGTGGCTCCAGCGTGGCCCCCGAAGAGCGTGGTACGCGGAGATTGTAAAATGTCAGTGGGGAGTCCTTGGACTCTCCCACGTCGTCCGGACCTGCTTTCGCAAGGACCGATATACCACCCTTCCTTACCAGCCCTAGGTTTGACGGCCTGGCTATTGAAGCCCACATTCTAAAGAGAGGGCTCTCTAATGCTGTGGTGTCTACCATGATCAATGCCAGGAAACCGGTATCCAGGCAGATCTACTATAGAATCTGGAAGGCGTACATCGCGTGGTGTGAGGCCAAGAAATGGCATCCACATAAGTACGTAATAGGTAGGAGTCTGGACTTCCTACAGTGGGCTGTAGATAGGAAGCTTGCCTTGAGTACTATCAAGGGTCAGATTTCGGCCTTGTCAATATTTTTTCAAAGGCCCTTGGCTTCGCATTCACTAGTCAAAGCCTTTATACAAGGAGTGATGCGTATTAGTCCCCCGGTTAATATTCCCATATGTCCATTGGATCTAAACTTGGTTTTGTCGGTTCTACAGAAACAACCATTTGAACCACTACAGCATATTTCCTTGGTTCTTCTCACCAGGAAATTGATTTTTCTAGTAGCCATTTGTTCGGCTAAAAGAGTGTCGGAATTAGCAGCTATGTCCTGTAAGGAGCCATATCTGGTTATCCATAAGGACAGAGTAGTGTTACGTCCTCATCCAGCCTTTCTTCCTAAGGTGGTATCGAGGTTTCATTTGAACCAAGATGTGGTTCTTCCTTCTTTTTTCCCCAAACCTACTTCGGTAGAGGAAAAGTTATTGCATTCTTTGGATGTAGTAAGAGCAGTTAAAGCTTATCTAAAAGCCACTGCTCAGATTCGCAGAACGGATACTTTGTTTATTCTGCCGGAAGGCCCCAGAAAGGGTCAGGCAGCGTCAAAATCTACTTTAGCCAAGTGGATTCGACAGGTCATAATACAAGCCTATGGCTTGAGAAGTAGACCGCCTCCGTTCAAAGTTAGGGCGCACTCCACGAGAGCAGTTGGAACTTCATGGGCAGTGCATCACCAGGCCTCCCTGGCTCAAATCTGTAAGGCCGCAACATGGTCTTCGGTACACACGTTTACTAGGTTCTACCAGGTGGACGTTAGAAGTCAGGAGGATGTCGCCTTTGGGCGCAGTGTGTTGCAGGCCGCAAAAGATCCTCATGTCTGATAGCGCTCAGCTTATATATGGTGTATCCCCCCCCTCATTTGGCATTGCTTTAGGACATCCCATTAGTAATGACTATGTCGCTCTGTGTCCCGTGATGTACGAGAAAGAAAATAGGATTTTTATAACAGCTTACCTGTAAAATCCTTTTCTTGGAGTACATCACGGGACACAGAGCTCCCGCCCCTCTTTAGGGACACTTATTGCTTTGCTACAAAACTGAGGTGCTCCCGGATGGGAGGGGCTTATATAGGGGAGGGTACTTCCGGTTTTGGAAGTTGCCAGTGCCAGCACCTGACGGTATCTATATAACCCATTAGTAATGACTATGTCGCTCTGTGTCCCGTGATGTACTCCAAGAAAAGGATTTTACAGGTAAGCTGTTATAAAAATCCTATTTTATAGCACTAATCGCTGTATAAATGTGAATGGTCCCAAAAACGCGCCAATAGTGTCCGATGTGTCTGCCGCAATGTCACGGTCACAATAAAAATCGCAGATCGCCGCTATTACTAGTAAAAAAAATAAAATAAATAAAAATGCCATAAATCTATCCCCTATTATGTAGACGCTATAACTTTTGCGCAAACCAATCAATATACGCTTATTGCAAAAAAAAATTACCAAAAATATGTAGAATACGTATCGGTCTAAACTTAGGAAAAAAATTGTTTTAAAAAAAAAAAAATTGTGATATTTATTAAATCAAAAAGTAAAAAATATTGCATTTTTTCAAATATGTCGCTCTTCTTTTGTTTATAGCACAAAAAATAAAAACCGCAGAGGTGATCAAATACCACCAAAAGAAAGCTCTATTTGTGGGGGAAAAAGGACGTCAATTTTGGTTAGGTTCAACGTCGCACGACCGCGCAATTGTCAGTTAAAGCGACGCAGTGCTGCATCGCAAAAAGTGCTCTGGTCAGGAAGGGGGTAAATTCTTCCAGGGCTGAAGTGGTTAAAAAAAAAAAAAAAAAAAAATGGAGGGTCCCTACAGTGGACACAGCCATCTCTTGTGTAAATAAATCACTGACATGTCCAGTAGATAATGTTCCAATGTTCAAGGACCCAATAGATAAAAAATTGGAGTCTTTACTAAAATCTGCTTTCTCTACAGCAAGCATGGTGACACAACCTGCAGTAGCAGCGATTGGAGTCTGCCAAGCAATGAAAGATCAGTTGAAACAAGTCTTAAGGGACTTACCAGATCAGCAGGCTCTTGCCCTAGCTGACCTACCTAGAGCCTTGTGTTGCGGTGGACGCCATAAAGGATACAATCCAACAGGCATCCCGCTTTACGCTGTCTGTAGACATATGCATAGGCTTCTATGGCTCAAAAACTGGTCTGCTGAAGCTCCCTGTAAGAAATTGCTGATTAGCTTTCCATTTCATGGAGAACGCTTATCTGGAGATGATCTGGACAAATATATCCAGAAAACTTCTGCCGGTAAAAGTACACTCTTGCCGGTTAAGAACAAGGGTAGAAGTCCTTCTTTTAAGAGGCCTACTTCTCCAGTCCCTGGCACATCGGCTGTGAAACAGTTCCGACGGCCTCCGCGGTCAAATCCAGGGGGCAGAAATCAGGGACAATCACAGGGTAACAAGAAACCCTGGGTCAAGAGAGGTACAAAACTTCCCCCTAAGTCATGAAGGGTTGCCCCCACTCAATCGGGTGAGGGGAAGACTTCAGTTGTTCACAGAGACCTGGCGGGATACCATCAGAGATGGGTGATCTCCGCAGTAAGTCTGGGATACAGGCTGGAGTTAAAAGACATTCCTCCTGCCCATTTTATAAGGTCAAACGTGCCAAGCGATCCCCAGAAGAGTGGATCCCTCCTTCTGGCACTAGAGCAACTATTGCCCCAAGGGTAATCATGAAGGTTCCCTTGGAAGAAAACGGGTTCGGGTTTTACTCGAACCTTGTCACAGTCCCCAAACCAAATGGGGACATGAGGCCCATATTAAATATAAAAGGGCTAAACAAGTTCCTACATATCAGGACTTTTTCGGATGGAGTCGATCCGATCGGTGGCCACCGCCCTACAAGGGCAGGAATGGTTAGCCTCGATCGACATAAGGGATGCTTATTTGCATATTCCCATCTGTCCGGCCCACCAGAAATTTCTACGCCTTGCAGTAGAAGGGCGCCATTTTCAGTTCAGAGCCTTACCTTTCGGTCTGGCCACGGCACCACGAGTGTTCACAAAAATTCTGGCCCTACGATTGGCCAAACTAGGAACACAAGGTGTAACGATCATGGCATATCTAGACGACTTGTTGCTGATAGACCACTCAGTGAAAAAAACTAGAAGTGGTCGTTCACAAGATAATCAAGTATCTGGAATCTCAAGGTTGCATTATCAACCGAGACAAGTCAGCCCTAAAACCAGTCAAAAGCCTGGAATACTTGGGGGCTAAGACTGGATTCAAATCAGAGAAAGATTTTCTTACCTCCAGAGAAGGTGTCGTCTTTGAAAGATTTGACCCACTTAGTGGGTACAAAAAAGAAAAACCATCCATACGCCTGTGTATAAGGCTGCTGGGAAAAATGGTGGCTTCATTCGAAGCAGTACCCTACGGTCAATTCCATTCAAGGAACTTGCAGAGGGCCATACTGTCAGCCTGGAACAAAAAAGTTCAGGCTTTAGACTTACCAATGTCCCTGTCCCCTTCCGTTCGCAAGAGCCTCCATTGGTGGTTGGTACCAGAATCTGGAAAAAGGGAAACCCTTCAGTCCGGTTTCTTGGAAGGTGGTCACTACAGATGCCAGCCTCATAGGCTGGGGGCAGTACTGGAGCAATGGTCTCTCCAGGGCAAGTGGTCAGAAGCAGAGAAGGCCCTGCCCACCAATCTCTTAGAGATACGAGCAGCCCGGTATGCCCTAGTAGCATGGACATCCAAACTCCAAGGGTCACCTGTCAGAATTCAATCAGACAATGCCACAGCAGTGGCATATATCAATCACCAGGGTGGCACCAGGAGTCGTGCAGCCCAGAGGGAAGCGAATTGCATCCTGGAATGGGCAGAAAGGTATGTCACAGCCATATCCGCGGTTTTCATCCCAGGAGTGGAAAATTGGAGAGCGGACTTTTTAAGTCGCCAGCAATTATGCCCGGGGGAATGGTCTTTTCACCCCGAGGTTTTCCAGGCAATATGCCAGCGGTGGGGAACACCGGATGTAGATCTGCTAGCATCCAGATTCAACGCAAAGGTGGACAGATTTGTGTCTCGCACAAAGGATCCCCTAGCTTGCGGTTCGGATGCCCTAGTGTTCCCTTGGGATCAGTTCAAGCTGATATATGCATTCCCACCGCGATTAATCCGCAGAATCAGGGTAGAAAAGAAACCAGTGATTCTGGTGGCTCCAGCGTGGCCCCGAAGGGCATGGTACGCGGAGATTGTAAAAATGTCAGTGGGAAGTCCTTGGACCCTCCCACATCGTCCGGACCTGCTTTCGCAAGGACCGATATACTACCCTTCCTTACCAGCCCTAGGTTTGACGGCCTGGCTATTGAAGCCCACATTCTAAAAAAGAGAGGGCTCTCTAATCCTGTGGTATCTTCCATGATCAATGCCAGGAAGCCGGTATCCAGGCAGATCTATTATAGGATCTAGAAGGCGTACATCACGTGGTGTGAGGCCAGGAAATGGCATCCACGTAAGTACGTAATAGGTAGGATTCTGGACTTCCTACAGTGGGCTGTACATAGGAAGCTTGCCTTGAGTACTATCAAGGGTCAGACGGCCTTGTCAATATTTTTTTCAAAGGCCCTTGGCTTTGCATTCATTAGTCAAAGCTTTCATACAAGGAGTGATGCGTATTAGCCCTCCGGTTAGTATTCCCATATGTCCATGGGACTTAAACCTGGTTCTGTCGGTTCTACAGAAACAACCATTTGAACCATTGCGGCACATTTTCTTGGTTCTTTTCACCAGGAAATTGATTTTCTTAGTAGCCATTTGTTCGGCTAAAAGAGTATCGGAATTAGCCGCCTTGTCCTGTAAGGAGCCATATCTGGTTATCCATAAGGATAGAGTAGTATTACGTCCTCATCCAGCCTTCTTCCTAAGGTGGTATCGAGGTTCCATTTGAACCAAGATGTGGTTCTTCCTTCCTTTTTCCCCAAACCTACTTCGGTAGAGGAAAAGTTATTGCATTCTTTGGATGTAGTAAGAGCAGTTAAAGCTTATCTTAAAGCCACTGCTCAGATTCGTAGAACGGATACTTTGTTTGTTCTGCCGGAAGGCCCCAGAAAGGGTCAGGCAGCATCAAAAATCTACCTTAGCCAAGTGGATTCGACAGGTCATAATACAAGCCTATGGCTTGAAAAGGAGACCGCCTCCGTTCAAAGTTAGAGCGCACTCCACAAGAGCAGTTGGAACTTCATGGGCAGTGTATCACCAAGCCTCCCTGTCTCAAGTCTGTAAGGCCACAACATGGTCCTTAGTACACACGTTTACTAGATTCTACCAGGTAGACGTCAGAAGTCAGGAGGATGTCGCCTTTGGGCGCAGTGTGTTGCAGGCCGCAAAAGAGCCTCATGCCTGATGGCGCCCAGCTTATGTATCCCTCCCCTCATTTGGCATTGCTTTGGGACGTCCCATTAGTAATGACTAAGACGCTCTGTGTCCCGTGATGTACGAAAAAGAAAAAGGGATTTTTATAACAGCTTACCTGTAAAATCCTTTTCTTGGAGTACATCACGGGACACAGAGCTCCCACCCCTCTTTTTGGGACACTTATTGCTTTGCTACAAAACTGAGGTGCTCCCGGATGGGAGGGGCTTATATAGGGGAGGGTACTTCCGGTTTGGAAGTGGCCAGTGCCAGCACCTGAAGGTAATCTATATAACCCCATTAGTAATGACTAAGTCGCTCTGTGTCCCGTGATGTACTCCAAGAAAAGGATTTTACAGGTAAGCTGTTATAAAAATCCCTTTTTTATGGTGAGTTCAAAAATCCTATTTTTCCCCTCTGTTCCGTTTGTTTGAAAGGAGCAGTGTGCGTGGTAGTTGCAGTCACGTGCACTACTCTAAGCACGCTACACAGCCTGGTGCCACTGTAAGTAAGGCTACACTCATACTTACAGTGGGGCCATGGAGAACGAATGTTTCCTTCTAACAGGAATTGGGGTCTCAGCAGCAGAAAAAAATTTAAAATGGAATTCTGAGATTTTATGGAGGCTGAGAGCAATAGTAGTAGGTACCCTTTATAAGTTAAGTTATTGTATACTTGATTAGAATATACAATATATTTTTTTTCTGCACTGGAAACTGACTGCATCTGTGTGAACTAGGACCATTGGATTACATGCTAAAGAACATTATTTTTTTTTTCAAGTTGTTAAAGGTAAAGTTCTGCTTTAGAGTGGAAGTAAAGTCCACTTTTTATCTTGTACCAACAGGTAAGCCTGCCTGTGTAGCGGGGTCCTAAATTTAGGGGAAGTGTTTGAGTAGTAGTTGTGCTCAGACACCCCAATTGTCAGGATTCCATCAACCATTTTTATCCACAGGGAGAGTGTCAGTGTATAGTTCCCTGTGGCCTGCAGGTGGCGCTGCCATGGTAGGCTAGGGTTGAACCGCTGATACAGTGCTGTGCCTTGTGTGTCGCCTCTCGGCAGCCGTGCAGTGGGTGTGGCGGGCCTGCTGTGCATGCTGGGAGAGGATATAAAAGAGGCAGACGCTGCCTGTTCGGGGGTCGTCGGTAGTCCTACTCCCAGGAGTGTGTGTTCCTGTCCGCCCCGGGCACCTTTGGCCCAGGGGCAGAGTTCGGTGAATCAGTCCCAGGCACCTTTTAGCCCTGGGACTGCAGCAAAGGCCTTGGGCCCAGCAAGGATCGAGGAATCCCAGGGTGCCACCTTGCGAGTGGACCCGTCTCTTAGACGAGAAGGCCGGTGGAGGAACTGTTCCGAGGGACCGGTGAGAAGTCACGGTGAAGGAAGGGTCCCGGTAACTCTCTGGAGGGATGTCTTCTCCTTACATAGAGGTCAAGTTCTGAAGCACCAAGTTCACCAGGTCTGTGGCAGAGACCTTGCGGTTAAGTTCGAGCACCATTCTGGCTGCTAGTCTCAAGCAAGGGAGACTATCCAGAGGGGCTGAGTCTGCTTAAGAATCGGAGCAGTGAAGTGATTACGTTTGTGCCTGGATCTTTCTCGCACCTTATTCTGTCCTGTCTTTTTGCTCCAACCTTTTTTATCAGAGACTGTTATTTGCAAAGAGAAAATAAACTCTGCGTTGGAGTTGCAGCTGGTGTGGACATTCAAGTCACTGGGGGGGGGGGGGGAACAAGGACTTATCTCTGTTTATTGTAGAGGTGAGAATCATTCTCTGGAGGATTCTGGTTTCTGGCCGTGGAGACCCGCTAACAACACCGCTCAACCTCTTTACACAGGAGGGTACGGGCTTGTGGCGTGGTATGCCCTCTCTACCTGCGAGGAGCCAAAGGCAGGTGAAGAGGGTGAGGTCGCTACACCTATAACAAGGCTTACCTGTCGGTACAGTGAACATCTCCTAAACTTGCATAGTTTAGGAGATATTCACATGGGATGCAGCCGGTGATGTCATACCCTTGCCGTACCTTCAGAGCTCCGTGGCAGGGCTCCTGCGTGCATGCACATGAGTGACGTCATCGCGGCTCTGGCCATTTATACAGCCAGAGCCTGCGAACCTGGACAGAACACCGGGTTAAGAAGGAAGTACGATGGGGAGCCCTGACAGCGCTGAGCTGCAGGGCTACGTGTGCAGGTAAGTCTGTGATGTGGTGTATATCAGCACATCATGTGGTGTATATTAGCAAATAATATCTGTATTAGACTGGGTTCACACCTAGGCGAATTGGATGCGGCTTTCCCAGCATCCAATTCGCATAGCAGGAGAATGTGACTGGCTCTCTATGGAGCCGGTTCACATATCTCCTGGGCGGCTGCAGAGCGCATTGCACAGAAACGCTGTGCGTCTTTTTGCTTTGTTTCAGGCCCGAATTCAGGCAAAGATTTCTGTGCGATACACAGCCAGTTTAGGTGTGAACTGAGCCTTAAAGTGTTTTTTGTCAGTTATTTAAAATTTTTATGAATAATTAGTTATCTTTCCCTAACAAGTTGCCAACATCCATTGTAGCTCAAAAATACTCAGAGAGGGCAAGTAATGAGAGTGAACAGAAATTGCACCTTTGCAAAGAATTTTCATAAAAAGTCAAAGAAACGCTTAGAGAGACTTGTACAAAAAGGCTATAAAATGAGAATAGTAATGATTAGCAAAATTGGTTTGATCGACATAGATAGTTTAATAAATAATGGGAATAAAAGGAAAGTGGAAAAGAAGTTGAATTGGCTTTTTTTTTTTATAGGCTTAAAAAAATAAGTAAAAGATGCTGTGATATTTTATGAAAGGATAACAGAACTAACTAACATTCTACTCAAAAGGCTACATTTACTTACAGGAATGTCATTACACTGAAAGATAGGAGGTAAGGACTATTTTAGATCTGACAATTAAAAGTGGATCTATAACTGCCTTATTCGTTGGAAAGGAGAATAGTGTAAAATGAACGAGTGTACTTCATATAAATTTCATGTAATATACTTGTGGCTTGCAAGGTATTGGGCACCGAAAAAGCCATTTTTGTCACCCACTGTCAGAATACAATAGCACAGAGGGGAGGATTTCCCTGTCCATCTCGAATGGGGAAATCGTCTCAGCTCTTTTCATTCAGCCCGTTGGCTGAACAAAAAAAGAACCCTCTATGGCCAGCTTGACCACTTTTACCCTTTTCCTGCCCAGGCCAATTTTCAGCTTTCAGTGCTGTCAAGTTTTTAATGACAATTGCTCGGGCATGCTACACTGTACTCATATGAAATTCTTATAATTTTTTCAAACAAATAGATCTTTCTTTTGGTGGTGTTTAATTACTACTTGTTTTTTTATTTTTTTTTCTAAATAAAAACGAAACAAAAAAGACAAAAAAACCTGCACTGATGAGGAGGAGACACTGATGGGCGTAACTGATAGGCTGATAGGTGACACTGATGCCCTGATTATCAGTGTAGAAGTCCCTTTTACACAAGCCTGTTATCAGCTCTCCTCTCCTCATGCTGTCAGTGTGAGAAAAGGAATGCCAATAACTGGCTCATGTTTACGTCGTGATCAGCTGTGATTGGACACAGCTGATGTGGTAAAGGGCTGCTGTGATTGGCCCTTTACCCCAATCTGTGATCAGCCATGTCCTAAGGACACAGTGATCACAGAGCTTGCCGCAGCGCGATCATGGGATGACATCATATGACGCTGTCCCAGAGCTAACCGGCTGCGCTGTAGCCTTCATTCAGCTATAGTGCTTCGGGAAGTGGTTAAAGTGGCTGAAAAGGTAGAAGGTTTTTTATTGTAATTTAATCTCTGCATTAAGGTAAAAAACCTTCTGTGTCTATCTCCCAACCCTTCCCAGCCCCCCTTTATATTTACCTGAGCCCGAGAGCAGCGGGCTCCTGCTGTCAATCACAGCCTGTGAGGAGAGAGCGGGGGATGGGTTCAAGCCTCGTTGTGCATATCGATGGATACGCACACGCAAGACCTGAAATTGCAAAGGGACTTCAGGAGATCAGCAGCACTGGGATGCAGTAAATGACTAATGAGCAGAAACAAGTATACTTTATTGTAGAATACACAAGTTGTTTTGCAAACAAAGTGTCATTCAGAGCCCATTCACACAGGGGCGTCTTTGGATCCGACTCCAAGTCGCCCCTAGTCGCCTCAGGTCGCGCTGGCTGAAGAAATCAATGTAAGTTAATGGAGCCGTCCTTATGCACACTACTGCAGTCGCTCCGACTTCAAAAAAGGTCCCTGTACTACTTCAATCCGACTCCTAGGCGACCTGTAACCATTCATTTCAATGGGAGTCGCCTCTCACTGTCTTAATAGGAGCGACTCTCCAGGAAGAAAACATACATTTCTCCTGCAAAACTCTCCCTCCCCCCTCCCTCCCACAGAGCTGATTCTTGTTTGATTGGCCACTGGAATGTTTCCTGTCCTGCAGGCAACTTGGAGTTGCCTTGTAAGTAGCTCCAGGTCGTGCTGTGATTCATACTCAGGTCGTGTCTGAGTTGCCTCATAAAATCGCGCTGGAAGTCGTGTTGCCCCTGTGTGAATGGGCTCTCAGGGTTTGGATCTGTTTTAGAAATGCTTCTATTGTACTCGCTACAAATAAAACACAACTTTTATTTGTCACTTTTCCTGGCCTGTCCACCCCTTGCTCATAAACCAGTGCTGCCATTAAAAAACAAAACAAAAAAAAGCATCTTTGGTGGTCGTCGGCGGCTTCATCTTTGTTCTCTGTGTAGGCCCACCAATGACATCTGTGCCAGATCTTGCACCTGCTCTACAAGATCTGCCACAGTTTGTATTTTATTATTGTTTTCACATTGCTATGTAGTTGGTAGTGAGCGCTGCATACACACTCGCATTGCTGAAGCCATAACAACATAAACAATTAAACAAGAAATCTCACAGATCACCTGGACAATGAAAACTCCTTGGAAGGCACCAGTTAGGTAGCCTTCTCAGGGTGCAGCTGCGAGGCATCACCAGTACCTTGGGGAAAGCAGGAAGAAAGGTACGTTTATTTCCTAGCAAAATAACTTTTTAACATAAAAAGCATTTTGCTTCTATACAGCATCTAAAGCAGCATGCATGTTTGTTTTGGTCACCCGAGTTTGATTAATTTTCATCTGTAATGGAGATATAATTGGTGAACTGGTGCTGTATACTCAATAAATAGTATTTTAGTACAAACCCAGAATTTAGGTAGCTAGAATTCCCTAGTAATGTGGAATTCCTTTTTTTTTTTTTTTTTGCATCTGTATATTTTTATGAAAATTGTAGCTTGTTAACGATCCTTTCTACAAACAAACGTTGAATTTTCCCCACTGAAAATGGTTTTATTTCATGCTTGTTTTGTTTTGCTGTTTGTATTTCCTATAAAACATGTCTCCCTGTTTCGTTCCAGGTCTTCCAAGAGAGAGCAAAATCCCATTTTTCATCCTATGGATCACTGAATAAGAAAGAGATGGTTTTACCTCGTCTCACAGGAGCCCTGCGCTCCTTTTCAAATGTCACCAGACAAGATGATTACAGGGGGGACTCGACAGACTTGATGGTAAAATGTTTTATATAGGATGCAAAGTGCTAAGCATTCTGAATGACTCATCGATGGTAGAATGTTTTATGCATTGGCGGTAAACAGCTGTTAAAGCTGTCGTGCTAGCATTCCCAATAACTGCAGTTTGTAAATTTGAAAAAGACTATGCTGTGCATTAAAGGGGACTTTAAAAAAAAATTGCAGCCTTGCTTTCTGCTGCTAAAATTTAAGCCAGTTGATGTAAGAAGTAGGTTTTAAAAGGTCAAGAACAGATCTGTAAGAATTGTGTTTACTTTTTCCAGACAAATACTCTATTTAGCAAATCTTATTGTGCAAGACCTGTAGGATTTAGTAAGGTAAATGATGGCATAGAAAAATAAAAAGTGTGTGTTTGTGTGTGTATATAGAGATAGATTATATATCTATCTATCTATCTATCTATCTATCTATCTTGCTGTACATTATTTGTATATATGTGTGTGTGTATGTATATGTGTGTGTGTGTGTGTGTGTGTGTGTATGTGTATGTATGTATTGTGACAGCAGGAAGGTAAAGTCACCTGGTTGCATCCAGGGGGGTAGATATATTTTGCCCAGATTCAGGCTTTACGCCGACTTATACAACTAGGTGGAGAGTTGTATAAGGCTAGTGGGCTCATGGATGACTCATACCTCTAGGGAGAGTGTGGGGCGTCGTGCAGACAGAGATGAGGAGACCAGCTGAACCTTGTCAGCTCATTTAGGCCTCTATAAGAACTCCCAGCTTCATTAGATGTTAGCTCATGCCTGGAACCAGACCTGTGTGGACTGTCTAGGGAGAGTGAACCCCTGTGCGGTGAGACAAAGCCTGTGTGGCTATTTGCTTGGACATTTAAAACCAGGGACTTAGGGACTAGGACAGCACTAGGCTGATCCCAGTTGTTAGTTAGGAAACCTGTATGTTTAGTCAGAGGTCAAGTTGACCAGGATTTATTTTGTTTATGTTTCTTTTGCTTTGCTGTGTTTTGTCACTGTAAATAGAAAATAAACCGCACCTTTTTGATTTTGAAAACCACAACCTCCGTTTGCTGGGCCTGTTTTTGTGTGGGGAGCCCATCTCGGGGGTCACACACACCCGCTGCCGAGCTAACCCCCTCACAGTATGTATGTATGTATATATATATATATATATATATATATAATACACACACATACATATACAGTACTCTGCAAAGGTATTGGGCAGGTGTGAAAAAATACTGTAAATTAAGAAAGTTTTCAGAAATAAAAGTGTTAATAGTTTATTTTTATCAAGTAACAAAATGGAAAGTAAATGAACAGAAGAGAAATCCAAATCAAATCCAATATTTGGTGTGACCACCCTTTTGCCTTCAAAACAACATCAGTTCTTCTGGGTACACTTGCACACAGTTTTTGAAGGAACTCGACAGGTTGTTCCAAACATCTTTGTAGAACTGGCCACAGATATTGTGGATGTAGGCTGCCTCAAATCCTTCTGTCTCTTCATGTAATCCCAGACAGACTCACTGATGTTGGGGCTCTGTGGGGGCTAAACATTCATTCCAGGACTCTTTGTTCTTCTTTGCACTGAAGATCATTCTTATTTACATTTGCTGTCTGTTTGGGGCCATTGTTTAGCTGCAGAAAAAATTGGGGCACACGCCTTCCTGATGGTAGGGCATGATGGAGAAGTATCTGCCATTATTTCTCAGCATTGAAGACACCACTGATCCTGGCCAAATCTCCAACTCTGTGTTTTGCTTGTGTTTACCTAGCAAGGTTACTTTGCAGTATAAGCAAGGAAGCTGAGACCTCTGCAGTGCGTAAATGTGCTTTTACTGAATAAAAATGCTGTACATACAAAACGATTGCAAAATTAGGAATACAGTATAAGGCTGACAGATATCTATAACAAGCAAAATGCCTAGCAAATAAACAGAAACTTTGATCTCTACACAGTAAAAGTATGCTTAAAAGTTACTAAACTCCGGTTACTGTGTGTTTGTGATCTCCTTTGACAACAAGGACTCAGTTGGCAGTTTCTTTGCAAATCGGGTATCTTTCTTCTTGGCTTTTCTGGTCTTAAAGCATGATGAGAGGCTTCTGGTCTTACATACTGTCCTTGGTTCTAATGCATGATGAAGTCCCTCATGTTTTAGACCCCTTTCACATTGGAGCGGTTTGCAGGCGCTATTGCGCTAAAAATAGCGCCTGCAAACCGACCCTAAACAGCCGCTGCTGTGTCTCCAGTGTGAAAGCCTGAGGGCTTTCACCCTGGAGCGGTGCGCTAGCAGGACGGGAAAAAAAGTCCTGCTAGCCGCATCTTTGGAGCAGTGAAGGAGTGGTGTGTGTATACCGCCCCTGCCCATTCAAATCAATGGGACACCACGGCTATACCGCTGGCAATGCGCCTCTGCAGAGGCACTTTGCAACGTTTTTTAACCCTTTTTCGGCCGCTAGCAGGGGTAATAGCGCTGCGGAATTAGCGGTAAAGCACAGCTTTACCTCCACCGCCGCTCCCGCCCCAGTGTGAAAGGGGCCTAAGGCATGATAAGTCCTTTTATATGTCAGGTGATTTACCATAACAACCGACTAACAGACATCTCTGTAGCTTTTAGTTTGACACTGTAGCTATAGAGACAATAGACTGTTCAAACTGTCAACTGAATACATTCCCATTGTATCCAACAGCATTTGTTTGAGAAGTATCCACTTAAGCCAAACCAACAGTAATCTGTCTATGACCAACTACTAAACAGACTGTCCCATGTAATGTTATGTCTGATTAATATAAAAAAATCATATTGTTTAACCACTTAAAGTGGTTGTAAACCCAACCACACAACTTGCACCTACAGGTAAACCTAGATTAAGGCTTTCCTGTAGGTGCAAGAAATATCTCCTTAACCTACACGGTTAAGGAGATATTTTCAGAAAACCCTGCACCAATGTCTACCGCGCATGCGCACTGAGCGTTGCCGGTTTTCTCAATGGAGAATGACGGCCCCGCGCGCATGCGTGTGACGTCAACGCCGCTCCGGCCAATCACAGCGCCAGAGCGGCGATAACAGGAAGACGGTCGGAGCGGACATGGCGGCGAAGAGGGACGAGGAGCGCTTCGGAGGCTTCGATCTGAGGTAAGTGCCACATAATGAGCTAGTATGCATAGCATACTAGCTCATTATGTCTTTTTCTTGCAGGTGTTGTTTTTTAACCACTTTAACCCCCAGACCATTTTGCAGCTAAAGGACCAGGCCATTTTTTGCGAATCAGTACTGCGTCGCTTTAACTGACAATTGTGCAGTCGTGAGACGTGGCTCCCAAACAAAATTGACGTCCTTTTTTACTCTTTCGTCAATGGACCGACACATCTTCTCTATTGACAAAGTGGGTATTATCCGTTAATTAGGAGTGACTAGGCAGATAACTTGTAAAAAGTGTTGCATCACACCTTCTACAGTACCGCCCAGGAGGCGGACCCTCTGGGTATATCCCCTCAGTCTGCATCTCGCAGATCAGTTTTTTTCTGTCTATCAAGGAGTAGGACATGGCTCCCTTCGGGCCCATTTTTCCGGGGGGAAATATATTTTTTTGCTACATTTTTTTGTTTCCTGCGATCTTCGATCAATTGCCGACTGGGTGACAGGCTGGATCCTCGATCCTTGTAGTCTCCCCAGTTTCGGCCATCGAACGTGTGCCGACCCTAGCTACGCGCTGGGTTTTCCACGACATACCCGTCGCTCCACGGGTGGCCGGTGAGCCTACGCTCCAGGGCCTGCATCGGACCGCTCAGCTTCGGCTAACCTTACCGCCGAGTTGCAGCAGCCTGGCCGGTGAGCTTACGCTCCAAGGCTTGCATCGGACCGCTCAGCTTCGGCTGACCTTACGGCCGAGTCGCAGCTGCCTGTCCGATGAGCGTCGCGCTCCAGGGCATACATATGATCATCCCCTTGGGTCCAATCACAGCATGCCTGGCCAACAGTCACCTTCCGTGCGCGGACGATGATCTGTTTGGAATGTCTTCCAGCATAATACATGCAGGATAGGCAAGTAAACTCCCCTGCCTCGGTTGGGTGATTTGGCTGGACATTCCTGGAGAGACCAAGTGAGTGGTTGTGGCCCCTTTCTTCCCTCTCTCCCTGCCTTTACCTCCTTCCTGGGCTTCTAGCTAAAGGTTGCTGGGGGTCACCTAAGGGGTTCCACTGGAGTGGGGCTGGCTGTAACTAACATTTAAAAGAAATGTAATTTCTGCTTACCTGTATGTGCTTCCTCCTCCATGCTGTCGGCGGCCATTTTGCGGTGGTCCATGCTGGGTTCGGCCTCTAGTGGCTGCCCGGCGGCCATCTTCCTGTGGTTTTGGCGCCATTTTCTTGTAGTTCCACACCCACTGGCCTCTATCGACTGATCGGCGGCCATGTTTGTAATGATCCACGCTGTTCGGCTGCCATCTTTTTGTGGTCTACGGCTGCTTTGGCCTCTATCTTCGGCTCGGCAGCCATTTTCTTAGAGCCCACTGTAACGGCACCCCAATATAAAGGAGTAAAACGCTGTTTACGATGTTCCCTCTCCTAGACACACATCCACTCGCTACCAATATCCACAGCTAAACGACCCTTTCCCATAGGAACCAATCCCTCTGGAAGAAAACGAGACGCACTCTGTCTTCTTCTGTAATAGGAATCACTTTATTATTGAGAAACATTGTAACTTTATACACAATTCAATACACATGATTTAACATGAACAAGGGCCCAGCTCCACCCACACATCCCAAGACTCAACACCTCATCCTGACGTCTGCTAGGCTTCAAAAGATCCCACACAATACACATCTTCTCACAAAGGGTTGGCAGCCAGTCTGTCTGGCACTTTACAATACACACAAGGACAGACTTAATGAACAATAGAATGCAAAACACCATAATTCCTCACAGCAATGATTATATAACCCCCACACAGAGTATACATCCAATCTATATACAATGTATATACAGCCTTGAATATGGCTATCACAGACCATATCGGGGGTTTCTTTTATTCACCCTGTGTCCAAAGTGACCCCACTGTCACACCCACATTATCTTCCATACAGACGTTTTGGCGGCCATTTTGCGAGAGTCTCCGGCCTCTAGGGTGCATTACACTGGCGTGAAAAATTCACACAGGAAGCGCTCATAAAAGAAGCAGATTGACACAGCAGCAGTGGGACAGCATCACAGGCGCAGCACACGGCAGCATAGCAGTACCGGTCCAGGGTGGTGAGTCCTCTGGGTGACCCAGCATCTCTGCAGCGCAGAAGGGTGGCCTATTGATATCTTGCCTGGAGCCCTGTGGGTGTCAGCGTGTGGTCAGCATGGCATCTGAGCCAGATGTGTTCTCCCCGGAAACACCAGATTTAGCAGCTGGTGCCACTGAGGTGTCTATGGACGCTATGTCGGCAATCCTAGAGGCGTTTGCTGCCAGGGTGGAAGCAGCACACGGGAATACAGGGGATAGTAAACGCCCCCGTCCCCTGCAATCTTCTGGGGATATTTCTGAGACAGAACCAGGTCCAGCTACGGCTCATGGCCCAGATTCTGACGCATCAGAGACTGCAGACCGTGACCGATCGGACAGTGAGGATGACTCCAAGTCAAGGTCAGTACGCGAGACGGCTTTGGTATCTGACCTTATTACTGCAGTGCGGGATACGCTAAAGTTGGAAAATACTGCGAAAGCAGCAGAGACTCCAGTCCACTTTGGGTTTCGTAAACCTGCCCGCACTGCTAAGGTGTTCCCTTGTGTGTCTTATTTTGATCAACTCTTATACAAGGAATGGGAGAACCCACTGAGGGTCTTTACAGCCCCAAAGAGGTTTGCGGTATGGTACCCCTTTGAGGAGAGTTTTCTGAAGAAATGGACCTCTCCCCCTATAGTGGACCCTCCGGTGTCCAGACTTAATAGAGCTACCACTATTCCAGTAGAAGGGGCTCCTGTTTTCAAGGACCCTGTGGATAAGAAGGCTGAAGCACTCGCTCGCTACCTATACTCAGTGGTAGGCTCGGCAGTACGCCCGGCATTGGCGGGGGCCCTAGTGTCTCAGACACCTACTGAATGGGCAAAATTGCTACTCCAGGGGTTAAAGGAGCGAGATGTTCCACCTAATGAGATAACTTTGGCCGACCAGTTGGTCCAGGGCCTTAAGTTTGTCTGCGAGTCAGACATGGATACTATTCCCCTGCTGTCAAAAGCTTTGGTTTATGCAGTAGCAATACGCTGCCTGATCTGGCTAAAGGGCTGGTCTGCGGACCAGACCTCCAAGAAAGCCCTGTTGGATCTGCCTTTTAAGGGCGACAGACTGTTTGGGGCTTCTCTGGATGACATCATCAAGGATGCCACAGGAGGTAAAAGCACTTTGCTTCCCCAAACTAACAAGGGTAAGGGTCCACGGCAAGGGCCCTCCTTTACTGCACGCAAGCGTTTTTTTCGTCCCCCTAGGGCGACAGGGAAAAGACCCCAGGCCGACAAGGCGCCTGCCCAAGGACAAAAGCGTCCTTGGTCCCGCAGACCCAACAAGCCTGCGGACAAATCTGCGTCCGCATGAAGGTCCACCCCCACCTGGCTCTCGGGTGGGGGGACGTCTTCGCAAATTCGCGACTCAGTGGACAGCTCTAGTCTCCAACAGGTGGGTTTGCGAAGTAATCTCCTCAGACTACAAGATAGAATTTCACCGGACAAATTCGTCACCTCCAATCTCCAGCTACTACCAACCCGTCAGGAGGCCCTGTATGGGGCGGTCCAGGGTCTACTGGAACGCGGGGTAGTTATTCCAGTTCCAGAACAGGAACGGGGTCAGGGTTTTTACTCAAATCTGTTCATTGTGCTGAAGAAGGAGGGGGTTCGTCCAATCTTGGATCTCGGAGCCCTCAATTGCTTTGTGAAGGTACAAAGATTTTGGATGGAGTCGGTTCGATCTGTAGTCACGGCTCTCCATCCGGGGGACCTTTTGACCTCCTTGGACATCAAGGACGCATACCTGTATGTCCCCATATACTCCAGACAACAGAGGTTTCTGCGATTTGCTATCGGGAAGAACCACTACCAGTTTGTGGCCCTCCCGTTTGGCCTTGCCTCAGCACCCAGGACATTCACCAAGGTGCTCGCTCCGATTCTGGCACTTCTAAGACAGCGGGGTATCGCTATCATGGGCTACTTTGACGACCTTCTACTAAAGGCCCCTTCAAGCTCAGAATTAGAGGTAAGCGTGTCCATTACCTGTCAGACTCTTCGAGACTGTGGTTGGATACTAAACACGCAAAAGTCAGTATTGGTGCCCACTCAACGCCTAGTGTACCTGGGGTTGATTCTGGATTCCTCAGAGGCAAAGGTATTCCTCCCTGTGGAGAAGTTGCAGACCCTCCGGGCTGCAGTACGGCAGCTGACTTCCAGGAATTGGTCGTCACTCCGTTTTTTGCATGCGAGTGTTAGGCCTCATGGTAGCCTCCTTCGAGGCGGTCCCATATGCTCAATACCACACTCGAGTGTTACAGAAGGAAGTTCTGTCCAGATGGAACAGATGTCCGTCATCTCTGGATTATCAAATCAGAGTGAGCCACCTAGTCAGGAGATCCCTGGTATGGTGGCTGACAGCACCGGCTCTAATGGCCGAGAAGTCATTTCTTCCGGTTTACTGGATAGTGATCATGACGGATGCCAGCCTTACAGGTTGGGGGGGGAGTCTGGGGTGTTCAGTCGGCGCAAGGTCGCTGGACCCCAGAGAAAGCCCTCCTGCCGATCATTGTCCTGGAAATCCGGGCGATCAGGCTGTGCCTCTTCAAATGGTCTCAGAGGCTGCAAGGGCGTCCAGTCAGGATCCAGTCAGACAACGCCACAGCAGTGGCATATGTCAATCATCAAGGAGGAACAAGATGCTCAGCTGCAGCATCGGAGGTCGCTCGCATCCTGAAGTGGGCAGAGAGGAGCGTACCGGCACTGTCGGCCGTGTACATTCCGGGTGTGGAAAACTGGCAGGCGGACTACCTGAGCCGCCAGATGCTGGACCAGGGAGAATGGTCCTTACACCCGGAGGTGTTCCAACTCCTCAAAGATGGGGCACACCAGACGTAGATCTTCTGGCTTCCTGACTCAATCAGAAGGTATTGAGGTTTGTGGCCCGGTCAAGAGACAGACGCAACGGACGCGTTGGTGGCATCGTGGGGTCAGTATTGGCTAATCTTTGCCTTCCCTTCCTTAAGGCTTCTTCCTCTTCTGCTCCGCAGAGTGGAGGCAGAGGGAATTCCAATGATCCTAATCGCTCCAGATTGGCCTCAGCGTCCTTGGTACGCCGATTTAGTACGTCTGGTAGCAGACGTCCCCTGACGCCTACCACTACGGAAGGACCTGCTATCGCAAGGTCCCATACTCCATCCTGCTTTACGGTCACTGGCTTTAACGGCATGGCTGTTGAGAACCAGGTACTGAGAGACCGGGGCCTATCAGATTCAGTAATCTCTACTATGAGAAGTGCTCGGAAACCGTCCTCTAGGAAGGTTTATCACCGCACTTGGAAGGCCTACATCTCCAAGTGTGAGGAAATGAAATGGCATCCGCGTACTTATTTGGTCTCCAGAATCCTGCTGTTTTTACAGCATGGTGTGGACCAAATTCTTGCCCTGAGTACGATTTAAGGGACAGATATCTGCCCTGGCTGTCTTTTCTCAGAGACCCCTGGCGACTCACTCTCTCGTGAGTACATTTGTGCAGGGGGTTCGACATGTGGCCCCTCCGGTCCGTCCCCCGCTACCTCCATGGGACTTGAACCTGGTCCTCTCGGTGCTTCAGAAGGCACCGTTTGAGAATATTAGAGATATTCCCCTGTTGACACTTTCTCAGAAAGTGGTCTTTTTGGTGGCTGTTACGTCAGTTAGTCGAGTCTCTGAGCTGGCAGCCTTGTCCTGCAAGGCTCCCTATTTGATTTTCCACAAGGATAAGGTGGTGCTGCGGCCGCAGCCTTCCTTTCTTTCGAAAGTTGTTTCAGCTTTTCATCTCAATGAAGACATTGTACTTCCATCCTTGTGTCCTCATCCGTCGAATCCTAAGGAGTCGGCGTTGCATACCTTGGACATTGTCCGAGCTTTGAGAGTTTACCAATTTGCTACTTCCCTGTTCTGGAAGTCAGACTCACTGTTTGTTTCGGTGGCTGGTCCCAAGAAGGGCCAAGCAGTCTCGTCGGCCCCATCTCTAGGTGGATCCGACAGATAGTAATCCAGGCTTACGCCTTAAAGGGTCAAGCGCCCCCTTCCCGGTCACGGCGCATTCGACCAGGGCAATAGGTGCCTTATGGGCTTTCCAACATCAAGCGTCTGTTTCCCAATTATGTAAAGCGGCGACTTGGTCATCCGCTCACACTTTCACAAAATTCTACAAAGTTGATGTAGGTGCATCTTCGGATGCCTCTTTCGGCCGCAAAGTTTTGCAGGCGGCCGTTTAGAGTTGCAATTCCTCCGTTGGAGGAGTGCTGTTTTGTGTTTGGGGTGAAGTATATTTTTATGCTGTTACCACCCTCGTTTTTTCTCTGACACTGCTTTGGGACGTCCCACTTTGTCAATAGAGAAGCTGTGTCGGTCCATGGACGAAAGAGTAAATAGGATTTTTTACTCTCCGTAAAATCCTTTTTGACGAACTGATCTGCGAGATGCAGACTGAGGGGATATACCCAGAGGGTCCGCCCCCTGGGCGGTACTGTAGAAGGTGTGATGCAACACTTTTTACAAGTTTTCTGCCTAGTCACTCCTAATTAACGGATAATACCCACTTTGTCAATAGAGAAGCTGTGTCGGTCCATGGACTCAGAGAAAAGGATTTTACGGTGAGTAAAAAATCCTATTTTCCCACGGAGCTTTCTTTTGGTGGTATTTGATCACCTCTGCGGTTTTTATTTTTTGCGCTATAAACAAAAATAGAGCGACAATTTTGAAAAAAATGCAATATTTTTTTACTTTTTGCTATAATAAATATCCCCAAAAATTATATAAAAAAACGTTTTTTTCCTCAGTTTAGGCCGATACATTTTCTTCTACATATTTTTGGTAAAAAAAATCGCAATAAGCGTTTGATTGGTTTGTGCAAAAGTTATAGCGTTTACAAAATAGGGGATAGTTTTATGGCATTTTTATTACTTCTTTTTTTTATTACTAGTAATGGCGGCGATCAGTGATTTTTTTTTCGTGACTGCGACATTATGGCGGACACTTTTGACACATTTTTGGGACCATTGTCATTTTCACAGCGATTAGTGCTATAAAAATGCACTGATTACTGTGAAAATGACACTGGCAGTGAAGGGGTTAACCACTAGGTGGCGCTGTAGGGGTAAGTGTTCCCTGCATAGTGTTTCTTACTGTAGAGGGGATGGGCTCTGTGTCACATGACACCGATCTCCGCTCCAAGTACATGGAGCCGAGATCCGTGTCATTGTCACTAGTCAGAGCGGGGAGATGCTTGTTTACACAAGCATCTCCCCACTCTATACCTCCGTGAGACAATCACGGGGATCCCCGCGGCGATCAAATCCGCGGGACCCGCGGGGATGGCGGCAGGGTCGCGAGCGAACACACGGACAGGCATTTAAAGGGTACATACAGGTTGATATGCCTTTCCGTGACATTCTGCCGACATATAAGTACAGGAGGCGGTCGGCAAGTGGTTAACAAACGCAACACAGTTCGCAGAAATGCAGCCCTAAACTTGCAAGGAACCTCCACCATGCTTCACTCTGGATGTATACATGTGGAAGCCTCAGTCAATGCGGTTCCTTGGGCCATGTTTCGCCCCGCTAGCGCAGCTCATGATTAAGCCCCCATTGGGCGGGGCAAAACGTGTCAGGGGCATGCCCCAAGGAGCGGTATTGATTGAGGCTTTCACATGTATACATCCATACCAGGAACGGGTATGGAGAGCGACAGTCTTAAGCTTAAATGTTCATTGCTCCCTGGATGAGTTTTTCTTACACTGGCATCCCTACTATCCTGAGTGCTAACAGGGCACTATACCTCAGCCTGGAGCAACACCACCAAGCACTAATGGCCCCATTACTGATGGTGGTTTGAAGCCAAAGGGTTGTCACATCAAATATTCATTTGATTTAGTTGTTTCTGCTGTTTTCTCACTTTGCATTATGTAAATGGATAAAAAGAAATCAGTTAAAATATATATATATATATATATATATATATATATATATATTAAGAGCATTCATGATTTACAGCCTTTCTTCACCCCTGTCTAAACTTTGCACAGATATAGTGTATGTGTGTGTGTGTATATGTGTAATATATATATATATATATATATATATATATATATATATATATATATATATATATATACACACACATGTAGCGATACCCTCAACTAAGAGGGCCGCAGTATTAGTTTTGGGCCCTGAAGACCGCTCCGCCAACCCCGGGCAATTTACTCGACCCACTCTGGCACAGTTAGTATAGGGTAAAATATCTTAGGCTCTATGGGATATTCAGACACCAATACAAATAGTAAAAGAATAATGAGTTTACTCTCTCTTATTAAGATAAATCAACAGTAAAAACAGATAACATGTGCTTCTAGCAGAGCCCTGCAGCAAATGATACACTATACATTAATGAAACACAGTAATGGCATGCCACGTGGGGCGACCGTTAACTAAGCGCCCTGTGGCGCAGCTACTAAACTCTAATACCCGGTCAGGCCTGACCCTATAACTCAGTCTCTAGGAGATGAATTCTTCGCATGCAAGTCTTTAAATGGTGGTGCACATTTCAGGAACACATTTGTAATTAAAAAAAAGGGTAAAAGTACCAACACGGAACACTTCACTAGAGATCCGTTTAACTCAGTTCTGCTATGGATCTCCAGTGAGGACTCAAATATGAACTGGTGGGCCACGGCAGTCTGTAGGCCTAACAATAAGGTAAAGTATATGGATTGAGCAGATGCTCGCTCACCCCTCCGGACGCGATCCCAGTCCGGGGACTTCTTCCTGCTGTGTCTCCACACACAGCGTCTGCAGCGGTCGGGTCTCCGGCTCAGCAGCGGTTGAGGATGACCAAGTCAGATGCCACCCAGGCTCGCAATGGGGTGGAAGGCTCTTTGGGTAGCGGCGCAAGGCCCCAGGCTTCAGGCCTTGCACCACAGCGGATCCACACAGGAAGATCTCTCCACTGAAGTCTCGTGTCCCAAAGAGGCCGAGCTTAGCCTCGCCTCCTCCTTATATAGCTCCACCCATGAGTCTCTGTGGTGACAACACTGCACCCTGGGTGCCAAGGGGGGTTCTGGGAAAGATAGTCCAATGAGTCTTAAAGGAGACCCCGCTACGTGTGTGTGTGTGTGTGTGTGTGTATGTATATATATATATATATATATATATATATACACACACACACTATATAACGTATGTTCAAGGTCGACCGATAGATCGGCCGGCCAATATTTGGCAGTTTTTATGAAATCGGCATCGGCCGATTATTGTGAAAACTCGGCCGATTCACGGCTACAACCACTATCTGGCCCGCATGGCCAGCTGCAGTACTGACCAGTGCTCCCCCAGCATGTATTCATGAATCCTCCACCCGGCCACTATACAAGTCAGGGAGAAATTTCACTGGCATCGCACCGCCCCGCCCCCTCCCTCGGCGGGCTGTGTGAGAGAAACAAACAATTACTATATTAGCATATTTACAAGCCTCTGCAGGAGATCGTGGCCAGCACTAGCTCTTCCTTCCCTGCTGAGGCGGAGCCTGCTGGCTGCTTGTATTACACTTGCTCAGTGATTGGCTGGTCAGCTCATCAGCATGCACCTAGCCCTATCAGGTGCATGCAGATAGATACCAGCATGTATGGAGGGTAAGTTGCAAAAATTGTGTGCTACTGTGCCCCCTTGCAGACTTTAACCACTTAATGACCGCTCACTGTATATATACGTCGGCAGAATGGCACCGACAGGCACAATCACGTAGAGTGTACGTGATTGCCTTTGTATAGTTGGGGGGTCCAATCGGACCCCCCTCCTATACAGTGAGCGGTGGCTAAGTGTCCGGGAGCGTTACGGGATGAGGGGGCAGCCATTCGTTTCCGGCCACCCCCTCGCGATCGCTCCCGGCGAATGGAAATGCCCCCTCTGTCTGTGTCAGACAGAGGGAGCAGGAGGAAGTGATGTCATCTCTGGTGCGGCGCTCACATATACCGAGGTCAGTGCACACAACACTACACTGACACCAGGACACATAGGGACATAAATCGCCCCCCCCCCAGACACCCCAGATCACCCCCCAGATCACCCCCCCAGCCCCCAGTCACAGTGTCACTGATTGCAGTGACCATTTATTTAGTGATCACTGCAATCAGTGACATTTGTGACTGTAAAAGTGTCACCAAAGTTTAGTCTTAGGTCCAGTGTAGCCCCCTAACCCCCCCTAATAAAGATTTAACCCCCTGATCACCCCCCAGATAACCCTTTCACCCCCTATCACCACTGTCGCTAAGCGATCATTTTTCTGATAGCTGTCTTAGCGTCAGTGATGCCGATCGGCAGCCAGTAATTTTTTTTAGGTTCGCCGCATGTTTTTATAGCGTCATGTACCCCAATATATTATCTAATAAAGGTTTAACCCCCTTGATCGCCCCCCAGGTAACCCTTTCACCCCCTATCACCACTGTCGCTAAGCGATCGTTTTTCTAAACGCTGTCTTAGTGTCGGTGATGCAGATCGGTAGCCAGTAATTTTTTTTAGGTTCGCCGCAGGTTTTTATAGCGTCAGGTACCCCAATATATTATCTAATAAAGGTTTAACCCCCTTGATCGCCCCCCAGGTAACCCTTTCACCCCCATCACCACTGTCGCTAAGCGATCGTTTTTCTAAACGCTGTCTTAGTGTCGGTGATGCAGATCGGTAGCTGGTAATTTTTTTTAGGTTCGCCGCAGGTTTTTATAGCGTCAGGTACCCCCATATATTAGTGATCACCATATAAGTGTTACGGGTGACGCTGGTTAGTTAGTTTGCTTTTTATAGTGTCAGGGCACCCGCCGTATATAACCCAATAAAGGTTTAACCCCCTGATCGCCCGGCGGGTGATATCAATTAGGTTTTAGCGTCAGAGAGGGTCTGCGTCACACCCCAGGCAGTGTCAGGTTAGTGCCAGTAACGCTAACACCCACGCGTGAAGCATACACCTCCCTTAGTGGTATAGTATCTGAACAGATCAATATCTGATCTGATCAGATCTATACTAGCGTCCCCAGCAGTTTAGGGTTCCCAAAAACGCAGTGTTAGCGGGATCAGCCCAGATACCTGCTGGCACCTGCGTTTTGCCCCTCTGTCCAGCCCAGGCCACCCAAGTGCAGTATCGATCGATCGATCACTGTCACTTACAAAACACAATACACATAACTGCAGCGTTCGCAGAGACAGGCCTGATCCCTGCGACTCCAGTGCTGTAGGAGGTGATTACACCACCACAGTTAAAAAAAAAAAGCAAATATGCCGAAGCATTGGGGCAGCAGGGGCGGAGGAGCGATTTTGCTCAGAATGCCACGTACATACGGTCGAAATTCCGACGGAGGCTTGCCCGTGGAAAAGTCCGACCATGTGTGTGCGGCATAACTTTTTTGCGGGAGGATGCCCCCATGCTTCGGCATATATAAATGGTGCGTGTATGCCCATCATTGGAAGTGGGTGGATGAAGGGCGGTATTCTAATGGTGGGCATACCCACCGATCAATCTTTTTTCGTTCAGCCAACTGGCTGCATGAAAAAAAAAAATTACAATACATGTCCAACAAGGACCAGCAACGTACTGGTATGTTGCTGGACTTTGAATGTTTATACCAGAATGATGCCTGCGGGTTTAGGTATCATCTTGGTATCATTCTTTTCAGCCTGCGGCCGGCTTTCATGTAAAAGCAATCCTAGCAGCTAATTAGCCTCTGGACTGCTTTTACAAGCAGTGGGAGGGAATGCCCCCCCGGATATAAAAAGCGCCATTGGGAAATTGGGAAAGCATTTTATCACACCGATCTTGGTGTGGTCAGATGCTTTGAGGGCAGAGGAAAAATCTAGGGTCTAGAAGACCCCAGTTTTTTCAAAAAAAGAGTACCTGTCACTACCTATTGCTATCATAGGGGATATTTACATTCCCTGAGATAACAATAAAAATGATAAAAAAAAAAAAAATACTTGGAAGGAACAATTTAAAAATAAAATAAAAAAGCAATTAATAATAAAAATAATAAAAAAAAAAGCACCCCTGTCCTGCCCTGCTCTTGCCCAATGGCGAACGCAAGCGTCGGTCTGGCGTCATATGTAAACAGCAATTGCACCATGCATGTGAGGTATCACCGTGAAGGTCAGATCGAGGGCAGTCATTTTAGCAGTAGACCTCCTCTGTAAATCTACTGGGGTAACCTGTAAAGGCTTTTAAAGGCTTTTAAAAATGTATGTAGTTTGTCGTCAAAGCGCGTTTGTGCGAAATTTTAAAGCATGTCGTGTTTGGTATCTATGTACTCGGCCTAAGATCATCTTTTTTATTTCATCAAACATTTGGGCAATATAGTGTATTTTAGTGCATTAAAATTAAAAAAAGTGTATTTTTTAACCCCAAAAATGCGTTTGAAAAATCGCTGCGCAAATACTGTGTAGAAAAAAAAAATGCAACACCCACCATTTTAATCTGTAGGGCCTTTGCTTTAAAAATATATATAATGTTTGGGGGTTCAACATAATTTTCTTGCAAAAAAAAAAATGTTTTCATGTAAACAAAAAGTGTCAAAAAGGGCTTTGTCTTCAAGTGGTTAGAAGAGTGGATGTAAGCTTCCTAATGTTGTGTATAAAATGCCAGAACAGTTCAAAACCCCCCCAAATGACCCTATTTTGGAAAGTAGACACCCCAAGCTATATACTGAGAGGCATGTCGAGTCCATGGAATATTTTATATGTTGACACAAGTTGCGGAAAAACGACAATTTTTTTTTTTTTTTTTTGCACAAAGTTGTCACTAAATGATATATTGCTCAAACATGCCATGGGCATATGTGGAATTACACCCCAAAATACATTCTGTTGCTTCTCCTGAGTACGGGGATACCACATGTGAGACTTTTTGGGAGCCTAGCCACGTACGGGACCCCAAAAACCAAGCACCGCCTTCAGGCTTTCTAAGGGTGTAAATTTTTGATTTCACTTCTCACTGCCTATCACAGTTTCGGAGGCCATGGAATGCCCAGATAGCACAAAACCCCCCCAAATGACCCCATTTTGGAAAGTAGACACCCCAAGCTATTTGCTGAGAGGTATTGTGAGTATTTTGCAGATCTCGCTTTTTGTCACAAAGTTTTGAAAATTGAAAAAAAATAAAAATATATATATATATTTTCTTTCTTCATTTTCAAAAACAAATGAGAGCTGTAAAATACTCGCCATTCCTCTCAGCAAATAGCTTGGGGTGTCTATATTCCAAAATGGGGTCATTTGGGGGGGTTTTGTGCGATTTTGGCATTTTATGGCCTTCGAAACTGTGATAGGTAGTGAGGAGTGAAATCAAAAATTTGCGCCCTTAGAAATCCTGAAGGCGGTGCTTGGTTTCCGGGGTCCCGTACGCGGCTAGGCTCCCAAAAAGTCCCACACATGTGGTATCCCCGTACTCAGGAGAAGCAGCAAAATGTATTTTGGGGTGAAATTCCACATATAACCATGGCATGTGTGAGCAATATATCATTTAGTGACAACTTTTTGTAATTTTTTTTTTATTTTTTTATTTTTTTTAGTCATTATTCAATCACTTGGGACAAAAAAAAAAAAATTCAATGGGCTCAACATGCCTCTCAGCAATTTCCTTGAGGTGTCTACTTTCCAAAATGGGGTCATTTGGGGGGGTTTTGTACTGCCCTGTCATTTTAGCACCTCAAGAAATGAGATAGGCAGTCATAAATTTAAAGCTGTGTAAATTTCAGAAAATGTACCCTAGTTTGTAAACTCTATAACTTTTGCGCAAACCAATAAATATACGCATATTGACATTCTTTTTACTAAAAACATGTGGCTGAATACATTTTGGCCTAAATGTATGACTACAATTGAGTTTATTCGATTTTTCTTATAACAAAAAGTAGAAAATATCATTTTTTTTCAAAATTTTCGGTCTTTTTCCGTTTATATCACAAAAAAAAAAAATCGCAGAGGCAATCAAATACCATTAAAGGAAAGCTCTATTTGTGGGAAGAAAAGGACGCAAATTTCGTTTGGGTACAACATTGCATGTCCGCACAATTTACAGTTAAAGCAGCGCAGTGCAAAATTCTGAATTCACCTCTGGTCCTTTAGCTACCAAATGGTCCGGGGCTTAAGTGGTTAATCTTTTTTTGAAACCTGGCTGAGGCTGGCATTGAGAAAATTGAGAAAATGGATGAGGATGACTGTGGGTGGATATGAGAGTTACATTGTGGAGATCCTCTTCACAATATAACTCTCATCCTCATTCATTTTCACAATGCAAATCAATCATCTTCATTACCACAACGCAGCACAATGCAGCACCACCCACGCCCAGCACCACCCATCCCTCTCCACAACGCAGCACCACCCACAACGCAGCACCACCCATCCCTCTGCACAACGCAGCACCACCCATCCTTCTGCACAACGCAGCACCACCCATCCTTCTGCACAACGCAGCACCACCCATCCCTCTGCACAACGCAGCACCACCCATCCCTCTGCACAACGCAGCACCACCCATCCCTCTGCACAACGCAGCACCACCCATCCCTCTGCACAACGCAGCACCACCCATCCCTCTGCACAACGCAGCACCACCCATCCCTCTGCACAACGCAGCACCACCCATCCCTCTCCACAACGCAGCACCACCCATCCCTCTCCACAACGCAGCACCACCCATCCCTCTCCACAACGCAGCACCACCCATCCCTCTCCACAACGCAGCACCACCCATCCCTCTCCACAACGCAGCACCACCCATCCCTCTCCACAACGCAGCACCACCCATCCCTCTCCACAACGCAGCACCACACCACCCATCCCTCTCCACAACGCAGCACCACCCATCCCTCTCCACAACGCAGCACCACCCATCCCTCTCCACAACGCAGCACCACCCACCCCTCTCCACAACGCAGCACCACCCACCCCTCTGCACAACGCAGCACCACCCACCCCTCTGCACAACGCAGCACCACCCATCCCTTTGCACAACGCAGCACCACCCATCCCTTTGCACAACGCAGCACTACCCATCCCTTTGCACAACGCAGCACTACCCATCCCTTTGCACAACGCAGCACCACCCATCCCTTTGCACAACGCAGCACCACCCATCCCTTTGCACAACGCAGCACCACCCATCCCTTTGCACAACGCAGCACCACCCATCCCTTTGCACAACGCAGCACCACCCATCCCTTTGCACAACGCAGCACCACCCATCCCTTTGCACAACGCAGCACCACTCATCCCTCTGCACAACGCAGCACCACTCATCCCTCTGCACAACGCAGCACCACCCATCCCTCTGCACAACGCAGCACCACCCATCCCTCTGCACTACGCAGCACCACCCAAACCCAGCACCACCCATCCCTCTCCACAACGCAGCACCACCCATCCCTCTGCACAACGCAGCACCACCCATCCCTCTGCACAACGCAGCACCACCCATCCCTCTGCACAACGCAGCACCACCCATCCCTCTGCACAACGCAGCACCACCCATCCCTCTGCACATCGCAGCACCACCCATCCCTCTGCACAACGCAGCACCACCCAACCCTCTGCACAACGCAGCACCACCCATCCCTCTGCACAACGCAGCACCACCCATCCCTCTGCACAACGCAGCACCACCCATCCCTCTGCACAACGCAGCACCACCCATCCCTCTGCACAACGCAGCACCACCCATCCCTCTGCACAACGCAGCACCACCCATCCCTCTGCACAACGCAGCACCACCCATCCCTCTGCACAATGCAGCACCACCCACACCCAGCACCATCCATCCCTCTCCATAATGCATCCCCACCCGGTACAGAGAGGTGGCTGTGGAGGAGGGGGTTACAGAGAGGTGGCTCCACAGCCACCTCTCTGAACCCCCCTCCTCCACAGCCACCTCTCTGAACCCCCCTCCTCCACAGCCACCTCTGTACCCCATCCTCCACAGCCACCTCTGTACCCCATCCTCCACAGCCACCTCTGTACCCCCTCCTCCACAGCCACCTCTGTACCCCAGTGGCGGTGCATCCATATGGGGCACACGGGCGCCGCCACCTCTCTCCTGTCACTTCTCTATGACCATAGATAGATTCATGCATTGCATGAATCTATCTATGGTTGCTGCTGCCGGCCCCTTGTCGGGCGCCGGGCACCTGAATTACAGCGGCGTGGTATTTTTTGGAAGCACCTGATTAGAGCCATAGGCTCTAATAGGCGTCCAAAAAGGTGAACATCAGGTGCTCGGGTCTGTTGCCTGTCACCTGATTGGCTGAAACGACAGGCGCTGTGATTGGACGCCTATACAGAGGACGGGAGAAGACATCGAGGATCGTGGAGGACACCGCCGCTGTGACCCGCTGCCCCACCGAGACAAGGTAAGTGCCGGGCGGGTGGGGAATGCACACTGGCGGCAATTGTTGGGGCACACTGGCGGCAATTGTTGGGGCACACTGGCGGCAATTGTTGGGGCACACTGGCGGCAATTGTTGGGGCACACTGGCGGCAATTGATGGCACAGTCAGTGGCTGCGCTTGGTGGGCACAACTGTCGGCTGGGCAACAGGTTGGGTAGATCGCTATCCTCGTAGTCTTCCCAGTCCGACCATCGAGCGTGCTGAACGACATACCCTGTGGTTCCAGGGGTGGCCGGTGAGCTTTTGCTCCAGGGTCCACAAAAGATTGAACAGTTTTGCTGTATCTTTCGCGGTGGACTGGCCGACAGCTGCTCAGTACTGCACTGTGATATGCTTGTCGGGAACACACCAGTGGGTCCTAGCTGGACGGGTAAGTACCGTTTCCCTGCCTCAGCAGGTGAGTAAATGCTGTGGGTTCCTATGGTAGGGGGTATTCCCTGTCTCCCTCTTGTTTTTACTGCTCTCTGTCACTTACACTATGGTGCGCTGACTGGGGGGTGCCTGGGGCTCTCTCTGCCCCGGGGGGTCCTCAGGGGTCTGCATGCGGTGTGTTTTTTTTAACTGTGTCAGCGGGGGCCTTGCGCATCGTTCGGCACCATGTTTTCACTGTATTTTATTTATTTCCTATTGAAAACTGCATTGGCGGCCATCTTGCCGTAGCCGCCTGTGGCACACTTATCATTGCGGGGGCCATTTTCTTGTAGCCGCGCGCGCTTTTTGTGCTGGGTTGGCCTCTATCGCTCATTGGACGGCGCAATTCTCCACAGTCTCCTCACTGCTCACTCGCGGAGCCGCGCTGTAGAGGAACAGGCAGCGGAACTGAGCGGTCCTAGCCGGGTTGGTGAGTCCCCTGGGTGACCCCCCCCACAGTCAGCGCAGCCGGAGGGTGGACTTTGTGCCTCCATATTGACACAGTTTCAGAGGGTGGTATCATGGAGTCTGTGTCACCTGCTTCCCCTATCATGTCAGAAGCACCTGGCAGTGCTGCTGCACCTGCGGTCCCTATGGGACAGTTGTCGGCAGTCCTGGAATCATTTGTTGCCAGGATGGAAGCGGCGTGCGAGCGCAAGGGTGCTATTAAGCGCCCTCTCCCCCCACCATCTCCAGAGGAGTGCTCTCATTCAGATATGGGCATTGCTGCGGCACAGGACCCTAACTCTGAATTTTCTGATAATTGTGACCAGGACATTCCCTGTGAGGAAGACTCCTTATCTGGGTCAGTACATGACAGGACACTTGTGAGTGAACTCATTGATGCTGTGAGGGACACTCTCAAGCTAGATGCTGCGGCTGAGGAACCTGTGGTGGAGTCAGTCTCCTTTGGTTCTTTTCAGGCTAAGCCTTCTAAAAAGGTTTTTCCCTATACACCTTTTTTTGACAGATTCGTAGACCAGGTTTGGGACAAACCACAGAAGGCCTTTGCGTTCTCGCAGCGTCTGGTGGTTAGGTACCCCTTTGAGGACAGTCTGATTAAAAAGTGGGCCTCTCCTCCGGTGGTCGACCCCCCGGTTGCCCGGTTGAATAAAGCCACAACTCTGCCGGTTGAGGGGACCCCTGCTTTTAAGGACCCTACTATTAGGAAGTCAGAAATGGTGAGCCGTGCCATGTTTACCATGCTGGGGTCCGCGCTGCGTCCTCTTGTAGCGGCGACACTGGTGACTCAGACGCTCATGGAATGGACAAAGATTATGCAACAGTATGTGCAGGAGCATAATCTTCCTCCAGAATTCATTACATTGGCAGACCAAATGGTACAGGGCCTGGTGTATGTGTGCAATGCCACTATGGACGTTGCCCCCCTAATTTCTAGGGCCTCAGTGTCTGCGGTGGTTTTGCGCCGCCTAATCTGGTTGAAATGCTAGTCTGCTGACCTGGCCTCTAAGAAGCTCCTGACGGATTTGCCTTTCAAGAGCGGGAGGCTATTTGGTGCTTCCCTGGATGACATTATTAAAAATGTCATGGGGGTAAAAGCACCCTTCTTCCTCAACCTCCTAAGACGAAGGAGCCGCGCCGTAAGCCGGGCCCTTCCTTTCCCACTCAGAAGAGGTTTTTTCGTCAGTCAAACCCAGTGGAGAAGTTCTCCCGGACGGACAAGACGCCTGGAGGACAGAAGCGTCCCTGGGTGCGTAAGCCAACCAAGCAGGCTACCAAGCCCGCCACCGCATGAAGTCTTGGCCCGCCCGACTCTGGGGAGGGGGGATGGCTTTGCAGGTTCGCGGAACGGTGGACCTCCCGGATCTCCGACCGGTGGGTATGCGAGGTGGTTACCTCGGGGTACAGGATAGAGTTCCTTTCCTGGCCACCAGACAGATTCTTTCCCTCAAATCTCTCTCTCATTCCAGCGCGTCAGGCTGCCCTATTAGGAGCAGTGCAGGACTTGCTGAGGTGCGGAGTAATTGTGCCGGTACCGTCAAAGGAGAGGTTTCAGGTATTTTATTTGAATCTGTTTGTGGTCCCAAAGAAGGACGGAGTCCGTCCAATTCTGGATCTCAAGGCTCTAAATGCCTTCGTGAAGGTTCGGAAATTCCGCATGGAATCCATTCGCTCGGTGATTGCTGCGCTCCACCCGGGGGATTTTCTGGCATCCTTGGACATCAAGGACACCTACTTGCATGTCCCAATCTGCGCGGGTCACCAGAAGTTTCTGCGCTTCGCGATAGGCAAAGCCCACTATCAGTTTGTGGCTCTTCCCTTCGGGTTGGCGTCAGCACCGTGGGTTTTCACCAAGGTGCTTGCCCCGATTCTAGCTTTGCTGAGACAGCGGGGCATTGGTATCGTGGGCTATCTAGACGATCTTCTTCTAATAGCAAACTTTTGCTCAGAATTAGAGGAAAATGTGGTGATAGCCAGTCAGGCCCTCCGAGAATTCGACTGGCTGCTGAACATTCAGAAGCCGGTCCTGGTTCCGACTCAGCATCTGGAGTACCTCAGCTTTATCCTGGACTCCTCGGAGGCGAGGGTATTTCTACCCTTAGACAAGTTACAGACTCTTCAATCTGCGGTGCGGGTGCTGACGTCCCACAAACGGTCGTCACTCCGTTTTTGCATGAGGGTCCTGGGACTCATGGTGGCTTCCTTCGAGGTGGTGCCGTACGCCCAATTCTACACTCGAGTCTTGCAAAAGGAGATCCTATCTTGCTGGAACAAGTCTCCCTTATCACTGGATCGTCAGATCCAGGTGAGTCACCTGGTCAGGGCATCCCTGAAGTGGTGGCTGAGATCCCCGGCCCTTCGGTCGGGGAAGTCGTTCCTTTCTGTCCAGTGGACTGTGATCACAAAGGATGCCAGTCTTTCGGGCTGGGGCGGAGTCTGGGGAGTTCTGTCAGCCCAAGGGCTCTGGACCCCGGACGAGTCCCGTCTGCCGATCAATGTCCTGGAACTCCGGGCAATCAGACTGTGCCTTTCCTCGTGGTCGAGGAGACTGCAGGGACGCTCAGTCAGGATCCAATCAGACAACGCCATGGCGGTGGCTTATGTCAACCATCAGGGGGGAACTCTGAGCTAGGCAGCGGCGTCCGAGGTTGCTCACATCTTAGAATGGGCGTAATGAAGTGTGTCGGCTCTGTCGGACATTTACATTCCGGGAGTGGACAACTGGCAGGCAGACTATCTGAGCCGCCAGATGTTGGACCAGGGGGAATGGTCCTTGCATCCGGAGGTGTTTCACCTCCTTTGCTGGAGGTGGGGCAAGCCGGATGTGAACCTCTTTGCCTCTCGACTCAATCGCAAGGTGTCAAGATTCGTGGCCATGTCCAGGGATCCCTGGGCAGACGAATTGGTGGCCCCAGGGGATCGGTATCGGCTGATTTATACCTTTCCTCCACTGAAGCTGCTTCCTCGATTGCTTCGCAGGGTGGAGGCCGAGGGGATTCTGGTGATCCTCATCGCTCCAGATTGGCCTTGACGTCCTTGGTACCCTGATCTTGTACACCTAGTGGCGGACGTTCCATGGCGACTGCCGCTGCGGGAGGACCTTCTGTGTCAAACTTCATCATGCTTTACAGTCGCTGGCTTTAACGGCATGGCTATTGAAAGCCAGGTGCTGAGAGACCGGGGTCTCTCGGATTTGGTCATCTCGACCATGCTGAGGGCACAGAAATCTTCTTTGAGGAAGATATACCACCGTACCTGGAGAGCCTACATCGCTATGTGCGAGGAGCTGGATTGGCGTCCACGGACGTATACCGTTCCCCGAATCTTGCTGTTCTCTGTGACCCAAAAGCTTGCCTTAAGCACCATTAAAGGTCAGATTTCAGCCTTGGCCATTTTCTTTCAGAGGCCGCTAGCGGGCCATTCTTTGATTAGTACCTTCGTACAGGGGTCCGACATGTGTTCCCCCCCTGTTAAACCACCTCTTCCTCCTTGGGATTTGAATTTGGTGTTCTCGGTTCTTCAGGAACCTTCTTTTAAAAACCTCAGAGGGATTCCTCTCTTAACCTTATCTCAGAAGGTGGCTTTTCTGGTAGTCATTACTTCTGTCTGAAGGGTTTCCGAGTTGGCGGCCTTGTCTTGCAAACCGCCATACTTGGTCCTCCATAAGGACAAGGCGGTGCTACGCCCGCGGCCTTCTTTTCTCCCGAAGGTGGTCTCGGCCTTCCATCTTAACGAGGGCATTGTGCTCCCGTCCTTATGTCCTCATCTGTCTCATCCCAGAGAGTTTGCGCTCCACACATTTAGACGTGGTACGTGCACTGCGGGTGTACTTGTCTGCTACGGCTTTGATACGTAAGTCTGACTCGCTGTTTGTGTCTGTGTCTGGTCCACAACAGGGCCAAGCGGTTTCGTCTGCCACCATTTCTTGGTGGATCAGGCAGACCGTCATACAGGCCTATGCCCTTAAAGGGCGGGCGCCTCCCTTTCTGGTTCAACCAGGGCAATAGGTGCTTCCTGGGCTTTCTGACATCAAGCATCTGTTGCACAAGTGTGCAAGGCGGCGACTTGGACGTCCACACATACCTTTTCGAAGTTCTATAAGGTTGATGTGGCTGCATCTTCTGATGCTTCCTTCGGCCGCAAGGTTTTGCAGGCGGCTGTTTAATGTTGCAACTCCTCCGTTGAGGAGCTCTGCTTATTTGGGGTGAAGTTTTTTTTTTTTCTTGATACTGTTCCCACCCCTCGTTTTTGACACTGCTTTGGGACGTCCCACTTTGTCAAGAATGAAGATGATGCGTCAGTCCATGGACGGTAAGAGAAAATAGGATTTTTTTTGTACTCGCCGTAAAATCCTTTTCTCTGACGTCCATGGACTGACACAGCACCCACCCCTCCTTTTTTGAGTTTGTACTGCTTTAATGCGAACTGAGGCTGCTGGCTGCAGGTAGGAGGTTTATGTCCAGAGGGACCGGCCCCTGGGCGGGGCTGTTCAGCTCTGGTAAGGGAATGTATGTTGAAACATCTAACATTCTGCCTAGTCTTCTCCTATGAGCAGGAACATAACCCACTTTGTCAAGAATGAAGATGCTGTGTCAGTCCATGGACGTCAGAGAAAAGGATTTTACAGTGAGTACAAAAAAATCCTATTTTTTGCGCAGTTATTTTGGCCCACTTTGGACAAGTGTAAGTATGAATTTTCCATAACTGATCCGTGTGGAATGGGAGCTTCACAATTGTTGCTGTTCTGTGCCTAGGGGCTGCGTTGTAACTACAGGGGGTTGCTTGTTCCGCATAGATGCCAGTCATAGAACGCTAAATAAATTCAAGGCAGATGGGACAAATTGGAAAGGCAGAGCGGTAACATCCTAATCTCCACCTCATCCAATCAGAGTGCACAAAAGCTGCACATCGATGGCAAACCTGTGTGGGAAATGTATGACAGCCTCAATCTGAACTCCAACCAGGCCACTCACCAACGAATTTTGCTCCGTTCTTTGCAGCTTGGTCATGGGAATGTTTCCCATGACTAAACCCCAAGGGGCACAGCAAAATGCATTGAGGCGTGGCGTGGTCAGAGTCCAGGTTGAGGCTGCCAAATGCTTTTCACTTGGGTTTGCCATCGATGTACAGCTTTTGGATTCTTCCCTCTGACATTGCTGCAGCTCGGAGCTGGGACGGGCTCCTTTTCCAGCCAGCATTCACAGGGGTTTAGCGTGGATTTCACCTCCCACCTGAGCGCCACCACAACTTTTTTCAAGGCACTCTCTGTATGGCGCCAGTTTTTGTTCTTTGCATGTTGTCCAAGCTTTGAAATGATACTAGAGTGCCTGGCAAGTTGATAACTGTTGCTCACAAGCTTCATATTACAACATTGAGAGAGGTGTTTAAATAATTCTCTTCTTAAGATAAAGGGTTTCTCATTATTTAAGTGCACAGTTAAAAGGTTCTCTATCCTGAAAGCTTGAATTTTATATTTATTTATGCATCTTAACAAGAAACTGTGGTAGCAACATTATCACCTCTTACCATGTAGCAAATAGTAAAAATAACACTTTTTTTTTTCTTTTCTCTCATCAAGTGTTTTTAATGTACCTATAATTTATAGCACTGCTGGATTCAAACTTGTTTATCACAATACATCAATTTGAGTGTACAGAAAAGTCGTCTTCTATTGGTCATTTTATTTCGAAACAATAGTTATTTTGAAAAGCTTTTACTTTTCTCTTTGATTGCACATTTTTTCTCAAAACATTTAATTTTGAAGCAGTTTGAAGAGAGACATTTTCTTTTATCCATACTGCATTAATTTTTCAGAACAAAAGATCGAAGTTACGTGAACAAGTTTTGGAGTCTGACCTTACTTGGAAGAAAATAACTCAATTTGTCACTGGCATTGTGGACAAGGAGTATGAAGCAATAAACGAGGGTCTAAAAGAAATATTACAGGCTGCAAAACAGATTGGTAAATTACTTTTTGTTAAAGACAAATTCTTTAAATTCATGATGTGCTGTGAATTCAACTTGGTAATTTTTCACCTGGCTAGTCTGGATAGAGGAGAATCTCACTTGATTGTTTTGCAGCAAGTGAATTTCAATCTTCTGATCCCTGGCTCAATAATTCAGACTTAAATATTTACATAAGGGTGACTTTGGGGTTGTATTTCTCCTAGGTTGTCATTTTTATTGTAGTGCTTGTGATTTGGAGTGAAAGGTTTAAGCTATTATAGGGGAGATGGCACACATTTATTTACAGGCAGTTTAAATCATAAACACACACAGAATGGCAAAATGATTGCTTTCTTCTCTTGCAGCGGGAACTGACCATGGACAAGAGGCAATTGAAAGTGCAGCCATGTTCCTCTTCAAAACCTTCTATGATAAAGAAACTGTCGGTCACGAAGAAAGCAAGGCCATCAAACAGATGTTTGGTCCTTTTCCATCAACATGTGCTACAGCAGCATGTAATGCCACATATAGAATTGTGTCACTGCTGACTGATGAACAGCTTAAGAAACTCTCACAACATTTTCATGAGAAAAACATAGACGATACAGTATTCTTTGGGAAAAATGTCATATTTTCTCTGGAAATGTATGAACTGGAAGAAACCGAAGATTTGCCACTAAATGGCAGCGTTGAGGCAGATAATGATATTAGTCTAGACTTCCTAAAATTTCACAATGGCCAGAAAAACCATTTTAAAGGCATATCTGCTATAAGTACTCACCAAAAACATGTCAGCAATGAAGATGAAAGCTCTTTCCTGTACGATGAGGTGGAGAAATATGTTGTGCAGAGTTCCACTGGAGGTGCCACAGTAGAAGACTTGTGCAACACTATTTTTGAAATGCTGGCATCTGCTAAAAGCAATGATGAACTTCAGAATGAGGTGTGTCAGTTTTGGCTTTTTTTTTCAGCTGAATTTATAGTTTGGTGTGTGATTGTTTGCATTTAAACAGGGCTGTTACCATAAGACAAGTTGGGAACTGTGTCTCAGGGGTTACCTTCTGTGGGTTTGACATGGGACAGGATCATTGCTTTATGCAGCTAATGGTCCCTTCACTGTATAATCAGTGTTCATTAGAAAATAAAAGGTTCCAAATAAGAGGGTGAATGGGACAAAATAGGGTGGAACAGTAATGCAAGTGCTGCCTGAGGTGTCGTTTGATGTAAAATTTGTAAATTTAATGTATAGTAGCATTTTTCTCTTTTACTTATTATGGTTAGCACCAAATGCCAGAGCATTAGGTAATAATCTCTGCTTAGAGTTCCAATATTTCGACAGGGCAGGCCATTAACCACTTAAGCCCCGGACCATTTGGTAGCTAAAGGACCAGAGGTGAATTCAGAATTTTGCACTGCGCTGCTTTAACTGTAAATTGTGCGGACATGCAATGTTGTACCCAAACGAAATTTGCGTCCTTTTCTTCCCACAAATAGAGCTTTCTTTTAATGGTATTTGTTTGCCTCTGCGATTTTTATTTTTTGCGATATAAACGGAAAAAGACCGAAAATTTTGAAAAAAATGATATTTTCTACTTTTTGTTATAAGAAAAATCGAATAAACTCAATTTTAGTCATACATTTAGGCCAAAATGTATTCAGCCACATGTCTTTAGTAAAAAATATGTCAATAAGTGTATATTTATTGGTTTGCGCAAAAGTTATAGCGTTTACAAACTAGGGTACATTTTCTGGAATTTACACAGCTTTAAATTTATGACTGCCTATCTCATTTCTTGAGGTGCTAAAATGGCAGGGCAGTACAAAACCCCCCCAAATGACCCCATTTTGGAAAATAGACACCCCAAGGAAATTGCTGAGAGGCATGTTGAGCCCATTGAATATTTTTTTTTTTTTTGTCCCAAGTGATTGAATAATGACAAAAAAAAAAAAAAATTACAAAAAGTTGTCACTAAATGATATATTGCTCACACATGCCATGGTTATATGTGAAATTGCACCCCAAAATACATTTTGCTGCTTCTCCTGAGTACGGGGATACCACATGTGTGGGACTTTTTAGGAGCCTAGCCGCGTACGGGACCCCGAAAACCAATCACCGCCTTCAGGATTTCTAGGCACAAATTTTTGATTTCACTCCTCACTACCTATCACAGTTTCGAAGGCCATAAAATGCCAAAATAGCACAAAACCCCCCCAAATGACCCCATTTTGGAAAGTAGACACCCCAAGCTGTTTGCTGAGAGGCATGGTGAGTATTTTACAGCTCTCATTTGTTTTTGAAAATGAAGAAAGACATTTTTTTTTTTATTTTTTTTTTTCAATTTTCAAAACTTTGTGACAAAAAGCGAGATCTGCAAAATACTCACAATACCTCTCAGCAAATAGCTTGGGGTGTCTACTTTCCCAAATGGGGTCATTTGGGAGGGTTTTGTGCCATCTGGGCATTCCATGGCCTCCGAAACTGTGATAGGCAGTGAGAAGTGAAATCAAAAATTTACACCCTTAGAAAGCCTGAAGGCGGTGATTGGTTTTTGGGGTCCCGTACGCGGCTAGGCTCCCAAAAAGTCTCACACATGTGGTATCCCCGTACTCAGGAAAAGCAACAGAATGTATTTTGGGGTGTAATTCCACATATGCCCATGGCATGTTTGAGCAATATATCATTTAGTGACAACTTTGTGCAAAAAAAAAATTGTCTTTTTTCCGCAACTTGTGTCAACATATAAAATATTCCATGGACTCGACATGCCTCTCAGTATATAGCTTGGGGTGTCTACTTTCCAAAATGGGGTCATTTGGGGGGGTTTTGAACTGTTCTGGCATTTTATACACAACATTAGGAAGCTTACATCCACTCTTCTAACCACTTGAAGACAAAGCCCTTTTTGACACTTTTTGTTTACATGAAAACATATTTTTTTTTGCAGGAAAATTATGTTGAACCCCCAAACATTATATATATTTTTAAAGCAAAGGCCCTACAGAATAAAATGGTGGGTGTTGCATTTTTTTTTTCTACACAGTATTTGCACAGCGATTTTCAAACGCATTTTTTGGGGAAAAAATACACTTTTTTAAATTTTAATGCACTAAAACACACTATATTGCCCAAATGTTTAATGAAATAAAAAAGATGATCTTAGGCCGAGTACATAGATACCAAACACGACATGCTTTAAAATTTAGCACAAACGCGCATTGGCGACAAACTACATACATTTTTAAAAGCCTTTAAAAGCCTTTACAGGTTACCCCGTTAGATTTACAGAGGAGGTCTACTGCTAAAATTACTGCCCTCGATCTGACCTTCGCGGTGATACCTCACATGCATGGTGCAATTGCTGTTTACATATGACGCCAGACCGACGCTTGCGTTCGCCATTGGGCAAGAGCAGGGCAGGACAGGGGTGCTTTTTTTTTTTATTATTAATTTTGCTTTTTTATTTTATTTTTAAATTGTTCCTTCCATATTTTTTTTTTTTTTTTTTTATCATTTTTATTGTTATCTCAGGGAACGTAAATATCCCCTATGATAGTAATAGGTAGTGACAGGTACTCTTTTTTTGAAAAAACTGGGGTCTAGACCCTAGATCTTTCCTCTGCTCTCAAAACATCTGACCACACCAAGATCGGTGTGATAAAATGCTTTCCCAATTTCCCAATGGCGCTTTTTATATCCGGGGGGGGGGAACATTCCCTCCCACTGCTTGTAAAAGCAGTCCAGAGGCTAATTAGCCACTAGGGTTGCTTTTACATGAAAGCCGGCCGCTGGCTGAAAAGAATGATACCAAGATGATACCTAAACCCGCAGGCATCAATCTGGTATAACCATTCAAAGTCCAGCAACATACCAGTACGTTGCTGGTCCTTGTTGGACATGTATTGTAATCTTTTTTTTTCATGCAGCCAGGTGGCTGAACGAAAAAAGAGATTGATCGGTGGGTATGCCCACCATTAGAATACCGCCCTTCATCCACCCACTTCTAATGATGGGCATACATGCACCATTTATATATGCCGAAGCATGGGGGCATCCTCCCGCAAAAAAGTTATGCCGCACACACATGGTCGGACTTTTCCACGGGCAAGCCTCCGTCGGAATTTCGACCGTATGTACGCGGCATTAGTAGCAAAATCACTCCTCCGCCCCTGCTGCCCCAATGCTTTGGCATATTTGCTTTTTTTTTTTTAACTGTGGTGGTGAAATCACCTCCTACAGCACTGGAGTCGCAGGGATCAGGCCTGTCTCTGCGAACGCTGCAGTTATGTGTGTTGTGTTTTGCAAGTGACAGTGATCGATCGATACTGCACTTGGGTGGCCTGGGCTGGACGGAGGGGCAAAACGCAGGTGCTAGCAGGTATCTGGGCTGATCCCGCTAACACTGCGTTTTTGGGAACCCTAAACTGCTGGGGACGCTAGTATAGATCTGATCAGATCAGATATTGATCTGTTCAGATACTATACCACTAAGGGAGGTGTATGCTTCACGCGTGGGTGTTAGCGTTACTGGCACTAACCTGACGCTGCCTGGGGTGTGACGCAGACCCTCTCTGACGCTAAAACCTAATTGATATCACCCGCCGGGCGATCAGGGGGTTAAACCTTTATTGGGTTATATACGGCGGGTGCCCTGACACTATAAAAAGCAAACTAACTAACCAGCGTCACCCGTAACACTTATATGATGATTACTGGTGAAAGGGTTAACTAGGGGCAATTAGGGGGTTAAAACCTTTATTAGATAATATATGGGGGTACCTGACGCTATAAAAACCTGCGGCGAACCTAAAAAAAATTACTGGCTACCGATTGCATCACTGACGCTAAGACAGCGATCAGAAAAATGATCGCTTAGTGACAGTGGTGATAGGGAGTGAAAGGGTTACCTGGGGGGCGATCAAGGGGGTTAAACCTTTTTCTTTCTCGTACATCACGGGACACAGAGCGACATAGTCATTACTAATGGGTTATATAGATACCGTCAGGTGCTGGCACTGGCAACTTCCAAAACCGGAAGTACCCTCCCCTATATAAGCCCCTCCCATCCGGGAGCACCTCAGTTTTTTGCCAGTGTCTAAGGTGTTGGCCAAGAAGAAACATGTGTTTTTCACTGAGCTTGCGTACAGGTTCTTTTGGGCCTCAGTAAGCTATTCCGGATCCGACCAAAAAAGCTTCATAGCTAAACGGTCGGTACCCGGGCCTTGCAGAGAAGAGCAAGGTTTTGCCTGTAATGCTTCTCTTAGGAGAGCTGGACCCTGGGATCCAGAGCTCTGGTCATACCCACGACCAAGATGTTTTCTGTGCAGGGTGCTATACAGGTCCAGGGGAGTGGAATCCTTGGGAACCCGGTCCCTGAAGGTTTGATTACAATGCCTGCCGTGATAGGTGAAGTTTGGGCTTTTGTGGACCAAACAAAGTCCTGCGGCGGGGAACAGGTAAGTGGGGGCCCCCAGGAACTTGGTTCTATTGGGGGACCCCCAAGCCTAATTTGTCTTTCTGTCTGTTACCTAATGGTATTCCCGCAAAATTCTGTGCATGCCTGTAACTACTAAAAAAATGTAATAATTTTTAATGGTGGTCAAGAAAAAAAAAAAAAAAAATTTTTTTTATATATATTTAATATATTAGACTGCGGTACCTGTGTTTGTCCACTAGAGGCCGCTGTGGAATGTTTTCTTGTCATGTGGACTAGCTTCTTCTCAGCAGAGCAAAGTCCAGGCAGATGGTGAGTTCTCTTATAGGAAACTGCTTCCTCTGCCATGTTGCAGTGCTCGTCCATCCCCCGGCCTGCGGCAAAGAGGGGCCCTGGCTCCTGTCCCTTGTTACCATATTTGAAATTAGCGCCGAAGGCGCACGTGCCCGCGCCTCTATATATAGAGGTGAGCCGGGAAAGGGGGCGGAGCCTGGGGGATGACGCTCTGTGCGCGCCGCAGCGCTTCTGCGCATGTGCGGGCGTCCCAGCAGTTTAAAAAAAAACACAATATTGTAGTGAGCTGGCTATGAAGTACAGAGACAGAGCTGGCAACATTTAAAGGCATACAGCAAGCGGTTGATACAGGCATCCCCTAGAAAGGCACATTAGTAGACACCAACTGTGATATAGCAGCAATTGTGCTAGACTATTCTCAGTAAAAGTGGTGTATTACGGCTGGAATACCTCAGCTTTAGGCTTAGGAATATGCCGTCCAGAAGCTCCGGAACTGAATCTTCCAGGAAGCGAAGGGGGTCTCATCGGGCTCGGAGGATCTTGGGCATACTCCTGCTGCACCAGTCTCCCCTGAAGTTCAGAGGTAAGTGACCGTAGAGACCCCGCAGGGTACTTGGTACTGTGGCTGTCCTCAGTTCACCTGCTCCTGTGTATGTAACAGAGGAGGTTTTTTCCTCAGCTCTGGGAGGATTAGAGAGAGATTGTCAACATTTATCGCTGCCTCCCTGTCAGGGAAAGCACGCCCGATCTCCGTCTCCTCCTTCAGAGTGCCTGTTAGCAGAGCAACAGTCCCATACAGGGATCGACCTGCCTGAAGGGGATCAGGATGAGGTTGATTCTGTTATAGAGGAATCAACAGTGGGGGAACCTTTTCTCAGCATCTTAAGCTGAAAGATTATGGGTTCAGTCTCTGACTAACATGGTCCGATCAGCATTTAAAAATGCACCTTGCGGAACCATCAACCACTACTGTATCCTCGTTGGGGTCGCTAGAAGCCCCCAGACTGTTTGTTCTTTTCCACTTCACCCTTTACTGAAAGGGCTCATTTACCAGGATTGGGAACGTCCTGAGAAAATATTTATTCCCCCAAGAGATTTCCGGTGGTCTATCCCATGGAGGATAAGTTCATCAAAAAAAAATAAAAAAAAAAAATGGAAGGTCCCTACAGTGGACGCAGCCATCTCTTGTATGTATAAATCACTGACATGTCCAGTGGATAATGTCCAAATGTTCAAGAACACAATAGATAAAAGATTGGAGTCCTTATGAAAATCTGCTTGGTGATACAACCAGCAGTAGCAGCTATTGGGGTCTGCTAAGCAGTGAAGGATCAGTTGAAACAGGTCTTGAGGGACTTGACAGATCAGCAGGCTTTGCCCTAGCTGATCTACCTAGAGCCTTAGGCTTTGCGGTTGACGCCATAGAGGATTCAGTCCATCAGGCCTCCCGCCTTACGCTGTCTATAGTACATATGCGTAGGCTCCTATGGCTCAAAAACTGGTCTGCTGAAGCTCCCTGTAAAGAATGGCTGGTTAGCGTCCCATTTCATGGTGACCGCTTATTCAGGGAAAACCTGGACAAATATATCCAGAAAATTTCCAGCGGTAAAAATACGCTCTTGCCGGTTAAAAGCAGAGTTAGAGGTCCCTCTTTAAGAGGCCTGCTTCTCCAGTCCCTGGGGCATCGGCTGTGTAACAGTTCCGACGGCCTCCTCGGTCAAATCCCGGGGGTAAAAAACAGGGACAGTAGCAGGGTAATGAGAAACCCTGGGTCAGGGGAGGTACAAAACCTCCCCCAAAGTTAAATTCATTGAAGCCCCCACTCAGTCGGGTGGGGGGAGGACTCCAGTTGTTCGCAAGAGACCTGGCGGGACACGATCAAGACAGATAGGTGCTCTCCGCAGTAGGTTTGGGATACAGTTTGGAGTTAAAAGACTCTCCTCCTTCCCATTTTTGAGGTCAAACGTGCCAAGGGATCCCCGGAAGAGAGAGTCCCTCCTGTTGGCACTAGAACAACTATTGCTCCAAGGAGTAATTATGGAGGTTCCCCTGGAAGAATGAGGGTTCGGGTTTTACTCAAACCTCTTTACAGTCCCGAAGCAAACGCGGACGGGAGGCCCATATTAATTCTAAAAGGGCTATACAAATTCCTGTATATCAGGACTTTCCGATGGAGTCGATCCGATCGGTGGCCACTGCCCTACAAGGGGAGGATTGGTTAGCCACGATCGACATCAAAGATGCTTATTTGCACATTCCCATCTTTCCAGTCCACCAAAAATTTCTACGCTTTGCAGTAGAAGGGCACCATTTTCAGTTCAGAGCCTTACCCTTCGGTTTGGCCACAGCACCACGAGTGTTTACAAAAATTCTGGCCCTTTATTGGCCAATCTAAGAACACAAGGTGTAATGATAATGGCATATCTGGATGACTTGTTGCTGATAGACCACTCAGTGAAAAAACTAGACGTGGTCGTTCACAAGACGATCAAGTATCTGGAATCTCACGGTTGGATTATCAACCGAGACAAGTCAGCCCTAAAAACCAGTCAAAAGTCTGGAATACTTGGGGCTAAGGTTGGATTCAGGCCAGAGAAAAATATTCTTGCCTCGAGGAAAGGTGTTGTCTTTGAAAGATTTGATCCACTTAGTGGGTACAAAAAAGACAGCCGTCCATACGCCTGTATATGAGGCTGCTGGGAAAAATGGTGGCATCATTCGAAGCAGTACCCTACGGTCAATTCCATTCAAGGAATTTGCAAGGGGCCATACTGTCAGCCTGGAACAAAGTTCAGGCCCTAGACTTACAATGTCCTTGTCCCCTTCCGTTCGCAAGAGCCTCCGTTGGTGGTTGGTTCCCCAGAATCTGGAAAAAAGGAAATCCTTCAGTCCGATTTCTTGGAAGGTGGTCACTACAGATGCCAGCCTTATAGGCTGGGGAGCAGTACTGGAGCAATAGTCTCTCCAGGGCAGATGGTCGGATGCAGAAAAGGCCCTGCCCATCAATCTCTTAGAGATACGAGCAGCCCGGTATGCCCTAGTAGCATGGACATCCAAACTCCAAGGGTCCCCTGTCAGAATTCAATCAGACAATGCCACAGCAGTGGCATATATCAATCATCAGGGGGGCACCAGGAGTCGTGCAGCCCAGAGGGAAGTAAATTACATCCTGAAATGGGCAGAAAAATATGTCCCAGCCATATCTGCGGTATTCATTCCAGGAGTGGAGAATTGGAAGGCGGACTTTCTAAGTCGCCAGCAATTAGGCCCAGAGGAAGGGTCCCTTCACCCCGAGGTTTTCTGGACAATATGTCAGCGGTGGGGAACATCGGATGTAGATCTTCTAGCATCCAGATTCAACGCAAAGGGGGACAGGTTTGTCTCTCGGACAAGGGATCCCCTAGCTTGCGGCTCGGATGCCCTAGTGTTCCCTTGGGATCAGTTCAAGCTGATATATGCATTCACACCGCCAATGGTTACCTCGATTACTCCGCAGAATCAGGGTAGAAAAGAAACCAGTGATTCCGGTGGCTCCAGCGTGGCCCCGAAGAGCGTGGTACGCGGAGATTGTAAAATTTCAGTGGGGAGTCCTTGGACTCTCCCACGTCGTCTGGCTTTCGCAAGGACCGATATACCACCCTTCCTTACCAGCCCTAGGTTTGACGGCCTGGCTATTGAAGCCCACATTCTAAAAAAGAGAGGGCTCTCTAATGCTGTGGTATCTACCATGATCAATGCCAGGAAGCCGGTATCCAGGCAGATCTACTATAGAATCTGGAAGGCGTACATCGCGTGGTGTGAGGCCAAGAAATGGCATCCACATAAGTACGTAATAGGTAGGATTCTGAACTTCCTACAGTGGGCTGTAGATAGGAAGCTTGCCTTGAGTACTATCAAGGGTCAGATTTCGGCCTTGTCAATATTTTTTCAAAGGCCCTTGGCTTCGCATTCACTAGTCAAAGCCTTTATACAAGGAGTGATGCGTATTAGTCCTCCGGTTAATATTCCCATATGTCCATGGGATCTAAACTTGGTTCTGTCGGTTCTACAGAAACAACCATTTGAACCATTACAGCATATTTCCTTGGTGCTTCTCACCAGGAAATAGATTTTTCTAGTAGCCATTTGTTCGGCTAAAAGAGTATCGGAATTAGCAGCTATGTCCTGTAAGGAGCCATATCTGGTTATCCATAAGGACAGAGTAGTGTTACGTCCTCATCCAGCCTTTCTTCCTAAGGTGGTATCGAGGTTTCATTTGAACCAAGATGTGGTTCTTCCTTCTTTTTTCCCCAAACCTACTTCGGTAGAGGAAAAGTTATTGCATTCTTTGGATGTAGTAAGAGCAGTTAAAGCTTATCTAAAAGCCACTGCTCAGATTCGCAGAACGGATACTTTGTTTATTCTGCCGGAAGGCCCCAGAAAGGGTCAGGCAGCGTCAAAGTCTACTTTAGCCAAGTGGATTCGACAGGTCATTATGCAAGCTTATGGCTTGAGAAGGAGACCACCTCCGTTCAAAGTTAGAGCGCACTCCACGAGAGCAGTTGGAACTTCATGGGCAGTGCATCACCAGGCCTCCCTGGCTCAAATCTGTAAGGCCGCAACATGGTCTTCGGTACACACGTTTACTAGGTCCTACCAGGTGGACGTTAGAAGTCAGGAGGATGTCGCCTTTGGGCGCAGTGTGTTGCAGGCCGCAAAAGATCCTCATGTCTGATAGCGCTCAGCTTATATATGGTGTATCCCCCCCCTCATTTGGCATTGCTTTAGGACATCCCATTAGTAATGACTATGTCGCTCTGTGTCCCGTGATGTACGAGAAAGAAAACAGGATTTTTATAACAGCTTACCTGTAAAATCCTTTTCTTGGAGTACATCACGGGACACAGAGCTCCCGCCCCTCTTTAGGGACACTTATTGCTTTGCTACAAAACTGAGGTGCTCCCGGATGGGAGGGGCTTATATAGGGGAGGGTACTTCCGGTTTTGGAAGTTGCCAGTGCCAGCACCTGACGGTATCTATATAACCCATTAGTAATGACTATGTCGCTCTGTGTCCCGTGATGTACTCCAAGAAAAGGATTTTACAGGTAAGCTGTTATAAAAATCCTATTATTAGATAATTTATGGGGGTACCCGACGCTATAAAAACCTGCGGCGAACCTAAAAAAAAAATACTGGCTACCGATCTGCATCACCGACGCTAAGACATCGATCAGAAAAATGATCGCTTAGCGACAGTGGTGATAGGGGGTGAAAGGGTTATCTGGGGGGCGATCAAGGGGGTTAAACCTTTATTAGATAATTTATGGGGGTACCCGACGCTATAAAAACCTGCGGCGAACCTAAAAAAAAAATACTGGCTACCGATCTGCATCACCGACGCTAAGACATCGATCAGAAAAATGATCGCTTAGCGACAGTGGTGATAGGGGGTGAAAGGGTTACCTGGGGGGCGATCAAGGGGGTTAAACCTTTATTAGATAATTTATGGGGGTACCCGACGCTATAAAAACCTGCGGCGAACCTAAAAAAAAAATACTGGCTACCGATCTGCATCACCGACGCTAAGACATCGATCAGAAAAATGACCGCTTAGCGACAGTGGTGATAGGGGGTGAAAGGGTTACCTGGGGGGGCGATCAAGGGGGTTAAACCTTTATTAGATAATTTATGGGGGTACCCGACGCTATAAAAACCTGCGGCGAACCTAAAAAAAATTACTGGGTACCGATCTGCATCACCGACGCTAAGACAGCGATCAGAAAAATGATTGCTTAGCGACGGCGGTGCTAGGGGGTGAAAGGGTTATCTGGGGGGTGATCAAGGGGTTAAACCTTTATTAGGGGGGGTTAGGGGGCTACACTGGACCTAAAACTAAATGTAGTGACACTTTTACAGTCACAAATGTCACTGATTGCAGTGATCAGTAAATAAATGGTCACTGCAATCAGTGACACTGTGACTGGGGGCTGGGGAGTGATCTGGGGGGGCCTGGGGGGGCGATTTATGTGCCTATGTGTGCTGGTGTTAGTGTAGTGTTTGTGCACTAACCTGTGTGTCTTCTCTTGTACGGCGCTTGGTATATGTGAGCGCCGCACAGGAGATGACATCACTTCCTCCTGCTTTCTCTGTCTGTGTGTACATTCCACAGACAGAGGGGGCATTTCTATTCGCCGGGAGCGATCGCGGGGGGTGGCCGGAATCGAACGGCCGTCCCCTCATGTCGGATCGCCCCCCAACGAATTCCGACCGCTCACTGTACAGAAGGGGGGTCCGATCGGACCCCCCAACTGTACAAAGGCAATCACGTACACTCTACGTGATTGTGCCTGTCGGTGCCATTGTGCCGACGTATATATACAGTGAGCGGTCGTTAAGTGGTTAAATGCATATCTCAAAAACAAAAAATCAAAAATTAGAGGTGGCTGCTTTCGTTTTTTTTATAGGCTTTTTTTCTTAAGTGGTTAAATAAAGGTCCGTCCTATAGCCGTTTTACTGCTACAGGGTGGCACCTGTGTGCCAGGTCACGTATCGGGGGCATCCTGTCCATTAAGGGTGCCCCCCTATCCATGCACCTGGCCCCCATGTAGATGCTGGATGCATGGATTCCAATGGGGGGGGGGTATTTTTTTGAAGTACGTGATTAGAGCCAGATGCTCTAATGGGCTTCACAATAGGGGGGCTCGGGTCGCAGAACACTGCAAACCAAACTCACCAAGCTGTGTTACAATAGCAAAAGAATATTCGCTATAGCCACACTGATCCTCCTCCCGACCAATCAGGAAGCGGGTCCTGAGTCCCGTCACCCAATTGGCTGAAAGGACAGGTGATCAGATCAGACGCATAGGAGGGGGAGGGAGTAGACGCACGTGATGCAGAGGAGGAGAAGACCTGAGAGAAGCCGTTGCCCATGTGCTACCTAGACGGGGTAAGTGCGAGGCTGGATGACCTACCGACACTGCCCAGGGGAGGGGCCTTGGGTGGCGGATGGGGAGTGCGATTGACCCGACCGACTGACTGACAGCGGAGTGGTTTGCCCCCCTCCCGGAAAAAGGGGGTGCCAGCGGAGGCTTGCTTCCGCTGTGATTACACATGGGTGGTACCTGATGTCTTCTGGCACCTGCCGATCATTAGACAGAGAGACAGAACTGCGATCTGCCTATGTAAACAAGGCAGATCGCCGTTCTGACAGGAGGAAAGGGTTGGAATTTGTGTCCAATAATTACATCTCTTCCCCTTGTAAAAGCACCCCACACAGTATAGTAAAACACTGGCTAGGCACACAGTTAACCCTTTGATCTCCCCTGATGTTAACCCCTTTCCTCCCAGTGTCATTAGTATAGTGTCATTGCATATTTTTTTTAGCACTGATCACTGTATTTGTGTCACTGGTCCCCAAAAAGTGTCAGTTAATGTCAGAATGTCCGCTGCAATATCGTAGTCCCGCTATAAGTCGCTGATCTCTGCTATTACTAGTAAAATTAAATAAAAATATCCCATAGTTTGTAGACGCTATAACTTTTGCGCAAACCAATCAATATATGCTTATTGGGATATTTTTTCACCAAAAAATATGTAGCAGAATACATATTGGCCTAAATATATGAAGACATTTTTTACTTATTTTTTGATAGGTTTTATAGCAGAAAGTAAAAAATATTGTTTTTGTTTTTTCAAATTTGTCGATCTTTTTTTGTTTATAGCGCAAAAAAATGCAGATGTAATCAAATACCACCAAAGAAAGCTCTCTATGGAGCCTGTTCACACATGTCCGCAGCGGCTCCAGTGCGAATTAAATCGGAGCCCAGTGCGTCTTTTTTGGTCCGTTTCAGGCCCGAATTCAGCCCAAAATTCAGGCTGAAATCACACCTGAAATGGTAAATGGAGACGCTGCGTTCTTTAGTGTGAACCCAGTCTAAATCTCTCGTTTTCTTGTAATCCTAAAATATAGTAACATGGACATCCATTCTGCATCTCCCAGTTTGTACTTATACAGGGGTATTCTTTTGACTCAAAGTGGACGTGAACTTGAAAAGCAAAACTTTTCTCTGTTTTAATAAACCTCTATTTGGTTTGAACTGTGTCAAAACAGTATCCTAGGCCACATGTTATATTTTGTACCCTAAATAAAGGGATTTTTATAACAGCTTACCTGTAAAATCCTTTTCTTGGAGTACATCACGGGACACAGAGCGACTTAGTCATTACTAATGGGTTATATAGATTACCTTCAGGTGTTGGCACTGGCCAATTCCAAACCGGAAGTACCCTCCCCTATATAAGCCCCTCCCATCCGGGAGCACCTCAGTTTTGTAGCCAAGCAATAAGTGTCCCAAAAAGAGGGGTGGGAGCTCTGTGTCCCGTGATGTACTCCAAGAAAAGGATTTTACAGGTAAGCTGTTATAAAAATCCCTTTTTCTTTTTCGTACATCACGGGACACAGAGCGACTTAGTCATTACTAATGGGACGTCCCAAAGCAATGCCAAATGAGGGGAGGGATACATAAGCTGGGCGCCATCAGGCATGAGGATCTTTTGCGGCCTGCAACACACTGCGCCCAAAGGCGACATCCTCCTGACTTCTAACGTCTACCTGGTAGAATCTAGTAAACGTGTGTACCGAAGACCATGTTGCGGCCCTACACACTTGAGCCAGGGAGGCCTGGTGATGCACTGCCCATGAAGTTCCAACTGCTCTCGTGGAGTGCGCCCTAACTTTGAACGGAGGCGGTCTCTTTCTCAAGCCATAGGCTTGTATTATGACCTGTCGAATCCACTTGGCTAAAGTGGATTTTGATGCTGCCTGACCCTTTTTAGGGCCTTCCGGCAGAATAAACAAAGTATCCGTTCTGCGAATCTGAGCAGTGGCTTTTAGATAAGCTTTAACTGCTCTTACTACATCCAAAAAATGTAATAACTTTTCCTCTACCGAGCTAGGTTTGGGGAAAAAAGAAGGAAGAACCACATCTTGGTTCAAATGAAACCTCGATACCACCTTGGGAAGAAAGGCTGGACGAGGACGCAACACTACTCCGTCCCCATGGACAACCAGATATGGCTCCTTACAGGACAAGGCGGCTAATTCCGATACTCTTTTAGCCGAACAAACGGCTACTAAGAAAATCAATTTCCTGGTGAGAAGAACCAAGGAAATGTGTTGCAATGGTTCAAACGGTTGTTTCTGTAGAACTGACAGAACCAGGTTTAAGTCCCAAGGACATATGGGACCACTAACCGGAGGGCTAATACGCATCACTCCTTGTATGAAAGCTTTGACTAGTGAATGCGAAGCCAAGGGCCTTTGAAAAAATATTGACAAGGCCGAAATCTGACCCTTGATAGTACTCAAGGCCAGCTTCCTATCTACAGCCCACTGTAGGAAGTCCAAAATCCTCCCTATCACGTACTTACGTGGATGCCATTTCTTGGCCTCACACCACGTAATGTACGCTTTCCAGATCCTATAATAGATCTGCCTGGATACCGGCTTCCTGGCATTGATCATGGTAGATACCACAGAATTAGAGAGCCCTCTCTTTTTCAGAATGTGGGCTTCAATAGCCAGGCCGTCAAACCTAGGGCTGGTAAGGAAGGGTGGTATATCGGTCCCTGCGACAGCAGGTCCGGACGATGTGGGAGGGTCCAAGGACTCCTCACTGACATTTTTACAATCTCCGCGTACCATGCCCTTCGGGGCCACGCTGGAGCCACCAGAATCACTGGTTTCTTTTCTACCCTGATTCTGCGGAGTAATCGCGGTAACAATTGTGGCGGTGGGAATGCATATATCAGCTTGAACTGATCCCAAGGGAACACTAGGGCATCCGAGCCGCAAGCTAGGGGATCTTTTGTGCGAGACACAAATCTGTCCACCTTTGCGTTGAATCTGGATGCTAGCAGATCTACATCCGGTGTTCCCCACCGCTGGCATATTGCCTGGAAAACCTCGGGGTGAAGAGACCATTCCCCCGGGCATAATTGTTGGCGACTTAAAAAGTCCGCTCTCCAATTTTCCACTCCTGGGATGAAAACCGCGGATATGGCTGGGACATATTTTTCTGCCCACTCCAGGATGCAATTTGCTTCCCTCTGGGCTGCACGACTCCTGGTGCCACCCTGGTGATTGATATATGCCACTGCTGTGGCATTGTCTGATTGAATTCTGACAGGGGACCCTTGGAGTTTGGATGTCCATGCTACTAGGGCATACCGGGCTGCTCGTATCTCTGAGATTGGTGGGCAGGGCCTTCTCTGCTTCTGACCACTTGCCCTGGAGAGACCATTGCTCCAGTACTGCCCCCCAGCCTATGAGGCTGGCATCTGTAGTGACTACCTTTCAAGAAACCGGACTGAAGGGTTTCCCTTTTTCCAGCTTCTGGGGCACCAACCACCAATGGAGGCTCTTGCGAACGGAAGGGGACAGGGACATTGGTAAGTCTAAAGCCTGAACTTTTTTGTTCCAGGCTGACAGTATGGCCCTTTGCAAATTCCTTGAATGGAATTGACCGTAGGGTACCGCTTCGAATGAAGCCACCAGTTTTCCCAGCAGCCTCATGCAGAGGCGTATGGATGGTTTTCTTTTTGTACCCACTAAGTGGGTCAAATCTTTTAAAGACGACACCTTCTCTGGAGGTAAGAAAATCTTTCTCTGATTTGAATCCAGCCTTAGCCCTAAGTATTCCAGACTTTTGACTGGTCTTAGAGCTGACTTGTCCCGGTTGATAATCCAACCGTGATATTCCAGATACTTGATTGTCTTGTGAATAGCTACTTCCAGCTTTTCCACTGAGTGGTCTATTAGTAGCAGGTCGTCTAGATATGCCATTATCGTTACACCCTGTGTTCTTAGATTGGCCAATAATGGGGCCAGAATTTTTGTGAACACTCGTGGTGCTGTGGCCAGACCGAAAGGTAAGGCTCTGAACTGAAAATGGCGCCCTTCTACTGCAAAGCGTAGAAATTTCTGGTGGGCCGGAAAGATGGGAATATGCAGATAAGCATCCTTTATGTCGATCGAGGCTAACCATTCCTGCCCTTGTAGGGCGGTGGCCACCGATCGGATCGACTCCATCCGAAAAGTCCTGATATTTAGGAACTTGTTTAGCCCTTTTAGATTTAATATGGGCCTCACGTCCCCATTTGGTTTGGGGACTGTGAAAAGGTTCGAGTAAAACCCGAATCCGCTTTCTTCCAGGGGAACCTTCATGATTACACCTTGGAGCAATAGTTGTTCTAGTGCCAGAAGGAGGGATCCTCTCTTTTGGGGATCTCTTGGCACGTTTGACCTCATAAATTGGGCAGGAGGAGTGCCTTTTAACTCCAGCTTGTATCCCAGACTTACTGCGGAGAGCACCCATCTGTCTCTGATGGTGTCCCGCCAGGTCTCTGTGAACAACTGAAGTCTTCCCCCCACCCGATTGAGTGGGGGCAACGCTTCCTGCCTTGGGGGGAGGTTTTGTACCTCTCTTGATCCAGGGCTTCTTGTTACCCTGTGATCGTCCCTGATTTCTGCCCCCTGAATTTGACCGCGGAGGCCGTCGGAACTGCTTCACAGCCGATGTGCCCGGGACTGGAGAAGTAGGCCTCTTAAAAGAAGGACTTCTACCCTTGTTCTTAACCGGTAAGAGTGAACTTTTACCGGCAGAAATTTTCTGGATATATTTGTCCAGATCTTCTCCAAATAAGCGTTCTCCATGAAATGGGAAGCTAACCAGCAGTTTTTTACAGGGAGCTTCAGCAGACCAGTTTTTGAGCCACAGAAGCCTATGCATATGTACTATAGACAGCGTAAAGCGGGAGGCCTGTTGGATTGTATCCTTTATGGCGTCTACCGCAAAACACAAGGCTCTAGGCAGGTCAGCTAGGGCAAGAGCCTGCTGATCTGGTAAGTCCCTTAAGATCTGTTTCAACTGATCTTTCACTGCTTGGCAGACTCCAATCGCTGCTACCGCAGGTTGTGTCACCATGCTTGCTGTAGAGAAAGCAGATTTTAGTAAAGACTCCAATTTTTTATCTATTGGGTCTTTGAACATTGGAACATTATCTACTGGACATGTCAGTGATTTCTTCACAGAAGAGATGGCTGCGTCCACTGTAGGGACCCTCCATTTTTTTATGAACTTATCCTCCATGGGATAGATCACCGGAAATCTCTTGGGGGGAGCAAATATTTTATCAGGATGCTCCCAATCCTGGTAAATAAGCCCTTCTAATAAAGGGTGGATTGGGAAGGAACAGACAGCCTGGGGAGCTTTTAGCGACCCCAGCGAGGAAACCGTAGTGGATGGTGGTTCCGCCAGAGGCATTTTAAATGCTGATCGGACCATATTAGTCAGAGACTGAACCCATAATCTTTCAGCCTGAGATGCTGAGAAAGGTTCTTCCACTGTTGATTCCTCCATAACTGAATCAACCTCATCCTGATCCCCTTCAGGTAGGTCGATCTCTGTGTGGGGCTGTTCCTCCACTAACAGGCACTCTGAAGGAGGAGACGGAGATCGGACGCGCTTTTCCTGTGACAGGGAAGCCGCGATCAATGCTGTTAATCTCTCTTCCAATCCTCCCAGAGTTGAGGATAAAACCTCCTCTGTTATATATACAGGAGCAGGTGGACTGGGGACAGCCGCAGCACCAGGCATTCCTGCGGGGTTTCTACGGCTACTGACCTCTGAATTCTCAGGGGAGATTGGTGCAGTACAAGCATGCCCAATATCCTCAGAGCCCGATGGAGACCCCTTTGGCTTCCTGGAAGATCTATTTCCGGAGCGTCTGGACGACATATCCTTTAAGCACAAAGCTGAGGTATTCCCGTCGTCGTACACCAATTTTGCTGGTAATAGTCTAACAAAGTTGCTGCTATATACCAGCTGGTGTCCACTAAAGTGCCTTTCTATGGGGATGCCTGCATCAACCGCCTCTGTGTGCCACTGTTTGTTGCTAGCTCTGTTTGCATCCAGCTGACACTTGTACTGTGTCTTTTAACCATGCTGGGACGCCCGCACATGCGCAGAAGCGCCGCGGCGCGCATCGAGCGTCATCCACCCGCCCCGCCCCTTTTTTTCATAGGAGGCGCGTGCACGCGCACGCGCCCGCGCGCCATTGGCGCCCTTTTCGAAATCAAACAGGGGACTAGGAGCCAGGGCCCTTTTGCCGGAGGGCCTGTGCGGTGGATGAGCGCAGCAACAGGGCAGAGGAAGTGGATTCCCACAGAGAAACTTACCAGCTGCCTGGATCTTTTGACTTGAGAAAACCAAAGATCCACATGACAAGAAAAATGGACTACAGCGGCCTCTAGTGGTTTAACACAGGTACCGCGGTCCCTTTTTTTTTTTTTTTTTTTCTTGACTACTATTAAAATTTTACATTTTCAGTAGTTACAGGCAAACACAGATATTTAGCGGGAATACCGTTAGGTAACAGACAGACAAATTAGGCTTGGGGGTCCCCCAATAGAACCAAGTTCCTGGGGGCCCCCACTTACCTGATCCCCGCCGCAGGACTTTGTTTGGTCCACAGAAGTCCAAACTTCACCTATCACGGCAGGCATTGTAATTAAACCTTCAGGGACCGGGTTCCCAAGGATTCCACTCCCCTGGACCTGTATAGCACCCTGCACAGACAACATCTTGGTCGTGGGTATGACCAGAGCTCTGGATCCCAGGGTCCAGCCCTCCTAAGAGAAGCATTACAGGCAAAACCTTGCTCTTCTGCTGCAAGGCCCGGGTACCGACCGTTTAGCTATGAAGCTTTTTTGGTGGGATCCGGAACAGCTTACTAAGGCCCAAAAGAACCTGTACGCAAGCCCAGTGAAAACACATGTTACTCTTTGGCCAACACCTTAGACACTGGCAAAAAACTGAGGTGCTCCCGGATGGGAGGGGCTTATATAGGGGAGGGTACTTCCGGTTTGGAATTGGCCAGTGCCAACACCTGAAGGTAATCTATATAACCCATTAGTAATGACTAAGTCGCTCTGTGTCCCGTGATGTACGAAAAATAAATGGGTGTTACATGAAATAAAATACATAGCTAGCCAATAACCACTGCCCAACCAGTGTGTGTGTGTGTGTGTGTGTGTGTGTGTATATATATATATATATATATATATATATATATATATATATATATATATATATATATATATATATATATACATATATACATATATACACACACACACAGGGCCTTGAAAAAGTATTCATACACCTTTTGAAATTTTCCGCATTGTGTCATATTGCAACCAAAAACGTAAATTTATATTATTGGGATTTTATGTGATGTACCAACACAAAGTGGCACATAATTGTGAAGTGGAAGGAAAATTATAAATGGTTTTCACATTTATTTTTTTACAAATAAATATGTGAAAAGTGTGGTGTGCATTAGTATTCAGCCCCCCTGAGTCAATACTTTGTAAAACCACCTTTCACTGCAATTACAGCTGCAAGTCTTTTTAGGTACAGTTGTGCTCATGTTTACATACCCTGGCTGAATGTATGATTTCTTGGCCATTTTTCAGAGAATATAGATAGAGAGCAAGAGAGGCTATGTTTGGAATTTGGTGGTACCATATATCAACTGATATTAAACAGTCAAGAGTAAAATTATTAAAGGGATTTTATTACAAAAATATATATAATGACATATTCACAGAATAAAACAAATCATGAAAATTGAGGAAGTTGCATCCTATCATAACAAATAGAACATAGATACCATCTGTATATTGGTTGCTCTACATGTTTTGCAGGTTTACATTAGCCGCTTCTTCAAGAGCTTTCTATAATTATATGGTATAAAAAAATGATTGTCCTATAGCTATGGAGATATTGAAAATATACATATTACTCAAAAGATACATTTTGTGAGTACAAACAATAATATTTCATGTAGATATAAAACCTCTGTTGCAGATCACCCACCCTCCACATGTCTTACCGAGGGGCGTCAGGTAGCCGGGGACTCGAAGAGGAGGTGACCCACCCCAGAGGGCATGGGAGCCCTTTAAAAGGCACAAGATGCCGCTAGTATTATTCTAGTTTAGAGGGAAAGAGATGTTGTCAGATATACTTGAAAGCCATCCCACAGGAATGACACATATACAGTACATTCAGATCGAATTACATTTCCATGTATGCATGTATATATGTATATATATATATATATATATATATATATATATATATATATATATATATATATATATATTAGGGCTGCGGAAATTAACGATTAATTCCTCGATTAATCGTTAAATTTTTTGATCGATCAAAATTCTTTTGATCGGTACTCGCCTCTCCGCCGGCTTCAGGGAGTTCCGTTGGAGATCCGGTGACATCACGGACATCGATGTCACCGGACTCCTCCCCCTTCCCCAAGTGCCTCCGTCTGCTAACGAAGGGAAGGGGGAGGAGTCCGGTGACGTCGATGTCCGTGACGTCACCGGACAGCCTGGACAGTGAGACTTACCCTGCTGGATGCGAGCAAACTGCACCCACTGGATTGAGGTACCTTTGCATCTGGAGCAGGAGGATGCATCAGACTCCATCAGGGGAAGGGGGCAAAAAGGGAAACGTTCTGAGAGAACTTCAAAACCTCCACTGTTAACAGTGTGACGAAAAGAGATCCTTGGGGTTTTATATATAAAATTTAGATGTTTAGACAGCAAACAACAATGGCGAGCAATGAAAGCAACGTTGCAGTTAAGCATGTAAGCGGAAAGTTGAGCAAGCATTTAATTTTTAAGCTAACTGCTGATGGCAAAGTAGACGATGGCAACAAAGTCTACTGAATTCACTCCAATAAACAATTGGCTTTCCGTGGTTCAAATACATTTCTGACGTACCACCTACAGCACAAACATCCACTCAAGTATCAACACTTTGTTGACAGTGACTGGCAGAAGAGTTCTCCAGTACAATCAATATCTAATTTCTTGTCGTCTCAGTCAAACAAGCCTGTAAGTGACAAAGTTTCTGCGGACTTGAAAATTGCTATTGCTCAGTGGATTGCCAGTTCAGGACGTCCGACGGCAGTTGTGGAAGATGATGGACTACAAACAGTACTACATATAAAAAGGAAAAGTTGCGCTACCAGTGAAAAAAAAGAAAGCAGCCAGCATTAACAATATGACAATATTGCACCAAAAATGAAAACGCAAAAAATGCAGTGCTAGTGACAAGGGGTACTTTCTAGTAACCTTAAATTACAACACAAATGTGTCCAACAACCACTGTGAGTGTCACAGTGTCCCAATATCAGTAAGTGGTGCTGGTATATATGAAAAAGAAAGGAGAATCCAAATGATTTAGTGAACCAAAACCTGTAAGAGAGATCAGTGATATAAACACCAATGACACGAAGTGTGCATATATAATCAAGTCCTTAATGTGTTCAATAGTAGATTATTTTCAAGTGGAGCAATGAAGATCCAAGATCTCTACTATGCCGCTATGATAAGCTTGCTAGGAGAACTATATCCACCATGAGATTGACATATATATGATCCATCATCCGAGACAAAAGGTAAGAAATAAATACTCTTACCAGAGGTCGGGGGCACATTCGTCAGCGACGGTGTGCCAATCAGGCATAGACAAGATCTCCTAGGCTGGACTTCCAATGGATAGTGTAACGGATGGAACCCTGGACATCTCCAAGAATGCTGTTACGATCCGATGCTACCAGTCTCAGGTGCCAGGTACAAAGTGGAACCAACCAGGTTTCAGCAGACGAGGGCATGCGATGTTCCAAAAGGGAAAATATCATGGAAAGAGACAAAAACAGCTCCACATAGTGCAGGTGACTCCAGGATGAGAAGTATAAAAAAGGCCTTTATTTGGCTTAAAATCAAGGTAAAAATGGTATGCAGCAAGTATTACAAGCAGCTGGGAAGATGCATGTACAAAGTGATCACATAAAAATGATTCATATAAAGCATAGAGTATTAAGCTTGTGTAGGCTTATGAACCCGACATGTTTCCAGCTAGTGCTCTTTAACTGGGGCATATAGCTCTTCAAAACCAGACTTATAATTTACCCAGTCGCCGTACAATCGACGCTGTGATTGGTCAGATGTACGACGAGAAGCTAACACAGCATAAGAAAGCTATAGAAATTATTCACAGTATTGCTCTCGCTACTGACTTTTGGACCTCAAACAACAATGAATCATACTGTGGTATAACTAAACACTGGTTTGATTCCGACTGGAAACTGACATCAGTAGCTTTAGGTTGCTTACTTGTTGATGAACGACACACTGCTGAAAACGTTGCCAGTTTCTATAAAGAGTTTGCCGCAACATGGAACATCACCGATAAAATGTGCTGTATCATAACGGACAATGCACAAAACATGGTTGCTGCTATCGGACAAACGGATTACAGTCACATACCATGTATCGCACATTGTCTTCAACTTAGCATATTAGCAGGTTTGAAGACAGCTGAATCACCTCTTGTGGCAAAATGTTGACACTTAGTTGGACATTTCAAGCACAGCTCGGCCAACACATCTGAACTGAAGAGCAGCCATTCCAGTGTCTCTTCGCCGAAAGATGTCATGTTCCACAAATTGCAGCAGGATGTGACAACTCGTTGGAACAGTACCTACATGATGTTAGCCAGATTGTTGAAAGTCAAAGATGCCATGATGCAGTATCACATCGATCATTCAAAAAACGACAGTGGACCTAAACTGACAGAGTCAGATTGGGCCAAAATGGCCAAATATACGTCAGTCTCAGGTTCACTTGCAGATGCTACGGAATATGTTGGGGGTGAACAATATGCGACATGTTCTGCCGTTCTTCCATTACAGGCCTTTTTGCGTAGACTGTTAATGGTTAATGATGACGATACAGGTTATATAGGACGATTCAAAACTGCAACATTGAACTACTTCACAAACAGAATTGAAGGCATTGATGCTTTGACAACGTTGCAAATGCCTGTGGCCTTAGATCCACCTTACAAGAAACTCACCTGTCTAAGAAGAGAGAAACGCGAAGCAGTTTGGACAACATTGTCGAATGCATTCAGGGCCTTCCACGATACAAGACAGCCAGCAGGACGTCCAACAGACTTAGTAGAAAAAAGCAATGATGAGACAAAAGTACCTGTGCCGAAGAAACAAAAGCTTACCCTGTTGCTGAGCGACTCTGAATCACAGTCCTCAGCTGTCGAATCAGATGCAGTACACAGTCCGAGCTGACGCGGTACCAAGTAGAAGCTACTATTCCAGAAACGGAGGATCCTCTCATGTGGTGGAAACGTAATAACCATCGTTGTCCTGTCCTAAGCAGTTTTGTGCAGACAATTCTTTGTGTACCGGCAACATCTGTTCCGTGCGAAAGACTGTTCAGTTCTTCAGGGTATATCGTCAATAAAATTCGATCATGTCTGCTTCCAGAAAATGTAAACACTCTAGTATGTCTGCGTGACTGGCTAAAGTGATGCCTACTTGCCTACTATAAAGTGACTGACAGTCAATATACTAGATACGTTTTATAATTAAAGTTAAAATAACTTTCTACGTTTTTCTTAAAGTTTAATAAAAAAAATTACTTACGTCAGTGCTACAGTTTGAATTTAAAACGCATTTGTGTGAACTGTGAAGTTAAGTCATGGATTGTGGAAACAAACTAGTGTCGGCTGATTGTATATAGTGTATACCACATTTACCACTGACTAATGCAGAGTTGCAATGCAAGGAGATCAGCTAAAAGTAGTTGGATCTGTATGTTAGAATGAATCGAAATTAGTTGATTAATCGATAAAAAAAAAACGATTATTTGAACACGAGAATTTTAATCAGTAACAGCCCTGATATAATATATATATATATATATATATATATATATATATATATATATATATATATATATGTTATCGCTAATATTTACATGCACTGCACGATCTGTGTATTTTTAAACTATTTACTAATTAGGTGACTTCTGAAAGCAATTGGTTCCACTAGATTTTAGTTAGGGGTATCAGTGTAAAGGGGGCTGAATACAAATGCACGCCACGCTTTTCAGATATTTATTTGTAAAAAAAATTGAAAACCATTTATCATTTCTCTTATCGTCCATGGACTCACACAGCTGGATACTGTAAACTTGTGGGTATACGTCCCTGCTCGCAGGCGAACATCTAGGCAGGATGTTAGAAACATACATTCTAGAACAAACCAGAGCTGAACAGCCCCGCCCAGGGGGGCGGTCCCTCCGGACATTATTCTCCTACCTGCAGCTAGCAGCCTCAGTTTTTTTTCTGTCTAGCAGAAGGAGAAGACGTGGCTCTCTCAGGAGCCAGTCTCCTGGAAGATTTTATTTTTAAATTTTATTCCTTTGGGAATTTTATTATTTTTTATTTTTGAGACCTTCAATCAACTGTCGGCTGGGCAACAGGTTGGGTACACTGGTATCCTCGTAGTCTGCCCTGTCCGACCATCGAGCGTGCTGATCCTCGCCTTGTGTGCATGAGACTCAGTTCACGACATGCCCCATGACTCCAGGGGTGGCCGGGTTGCTTTTATGCTCCCGCGGTCCTTACAAGATTGAACAGTACCTGTCTATACCCTTCGCGGTTGACCGGGCCGGCAGCTACGCAGTACTACTCTGTGATAGGTCTGTCTGAAACAAGCCAGTGGGTCCCTCTGGGACGGGTAAGTAGTCTCTCCTGCTGCAGGTGAGTACATGCTGGCTGTGTTTCTTTATATGGGGGGTTTCTCCCTGTCTTCCCCCTGTTATGCTGCTCTCTGAACCCCGTGTACTGGTGCTGTGTGGGGACTTCATTGCGTGCGCTGTTAGCGCATTTGAAAAATGCGCTCGGCGGCCATCTCGCCTGCCGTGGTTTAATGGCGCAGTAATATATGCAGCCAGCGGCCATTTCCTTGAAGCCGCAGCGCTTTCACTTCGGTTTCGGCCTCTAGCGGGGCTGCTGTGGTGCGAATCTCCTCACACTCTCCTCAGGCTTCACTCGCGCTGCAGCGCGGTTCATACAGCGGAACTGAGCGGTCCTTAAGGGTTGGTGAGTCCTCTGGGTATCCCCTCCTCAGCCTCCGCTAAGCCAGTGGGTGGACTGTACTATTCACTATAATAAGTGTATAGGGTCTCAGAGGGTGGCAGTATGGAGTCTGATACACCTGCTTCTCCACACTTGTCTGAGGCAACTGGCAGTGCTCCCCTGCACCTGCGGTCCCTATGGACCAGTTGTTGGCAGTCCTGGAATCATTCCTTGTCAGTATGGAAGCGGTGTGCGAGCGCAAGGGAGCTATAAGCCCCCTCTCCCCACAAAAATCTTTAGTGGAGGAGTGCTCTGATTCAGATATGGGCCTAGCTACTGCTGCTCAGGACCCTAACTCCTGAATATTTTAATGTTTTTGAACAGGACATTCCTTTGTGAGGAAGACTCCAGTTCTGTGTCAGTAAATGACAGGGCGCTTGTAAGTGAACTCATTGATGATGTGAGGAACACTCTCAAGCTGGATGCTGTGGCTGTGGTACCTCAGGCAGACGCTGTTTCCCTTCAAGCTTTTCTTTTACGCAGCTTCATCACTGTTTGTTTTCCTCATACGCTGCGTCGAGAGCCGCATGGATGATACAGTGGCACACAGTGTCGTCCCCCCCCCCCCCCCGGTCGGTGCAGCATGTTGGGGGGGCGGGCTTTATTCATTTATGTCTCTAGTCCCTGCGAGCCTTCTGTGTGATATTCTGAGGCAACAACAGGGTCTCTGCACCTGTGGTTTCCCGCCATTTCCTGGGGAACGCTCTGAGCTCTGACAGGACCACGGTCTGAGGATCGGAGGTTACCTGTTACCTGCATGCTGCTTTGGCAGCACTGTTAAGCAGGTTGGAATGATAGAGAAGATTATGCGCCTCTGCGCCATAATTTAAACTCATCTTATACCTCTACACTGGATACATTCACAGTGTATGTATGTGTTATTGGTCTCTGTGTCTGCGTGGGTTTCCCCCCACGTTCCAATGCTGTGTTTCAGTGCCATACACGATATAAACATACACAATATGTTTATGCACGACTCTAGATACATTCACAGTATATGTATGTATTATACTCTCTGGGTCGGCGTGGGTTTCCTCCGGGGGCTCCGGTGTCCTCCCGCACACTCATGGTATGTGCACTTCGGCTATCTGCACAGTATAGACATGTTCAATATGTTTATTGCACATACTATACATATTTACAGTATGGGTATACTGTCTGCGTGGGGTTCCTCCGGGTACTCCGGTTTCCTCCCACGCTCCAATGAAAATGCACAGCATAAACATGTGCAATATGTTTATTCACACGCTATCATTCCCACACGGTATCTGTGTGCTGTCTGCGTGGGTTTCTTCCGGGTATTCCGGTTTCCTCCCACGCTCTGACGGTATGTGCGCCTTTTGGCCCTCTGCACAGGTAAACATGTTCCATATGTTTATCACGCATGCTATAATACTTACACGGTATGTGTATGCAGTCTGTGTGGGTTTCCTCCGGGTACTCCGGTTCCCTCCCACACTCCAATGGTATGGGCGCTATGCACAGCCAAAATTTGTGCGATTTGATATCCACATACTAACATACCTACTCGGTGTGTCTGTGCAGTCTGCGTGGGTTTCCTCTGGGTCCTCCAATTTCCACCCACGCTACATGACATGCGTGCCTTTGGTGCAATACATGGTATAAACATACACATTATGTTTATACACACCACTAAATACATTCACAGTAGTTGTATGTATTGTGTTCTCTGGGTCTGCGTGGGGTTCCTCCGGGTACTTCGGTTTCCTCCCACACGCCAACGGTGTGCGCGCCTTTGGTGCTATGCACACATAGGCATGTGCAAAATGTTTATCACACATAATATAGTACCTACACGGTATGCGTATGCAGTCTGCGTGGGTTTCATCCGGGTGCTCCGGTTTCTCCCCCGCGCTCCAATGGTGTGCGCATTTCTTTATCGTACACCACGGGACACAGAGCTAGTCATTACATAATGGTTAAGGGTCACCAGCGGTGATTGGACACTGGCACAACCAATGGAAGACAGTTCCCCTCCATATAACCCCTCCCATCAGGGAAGTACCTCAGTTTTTTCGCCAGTGTCGAAAGGTGTTGGACGCGTTAGGAGGTGCTAAAGGAAAGCTCTACCAAAGAGACCCTCTGGGGGTAAAAGAGCTATGCTTTCGGATCCATCCAAGACGCCTACAAATGAGCTGAATCTGGATGGGATCCGGGCCTCATCCATGAGGCGTCGCCTGTAATGTCTCTCTTCGGAGGACTGGGCTCTAAGATCCAGCACTTTCGCTATTTCGCTATAAAGTCCTGGTAAGAGTCTTGTACAAGGCCCAGGGGAGAGGTATCCTTTAAATAGGAACCCATATCCCTGAAGGTTGGCACACATAGCCCACCGTGAAGGGTGAAGTTTGGTATCTGTCTGAAAACTTTCAGCAGAAAAACCTGCGGCGTGGATAAGGTGAGATTAGAAGGTCCATAACTAGGTTGGGACCTTTTTCAAAAAGTGGATGTCTTCTTTTTTTCCACCACTGGGGGGAGTAAAGAGCTGATTATACTCGCCTCACTCTGTTCAGTGTCGGCTTCGGCGAAGTACACTGCTCGTCACCTCCGCTGCTGAGCTTGCTTGAGCACCCCGCTCCTCCTTCCGGTGGCCGATACAGACACCTGCAGATGCAGGTAAGTGGGGACAGGGGCTGATGAGAGTCCTCTCTCACTATGGCCACCACCATAGCGCTAAAGGCCGCGCGCGCGAGCGCGCTTTATCGGAGGGGGGGGCCGAGGCGTGCGCGGGCACGTGGCGCGCGCAGGCACAGAAACGGCGCCAAATTTAAAAGACTGTCAGTGTAAAAAGCACTGCAGCAGCAAGCAAGCTCGTTGGTTCTCTTGTTCCTGGCAGAGAAACACAGCAGCTATACAGGGACGTAAGACTCCATGTGGTTGGATTGGGTACTTCCTAGAAGACATCCATGTTATGCATAGTTATGTGTTAAAAGTTGCATACTTAATGTATTTGCTAAACTGAACACGGTAGTATATGCATTTAGGTACCTTGTATTTTGTCTAAACAGTAAGCCTTCCAGGGGAAGTAATGCGGACAAAAAGAGATAAAAGAGCACCGCCGCCTGAGACAGGGGGCTCTAGCTGTGCTGACTCGGTACCTTTCTCTCCTGTGTTGCCAAAAGCACCTGTACAGGATGAGCCATTACCTCTGTCAGGTAGGGCGGCTTCCCCAGTGAAGCCTGGGCCTGCATATGTCACTGAGGACACTTTATCAGCTGCCCTAAATAATCTGGAGGAGAAAATTGCTACTTTAATCGCTAAATCCTCTAAAAAGGACAATAAGCGAAGCAGATCTCCTCCAGTATTGGACCTCCCTTCAGAAATACCTGAGGAGGAGGAGGATGAGGAGGAGGCTACATCAGCAGAGGATGAGGAGTCAGACGGATCAGGGATATCGGATGAGCCTTTTTCGGTATCCCAGATTTTAAAGTCACAGGTGCAATGCTATGCAGGAGCCGTGCGAGCTGCATTTAGGTTACCCTCTTTGGAGGTAACAGAATCACCTGTCTCCTCCCTAGGATCATTAAGATCCCTGCAAGGTGCATGCTCCTTCCCGGTTCATCCGTTACTAGAGGATCTATTGTACGCAGACTGGCAACATCCAGATAAGCGTTTTTCACCTCCAAAAAAGTTTAACATTCTTTATCCTATGGAGGAAATTTTTTTAAAGAAATGGAGCCTGCCTACGGTAGATGCGGCTATTTCTTGTGTAAATAAAAACCTGACATGTCCAGTGGATAATGTACAAGTGTTTAAAGATCCTTCTGAGAAGAAGTTGGAATCCTTACTGAAATCCTCCTTCCTTTTGGCCGGCTCAATTATCCAACCTGCAGTAGCAGCAGTCGGTATGTGTCAGGTCGTCAGCCAACAGGTAAAGCAGGGGCTGAAGGAGCTGCCTTCAGAGCAGGCTAAAAATTGGGAGAATTTGCCTAAAGCCTTATGCTTCACAGTGGATGCCATGAGAGATTCTATCATACAGGCATCACGCCTTACACTCCAGCTGGTACAGATGCGCAGAGTACTGTGGCTTAAGCATTGGTCAGCGGAAGCCCCATGCAAAAAGTTGTTGGCAAGTTTCCCGTTCCATGGCGAACGCCTTTTTGGGGAAGATTTAGAAAGATATATCCAAAAGATATCAAGTGGTAAAACGACACTTTTACCTGAGAGAAAGAAAAACAAGAGACCTTGTTTTAAACACACTCTCTCCCCAGCTCCCGGGAAATCTGACTCCAGCCAGTGGCGACGGCCTTTTCAGCCGCCCAAAAAAGCCAAAGAACAGGCTCAGAAGAACAAGAAGCCGTGGGGTTCAAGAGCTAATAAGCAAGCCCCCAAAACCTCTCATTGAAGGGGCGCCCCCGCTCGGCCGAGTGGGGGGAAGGCTTCGTCAGTTCTCAGCGACTTGGCGGACAGAAACCCAGGACAAATGGGTGGTATCCACAATATCCTCAGGGTACAGACTGGAATTTCGAGAGATCCCATCTTCTCAATTCCAAAGTTCAAGACTCTCCAAGGATCCACAAAAAAGAGGATCCTTCTTCAAAGGTTTGAATCACTTATTAGCTCAAGGTGTGGTTACAGAGGTACCCCAAAAGGAGCAAGGTTCAGGTTTTTACTCAAACCTCTTTGTGATTCCAAAACCGAACGGAGAAGTCAGACCCATCCTGGATCTAAAAAATCTAAACCAGTTTCTGAACGTTCGCCATTTTCGAATGGAAACGATTCGATCCGTGGTCGCTACTTTAAAAGGCGGAGAATTCATTGCGTCCATAGATATCAAAGACGCATATCTACACATACCAATCCTCCCCGCTCACCAAAGATTCCTAAGGTTTGCGGTAGAAGATCGCCACTTTCAATTTGTGGCCCTGCCATTTGGTGTAGCCACCGCGCCCAGAGTATTCACAAAGGTGCTAGCTCCTCTGTTAGCAAACCTAAGAACACGGGGCATTGCGGTAACAGCCTATCTAGACGATCTACTATTAATAGATCAGTCAAAGGAGGGATTGGATCACGCTGTAGACACTACAGTAGGATACCTGGAGCATTTAGGATGGATTATAAACTTACAAAAATCCTCTCTCCAGGCCCAAAGAAGGATAGTGTACCTGGGCATGATCATAGATACAGCCCAAAACAGGGTATACCTGCCAGAGCCAAAGATACAGTCTCTGAAAGACCTGATCCACAAGGTCAAAGCAAACAAGAGGCCGTCTATTCGCCTTTGCATGAGACTATTGGGAAAGATGGTAGCCTCCTTCGAGGCGGTCCCTTACGCCCAGTTTCATTCGAGACTACTTCAAGGCAATATTTTAGCCTCCTGGAACAGGAAGAGCCAAGCTCTGGATATACCCATGCGCCTGTCCTCACAAGTACGCCACAGCTTCAATTGGCCCAGTGGCCTGGAAGGTGGTATCTACGGATGCCAGCCTATCGGGCTGGGGTGCAGTATTCGAGGAGGCTTCTACCCAGGGAACCTGGGCCAAGACTCAGGGGATCCCGCCCATCAATGTGCTAGAGATCCGGGCGGTATATCTAGCCCTCAAAACCTGGACATACAGGTTACAGGGCTACCCAGTTCGGGTTCAATCCGACAATGCTACGGCAGTAGCTTACATCAATCACCAAGGAGGCACCCACAGTCGGGCAGCCCAAAGAGAGGTGAACCGGATCTTGGCATGGGCAGAAGAGCATGTACCTTGCATCTCTGCAATCTTCATTCCAGGGATAGAAAGCTGGCAAGCAGACTACCTGAGTCGTCAGCAGCTGCTACCAGGAGAGTGGTCTCTTCACCCAGAGATCTTTCAGGCCATATGTCTGAGATGGGGAAACCCAGATGTAGACCTGCTAGCTTCCAGGTTCAACAAGAAATTGGACAACTTTTGTCCAGAACGAGAGATCCTCTAGCCTACGGGACAGACGCTCTAATAACTCCATGGAATCAGTTCTCACTGATCTATGCATTCCCTCCGATCCCTCTTCTACAAAGACTGCTTCGCAGGATCAAGGAGGAGGGAATACCAGTAATCCTAGTGGCCCCAAACTGGCCCAGGAGGCCTTGGTATGCCGAGATCGTAAAAATGGCGATAGGAAGGCCCTGGAAGCTTCCACTTCGACACGACCTGTTGTCACAGGGTCCAGTATTCCACCCTTCCTTACAAAGGCTAAATTTGACGGCCTGGCTGCTGAGACCCACATTTTGAAAAAGAGAGGGGTCTCTGGCCTGGTTCTTTCTACGCTCATTAATGCTAGAAAGCCAGCCTCCAGACTCATCTATCATAGAGTCTGGAAAGCATACGTTTCCTGGTGTGAATCCAGAAGTTGGAATCCTCTGAAATATGAAATAAGTAGGATTCTTGCTTTTTGCCAGTTAGGAGTGGATATGAAATTAGCCCTTAGCACCATCAAAGGGCAAATATCGGCTCTATCAGTCTTCTTTCAGAGACCATTGGCATCTCACTCCCTAGTTCGGACATTCATTCAGGGGGTACTGAGGATAAATCCTCCAGTCAGGTCTCCCTTGTGTCCATGGGATTTGAATTTGGTATTGTCAGTGTTGCAAAAGCAACCTTTTGAACCTATTCGCCATATTCCTTTAATTATATTAAGTAGGAAATTGGCCTTTCTGATTGCTATAGCTTCTGCTAGGAGAGTATCAGAGCTAGCAGCTCTTTCTTGTAAAGAGCCTTATCTAATTTGTCACAAGGACAAGATCGTACTACGACCCCATCCGGCTTTTCTGCCTAAGGTGGTGTCGGCTTTTCACTTGAATCAAGACATTGTTCTGCCTTCCTTTTTTCCAAACCCGCGGACGGCGGGGGAAAAATTATTACACTCTCTAGATCTAGTGAGAGCGGTAAGGGTGTATCTGCAAGCAACCGCTCAGATACGTAAAACAGATGTTTTGTTTATTTTACCAGATGGTCCCAAGAAGGGCCAAGCGGTATCAAAATCCACCATTTCCAGGTGGATTAGACAAGTAATTGTTCAAGCTTATGGTTTAAAGAACAGGACTCCTCCTTTTCCTGTTAAGACGCACTCTACCAGGGCGATAAGTGCTTCATGGGCAGTGCACCACCAGGCTTCGATGGCTCAGATCTGTAAGGCTGCAACTTGGTCCTCAGTCCATACATTTTCCAAATTCTATCAAATAGATGTGAAAGGACATGAGGATTCCGCCTTCGGGCGAAGTGTGCTGCAGGCAGCAGTATAGGGCTTCTGGTCCGCAAGCGGTCGGTTTGATCTGTGTCTCCCCCCCTTCATATGAGCATTGCTCTGGGACGTCCCATTATGTAATGACTAGCTCTGTGTCCCGTGGTGTACGATAAAGAAAATAGGATTTTTATAACAGCTTACCTGTAAAATCCTTTTCTTGGAGTACACCACGGGACACAGAGGTCCCACCCTTCTTATGGGAACCTTACTGCTTTGCTACAAAACTGAGGTACTTCCCTGATGGGAGGGGTTATATGGAGGGGAACTGTCTTCCATTGGTTGTGCCAGTGTCCAATCACCGCTGGTGACCCTTAACCATTATGTAATGACTAGCTCTGTGTCCCGTGGTGTACTCCAAGAAAAGGATTTTACAGGTAAGCTGTTATAAAAATCCTATTTTTCAGCGCTATGCACAGTATAAACATGTGCAATTTGTTTATTTGCAGGCTAACTTACCTACACGGTTGTGTACACAGTCTGCGTGGCTGGTTTCCATCCAAGCCCGGATGATGTGCGCGCCTTCGTCGCTGGCACAGTATAAACGTGTTTAATATGTTTATCCACACATACTAAACTACATACGCCGTATGTGGTTGTATTATGCTCTTTGTGGCTGTGTGGGTTTCCTCCCACACTCTATTTGCACGTTTTGACGCAATACACAGTATACACTATGTGTTTGTACAATCAGCACTTATCAATGGGGTAGCTGCTGGATGGAGCATTGTCATAAGGATCCCTGGTATCAGGGGTACCACTTTCCACCTGCCTTCAGTGGTGATCAGAAGCGCTGGCTTGGACTGTGTTCACCAGGCTGAGGTTAGCGTTACACCCGTTAGTGGCTGCGTCTCTGGCGTTTCTGAAGCTCAATGACTGGGCAAAAGCCTCTGCTTCATCTATCAGTCGACCAGCAGGTGCACTGCAACTGCTTTAGCCTTTAGGGTCTCTGTGCCCGGGGTGGGTTTGCGCCACCTGTGGAGGCTGAGTTACTGGTCCACTGACCGAGTTTCTAAGGAAGCTCTGTCAAGTAGCCTTTCTTGGCCAACAGTTGAGGCACCCAGTAAGCCGGGGCCTCCCTTCTCCGATACATTGCGGGGTCTCTTTGGGATTTTCATACATCTCGCTGCAGGACGTACCTGTCGGCCATGTGCATTGCAGGGGAAGGGTCCTTACATCCGGAGGTGTTTTTCACCTCCTTTACCGGAGGTGGGGCACCGGATGTGGACCTTATGGCCTCTCGACTCACTCGCAAGGTGTCAAGATTCGTGGCCAGGTCCAGGGACCCCTGGGCAGACTCGTCAGACGCGTTGGTGGCCCGTGGGGGCAGTATCGCCTGATATATGCTTACCCTCCGCTTCTGTTGTTGCCTCGCCTGCTTCGCAGAGTATGGGCCGAGGCCATTCCGGTGATCCTCATTATTCCGGAACGGCGACATTGGTATGCCGATCTACTTCGGCTAGTCGCAGACGTTCCTTGGCGACTGCCTATTGGGGTGGACCTTCTGTCTCATGATCCCATACTTCATCCTGCTTTACAGTCCTTGGCTTTAATGGCATGGCTGTTTAAAGCCAGGTGCTGAGGGACCGAGGTCTCTCGGATTCGGTCATCTCATCTATGTTGTTGGCATGGAAATCTTCCTCCAGAAAGATATATCTCCGTACCTGGAAGGCTTACATCGCTATGTGTGAGGAGCTTGATTGGCGTCTACGGACGTATTCCGTTCCCAGGATTTTGCCTTTCTTGCAGCGTGGTGTGACCCAAAAGCTGGCCTTGCGTACCATCGAGGGTCGGATTTCAGCCCGGGCTGTATTTTTCAACGACCGCTACCGGGCCATTCCTTGATTAGCACCTTTGTGCAGGGGGTTCACCATGTGATCCCCCCCCCCGTCAATCCTCCTCTCCCTACTTGGGATCTGAATTTGATGCATTTCGGTTCTCCAAGAACATCCCTTTGAAAATATCAGAGAGATTCCTCTCTTGACCTTGTCCCAGAAGGAGGCCTTCTTAGTGGTCATTACTTTGGTTAGACGGGTGTCTGAGTTGGCGGCCTTGTCCTGCAAGTCGCCTTACTTGGTCCTCCATAAGGATATGGTGGTGTTGCGCCCACGACCGTCCTTCTTTTCAAAAGGTGGTCTTGGCCTTTCACCTTAAGGAGGACATTGTTCTTCCGTCCTTGTGTCCTCACCCATCGCATCCCTGAGAGTTTGCCCTTCATACATTAAGATGGGTACGAGCCTTACGGGTGTACCTGTCTGCTACTGTTTCCATTCGGAAGTCTGACTCACTGTTTTTGTCTGTCTCTGGTCCAAAACAGGGCCGAGCGGTGTCGTCTGCCACCGTCTTTAGGTGGATCAGGGAGACCGTCATACAGGCCTATGCCCCTAAGGGGCGGGCGCCTCCCTTTCCGGTTGCGGCGCATTCCACCAAGGCAATTGGTGCTTCCTGGGCTTTCCAACATCAAGCGTCAGTTGTACAAGTGTGCAAGGCGGCGACCTGGTCGTCCGTTCATACCTTTTCTAAGTTCTATAAGGTTGATGTAGCTGCATCTACGGATGCTTCCTTCGGCCGCAAAGTGTTGCAGGCCACTGTTTAATGTTGCAACTCCTCCGTTGAGGAGCTCTGCTTGTTTGGAGTGAAGTTTTAGTTGTTCCTTTACTACTGCTCCCACCCTTTCTGATACTGCTTTGGGACGTCCCACACTTTTACAGTATCCAGCTGTGTCAGTCCATGGACGATAAGAGAAAATAGGATTTTTGTACTCACCGTAAAATATGTTTCTCTAACGTCCATTGACTGACACAGCACCCACCCTTCTTTTAAGGTTTGTACTGCTATGTTACGAACTGAGGCTGCTAGCTGCAGGTAGGAGGGTAATGTCCGGAGGGACCGCCCCCCTGGGCGGGGCTGTTCAGCTCTGGTTTGTTCTAGAATGTATGTTTCTAACATTCTGCCTAGATCTTCTCCTGCGAGCAGGGACATACCCACACGTTTACAGTATCCAGCTGTGCCAGTCCATGGACGTCAGAGAAACGGATTTTACGGTGAGTACAAAAAAATATTTTTCCTTCCACTTCACAATCATGTGCCAATTTGTGTTGGACTATTGCATAAAATCCCAACAAAATATATTTACGTTTTTGGTTGTAACATGACAAAATGTGGAAAAGTTCAAGGGGTATGAATACTTTTTCAAGGCACTGTACATCTTGGATTAGAAGTGGTTATACCAGGATCATGGCTTCTCATCTGCAGCCATGGTCTTAGTATAATTTTTTAGAGGAAGTGATCAGGTTTGCTGTAAAAGTGATTGAGCGGCTGTACAGCCACCCGGTCACTTTACAGTGCTTGGAAAGGGCCCCCCGCCGCTGCCTGCCACCGTTCCCAGGCCATTCCGCAACATCTGCAAACCTTGGACCTCTGTAAGCAGTGGGATTGGCAGCACACAGTGGAGGAGGAGGAACATCTGTTCCTCCCCCTCCTCTGTGATGAGTGAAGCTGGAAGCGTCGAGGACTTCATCACAGTTTCGACACAATTTCCAGCTTTGGTTCTTTGTACATGTCAAGGAGGCAGCCAATCAAACTGATCTGTTTTTGATCGGCTACCTTGGAGGGCAGAGGAGGGATCAGTGGTCTAATAGACCCCAGATCTCTGCATAAAGATGATTCTTCACTGCCCAAGCTATCACTGTTCATCGCTTGTAATAGCAAGTAAAAATAGAAAGTACGCCTGTCCCCCACACACATTCGCACGTAGGTCCTGCATGCATATGGAAACAACTATTGCACCAAACGTCGGAGTGAGAACAATAATTCTAGTTCCAGAGCTCACATTTTATTCTAAACTGGTAGCCTGTAAATGCTTCTTCAAGTGTCGCCTATGGAAAAAATTTGGTACCGTTGTTTGTTGCCATTTCATAGGCATTTACAATTTTAAAAGAGAAGTATGGGTTTTGTTTTGTTTTTGTTATTTTTGCAGAATCATACTTACCTAAGTGGATGCAGCATCTGTCCCCCGCCGGCTCTAACACTGAGAACCGAGTGATTAAACACTGCCGATCTCTCGATTCTCAGGGCTCCCTGAGCAGAGAACTGGTGACTTTCAGTCACCTCTGTTTGCTTTGCCCCCCCCCCCCCCCCATCGTTCACTGGAGCACTGGGCTGTGGAGGGAGCGAGAGTGGCAGGCTGAGCCGGGTACCAGTCCAGACATGTGGGCTGATCCCGACTTCATTGTCACGATCTTGTCTGAGCCTTGACCAGCTCTGTGATGTCAGCCAACAGCGGACTTTAGCCCGCTGTTTGCTGAGAATGGGTCACAGGAGTGCAGAACGAACTGCACTCCTGTGATCCACAGAAAAAGCACAGCCAAACGATCTTTGGCTGTACTTCTCCTTTTTAAATGCTGACATGTTTGGTATCTATTTAATCAATGCAACATATTCTTTTACATTTTTTTCCCAAAAATGTAAATTATGTTTTGTGTGCACTATAATTCAATGACCGTATATACTCGAGTATAAGCCGACCTGAGTATAAGCTGAGGCACTTAATTTTGCCACAAAAAACTGGGAAAGCTTATTGACTCGAGTATAAGCCGAGGGTGAGAATGCAGCAGCTACTGTAAGTGGAAGAGGGTCAAGAATGTCCATTTGCACGCCTCACTGTGCCCATTGCAACCTCACTGTGCCTTTTGTCACTGTGCCCAACATCACTCTGCCCATTGCCACCTCACTGTGCCAATCCTTACTGTGCCAATCCTCACTGTGCCCTTACTGTGCCCGTTGTCAGTGTACCTAAAATTGTGAGGCTACGGGCGTCCATTCATTGTTTAAAACTCGCGGTCCCCTCCTGGTCCCTTCCGTGATAGGCGTTTCTCAGCAGACACAGTTCCGCCCATAATGAACGTTCTCTCATCCTCGGACTAAGTTTCCCAGCAGACACTGTGTTCAGTGTTCCGCCAATCATGGACGTCCTCTTGTCCAAGGATGAAAAGGCGTCCGTGATTAGTGGAACACTAAACACAGTGTCTGCTGGGATGGGTGAGGATGAGAGAACGTTCGTGATAGGCGTTTCTCAGCAGACACAGTTCCGCCTATCACGGAAGGGAGGCATTTTCAGCCCAAAAAAAGGGCTGAAAATCTCGGCTTATACTCGAGTATATACAGTAAGTGTATTTTTTTACTGAAAATTTGTGTTTTAAAAATGGCTGTGCAAATATCATGCAACATAAAAAATTGCAACGACCATTTTCTTTCTCGTACATCACGGGACACAGAGCGACATAGTCATTACTAATGGGTTATATAGATACCGTCAGGTGCTGGCACTGGCAACTTCCAAAACCGGAAGTACCCTCCCCTATATAAGCCCCTCCCATCCGGGAGCACCTCAGTTTTTTGCCAGTGTCTAAGGTGTTGGCCAAGAAGAAACATGTGTTTTTCACTGAGCTTGCGTACAGGTTCTTTTGGGCCTCAGTAAGCTATTCCGGATCCGACCAAAAAAGCTTCATAGCTAAACGGTCGGTACCCGGGCCTTGCAGAGAAGAGCAAGGTTTTGCCTGTAATGCTTCTCTTAGGAGAGCTGGACCCTGGGATCCAGAGCTCTGGTCATACCCACGACCAAGATGTTTTCTGTGCAGGGTGCTATACAGGTCCAGGGGAGTGGAATCCTTGGGAACCCGGTCCCTGAAGGTTTGATTACAATGCCTGCCGTGATAGGTGAAGTTTGGGCTTTTGTGGACCAAACAAAGTCCTGCGGCGGGGAACAGGTAAGTGGGGGCCCCCAGGAACTTGGTTCTATTGGGGGACCCCCAAGCCTAATTTGTCTTTCTGTCTGTTACCTAATGGTATTCCCGCAAAATTCTGTGCATGCCTGTAACTACTAAAAAAAAATGTAATAATTTTTAATGGTGGTCAAGAAAAAAAAAAATAATAATTTTTTTATATATATATTTAATATATTAGACTGCGGTACCTGTGTTTGTCCACTAGAGGCCGCTGTGGAATGTTTTCTTGTCATGTGGACTAGCTTCTTCTCAGCAGAGCAAAGTCCAGGCAGATGGTGAGTTCTCTTATAGGAAACTGCTTCCTCTGCCATGTTGCAGTGCTCGTCCATCCCCCGGCCTGCGGCAAAGAGGGGCCCTGGCTCCTGTCCCTTGTTACCATTTTTTGAAATTAGCGCCGAAGGCGCACGTGGCCGCGCGCGTGCGCGTGCACGCGCCTCTATATATAGAGGTGAGCCGGGAAAGGGGGCGGAGCCTGGGGGATGACGCTCTGTGCGCGCCGCAGCGCTTCTGCGCATGTGCGGGCGTCCCAGCAGTTTAAAAAAACCACAATATTGTAGTGAGCTGGCTATGAAGTACAGAGACAGAGCTGGCAACATTTAAAGGCATACAGCAAGCGGTTGATACAGGCATCCCCTAGAAAGGCACATTAGTAGACACCAACTGTTTCTTATAGCAGCATTTATGCTAGACTATTATCAGTAACTGGTGTATTTCGGCTGGAATACCTCAGCTTTGTGGCTTAGGAATATGCCGTCTAAAAACTCCGGGACTAGAAATTCCAGGAGGAATAGGGGGTCTCCATCGGGCTCTGAGGATCTTGGGCATGCTTTGGCTGCACCAGTCTCCCCTGAAGAATCAGAGGTTAGTGACCGTAGAGCACCCTCAGGAGTACCTGGTACTGTGGCTGTCCTCAGTTCACCTGCTCCTGTGTATGTAACAGAGGAGGTTTTTTCCTCAGCTCTGGGAGGGCTGGAAGAGAGATTGTCAGCATTGATCGCTGCTTCCCTGTCACAGGAGAAAAGCGCCTGATCTCCGTCTCCTCCCTCAGAGTGCCTGTTAGCAGAGCAACAGTCCCATACAGAGGTCGACCTACCTGAGGGGGATCAGGATGAGGTCGATTCGGTTGCAGAGGAATCAACAGTGGAAGAGCCGTTCTCAGCATCACATGCTGAAAGGTTATGGGTTCAGTCCATGACTAATATGGTCCGATCAGCATTTAAAATGCCACTTGCGGAGCCATCCTCCACTTCTGTCTCCTCGTTGGGGTCGCTAAAAGCTCCCCAGACTGTTTGTTCCTTTCCGATCCATCCTTTACTGGAGGGGCTCATTTACCAGGATTGGGAGCATCCTGACAAAATATTTACTCCCCCCAAGAGATTTCCGGTGGTCTATCCCATGGAGGATAAGTTCATCAGAAAATGGAGGGTCCCTACAGTGGACGCAGCCATCTCTTGTGTGAATAAATCACTGACATGTCCGGTGGAAAATGTCCAAATGTTCAAGGACCCAATAGATAAAAAATTGGAGTCCTTATTAAAATCTGCTTTTTCTACAGCAGGATTGGTGACACAACCAGCAGTGGCAGCTATTGGGGTCTGCCAAGCAGTGAAGGATCAGTTGAAACAGGTCTTAAGGGACTTGCCGGATCAGCAGGCTCTTGCCCTAGCTGATCTACCTAGAGCCTTATGCTTTGCGGTGGACGCTATAAAGGATTCAATCCATCAGGCCTCCCGCCTTACGCTGTCTGTAGTACATATGCGCAGGCTTCTATGGCTCAAAAACTGGTCTGCTGAAGCTCCCTGTAAAAAATTGCTGGTTAGCTTCCCATTTCATGGGGAGCGCTTATTCGGGGAAGACCTGGACAAGTATATCCAGAGAATTTCCAGCGGTAAAAGTACACTTTTGCCGGTTAAAAATAGAGTTAGAGGTCCCTCTTTTAAGAGGCCGGCTTCTCCAGTCCCTAGGACATCGGCTGTGAAACAGTTCCGACGGCCTCCTCGGTCAAATCCCGGAGGTAGAAATCAGGGACAGTTGCAGGGTAACAAAAAGCCCTGGAGCAGGAGAGGTACAAAACCTCCCCCAAAGTCAAATGCATGAAGGGTTGCCCCCACTCAATCGGGTGGGGGGAAGACTTCAGTTGTTCGCAGAGACCTGGCGGGACACGATCCGAGACAGATGGGTGCTCTCCGCAGTAAATCTGGGATACAAATTGGAGTTAAAAAACTCCCCTTCTTCCCGCTTTATAAGGTCAAACGTGCCAAGGGATCCCCAGAAGAGAGGATCCCTCCTGTTGGCACTAGAACAATTATTGCTTCAAGCAGTAATTATAGAGGTTCCCCGGGAAGAGTGGGGGTTCGGGTTTTACTCAAACCTCTTTACAGTTCCGAAGCCAAACGGGGACGTGAGGCCCATACTAAATCTAAAAGGGCTAAACAAATTCCTGCATATCAGGACTTTCCGGATGGAGTCGATCCGATCGGTAGCCACTGCCCTACAAGGGGAGGAATGGTTAGCCTCGATCGACATCAAGGATGCTTATTTGCACATTCCCATCTTTCCAGCCCACCAAAAATTTCTACGCTTTGCGGTAGAAGGCCGCCATTTTCAGTTCAGAGCCTTACCCTTCGGTCTGGCCACAGCACCAAGAGTGTTCACAAAAATTTTGGCCCCATTATTGGCCAATCTAAGAACACGAGGTGTAACGATAATGGCATATCTAGACGACTTGTTGCTGATAGACCACTCAGTGGAAAAACTAGAAGTGGTTGTTCACGAGACAATCAAGTATCTGGAATATCACGGTTGGATTATCAACCGAGACAAGTCAGCCCTAAAGCCAGTCAAAAGTCTGGAATACTTGGGGCTAAGGCTGGATTCAGACCAGAGAAAAATTTTCTTGCCTCAAGAAAAGGGGTCGTCTTTGAGAGATTTGATCCACTTAGTGGGCTCAAAAAGACAGCCATCCATACGCCTGTGCATGAGGCTGCTGGGAAAGATGGTGGCATCATTTGAAGCAGTACCCTACGGTCAATTCCATTCAAGGAAGTTGCAAAGGGCCATACTGTCAGCCTGGAACAAAAAAGTTCAGGCTCTGGACTTACCAATGTCCTTGTCCCCTTCCGTTCGCAGGAGCCTCCGCTGGTGGTTGGTTCCCCAGAATCTGGAAAGAGGGAAATCCTTCAGTCCGATTTCCTGGAAGGTGGTCACTACAGATGCCAGCCTTGTAGGCTGGGGAGCAGTACTGGAGCAATGGTCTCTCCAGGGCAAGTGGTCAGAAGCAGAAAAGGCCCTGCCCATCAATCTCTTAGAGATACGAGCAGCCCGGTATGCCCTAGTAGCTTGGACATCCAAACTCCAAGGGTCCCCTGTCAGAGTTCAGTCAGACAATGCCACAGCAGTGGCATATATCAATCGTCAGGGGGGCACCAGGAGTCGTGCAGCCCAAAGGGAGGTAAATTACATCCTGAGATGGGCAGAAAGATATGTCCCAGCCATATCTGTGGTATTCATTCCAGGGGTGGAGAATTGGAAGGCGGACTTTCTAAGTCGCCAACAATTATGCCCAGGGGAATGGTCCCTTCATCCCGAGGTTTTCCGGACAATATGTCAGCGGTGGGGAACACCGGATGTAGATCTGCTAGCATCCAGATTCAACGCAAAGGTGGACAGGTTTGTCTCTTGGACAAGGGATCCCCTAGCTTGCGGCTCGGATGCCCTAGTGTTCCCTTGGGATCAGTTCAAGCTGATATATGCATTCCCACCGCCACAATTGTTACCTCGATTACTCCGCAGAATCAGGGTAGAAAAGAAACCAGTGATTCTGGTGGCTCCAGCGTGGCCCCGAAGAGCATGGTACGCGGAGATTGTAAAAATGTCTGTGGGGAGTCCTTGGACCCTCCCACATCGTCCGGACCTGCTTTCGCAGGGACCGATATACCACCCTTCCTTACCAGCCCTAGGTTTGACGGCCTGGCTATTGAAGCCCACATTCTAAAAAAGAGAGGGCTCTCTAATGCTGTGGTGTCTACCATGATCAATGCCAGGAAACCGGTATCCAGGCAGATCTACTATAGAATCTGGAAGGCGTACATCGCCTGGTGTGAGGCCAGGAAATGGCATCCACGTAAATACGTAATAGGTAGGATTCTGGACTTCCTACAATGGGCTGTAGATAGGAAGCTTGCCTTGAGTACTATCAAGGGTCAGATTTCGGCCTTGTCAATATTTTTTCAAAGGCCCTTGGCTTCGCATTCACTAATCAAAGCCTTTATACAAGGAGTGATGCGTATTAGTCCTCCGGTTAATATTCCCATATGTCCATGGGATCTAAACTTGGTTCTGTCGGTTCTACAGAAACAACCATTTGAACCATTACAGCATATTTCCTTGGTTCTTCTCACCAGGAAATTGATTTTTCTAGTAGCCATTTGTTCGGCTAAAAGAGTATCGGAATTAGCAGCTATGTCCTGTAAGGAGCCATATCTGGTTATCCATAAGGACAGAGTAGTGTTACGTCCTCATCCAGCCTTTCTTCCTAAGGTGGTATCGAGTTTTCATTTGAACCAAGATGTGGTTCTTCCTTCTTTTTTCCCCCAAACCTACTTCGGTAGAGGAAAAGTTATTGCATTCTTTGGATGTAGTAAGAGCAGTTAAAGCTTATCTAAAAGCCACTGCTCAGATTCGCAGAACGGATACTTTGTTTATTCTGCCGGAAGGCCCCAGAAAGGGTCAGGCAGCGTCAAAATCTACTTTAGCCAAGTGGATTCGACAGGTCATAATACAAGCCTATGGCTTGAGAAGTAGACCGCCTCCGTTCAAAGTTAGGGCGCACTCCACGAGAGCAGTTGGAACTTCATGGGCAGTGCATCACCAGGCCTCCCTGGCTCAAATCTGTAAGGCCGCAACATGGTCTTCGGTACACACGTTTACTAGGTTCTACCAGGTGGACGTTAGAAGTCAGGAGGATGTCGCCTTTGGGCGCAGTGTGTTGCAGGCCGCAAAAGATCCTCATGTCTGATAGCGCTCAGCTTATATATGGTGTATCCCCCCCCTCATTTGGCATTGCTTTAGGACATCCCATTAGTAATGACTATGTCGCTCTGTGTCCCGTGATGTACGAGAAAGAAAATAGGATTTTTATAACAGCTTACCTGTAAAATCCTTTTCTTGGAGTACATCACGGGACACAGAGCTCCCGCCCCTCTTTAGGGACACTTATTGCTTTGCTACAAAACTGAGGTGCTCCCGGATGGGAGGGGCTTATATAGGGGAGGGTACTTCCGGTTTTGGAAGTTGCCAGTGCCAGCACCTGACGGTATCTATATAACCCATTAGTAATGACTATGTCGCTCTGTGTCCCGTGATGTACTCCAAGAAAAGGATTTTACAGGTAAGCTGTTATAAAAATCCTATTTTTTTCTCCAGGGTCTCTGCTTTCAGATAATCGATAATGTTTGGGGTTCTAAGTAATTTTCTAGAAAAAATATGCAGATTTTTTTAACATGTATGAAAACGAATGGCAAATAGTTAAAGAAAATGGGTATTAAATCTAAATTCCAAAACAGTCTGCTATTTTAAAGCCTGTCAATGTACATGCAGTGAATAATCAGGGAGTGTTCAGGTATACAGTCATTTTCTGTGACTGCATGTTAAAGCCTAACTAGCCGGAATCATAGACAGTTTACAATAAGTATATTTACTAATGGTTCTTGTTGTAAAGAAGGAAGTGCTGGTAAAACCTGGAAAATAGTTTTGTGAGATACATTTACCATGTAATCATGCATGCCTTTTCTGTTAGAATAGTTGTAGTGAATAACACACATAAGTGGTTTAACAGTACAATTGTTTTGCTGACATTTGTCATGGATGAGTTCCCCGAGGTGTTATTATTTCCAAGTGTAGCACGTTTCTTATGCATATATGCCTTCTGCAGTATGCAGCTCAATGTCAGTTTACTGCAAGAAAAGATATATTGTGATACACAAATGAAATGCAAATGTTTTTGCTTAGGCTTCTGCCAAAATCTTTAAAAAAATTCCCTTCCAAAAACTGTCAAGATTTAGAGAACATTAGGCTTTTTAAATGGCATGAATACATTTCTGTAGAACAAAGCACAATTCCTGACTGAGTGAATTTGGGATTTGTGACTTACTGCTTCTTTTATAAACCATCTTGTTCAGAATTTGAGCAATGTTATGTGGCTGTTATTATCGCTGTGTAACAAACCTAAAAGGCAACATTTGCATAATTGCTGAAAGCAATATTTGTAGGCAGTTACAAGCCCAGTGTAAACCCTTTTGTCATATCGAATAAAGCTAAAGGCGTTACAGTTCCAAATATGACAATGCTGCCTTTTGTGCCAGTCCAGAGTATGCGTCATAAGATGAGTATAAGTGGCCGGACACGGCCTGGTGTTTTCAAGCAATGAGCCTAGTTCCAACTATTGTTTGTGATGGTTACTAAGGCATGTATAGCTTTCCTAGCGGATATAATTGCCACTTACCATTGTCAAAAGTTCTTGTTACTGCTCAAATATTTTCCAACTTGTGCATGTAAGCACCTATCATTCCTACAAGCATTTCACTGCTCAGGTGTCACATTCATCCTTTAGCTGAGTGGCAGAAAAGATTTCAGTGAGTCGTAGTAAAAATGACTATATATTTAATAACGGAGATGTTTCACTGCGATCCCTTCTCCATGAGACGGTTTAGTTTTATTTGTGGCCAGCCTGTTCTGGTTGTCTGCTGAAAACGGCTAACTTAGCACCTATATGTGAATCTCTTATGCCTAAAAAAAAAAATGCATATTTTTGGGGGATTGCAATGTCCTTGGTTGCTATACTTATCCTCCAACTTCTCTACTTGGCATGATCGTGGCCTGAAAAAAGAATTCAGGTTGGGAGTTCTGATTTATTGGCAGCATACTTTTTTCCCGGTTAGGTTTTTGTTCTTAGACCTTGTTCACACAAGTGGCCAGGGGGTGGGAAAATCTGTTGAACCACAGTTTTACTACCTTTGATCCATGCACTTGAACACTGAAATCCAGCTGCTCAGGGCTCTACACACACCAAGATACAGTGCTATGAGCCACGCCAAAAACTAAGCACCATGTTGCATTCAGCAGGCGTTGCAGTCGCCGAATGGGACCAATGCAAATCTGTAGGGTCACACCACAACCCCCTGCAACCGTGTGCAATGCCTGCAATTGTGGCGCAGTAGTACCACATTTAAAGTGTTTAATCATTCTGTGAGGGAGTGACTTATTACTGCCTATTAAACGTGGTCTGAAAAGCAATCTGACCACGGATTGTTCTTCAGAGGGCACCATGCATGTGAACAATCCCTTACTCTATTCTGTACATGCAGAAAAGAAGCTTGCCATTTACTAAGCTGCTGATAGACAGTGAGCTGTGATTAGGATGCCCACTAATTGTATGTAAACCTTTCTCAGCTGCCCGCTAACATCTGGCATGGGGGTAACTTTTTTTTGGCAAGGTCATAAAGTAACTTTATTCTTTCCAAATGTTTATTTCTCAAAATTCTTTCATTTAGTTTTTTTGGGCCTTTGTAATTACTTTTGTAATCAGAATCAGTATGTACGGCAGCTCCTTTGAGAGCCATAGCAGGCCGGGAACCCAATGCGCGTGGCTGGCGGGAAATCGCCGCCAGCCACTTGCGATCGCAGGCACAAGAGCCAGAATGAGGATTTTTGTGTGAAAACACAGAAATCCCTGTTCTGACAGGGGAGAAGAAACAGTGTGTTCCTACTAAGTAGGAACAACAATCTGGCTCCTCCTCTAGTCGGTCACATCCACTCACCATTAGAAACACCTCCCTAGGACACACTTAACCTCTTGATCGCCCCCTAGTGTTAATCCCTTCCCAGTGACATTTATACAGTAATCAGTGGCTATTTTTAGATCTGATCACTATATGAATGTCAATGGTCCCAAAAAAAGTGTCAAAAATGTCCGATGTGTCCGCTGTAATGTCGCAGTCCCAATAAAAATCGCTGATCGCCGCGATTACTAGTAAAAAAATAATAATAATGCTATAAATATATCCCCTATTTTGTAGACGTTTTAAATTTTGTGCAAACCAATCAATATACGCTTATATGCAATTTTTCTTTTTTACCAAAAATATGTAGAAGAATACATATTGGCCTAAACTGATGAAATGTGTTTTTTGTTTTGTTTATTTTGGATATTTATTATAATAAAAAGTTAATTTTTTTATATTTTTTTTAAATTGTCGCTCTTCTTTTGTTTATAGCGCAAAAAATAAAAAACGCAGAGGTGATCAAATACCACCAAAAGAAAGCTCTATTTGTGGAAAAAAAAGAACCATGCAATTGTCAGTTAAAACGACGCAGTGCCGTATCGCAAAAATTTCCTGGTCAGGAAGGGGGTAAATCCTTCCGGGGCTGAAGTGGTTAATGTGGTTTAAACGCACTCACCCTCTAATAAAGCCCCTTAAAACAGTGCAAAACACAAATTTGCATAAAATCAACAGACCTTGTATAAAGGCTAAATACCTGTGCATAAACTGAAAATAAACAAATGCATATATCTACAATAGAAAAATCAAGAAAGTTAATAGTGAACAAAAAATCCTCTTTTCTAAAGTGCCAGTGCTTAAAAATCACGCTGAGGTGGTACTTTTTTTCTTAAAGTGCTACTAAACCCACAACCGTAAAATCAGTCTGTCTATGCAGTAAAGCATGCTTGTTTTACTCACTGTGGAACCTAAGAGGTTAATCCTACGCATTGTGTAAAACGGCTGCTTGATCCTGTCTGCTCTGATCTTCCCCTTCTTCTTCTAGAGTTTTTTTTGGGAGGGTGCATCTGATCAGCACATGGCCAATCAGCACTGCCCATACAGATAGTCCAGGGTCACGCAGCCTCATAGGACAGTCGGAGGAGAATGAAAACTACTCCTACAAGCTTTACCAGTGCTCGGCCGGACAATTTATAGAAGTCACAAGACTTCTATATATACTGCTAATGAGAAGCAGTATTTCACAGTTTTTATTTACTAAAATAATTGCATTTCCATGTTCTGTGTACTGTGACCGATCAGATATAGTGAATGCAGGGTCCTGGGTTTAGTGAAAAGGAGGGGTGAATGGCAAATGTATGCTTGTGCCACATCCAGTATATATGAGAAAAGAAAAAGGGGGTTCCCCTGGGTGGACTTTTAAGGCACTGATAGTATTAATTCCAAATATACGGGATATAGAAGTAAAAAATAGTTTTTATTCACAATTATACATATTTATCAAAAAATGTAATATTAAATTAAAATATACAGTTCCAAAGATTGTCACCATATAGGTTAATACATGAAAACCTTCTTTACACCCGGTCCTGGGTTTAGTAACACTTTAAAATAAAGTGCTTGCCACTACCAACAATCCACTCCATGCAGGTTTGTGGCCCAACCCAAATGGGTTCTAACTCGTACCAAAGAGGGTCTACACAAGCTTTCCCACTGCTCCGCTGTGCGTGGCCGCTATTAATCTGCTTACTGCCTCTTTAACACAGAACCCAGTTACAGATCTTATGCAGGAAGGATCAAATTGAGAGGGATCTCATAGTGTATACCGTCTTTTATTAAAATCCATAAAATATATTAAAAGCACTTACATTCAAAGGGCTTTATTAGAGGGTGAGCCACTTAACCACTTAAAAAATCACTGTTTAACCACTTAAGCCCCGGACCATTTCGGGCCATTAGGACCAGGCCTGTTTTTGGGATTCGGCACTGCGCTGCTTTAACTGTAAATTGTGCGGACATGCAATGTTGTACCCAAATGAAATTTGCGTCCTTTTCTTCCCACAAATAGAGCTTTCTTTTAATGGTATTTGATTGCCTCTGCGATTTTTATTTTTTGCGATATAAACAGAAAAAGACCGAAAATTTTGAAAAAAAATGATATTTTCTACTTTTTGTTATAAGAAAAATCAAATAAACTCAATTTTAGTCATACATTTAGGCCAAAATGTATTCAGCCACATGTCTTTAGTAAAAAAAATGTCAATAAGCGTATATTTATTGGTTTGCGCAAAAGTTATAGCGTTTACAAACTAGGGTACATTTTCTGAAATTTACACAGCTTTAAATTTATGACTGCCTATCTCATTTCTTGAGGTGCTAAAATGGCAGGGCAGTACAAAACCCCCCCAAATGACCCCATTTTGGAAAGTAGACACCCCAAGGAAATTGCTGAGAGGCATGTTGAGCCCATTGAATATTTTTTTTTTTTGTCCCAAGTGATTGAATAATGACAAAAAAAAAAAAAAATTACAAAAAGTTGTCACTAAATGATATATTGCTCACACATGCCATGGTTATATGTGGAATTGCACCCCAAAATACATTCTGCTGCTTCTCCTGAGTACGGGGATACCACATGTGTGGGACTTTTTAGGAGCCTAGCCACGTACGGGACCCCGGAAACCAAGCACCGCCTTCAGGATTTCTAAGGGCGCAAATTTTTGATTTCACTCCTCACTACCTATCACAGTTTCGAAGGCCATAAAATGCCAAAATAGCACAAAACCCCCCCAAATGACCCCATTTTGGAAAGTAGACACCCCAAGCTATTTACTGAGAGGCATGTTCAGTCCATGGAATATTTTATATTTTGCCACAAGTTGCGGGAATATGACAAACTTTTTTTTTTTTTGCACAAAGTTGTCACTAAATGATATATTGCTCACACATGCCATGGGCATATGTGAAATTACACCCCAAAATACATTCTGCTGCTTCTCCTGAGTACGGGGATACCACATGTGTGGGACTTTTTGGGAGCCTAGCCGCGTACGGGACCCCAAAAACCAAGCACCGCCTTCAAGGTTTCTAAGGGCATAAATTTTTGATTTCACTCCTCACTACCTATCACAGTTTTGAAGGCCATAAAATGCCAAGATGGCACAAAACCCCCCCAAATGACCCCATTTTGGAAAGTAGACACCCCAAGCTATTTGCTGAGAGGCATGTTGAGTCCATGGAATATTTTATATTTTGCCACAGGTTGCGGGAATATGACAAACTTTTTTTTTTTTGCACAAAGTTGTCACTAAATGATATATTGCTCACACATGCCATGGGTATATGTGAAATTACACCCCAAAATACATTCTGCTGCTTCTCCTGAGTACGGGGATACCACATGTGTGGGACTTTTTGGGAGCCTAGCCGCGTACGGGACCCCAAAAACCAAGCACCGCCTTCGAGGTTTCGAAGGGCATAAATTTTTGATTTCACTCCTCACTACCTATCACAGTTTTGAAGGCCATAAAATGTCAAAATAGCCCAAAACCCCCACAAATGACCCCATTTTGAAAAGTAGACACCCCAAGCTATTTGCTGAGAGGCATGGTGAGTATTTTACAGCTCTCATTTGTTTTTGAAAATTAAGAAAGACATTTTTTTTTCTTTTTTTTTTTCTTTTTTTACATTTTCAAAACTTTGTGACAAAAAGCGAGATCTGCAACATACCTCTCAGCAAATAGCTTGGGGTGTCTACTTTCCAAAATGGGGTCATTTGGGGGGGTTTTGTGCCATCTGGGCATTCCATGGCCTCCGAAACTGTGATAGGAGTGAAATCAAAAATTTACACCCATAGAAATCCTGAAGGCGGTGCTTGGTTTTTGGGGTCCCGTACGCGACTAGGCTCCCAAAAAGTCCCACACATGTGGTATCCCCGTACTCAGGAGAAGCAACAGAATGTATTTTGGGGTGTAATTCCACATATGCCCATGGCATGTTTGAGCAATATATAATTTAGTGACAACTTTTTGTACATTTTTTTTTTTTGGTCATTATTCAATCCCTTAGGACAAAAAAGAAAAATATTCAATGGGCTCAACATGCCTCTCAGCAAATAGCTTGAGGTGTCTACTTTACAAAATGGGGTCATTTGGGGGGGTTTTGAACTGTCCTGGCATTTTATGCACAACATTAGGAAGCTTATGTCACACATCATCCACTCTTCTAACCACTTGAAGACAAAGCCCTTTCTGACACTTTTTGTTTACATGAAAAAAAAAATTTTTTTGCAAGAAAATTATGTTGAACCCCCAAACATTATATATTTTTTTAAAGCAAAGGCCCTACAGATTAAAATAGTGGGTGTTGCATTTTTTTTTCCACACAGTATTTGCGCAGCGATTTTTCAAACGCATTTTTTGGGGGAAAAACACACTTTTTTTATTTTTAATGCACTAAAAAACACTATATTGCCCAAATGTTTGATGAAATAAAAAAGATGATCATAGGCCGAGTACATGGATACCAAACACGACATGCTTTAAAATTGCGCACAAACGCGCAGCGGCGACAAACTACATTCATTTTTAAAAGCATTTAAAAGCCTTTACAGGTTACCACGTTAGATTTACAGAGGAGGTCTACTGCTAAAATGACTGCCCTCGATCTGACCTTCGCGGTGATACCTCACATGCATGATGCAATTGCTGTTTACATATGACGCTAGACCGACGCTTGCGTTCGCGTTTGCGCAAGAGCAGGGGGGGACAGCGGTGCTTTTTTTTTTTTTATTATTTATTTGGCTTTTTTATTTTATTTTTAAACTGTGCTTTCCATATTTAATTTTTTTACCATTTTTATCGTTATCTCAGGGAATGTAAATATCCCCTATGATAGCAATAAGTAGTGACAGGTACTCTTTTTTTGAAAAAAATTGGGGGGGTTAGACCCTAGATCTTTCCTCTGCCCTCAAAGCATCTGACCACACCAAGATCGGTGTGATAAAATGCTTTCCCAATTTCCCAATGGCGCTTTTTATATCCGGGGGGGACATTCCCTCCCACTGCTTGTAAAAGCAGTCTAGAGGCTAATTATCTGCTAGAATTGCTTTTACATGAAAGCCGGCTGCTGGCTGAAAAGAATGATACCAAGATGATACCTAAACCCGCAGGCATCATTCTGGTATAAGCATTCAAAGTCCAGCAACATACCAGTACGTTGCTGGTCCTTGTTGGACATGTATTGTAATCTTTTTTTTCATACAGCCTATTGGCTGAACGAAAAAAAGAGATTGATTGGTGGGTATGCCCACCATTAGAATACCTCCCTTCATCCACCCACTTCTAATGATGGGCATATATGCCGAAGCATGGGGGCATCCTCCCGCAAAAAAGTTATGCCGCGTACACACGGTCAAGCCTTCGTCGGAATTTCGACCGTATGTACGCGGCATAAAAGGTTATGCCGCGTACACACGGTCAGACTTTTCCACGGGCAAGCCTCCGTTGGAATTTCGACCGTATATACGCGGCATTAGGAGCAAAATCGCTCCTCGGCCCCTGCTGCCCCCATGCTTCGGCATATATGCTCTTTTTTTTAACTGTGGTGGTGAAATCACCTCCTACAGCGTTGGAGTCACGGCTTTATGTATCGTGGGAGCAAACGCTGTTGCTGTCAAGATAAATAGATCCGCGCTGCAACTGAATGGCGTACCTGCTAAGCAAATGGTGGTTAACATTAAAACAAAGTAACATTACAGTACAACAGTAAGACCTTACCATGCCATACCTGCAAAGCAAATACCAAAACAAAACCTAGTAAAAAATAAAAAAATGTTTTAACGCAACCTGTGCCTAAAATATATATATGCCGAAGCATGGGGGCATCCTCCCGCAAAAAAGTTATGCCGCGTACACACGGTCGGAATTTTCCACGGGCAGGCCTCCGTCGGAATTTCGACCGTATGTACGCGGCATTAGGAGCAAAATCGCTCCTCCGCCCCTGCTGCCCCCATGCTTCGGCATATATGCTCTTTTTTTTAACTGTGGTGGTGAAATCACCTCCTACAGCACTGGAGTCACGGCTTTATGTATCGTGGGAGCAAACGCTGTTGCTGTCAAGATAAATAATTCCGCGCTGCAGTTGAATGGCGCACCTGAAAACAAAAAATTACATACCTGAAAAGCAAGCATGATAAAACATTGCAGAATAGAATACAGTAAAAAAGAGCAGAACAATAGAGAGAAAATAGAGAGAGAGAGAACAATAAAACGACAACTATTTTTGGTTTTTTTATTTTATATTTTTTTGTGTTTTGTTTTTTACGTTTTTTTTTCTTTTTTACACTTTTTTTTGAAACTTTACAACTGTAATGGTTCGGGTCTCTCAAAATGTAATGGCATCTTGGGAGACCCTGTGTAAGTGTGTCCTTGTCTGTGAAATGCTGTACCCTACACTAAAACTTCACTTTTGAGTGGTAGCGTTCAAAACATTCACCTTGGCAAAGACCAGGCTTGTCAGGACAGAGTGGACAAAAACTACGGGTGTCACGCCTAAATCCGCGCTTGCTACAGACACGACATCTTTTTTGGGGGTGGCTTTGGGTAGGGGTACTCGGGAGGACATACGAATAATGCCTCTCATGCAGCCGGCTTACTGCATTTGGTTGGGGATGGTGAGGTGCAGAACCGCCTGGATACAGGAGTTCTGTGACTATCTCATTCTGGAATTTTAGAAGAGATAACGTCCCGCCTGAAGCTCTGTATAGCACATGAGCGTTCAGCAAAGCCAATTGGAATAATGATAGAGACACTTTTTTGTACCAGCGTCTCGCCTTATGGTCAATTAGATACGGCGCCATCAACTGGTCGTTGAGGTCCACCCCTCCCATATTTTGGTTATATTCGTGGACACAGAGGGGTTTCTCCACAACACCAGTCGCCGTACGAATTTGGACTGTCGTGTCTGCATGAAGGGAGGTAAGAAGGAAAACATTCTTATTGTCCCTCCACTTCATAGCGAGCAAGTTATTACACTTCAAGCAGGCTCTCTCCCCCAGCCTAAGACGGGCATCTACAAGCCGCTGGGGAAAGCCCCGGCGATTAGGTCGCACGGTGCCACATGCTCCAATCTGATGATCAAACAAGTGACTAAACAGTGGCACGCTCGTGTAATAATTGTCCACATACAAGTGGTACCCCTTTCCAAATAAGGGTGACACCAAGTTCCACACTATCTTGCCAGCGCTCCCTATGTAATCCGGGCAGTTGACCGACTCAATCTGACTATCTTTTCCCTCATAAACCGTAAAGTTCACTACATAGCCTGTTGCCCTGTCACAGAACTTGTAGAGCTTGACCCCGTATCTGGCACGCTTGCTGGGAAGGTACTGCTTGAAAGACAAGCGGCCAGAAAATTTAATCAGGGACTCATCAACGCAGACAACTTGATCGGGAGTAAACAAGGCTGCAAAACGTTCGTTGAAGTGGTTTATGAGGGGCCGAATTTTATAGAGCCGGTCGTATTCAGGGTCCCCACGTGGACGACAAAGTTCATTGTCGTTGAAGTGCATGAACCGCAAAATCTGCTCGTATCGTGCCCTGGACATGGAGGCAGAGAACACGGGCATGTGGTCAATTGGGTGCGTGGACCAATAAGCACGCAATGACGGAAATTTATGTGTGCCCATGTTGAGGGAAAGGCCCAGAAAGGTCTTAAATTCGGAAACCGTAATTGGTTTCCAATTTCTGGCAATTTTAGGCAACTGGGGGTTAGCGGCGATAAATTGACCAGCATATAAATTACTCTGGTCCACAATAGATCTATAGAGATCTTCCGTGAAAAACAGCGAATAAAAATCAATTGGAATAAAATCAGCTGTTTCCACCTGAATACCGGGTTGGGCAGTGAATGGGGGAAGTACGGGTTCTGCAGAAGTGGTGGGGACCCAATCAGGATAGGCAAATTCTGCAGGAAGGGCAGTATGGGCACGACGGGCCTGCCTTTGTCTTCTTGGTGGCAGCGGGACACTACTTGTGCTTGCCACCTCGCCAGCTTGAACTGCACTTATGGGACTCGCCACGTCACCAAGTGTTACTGCAGTGCTGGATGTACGTCCAGGCTGTACTAGGCCGCTGGTGCTTGCCAGTTCACCAGAAGGAATAGCGGCGCTAGTACTACTCTGCTCCATGATACGAGAGACCTGCGGTTCTTGCTCCTCAACAACCTCAGAAGATCGGGATCGGGTACACCTGACCTTAGCAGGGACCTCAACTTCGTCGTCAGAGCTATCTGACGTGGGGCCGCTGACGTCACTGTCTTCTACGGGAAGATATTCTGAGCCTGAATCTGACAGATACGTGACCTCCTCTTCACTATCTGTCATGCTCAGAATCTCGTAGGCCTCTTTACTAGTGTACCTTCGTCTTGCCATTTTGGGCTCTAAATTTAGGGGTACACTAGTAACATTCACAGGAAAAAAAGCACCTGACTGTCGTCAGCAAATATATCAAACGCTACAAAAAAACTGTTAGCGATCGTAGGGATCAGGCCTGTCTCTGCGAACGCTGCAGTTATGTGTGTTGTGTTTGGTAAGTGACAGTGATCGATCGATACTGCACTTGGGTGGGCTGGGCTGGGCGGAGGGGCTAAACGCAGGCGCTAGCAGGTATCTGGGCTGATCCCGCTAACACTGCGTTTTTGGGAACCCTAAACCGCTGGGGATGCTAGTATAGATCTGATCAGATACTATACCACTAAGGGGGGTGTATGCTTTGCGCGTGGGTGTTAGCGTTACTGGCACTAACCTAACACTGCCTGGGGCGACGCAGACCCTCTCTGGCGCTAAAACCTAATTGATCTCACCCGCCGGGCGATCAGGGGGGTTAAACCTTTATTGGGTTATATACGGCGGGTGCCCTGATGCTATAAAAAGCAAACTAATCAACCAGCGTCACCCGTAACCTTTATATGGTGATCACTGGTGAAAGGGTTAACTAGGGGCAATCAGGGGGTTAAAACCTTTATTAGGCTAAATATGGGGGTACCCGACGCTATATAAAAACCTGACGGGTAACCTAAATAACTAAATAACTTACTGGCTAACCAGTGACACCAGTGACGCTTATACGGCGATCACTGGTGAAAGGGTTAACTCTAGGGGCAATCAGGGGGTTAAAATAATATATGGGGGTACCTGACACTAATAAAAACCTGCGGCGAACCTAAAAAAAAATAACTGCCTATCTAAAACACCAGCGACACGAATACAGCGATCGGAAAACAATCGCTTAGTGACGCTGAAGTTAGGGGGTGAAAGGGTTACCTGGGGGGTGATCAAGGGGTTAAACCTTTTTCTTTCTCGTACATCACGGGACACAGAGCGACATAGTCATTACTAATGGGTTATATAGATACCGTCAGGTGCTGGCACTGGCAACTTCCAAAACCGGAAGTACCCTCCCCTATATAAGCCCCTCCCATCCGGGAGCACCTCAGTTTTTTGCCAGTGTCTAAGGTGTTGGCCAAGAAGTAACATGTGTTTTTCACTGAGCTTGCGTACAGGTTCTTTTGGGCCTCAGTAAGCTATTCCGGATCCGACCAAAAAAGCTTCATAGCTAAACGGTCGGTACCCGGGCCTTGCAGAGAAGAGCAAGGTTTTGCCTGTAATGCCTCTCTTAGGAGGGCTGGACCCTGGGATCCAGAGCTCTGGTCATACCCACGACCAAGATGTTTTCTGTGCAGGGTGCTATACAGGTCCAGGGGAGTGGAATCCTTGGGAACCCGGTCCCTGAAGGTTTGATTACAATGCCTGCCGTGATAGGTGAAGTTTGGGCTTCTGTGGACCAAACAGAGTCCTGCGGCGAGGAAAAGGTAAGTGGGGGCCCTCGGGAACTTGGTTCTATTGAGGGACCCCCAAGCCTATTTTGTCTTTCTGCCTGTTACCTAAGGTATTCCCGCTAATATTCTGTGTATGCCTGTTACTACTGGGAAAATGTAAAAAAAAATAATAGTAGGCAAGGAAAAAAAAAAAAAAAAAAAAAAATGTAAGACCGCGGTACCTGTGTTAGACACTAGAGGCCGCTATGGTTCTTTTTCTTGTAATGTGGATTTTTTTCTTCCAGAATCAAATCCAGGCAGTTGGTATGTTCTCTGCTGGGAAGCTGTCTCCTCTGCCCTGTTGCTGCGCTCATCCATCCCCGGGCCCTGCGGCAAAGGGACCCTGGCTCCCATCTAGCTCCTTATTGTTTTCAAAAAAGGCGCCGAAGGCGCACGTGCCCGCGCGCGTGCGCGTGCACGCGCCTCTATATATAGAGGCGATCTGGAAAAAGGGGCGGAGCGGGTGGATGACGCTCAGGTGTGCGCCGCGGCGCTACTGCGCATGTGCGGGCGTCCAGCGTGTTTTAAAGCACATTATAGCTGGCTATTGAAGTGCACAGACAGAGCTAGCAACAGTATAAAGGCACACAGAGGCGGTTGATGCAGGCATCCCCTAGAAAGGCACTTTAGTAGACACCAACTGTGATATAGCAGCAATTGTGCTAGACTATTCTCAGTAAAAGTGGTGTATTACGGCTGGAATACCTCAGCTTTAGGCTTAGGAATATGCCGTCCAGAAGCTCCGGAACTGAATCTTCCAGGAAGCGAAGAGGGTCTCATCGGGCTCTGAGGATCTTGGGCATGCTTCTGCTGCACCAGTCTCCCCTGAAGTTCAGAGGTAAGTGACCGTAGAGACCCCGCAGGGGTACTTGGTACTGTGGCTGTCCTCAGTTCACCTGCTCCTGTGTATGTAACAGAGGAGGTTTTTTTCCTCAGCTCTGGGAGGATTAGAGAGAGATTGTCAACATTGATCGCTGCCTCCCTGTCAGGGAAAGCACGCCCGATCTCCGTCTCCTCCTTCAGAGTGCCTGTTAGCAGAGCAACAGTCCCATACAGGGATCGACCTGCCTGAAGGGGATCAGGATAAGGTTGATTCTGTTATAGAGGAATCAACAGTGGGGGAACCTTTTCTCAGCATCTCAAGCTGAAAGATTATGGGTTCAGTCTCTGACTAACATGGTCCGATCAGCATTTAAAAATGCACCTTGCGGAACCATCAACCACTACTGTATCCTCGTTGGGGTCGCTAGAAGCCCCCAGACTGTCTGTTCTTTTCCACTTCACCCTTTACTGAAAGGGCTCATTTACCAGGATTGGGAACGTCCTGAGAAAATATTTATTCCCCCCAAGAGATTTCCGGTGGTCTATCCCATGGAGGATAAGTTCATCAAAAAATGGAAGGTCCCTACAGTGGACACAGCCATCTCTTGTATGTATAAATCACTGACATATCCAATGGATAATGTCCAAATGTTCAAGAACCCAATAGATAAAAGATTGGAGTCCTTATGAAAGTCTGCTTCTTTCTACAGCAAGCTTGGTGACACAACCAGCAGTGAGGTCTGCTAAGCAGTGAAGGATCAGTTGAAACAGGTCTTGAGGGACTTGACAGATCAGCAGGCCTTGCCCTAGCTGATCTACCTAGAGCCTTAGGCTTTGCGGTTGACGCCATAAAGGATTCAGTCCATCAGGCCTCCCGCCTTACGCTGTCTATAGTACATATGCGTAGGCTTCTATGGCTCAAAAACTGGTCTGCTGAAGCTCCCTGTAAAGAATGGCTGGTTAGCGTCCCATTTCATGGTGAACGCTTATTCAGGGAAAACCTGGACAAATATATCCAGAAAATTTCCAGCGGTAAAAATACGCTCTTGCCGGTTAAAAACAGAGTTAGAGGTCCCTCTTTAAGAGGCCTGCTTCTCCAGTCCCTGGGGCATCGGCTGTGTAACAGTTCCGACGGCCTCCTCGGTCAATTCCCGGGGGTAAAAAAACAGGGACAATAGCAGGGTAATGAGAAACCCTGGGTCAGGGGAGGTACAAAACCTCCCCCAAAGTTAAATTCATTGAAGGGTTGCCCCCACTCAGTCGGGTGGGGGGAGGACTCCAGTTGTTCGCAAGAGACCTGGCGGGACACGATCAAGACAGATAGGTGCTCTCCGCAGTATGTTTGGGATACAGTTTGGAGTTAAAAGACTCTCCTCCTTCCCATTTTTGAGGTCAAACGTGCCAAGGGATCCCCGGAAGAGAGAGTCCCTCCTGTTGGCACTAGAACAACTATTGCTCCAAGTAGTAATTATGGAGGTTCCCCTGGAAGAATGAGGGTTCGGGTTTTACTCAAACCTCTTTACAGTCCCGAAGCAAATGCGGACGGGAGGCCCATATTAATTCTAAAAGGGCTATACAAATTCCTGTATATCAGGACTTTCCGATGGAGTCGATCCGATCGGTGGCCACTGCCCTACAAGGGGAGGATTGGTTAGCCGCGATCGACATCAAAGATGCTTATTTGCACATTCCCATCTTTCCAGTCCACCAAAAATTTCTACGCTTTGCAGTAGAAGGGCGCCATTTTCAGTTCAGAGCCTTACCCTTCGGTTTGGCCACAGCACCACGAGTGTTTACAAAAATTCTGGCCCTTTATTGGCCAATCTAAGAACACAAGGTGTAATGATAATGGCATATCTAGATGACTTGTTGCTGATAGACCACTCAGTGAAAAAACTAGACGTGGTCGTTCACAAGACAATCAAGTATCTGGAATCTCACGGTTGGATTATCAACCGAGACAAGTCAGCCCTAAAAACCAGTCAAAAGTCTGGAATACTTGGGGCTAAGGTTGGATTCAGGCCAGAGAAAAATATTCTTGCCTCGAGGAAAGGTGTTGTCTTTGAAAGATTTGATCCACTTAGTGGGTACAAAAAAGACAGCCGTCCATATGCCTGTGCATGAGGCTGCTGGGAAAAATGGTGGCATCATTCGAAGCAGTACCCTACGGTCAATTCCATTCAAGAAATTTGCAAGGGGCCATACTGTCAGCCTGGAACAAAAAAGTTCAGGCCCTAGACTTACAATGTCCTTGTCCCCTTCCGTTCGCAAGAGCCTCCGTTGGTGGTTGGTTCCCCAGAATCTGGAAAAAGGGAAATCCTTCAGTCCGATTTCTTGGAAGGTGGTCACTACAGATGCCAGCCTTATAGGCTGGGGAGCAGTACTGGAGCAATAGTCTCTCCAGGGCAGATGGTCGGATGCAGAAAAGGCCCTGCCCATCAATCTCTTAGAGATACGAGCAGCCCGGTATGCCCTAGTAGCATGGACATCCAAACTCCAAGGGTCCTCTGTCAGAATTCAATCAGACAATGCCACAGCAGTGGCATATATCAATCATCAGGGGGGCACCAGGAGTCGTGCAGCCCAGAGGGAAGTAAATTACATCCTGAAATGGGCAGAAAGATATGTCCCAGCCATATCTGCGGTATTCATTCCAGGAGTGGAGAATTGGAAGGCGGACTTTCTAAGTCGCCAGCAATTATGCCCAGAGGAAGGGTCCCTTCACCCCGAGGTTTTCTGGACAATATGTCAGCGGTGGGGAACATCGGATGTAGATCTTCTAGCATCCAGATTCAACGCAAAGGTGGACAGGTTTGTCTCTCGGACAAGGGATCCCCTAGCTTGCGGCTCGGATGCCCTAGTGTTCCCTTGGGATCAGTTCAAGCTGATATATGCATTCACACCGCCACAATGGTTACCTCGATTACTCCGCAGAATCAGGGTAGAAAAGAAACCAGTGATTCTGGTGGCTCCAGCGTGGCCCCGAAGAGCGTGGTACGCGGAGATTGTAAAATGTCAGTGGGGAGTCCTTGGACTCTCCCACGTCGTCCGGACCTGCTTTCGCAAGGACCGGTATACCACCCTTCTTTACCAGCCCTAGGTTTGACGGCCTGGCTATTGAAGCCCACGTTCTAAAAAAGAGAGGGCTCTCTAATTCTGTGGTATCTACCATGATCAATGCCAGGAAGCCGGTATCCAGGCAGATCTACTATAGAATCTGGAAGGCGTACATCGCCTGGTGTGAGGCCAAGAAATGGCATCCACGTAAATACGTAATAGGAGATAGGAAGCTTGCCTTGAGTACTATCAAGGGTCAGATTGCGGCCTTGTCAATATTTTTTCAAAGGCCCTTGGCTTTGCATTCACTAGTCAAAGCCTTTATACAAGGAGTGATGCGTATTAGTCCTCCGGTTAATATTCCCATATGTCCATGGGATCTAAACTTGGTTCTGTCGGTTCTACAGAAACAACCATTTGAACCATTACAGCATATTTCTTTGGTTCTTCTCACCAGGAAATTGATTTTTCTAGTAGCCATTTGTTCGGCTAAAAGAGTGTCGGAATTAGCAGCTATGTCCTGTAAGGAGCCATATCTGGTTATCCATAAGGATAGAGTAGTGTTACGCCCTCATCCAGCCTTTCTTCCTAAGGTGGTATCGAGGTTTCATTTGAACCAAGATGTGGTTCTTCCTTCTTTTTTCCCCAAACCTACTTCGGTAGAGGAAAAGTTATTGCATTCTTTGGATGTAGTAAGAGCAGTTAAAGCTTATCTAAAAGCCACTGCTCGGATTCGCAGAACGGATACTTTGTTTATTCTGCCGGAAGGCCCCAGAAGGGGTCAGGCAGCGTCAAAATCTACTTTAGCCAAGTGGATTCGAAAAGGTCATAATGCAAGCCTATGGCTTGAGAAGGAGACCGCCTCCGTTCAAAGTTAGAGCGCACTCCACGAGAGCAGTTGGAACTTCATGGGCAGCGCATCACCAGGCCTCCCTGGCTCAAATCTGTAAGGCCGCAACATGGTCTTCAGTACACACGTTTACTAGGTTCTACCAGGTGGACGTTAGAAGTCAGGAGGATGTCGCCTTTGGGCGCAGTGTGTTGCAGGCCGCAAAAGATCCTCATGTCTGATAGCGCTCAGCTTATGTATGGTGTATCCCCCCCCCTCGTTGGGCATTGCTTTAGGACATCCCATTAGTAATGACTATGTCGCTCTGTGTCCCGTGATGTACGAGAAAGAAAATAGGATTTTTATAACAGCTTACCTGTAAAATCCTTTTCTTGGAGTACATCACGGGACACAGAGCTCCCACCCCTCTTTAGGGACACTTATTGCTTTGCTACAAAACTGAGGTGCTCCCGGATGGGAGGGGCTTATATAGGGGAGGGTACTTCCGGTTTTGGAAGTTGCCAGTGCCAGCACCTGAAGGTATCTATATAACCCATTAGTAATGACTATGTCGCTCTGTGTCCCGTGATGTACTCCAAGAAAAGGATTTTACAGGTAAGCTGTTATAAAAATCCTATTATTAGGGGGGGGTTAGGGGGCTACCCTGGACCTAAAGGGGCCTAATCCTAACTGCCATGCAACTTTTTACAATCACAGATGACACTAAATGCAGTGATCAGTAAAATAAATGATCACTGCAATCAGTGACACTGTGATTGGGGGCTTTGGGGTGACCTGGGGGGTGATCTGGGGGTGACTGGGGGGTGATTTGTGTGCCTATGTGTACCTACGTGTCAGTGGACTGTTGGAGCACTAACCTCTGTCTTCTCTCCTCGGCGCCGGGAACGAAAAGCCCGCGGCGAGGGAGATGACATCACTTCCTCCAGCCTGTGTTTACATCACATGGTGGAGGAAGCATTTTCATTGGCCGGGAGCGATCGCGAGGGGGGGGGCGGAATCGAGCGGCCGCCCCCTCATGCCTGATCGCTCCCGAACACTTAACGGCCGCTCACTGCAGTGAAGGGGGGTCCGGATGGACCCCCCAACTGCACAAAGGCGATCACGTAGATCTACGTGATTCTGCCTGTCGGTGCCATTCTGCCGACGTAAATTGGCGGTGGGCGGTCGTTAAGTGGTTAATGTGTACACTTTGAGAAGACGCAGCTACTCACAAGCACATTTCTTACACTGTTGCACATGTAATATTATCAATATCTGTTAGTGGTTGTTGCTCTTTTAATGTGGATGTGGGAAGCCAGCTGTGACTTTCTGGTGCTTCACAGCTGGCTTCCCACTACGCATGCGTGAGTAGCTCTCCACTTCCTCAATAGACCCGCAAACTTCCTGGGACCTGTGAGGTGTCCCAGTAGGTTGCCATCGGTGAACTTCCACTTATATTGCCTCGGGGGTGGAGGAAGAAAAGCAGAAATTCCCTTTTTAGGTGAAGTTCTGCTTTAATAGATTTTCATTTTAAGTATATTAACTGTTACTCATGACATGACTATACTAAATACATTTTGTTCCTTTTGGCTGCATACGTTTTTTTAGATGGTTGAATTCAGAGTGTAGATCCTGGCTATTGAATTGTACACGGCTTAGCTATTTTAACAATATCAGCAGAAAATTTCTTTTGAAAATGAGTGGTTTGTTTAGAAACCGCTAGAAGTTATTTTATTTCCCATATTTATGCAGCACCAGCATATTATACTGCATTGTACAGAAAACACTGAAGCATTCACACCAGTGGTTGCTTGAGATAAGCATATAGTCTAGTTTAAAAAACACAAAAGAGAGAGGATAAGATGAAATTCTGTGCTCCAAGTTATAATCACCAACCTTTTATTCAGATTTCATCAAGTACACAGTTCCCCCGCCCACTAACGATCATTTCATATGTATCAACACTCCTCCTCACCCACTACTCAAAGTGTGCATGATTATATTTTATCTTTTTTTTTCATGGCTGTTATTATAGATGGCTGACAATTACCAGTTCTGTGCCTAGCAGTAAGGAATTGGGTGAGATCCAAAGCTAACAGAACACAGACTACTATATGCTATATAACAAATGTTCAAGCACTTCCAGTATAAAGTATGCATAACAGGTGTGCTTTATTCCATTATTTGTTTGATGCATGCAGTCTGCTTGCCATTGAATAGTAAATGCACAGTTTATCATAGAATTGGGTTGTTTATAATAACATAGAAAGGATTGATTTGATATAGTTTGATTGGTCTTTCTTTCAGGACGGATTGTCCTTTTTCAATTGCTTTGTGCAATTTTCCTGACACATATGATCCTTTTATTGACATCTGTTGCCCGCATGTTCGTATTACATTTACACAAAAACACTAGTATGTTTTAAGACTGTGGAAGGAAACTGAAGGAACCCAAAGCAAAAAAGATATAGAAATTATGTTTTAACCTTAAAGCGGAGTTCCAGCCACAATTTTTTTTTTTTATATATTTTTAAAGGCAGCAGCTACAAATACTGTAGCTGCTGACTTTTAATCAGGACACTTGCTTGTCCAGGGAGCCCACAAAGTCGCCCCACCCGAGGCTGATTCGTCCACCAGCTCGGGTGCAGGCGCCGGTATTGCAACTAAGGGAAACCGGCTGTGGAGCCCATTGTTAATTTTGTTGACTAAAACAGTTTTGTCGACTACAAACGACTAAACCATTTTAGTTGACTAAATGAATACTATTTTAGTTGACTAAAATACAACTAAAACAATTGAGATGACTAAAATACGACTAAAACTAAAATGGCATTTTAGTCAAAAGACTAAGACTAAAACTAAATTGAAATTTGACTTCAAAATTAACATCGGTCTGTAGTGCATGTTCATACCTAAATACCATAAATAATATCATATTAGATTTTTCACTCCAGCAGCATATGAGTTTGGAAATTGTAGAGAAATGTTAAAGGTGTTGTAAAGGAAAAAGTTTTTTCACCTTAATGCATCATATATATATATATTTGTGCATTCACATCAGTCCCTGTCCTCCATGAGCTTCCTAAAGTCCCTAGCTCACATTCATACACATACTTACTAGGGCCAGTTTAGATGGGATACAATTAACCTACCAGCATGTCTTTGGAATGTGGGAGAAACCCCACACAGGCACAGGGAGAACATGCAAACTCCAGGCAGGTAGTGCTGTGGTTGGGATTTGAACTGAAGACACCAGTGTTGCTAAACAGAAGTGCTAACCACTTAGCCACTGTGCTGTCCTGAAATCCAAAGTCCTCTACCCTCAGATGCTTTTACAGGGGTGATCTTCCTGTGCTTCAAGGGTAAATACAAGAGGTTGCACCTGTGACTGGCACTCATCATGGGATGACTATGCTCACCCTTTCTGCCCCTGCTCCACTCAAAGAAGCCATACTATCGGTTGGCACAATGAAAAGCTCTCTATGAATGGAAGACAGGTGATGAATGAAACATCTGTTGTCTCCAATAAAAAAATGTTTTTCATTGTGCGACCCGGCTTCAATAAATGTAGCAAGAGGGAGGAAAGAGCGGGTATAGTCTGCAATTAAAAAGTATCTGCAACAGGTACCACTGCTCATTTTTACCCCTGAAGCAACGAAATTTCACCACTGTAGGGGTATCCAGGGTCAAAAGACTTCGTATTTCAGTCAAACACGGCAGCCACCAGCACACAGGACACACTTCATTCAAGGTAAATACTGTCCCTGGTGCTGTGTACAAAAAAAACACAAAATTTCAGCCTAAATGCTCCCGTGACATATACTTCCTTTTCCTTTGTTTTCATGCCTATCCTTTTAATCACTGGGAGTGAGGCTGGATTCACACGATGCCTGAAGGCTCCACCAGTGTTAATTTTGGCAGCAAATTTCGATTTAGTCTTGGGACTAAAATGGCATTTTAGTTTTAGTCCCATTTTAGTCTTCTGCAATTGTTTAGGTTTTATTTGTATTTAGTCGACTAAATCTCCAGTAGATTTCAGTTGACTAAAATGTCCTACGTTTTAGTCGACTAAAATCTCCAGTACATTTTAGTCTACTAAAATCTAATGGGTGTAATTAAATTGTAATTCATTAGTTAAAGGGGCTGTAAAGAAAAAAAAAATTTTTTTTATTTTTAATTACAAACTTGTTATACTTTCCTCCACTGTGCAGCTTGTTTTGCACAGAGCGGCCCCGAACGGCGTCTTCTGGGGTCCCTCGGCGGCTGTCTTGGCTTCTCCCCGCAAGAACTCACCACCTTCATGCGAGCGAGCTTGCATGGTGATGAGTTCTTGCGGGCACGCTCCCGTGATACAACCAGCGGCTATATATATATATGATGATTCACAAAGATAAAACAAAACCTCCTACATAGGCTTTACTTGTTTATCTGTAGTCTTCTCTTCCCTGCACCCCTTCAAAAGGGCAGAAAAGTGGTAAAATCCTTTTTCATCTGTCAGGGGCACAGGGGAAGGGGCAGAGATGCTGCAGTAACAGTGTGTGAGATGATTGGAGAAAGGCACCCCCCCCTCCACACAGCAGAAGAACAGTGTTCTGAATAGACGAGCTGTCTGTTGAGCTCCCCCCCTCCATCCTGATGCAAATTTATCTCATGTGTCGGGAAAACTTCTCAGAAGTGACTCATGCTGATAACAACAGCGGAAGGAAGCACCAGAGTGAAATTACACTTAGAGCTTTGGAGAGAGATAAGTAAACACTACAGATACATGTGCTTTGTTTAGATTCCATGACTTTAAAGCAAAACTGCTTACAGGTAGCAAGCTTTTTTTAAATGAACACTTGAGCCAGGCATGCGCTGCTGAGCATACATTCTCAGTTTGCTTTGGCTGGTGGTAAAATAACCCATGTGTACATGTGAGGGAGTTGCATCATCCATAGCTCTTCATATACGATGACCCAACCCAGATGAAGACAAGGGGAAGATGGGGGAAGATTGTGGTCATTGCATTGCTGATGCAAGGCACTGTGACAGTTTAGCCTTCCTTAAAGCGGAAGTAAACCCATCGATTTAACAGTTTTAAAAAGCAGTTACATTCCTGGCATGCCGGGAATGCCAACTGTCACATTGGTTGTGTTCTCAACCAAACTGTCAAACCATCCAATGGCTGGTGTCATAACTGGTCACATGTGTAGCATTATGGCAGTTGAAGATTAAACAGAGGCCAAGATGGCAGCTTCCTTGCCTGAAAATGATAGGAGGGTTTACTTCCACTTTAAGGTGTAATATGCTGAGCATACTTGCACATTCTGGCAAAAGCCTTGGGACCCACAGCGGACTTGAGTTTTTCCTTTTAAGGTAGAATTCTTCTAAACGCTTGATATATGGCTCCAATTAAGGTGCAGTATATCTTTAAAAGACTAATAGAAGTCGGGAAAATTGTTACTGGCAAAGCCTTTTGCTGGTTCTTCTTGATCTATGAACTGCTATATGGAAGTAATTGTACCTCTTAATGATTGGCAGCTTTTTCCTAGGCAGAAATCATCCGTCTTTTAATAAGAGTCTACAGCTCTTATAAAAATGAGTCTGTAAGGCTTTTTAACGGCATTTGTCTTACTCTTATCCAAGTTTATTCCCCATTAACAGTTATAGACAAACAGCAGTTTTACATGTATATAAAATGCTGCAAAATGGAGCCCCTGAGGTCTGAAAGACAGTCAAAATCTATTACGATAACAGCACACAGAAGAGCTTCTGTGCATCATGTAAAACCTGCTGAAGCTTTAAATGATACTGTAATAGATGCTTTACAGTATCGCCAACCAGTTTTATAGGACACATGGTAATCTTTAGCCCAGTGTACCCATTTTATTGCATCCAGACTCAGGATGCAAAAGAATGTTTATTCTAAACTGGTTGCATTTTGTGTGAAACAATAGCATCATTATAGAGAACACTGTAAAGGATTTTTATTGTTGTAATTGTAATTTGTAGCTCAGTCACCAATGCAAGGTCACATCTGCAATCTAGAAAACATTATTAAAACAAAGCTGACATTTAATGTGGTTTTATTTTGTCTGTCCTAGTTTCTTCTTTTCTCCCTCATCAACATGCTAAAGACATTTTTTTTAATGAAATCTTTATTTTTTTTATTACATATCTTAATTTAGACACAGTAGTGTCATCTTTATGTCTGTGCATTTCTGCCTAATGCAGACAGATCATGGCCGTTAGAAAGGGTCAGCGGGGTGCTGTACATAGATCTAGTTAGAGGAGCAATCTGCGAGCAATAAATTACTATAGCAATAAGCAATTGCTGCAAAGGAGAAGCTGGGTAGAGCTGAAAAAGCTCTGTCCTTGGGCTCTGTACTCTGAGCAAGTGCTTGACGTCACTCATGATGTCACATCCTTTTAAATGTAAAAACATTGCAGAAGCATTGTGTTAATGATGATCTGCTAAAGGTGCTTCTATGGATCGCTGTGTAGCACAATGGGAAACACAGAAGCTAATAGCTTCAGACCGCTAGCAGTTCCAGTGCTAGAGCTCACCGATGCTCCAGAAAGCATTGACTATGTTTAGTCCTAATACTGCTAGCATTAGTAATTAGATAGAAACGTATATTATATTTACTTCTTTTAACTTTTTTACAGTTCTTCAATTACTTTCTGGTTTTCAAGTGTAGGAAAATGATGTCATACATCCCAGGAGTCTTCATAAGGGGAGCAGAGGTTTCCCCAGATAGGCATACCCTCCTGCTTGCATGCCTGAGCTAAGGGCACATGGTTTCCACTAACCGAATGCTACATTAATCATCTGCCTTTACTCGAGATGGCCATGGCAAAAATGTTAGGAGGTGTTTTTCAAAGTGATTTCTTAGCAAAATAAAGCATGAAGACATGGAAGAATGGGGGAGTTTCCCTTGAATATTAACCGCTTAAGAACCAGCCACCGCAGTTATACTGCAGCAATGTGGCTGCTTCCTGCGAATCGCTGTCATTGCACGATGGCTCATACATGGCGATTTGTGGGCCAGTGGGGGAGCCAATCAGTGGGTGGGGTGGACTCAATGACCGCCGGCCACCCGCGATCGTTCCCTGCAGTGACAGAATGGGGAGCTGCCTGTGTAAACAAGGCAAATTTCCCTAATAACAGCGGAGATCATACAGATCCTGTCTTTCTGCTATGCAGGAAGTTGGATCTGTGTGTTTCCCCAGTCACACAGTACCCCATACAGTTAGTAAACACACTGGGGGAACACATTTACTGATCATTGTAATGTCACTGGTTCCCCAAAAAGTGTCAAATTTCAGTTAGGTGTCCAATCTAGAGAAAAGTGATCCACTGCTCCAGGTGTATGCAATGCCTCTATTGGAACCAAGTAGGAGTGCTAGCCCCAGCCCGCCTCTGTGCAAACTTGAGAAAAAGAAGAAATGGCTGCACTTCCAAAGGTTTCCAAAGCAAAAATACCTTTTATTGAAAACAAGGTTATAGGTATTATAAAAGGTATTAGTCACGTAGACGCATTCCACAAATCTAACCTGTGCTTAATCAATGATTAAGCACAGGTTAGATGTGTGAAACGCATCTACGTGACTAATACCTGGTGTCCTTGAAGTATCCTGGTTGTTTTCAATAAAAGGTATTTTTGTTTTGGAAACCTTTTGGATGTGCAGCCATTTCTTCTTTTTCTTAGGTGTCTAATCTGTCTAATGCAATGTCGCAGTCCAGCTAAAAATCACTGATCGCCGCCATTACTAGTAAAAAATAAATAAATAATAAAAATGCCATAAATCTATCCCCTATTTTGTAGACACGATAACCTTTGTGCAAACGAATCAATATACGATTGTTGTTTTTTTTTTTTTTACCAAAAATTTGTAAAAGAAAACATATTGGCCTAAACTGATGAAGAAATTTTTTATTTTTAATTTTTTGGATATTTATTATAGCAAAAAGTAAAAAATATTGTTATGTTTTTTTCAAAATTGTTGCTCTTTGTTTATAGCGCAAAAAATAATAACCGCAGAGATGATCAAATAACACCAAAAGAAGGCTTTATTTGTGGGAAAAAAATACATCAATTTTGTTTGGGTACAGCGTTGCACGACTGTGCAATTGTCTGTTATAGCGATGCAGTGCCGTATCGCAAAAAATGGCCTGGTCACTAAAGGGAAAAAATCTTCTGCTCCTTAAAGCGGAGTTCCAGGCTTTTTATATTTATTAAAAATTAGCAGCTACAAAAAGTGTAGCTGCTGACTTTTAATAAACAGACACTTACCTGCCCCATGGTCCAGCGATGTGGCCGCCCGGAGCGTCGCTCCTCTCCCCCTCCTCTCCGCCGGCGCCTCCATTGCCAGAGTGGGCACCCGGCTGTAACAGCTTTCGGCTTCATGGTCGGGCACACACTGCGCATGCGCGATTCGCGCTGCGCTCTCTTACTGGACAGGCGATCTCCTGGTACCTGTCACGTGTCCCAGGAGATCGCCTAAAGGGAGGGGCTGCCTAGGTGGAGAGGAGGAGTCGCCTAGGCAGCCCGTAGGAGGAAGTGGGACAGGGAGTCCCACTCCTAACGAAACCCCTACTCCCCCCCCCCCCCAAAAAAAAAAATTACATGCCAAATGTGGCATGTAAGGAGGTGAGGAGTACTTAAAGCGGAAGTTCCACTTTTGGGTTGAACTCCGCTTTAAGTGGTTACACACGAATTAAAAGCTCCATCTTTCCGAACACTTTGAACAAACAAACTATGTCCCTCACTAACCCGTGAGGCTGCTGGATGTGCGATATAAACTGTAGCTGCGGCTACATACAGCACTGTGTTCAGAGTGCAAGCTGAGACACTCTGTCTTATACCCTGAACACAGTAGAGTCTACCCCAGCAGCTCAGAGCAAGCAGTGTATTCTAGTCTTGGCTCACACCCGGAAGAGTGTGGTGTGCTGTATGTAGCCACAGCTACATATAGTTTCTACCACACATACAGGTTAGTAAAGGGGCACAGTTCATTTGGGCCGAACTATGTCAAGTGTGTGGAAAGTGGAATTCTTCTTTAAATGGCATCTTTGGTTTGTGGTGCTCAAATGCAGTGTAGTTCCCCTTTAATGAAAAAATCCAAACAGTAGGTCCCTGCAATAGGAAAGCGATAGTCTGTTTCTCCTACCCATTTCCAGGAAGGTTAAAGACTTCTGGTCCATTTTCCAACCTCTGAATCCCCACAGGACCCAGCAGTGACGTAGGGGCTGGAGGCGGGAACCATATCACTCAGTGGGGAAACGTGCAATGTAAGGAAGTTAGGAGACACAAGCCACCAGAGAAGTCAGTAAAATCCCTCTTCTATTGCAAGGGCATGCCATTTGGATTCTTTTTTTATTTTATTTTTATTTTTATGTGACAGTCTCTTTAAAGTATATGAGAACCAAATTGCTAATATCTTATAGTTTTAACATGCTAATGTAATTTAAAAAAATTGGTTTTAATATTTTTAAATCCACAAATTTCATTAAAATAATAACTAGTGATCCTAATATGCAGGTCCTTGTTCAGGCACTTGCTATAATAGAGTGACACCACTCCGTTCTTGCCTCCTGCATTTTCACACTGGCTTCAAATGGAGACTGCAAATTACTCTTTTAATACACAATTTGCAGGAAAGGGGTTCACTGTTGTCCCAAATGGGAAACTCACACTGAGAAACGCCATGCAACCATGCTGGAGTGCATGCATATAGGCTTGAAGTGCTTGCAAATAGGCGACAAAATATCAGGATAACTGACATGCAGTAAAGAATAAAGAAGGGTGAAATCATGTATTTTATAAAAAAAATGTGTAGGTGTAGCACAGCGATTTACCAAACAAAATGTTATCTGCTGCTCAAAAGTAGCATTGCGACAGTGCAAACCATTCACCTTTGCTAGATGAGTGACCTCTTGATTTGTCCTAATTGTGTTCTTGATTTTGTTGGTATCTTGCTTAATATATCTCCCTCATGGTTTCTAATGGCAGGGATGTTTAGAACTCTACGCAGAAACCATTACACTGTAGTTATATTTGTTTCTGTAAAGATGAAGTTAATGGCTTATGCCTTGTACACACGATCCGAATTTCCGATGAAACAAGTCCGATGGACTTGTTTCATCGGAAATTCCGATCGTGTGTGGGCCCCATCGTCTGTGTGGAACTCCGACGGAGAAAAAACCCACGCATGCTCAGAATCAAGTCAACGCATGCTTGGAAGCATTGAACTTTATCTCGGCTCGTCAGAGTATTTTACGTCACAGCGTTTTGGACGGTCGGAATTTAGTCTGACAGTGTGTATGCAAGACAGCTTGAGCGGAATTCCGATGAAAAATTCCATCGGATTTTAGACCATCGGATACTCCGATCCTGTGTACAGGGCATAACTGAAGCTTAGATGGCTAAAAGATGGCTAGTTAATGGTTGATCTGCGTTGATATGCAGAGAGCAATGCAGCCTCAAGGCAAGGGCATATAGAGAGACCAGTTGTTTTCCGTGTGTCCTGTTCACACCATATCGCTGCATTTTTACGCAGTGCCACTCGCAGCAATGCAGCTCGTCACAACATGCTGCCTTGCATAGACTTGAAATTTCATTTTGTAACCCTTCAATAAAGTTGAAAAACAAAAAAGTAAACAGTGGTTTAGATGTTGTGGCTGAATACATTTCTCAGGCTAAAAACGATTTAACCACCTCGCGCCCGCCGTACGACTATGTACGGCCGCAAGGTGGTTCTTAAATGCCAGGAGGCCGTCTTTTTACGGCCTACGCTCCTCCGGCCACTGGGCGTCACTGTAATGCCGATGCGCGTGCCTGGCGGCCGCGATGTCCGCCAGGTACCCGCGATTGGCCGGTACAGAAACAAGGACATGGATCTGTGTGTGTAAACACACAGATCCATGTCCTGTCAGGGAGAGAGGAGACCGATGCTGTGTCCCTTGTACATAGGGACACAGATCGGTCACCTCCCCCAGTCAGTCCCCTCCCCCCCACAGTAGTAATCACTCCCATGGCATACATTTAACCCCTTCCTCGCCCCCTAGTGTTAACCCCTTCCCTGCCAGTCACATTTATACAGTAATCAGTGCATATTTATAGCACTGTTCGCTGTATAAATGTGAATGGTCCCAAAATAGTGTCAAAAGTGTCCGCTGTGTCCGCCATAATGTCGCAGTCACGGAAAAAATCGCTGATCGCCGCCATTACTAGTAAAAAAAAAAAAAAAAAATTATAAAAATGCCATAAAACTACCCCTATTTTGTAAACGCTATAACTTTTGCGCAAACCAATCAAACGCGATTGCGATTTTTTTTTTTTTACCAAAAATATGTAGAAGAATACGTATCGGCCTAAACTGAGGAAAACATTTATTTATTTTAAATTGGGATATTTATTATAGCAAAAATCAAAAAATATTGTGTTTTTTTGAAAATTGTCGCTCTTTTTTGTTTATAGCACAAAAAATTAAAACCGCAGAGATGATCAAATACCACCAAAAGAAAGCTCTATTTGTGGGGAAAAAAAAGGACGTAAATTTTGTTTGGGAGCCACATCGCACGACCGCGCAATTGTCATTCAAAGCGTGACAGTGCCGAAAGCTGAAATTTCGCCTGGGCAGGAAGGGGGTATATGTGCCCAGTAAGGAAGTGGTTAAAATACAGAAAACACCTGTTGAACCTGCCAGATAGATGTGCATTAAACTGGAAGCAGAAAATCTTTGTTCTGTAAGCCAGTAATCCCCCTATTCATAAAAAAGGATATGAATAAAGGCAAACATGGAAACTACAAAAAAGACAAAATCGAAGGCGCACACACCTAATGAATGATAAAATCCATAAAAAGTGGGTACTCACAAAAAGCAACTCTTATTGAACCATAAAATCACACAGTGTAGAAACGTGCTAGATCACATCACGGGGTATAATCTGACGTGTTTCGGGATTAGGCTAGGTCTGAGGACGGTGTTCCCGCCTGAAACGCGTCAGTTTATACCCCATGATGTGATCTAGCACCTGTTTCTACACTGTGTGATTTTATGGCTCAATAAGTGTTGCTTTTTGTGAGTACCCACATTTTATGGATTTTATCATTCATTAAATGTCATTTGTAATGCGCTTGGTGTGTGCGCCTTCCATTTTGTATTTTTTGTAGTTCCCACTGGATCACCCCATCTGAGGACGGCAGCATCCACACAGTCTTGGGGATACTGATGTCCCTGTTGCCCTTCACTTTAGAAGACCCCTTTAGCGTTGAAAGTGACTGTCTTTTTTTGTGTAAAGGCATACATGGTTTTAGACTTGCTTGAGTGACGGACATAGCTTCCTCTGTAGAAGCCATGGCTGTGTTACTAGCTGCATTACCAGGTAAAAAAATTCCCAGTATGCAAACCAGCAACCAGAAAATGTTGTCTGTGGGATCCTACTTTGCAATCATTGAAGACACATTAAATACAGAAATAAATGCTTTGTTGTTTTTCTTTTTGTGCCTGGTTTAGACCTTCACTGCTTTGATACACTGAGCAGTTATCCTACGCTCTGTTGCTTTTATAAAATTGTATTGGATTAATAATACACAATCCATTTAGAAGAAAAATAGAACTCTGAGAAATTCTTGATCGTAACTGTTTGTGCAAAATGGTTATACTTTTGGAAAATTCCATTTTGTAAGACAGTACAAAAATGTCTAAAGTACAAAATTACAACAAAGTTGTTGGTTACTGAATAATTTACAACAAAATATAACATTATATTACAAATTAGGAATGCATTTTGTCAATTGTGTCTATGAAAGAGACTTTGTTGTGGGCGTCTGCCTCATGCCTTTTCTCTAATCTGACAAATTAACATTCTGAAGCTATAAAACTCCTCCTAGCCCTCAAGTTAATTGGCTACTGGACGAACAAAAAAAATGTGTTGCTACTCCCAAGAAGGCATGCTAGAACAAAAAAAATGTGTTGCTACTCCCAAGAAGGCATGCTAGATTTAAAGACACTAGTGTTGCTAGGCAGAAGTGCTAACCACTGTGCTGTCCTGAAATTTAAAGTCCTCTACCCCCAGATGCCCTTACAGGGATGATCTTCCTGTGCCTCAGGGGTAAATACAAGAGGTTGCACCTGTGACTGGCACTCATCAAGGGATGACTATACTATATTAAAGGAATATAGCCAAAGCTTTTTTTGGCCATACTTCTCCTGTGGGTCACAGGAGTTCTCTTAGTGCTGCACTTCAGTGACCCGTTTTCAGCTGACAGTGGGCTAATGCCATAGAGCAGGTCCAGGCTTTGCACAGAAGCCTGGACTGACAGCTTGCTCAGCTTCTCAGCAAAGCCACCGAGAGCCTGAGCCAGCCGCTCACACCCACCTCCACAGTCTGGTGCTCCAGTGAGTGCCAGAGGGGCAGAGCAGAGACCCAGAGTCTGACAGTCACCAGCTCTCTGCAGGCTGAGGACTGAGAGCTCAGTGATCAGCTGTTTGATTGCTCAGTTCTCAGTCTTAGAGGCAGCAGGGACAGTTGCAGCTATCTATCTGTATACCTAGCATGATTTTTTTTTGTTTTTTATATTCCTGAACATTTTTAAACCAGGGAAGGGCAGGTGGCTCAACTTATCACATGCTTAGCTGCAGGTAACCAGCCAGCAGAGACATAAGTATGTGTTGTGTGGCAAGGAGGCCTATTTTAAGGGTGAAACATGAATTCTTCAGGAATTTGCTGATATTACAATAAATGAGTACAAGGAAGAATTTGGTACGTCTTTAAATATTTCACATCCATGGGACTTTTTAAATTTTCCACAAACATATTAAGATTAGCATTTTTGCTTCACAGCGCAGTAAAAGTGATCTAGGGGGCCCTACAGCCGCCTTGATCACTCTTACTGTAAGTTGCTGGCTGAAGAAAATGGGACAAAGCGCAAGGCTGCAGTGTGAGGTTGTTTTACCTACTTGAATTCAGACAATTTATAAACGGCATATTGACACCAAGCGGTAAAGCAAACCTTTTGCATAAACCCCCCCCCCCCCACCCCTGTGGCCTAAGCAATCCTCAGTACCAATGCTGTTCTTTACTGCTGCTCCCCTCCTTTACTATTGCTGTCACTCTGTAAAAGTGGTACTTCTGAGCATGGAGGATCATGGGACTCATCACCACATAACCCCACAAGGCTTGGGACCTGAATAGCCAATCACTGGGCTTCACGCTGTTACACAGGGTAAGGATGACATTCCAAACAAGTGGCCACTGCTCCCTCCTATAACTGGTCTATTGCAGCAGGAAGCACTGGAAGGGCATCTATTTTTCCGGAAAGAAGAGGCTGCCGAAAAAATGGGACTAAGTGAACATGAGCCGATTACATCATTGATCAGAAAAGGATGGATTTCACAGAAAGGGATAAGTTAGGAAGCGTACACAGAGCAACAAGGTCACTAGGTAGGAAAGCTTGATATGGTGAAAATAGCATAGGATGGGTTTACTGTGCATTTGTTGACAATACCAGATAGTGGATATAGTGACTTCGTGGTGACTTCACCACATTATCAATCAGAAATCTGTGTATTGTCAATTTTCATACATCATATCACGGGGCACAGCACAATCTGTGTCCATAGGCATTTGTCCTTAGAGACCTTTTGAAATGTGTTTCTTTAGGGAGTTAGTTCTGAGAACTTCCACACTGTGGACAAATAATAATATCAGTGGCAAACCCTAAGGAAATTAAATCAAAGAGGCAATAAATGGAACCATATAAACTATAACTAATTAAAAGGTATTAAGAAGAGATGAAATCGCACCAAATGGCTGCTCAAAACCCTGAAAGTAATGAAACAATTCTATAAAACGTGTAAGTGAAATGTAGCTTATAATTGAATGTAATTGCTTATGTGCTCCCTTTTCTTTTCTGATGTGTCACGAAACAAAACCTTTTTAATTTAGACTCGTGTTTCATTGATCTCAGGAGACACTGTATAAATCATTCAGCTTCTGAAGTCTCTTCAGGAAACATTGGATTTTTTGGGTCTTTTATACATTTCACTTTATTTCACAATACACATGAAAGAAAGAAGAAACTGATTAAATGTATGGATGACTTCAAGTGTTTATTGTTCTCCAGTACTGGTTTCAGCATTGGTCTGAATTATAAAGAAAAGGCCCAGAGTGAAATATGTGTCTCAAAAATTGTCTGTTGATGGGATTCAAGTTAAAAATGGTCCTGATGGTAGTTTATGGGGAATGTTTATAGAACGTATCTTGGTGCTATGTTGATAAATCAAACAGGCAGAATTGAGTCTTTCCAACCTGTCTATCTACAGTGACCTTTGGTTGCTATGAGCAGTTATATTGCTGCTAATGTTCACAGAAATGTTGACCGGTGTTCAGAGGTTCATGTGACTTTTTTTTTTAGGGGGTAGTGGAAGCTGAAAAACTTGATTATGAACATTTGGTGTGTTTTGAAAGAAAAATATACAACTTATTTTACCAGGAACTAGTGACAACATTCAAAATTACTATTGTTAGTGCCTTCTGCTACATAGGGGTTGTCAATCTTTGCAGCACATTTATCATTACAATAATAACATTAATTACCATTTGCTGTTATGCCAAGAGGCTTATATAATTGTTTGCATGTTTAGAATTTGATCAAGTGGAATTTTAAATACACAATACGATATGCCACATAGCTAGGTTTTGTCTTCTTTTAAGCAAACTTGTGTTAGAGCTGTTTCTTTCAGGTAATGGCTTTGGGAGTAATTAATAGCTTTTATTTTGAGGCACCTTATTTGTTAACTGCTTTAACAATGCCAAAGCCAAGGTCACTTTACAACTTAATTAACACTGCTTGTAATGGGAGGATTATTTATTTCTGTATGCTATAATTAATTCAGTGGGCTGTACATAAGGTTAAAAGCAGGTACTTGAAAATTTAAAAGCTCACTCGACATTTGCTTTCATGAGTGAGCTCATTAATTGACAGGTTACCTATGCTGAGGGTATACACTGAGTCTGATTGCATCGCTTCAGAGAAGCAATTTCTCGGTTGTAATTTCAGTGGGATAAAGTGTTATTATTAGAGCTTATAACTCGATTCAGTACATATTAGAAAAGCAAATTGATTTGAGTACAAACCACAAGACAGTTTTCCTCTTCATGTATCTATCACTAATCACAGGGCTTAGATATGGCTCCCAAAAGGGAGGGGGATGGGGGTACTGTGGGTGTTGAAGATCTGGGCTTATACCATGTTCATTGCTCTCTTTTAATTTTAAACTGGTGGTCACATATTTGGCATGACTTGTGTACTGTATCAACTTGGCATATCCATTTTTTTGCAGTATGTAATAGAACAATAAGAATCTTTATGACTATTGAATAGTCAATTTTTTTTGTAATTATTTTATTTAGACATTGTGCATTTACAAACGAATGTGGCATTCCTACATAACAATTAAATGTGAGCAAGAGCTCTACAAAGAAACCACATTAAATAGTCAATTTTAGACAATTAAAGCGGAGGTGCCGCGGTAAAAAAAATATTAAAAGCCAGCAGCTGCAAATACAGCAGCTGCTGACTTTTAATATTAGGACACTTACCTGTCCTGGAGTCCAGCGACGTCCGCAGCAGAGGACGAGCAATCGCTCGTCACTCTGCTGCCCCCACCGCCATCCTCGGTGAGGGAACCAGGAAGTGAAGCCTTGCGGCTTCATGACCGGTTCCCTACGGTGCATGCACGAGTCGCGCTGCGCCGTTCTGAATGGTCCCCTGTGTTCTGGGAGCCGAGTGTCTCCCGGAACACAATGGGGAATCTGCGGGAAGTGACGTGCTTCCCGCAGAGAGGACTCCCGGAAGTGGGTGCAAATACCTGTCTTAGACAGGTATCTGCACCCCCCTCCCCCTGAAAGGTGTCAATTGTGACACCGGAGGGGGGGAGGGTTCCGATCAGCGGAAGTTCCACTTTAGGGTGGAGCTCCGCTTTAATGTGGTATTAAGGCTTGTTTGTTATTTAAAAAAAAAAAAAACATGTTATACTTACCTGCTCTGTGCAGTGGTTTTGCACAGAGCAGCTCCGATCCTCTTGTTTTCGGGGTCCTCCACCAACGTTCCTGGCCCCCCCCAGAGAAAGCCGCCCTGAGCCGTGGCTCTATGTGTCCATAAAGTACATGAAGGTTAAAAACTGTCAGCCTTTAGAACCACTTTAAAGGGGATGTAAACCCTCACATATACCCAGTGAAGTGAACAGCCTCAGATGAAACAAATCTCCCTACATAAGTTTTACTTATATGTGCTTTCTTCAACTTTTTAGACTGTTTAGAAAGTGCACATCATGTTTATTAGAATTTTCTATTCCTGTTCCACCACTGGTTGTGGATTCTTGGCATACACTGTGTGACAGCTGATTGGAGGAAAGGCACCCCCCCCCCCTCTTTACTAAGGCTGAGGAAGGAAGAAATGTGTAGAGCTGTGCTGTAAATTGACCAGCTGCTGGCTAATCTATTTATAGCACCCACCTCGACACAAATTTCAGGCTGGTTTTATCTCGGTTGTCGGAGAGCTTGTCAGAAGTTATGCTGATAACAAAAGAACCGAGCAGCAGAATGACACGAGACTTAGGGCTTTGGAGAGAGATCAGTAAACACTACAGATAGATGTGCCCAAATCAGTCAAAATTCATGAATGGGGTTTATATTCACTTTAGGGTTTGCCTTCTGGATGCATTTTAGGCTTTCTGCTTTTACTAGCATGTCCTCTTAAGTAAAGCCTTCAGTTTAATTTCTCAGACTGGTGTACCTCTGTTTGACACATGCTGGTAAAATTCTGTATTAATCGTCTGCTGTCCAGGTTACACAAAACTAGAATATGTGCACATCCACAATAAGCATCCATTTTGTCTTTTGATGCTATTTTTTACCCACTTGCCGACTGCCGCACGCCGATACTCGTCGGCAGAATGGCAGCGGTGGGCAAATGGGCGTACCTGTACGTCCCCTTTAATTTGTGGGCTAGTGGGCGTGCACGCACCTGCCGCTTACTGCGTGACCGTGCCCGTGGGTCCTGCGGACTCTATGTCCGCCGGTGTCCTGAGATCATGGCACTGAGAGGCAGAACGGGGAGATGCCTATGTAAACAAGGCATTTCCCTGTTCTGCCTAGCAACATGACAGGGATCTACTGCTCCCTGTCATTGGGAGGAGGGATCTCTGTCATGTTGTGAGATCATCCCCCCTACAGTTAGAATCACTCCCTAGGACACACTTAACCCCTTGATCGCCCCCTAGAGTTTAACCCCTTCCCTGCCAGTGTCATTTACACAGTAATCAGTGCATTTTTATAGCACTGATCGCTGTATAAATGACAATTGTCCCAAAATAGTGTCCAATGTGTCCACCGCAATGTCGAAGTCACGATATAAATCGCAGATTGCCACCATTACTACAAAAAAAAAAAAAATCCCATAAATCTATCACCTATTTTGTAGACGCTATAACTTTTGCGACAAACCAATCAATATACGCTTATTGCGATTTTTTTTTGTTCTTTTTTTTTTACAAAAAATATGTAGAAGAATACATATCGACCTAAACTGAGGGAAAAAAAATTATATATATTTTGGGGATATTTATTATAGCTAAAAGTAAAAAAATATTGCTTTTTTTTCAAAATTGTCGTTCTTTTTTTGTTTATAATGCAGAAAAGGAGTTTGGGACTTTAGATGAGGTTCAAAACAAGGTAGGCGTACGGTAAAGGAAACATGTTTATTAACATGAAGAAATGTGGTGTACTGTCTGGGTCAATGGGGCTGTACATAAGAACATAATTGCAATAGACATTGAGGGCACATATTAATATCGACTTGGAAACTCATGACACATGGCATTACATATGAAACATGGACATCAAGGATATACAATGATATCGATCAACAATACATAACAATATGGAAGGAATGAACCGCTCCCATAGATACAAAAATGCACACACATAAATCCCTAAAATGGCACAGTGCAAATATCGTAACATGCGATAAAAGTTGAAATTCATATGTGCTTGTCAATCATCTTTTGCGGTATGCACGGCTTTTGATACTATGGGCCGCCTTCTTGTTGTCATCCATCCGGAAGTTGCGATGCGCTCTGCACGTCCCTCCTCTGCTCCTTCCCCCGCCCCTTTGGGTAGGGGTTTCCCGGGGCTTTGGGCGGCGTCCACAGCGTATCGACGTCACGCCCACGTGACTCGCGTCTGACGCCAATTGGTGTCATGACGCGGATCACGTCACTACCATCCCAGCCTCTCACAGCCTATGGGGGCAAGCCCCTGTCGTGGGCGGGTTTTTCCCTCCTTCCGATTGGAGCCCCTCCTAGCATGTGATCGGCCCGCGTGACGTTGGTGCACGCCAACGTGCGATTGTACGTGGGAGGAAGGGGGTATAACTAGGCTGCCTACACACAGTCCTTTCTATCTCCATGGGATCACGCCACATTGCTTAGAGACTCCGTCCCTTGCTGTTTTATACTCAGGTAATTTTGCTATCAGCTGCCCCTGCTCTGGACAACACCCAGGGTGGTTACTGGATATTCTTCCCTGTTTCTTATACAATCTTTCTATTTTTTGAATGCAGATTTACTGGCGTGCCCCTATAACTGACCACCATTTTGGCGCAGCACCCCTTTTTGGTCATCTCCTTCCTGGTCCATCTTGGACCTGCGTTTCAGTTGCACTTGGCGCATTATCCTCAACTTCCGGAACTGACACCCTCTGGCTGACTCTGGTTCAAAACCACACTTGCCCTTACCATCCACACTATTCACCTGTGATTTGGGTGCATCCGCCCCTGATGAGTGTGCAAACACGAAATGCGTCGGGCAATTTTAGGATGCCAACGTTTTCCCACATGGGTAATTTCAGGATGCCAACGCATTTTTACGTCACCCCAACAATCCATCCACTGATTGACAAGCACATATGAATTTCAACTTTTATCGCATGTTACTATATTTTGCACTGTGCCATTTTAGGGATTTATGTGTGTGCATTTTTGTATCTATGGGAGCGGTTCATTCCTTCCATATTGTTATGTATTGTTGATCGATATCATTGTATATCCTTGATGTCCATGTTTCATATGTAATGCCATGTGTCATGAGTTTCCAAGTCGATATTAATATGTGCCCTCAATGTCTATTGCAATTATGTTCTTATGTACAGCCCCATTGACCCAGATAGTACACCACATTTCTTCATGTTAATAAACATGTTTCCTTTACCGTACGCCTACCTTGTTTTGAACCTCATCTAAAGTCCCAAACTCCTTTTCTGCATTATTGTACCAGGGATGGAGGCACAGAGATGTGCCTCATTTAAAGTCCCACCTATGCTGTTGCATAGACTCCCCCCTCTCGTTTTTTTGTTTATAGTGCAAAAAATTTAAAAAGCAAAGGTGATCAAATACCACCAAAAGAAAGCTCTATTTGTGGGAAAAAAATTTGTTTGGGTGCAACGTCGCACGACCGCGCAATTGTCAGTTAAAGCGACGCAGTGCTGTATCACAAAAAGTGCTCTTGTCACGAAGGGGGTAAATCCTTCTGGGGCTGAAGTGGTTAATGCTTGATGCATGCTTCAATTTTAGTTTGTCATTCAAAAATTATTTGTAGTTTAAAAGTTTCCTGTTAACATTCGGTAAAGCAAAAAAAAAGACAATTTTTCAGTGAGCAGATCCTGTTGAAAACTTCTCAAGATGTTTGTGTTTCTAATACAATTTCATTATTTAACGGAGTATCTAATTTGCTGATTTTACTACACCTACAGTTTCCTACAGGATTCACAGCAAATGCCATATTTTTCCATTTGCTAAAGGGACCAAAAGCACATGTGAAAGCATTACTTGAAATTAATCTTGTATGTTTTTCAGTGGTAGATGGTGAGCAAGGTAAAACTATAAATGTTTCCATTCAGATATAAATGTGTGATTACACAGCTTGTGAAATTTTCAGCAGTTTGTTGCTAAAAAGGCATAGTTCTTGAATGTAAGAATGTCAAACTATGATATTGTGTAGCAAATAGTCTGTGGGTTGAGAGCAGCTAATCTACAGATCCTTTGGAAACGCTAAAGATGAAAAATGTCTTTACATTTAAGGGGTTGTAAAGGTTTGTTTTTTATTTTCTAAATAGGTTCCTTTAAGTTAGTGTATTGTTGGTTCACTTACCTTTTCCTTCAATTTCCCTTCTAAATGTTTCTTTTCTTTGTCTGAATTTCTCACTTCCTGTTCCTCCTCAGTAAGCTTGCCCCCATCATCCGAGCCATTCTGGCTGGGGGTTAGTCAGCGTGCTCGCGGGGAGATGCTGAGAACGTGTAAAATGAACCTTTACAACCCCTTTAATTTTGGTGGGTTTAGCATTAGTGATGCCTAATAATATTTCCCTGATGGCTTTTGAATAATCAGATATCCCAGTAGGCTTTACAATTTAATGTAAATACATTGACAGAGCATTTATTTGTGATTTGTGTTTTTTTTTTTTTTCCTCCAACTTCCCTTTTAAACATAAAAAATAATGTGGCAGTAAGATTTAATATGCAGTGAAAATCGTTTTTGATAAGTTTTATTCTATTGATCAAGAACTCAAAATAAGAATGTAAACGATTCTGAAACTTGTGATTTTAGTCTCTGTCAAGTTAAAGCTATCATCTTAGGTAGGGGTATCAAGCCATAGTAAAGCTTTCTGTGTGAAAGCCACACTGCCTCATCAAGGCTCCTCTGTGTGGGGGGTGGTCCCTAAATCTAATCTAACAAAGCTCCCATTCTGGGACATATAAAGCAATAAATACATTGATGGCAGGTACCCCTGGATTTCCATACATTGAATTCACCTTGTAATTCTCCATCCTCCTGTTTTTTTTTTTTTTTTATCTCTTACCATGTAAACTTTCCCTGTCAAGGCAACCAAGGCCCCTTTCAGATGGGTGTTCCGATGAGGTCCTCCTGTCAGTTTTTTAGGTGGACCTGGTCGGAAGGTCCATTCATTCCTATGGACAGGTGGGTGTAAGGAGACAAGTGGGGGAGAACTGCGTTCTCTTCCATTTAGGCAGAGCAGATCAGAGGTAGCCGAGTGCAAATGGACAGCAGAATGCATTTTACTCCCGGTTGCCCATGGGCTCTGCCCAAGTTCACTCTGCAGAAACTGAGCGGACATGGATGTGTCATCTGCCCACTCTGCTCCGATCAGCAGGCAATCGGCTCACAGAGCCCCCCTGCTTATGGCAACCAAATCTGTGAAGTGTCAAAGTGGCCTGAAAGGTTAATGATTTGTTTATTTATCTGTAGTTGATTAGTCACTGTTCTGATTTTTCTCCAACTAGTCTTGAAAGCTCTTCTCTACTTTTGTACATCAGATAGTTGTAGCAGACAACCAGTTTTTTTTTTTTTTCCCCTGCATTCTTTCAGAGAAAACAACAAATATGTAACAAAATATGTAATACTGTACATATGATGCCCACAAGCTTTGTCTCTGACATCAGTGCTTCTTCTAGGATAATGAGATAATGTAACTTCTGAGAATACACACAGGAAATAATCAATCCTGGGACCAAGGAATGCCAAGATTGTACATGGAGCCACGCATGTGTATCCCAGTTTGCAATCTTTAGGCAAGAAAAACACCAACCCATCAGGCGGTATGCTACCATAAAACATCATCTTTAAGATGTCTTCTCTCATGTCAGTAGTTAAAGTGGAGTTCCGCCTTGGGGAAAAAAGTAAGAGTCAGCAGCTACAAATACTGTAGCTGCTGACTTTTACTATATGGACATTTACCTGTCCAGGAAGCCCACAATTCGGCACCCCAGCCGATCTTCGGATCCACTGTCGGGTGCAGCCACCACCATTCCAGGTAAGGGAACCTGGCAGTGAAGCCTTTTGTTTTCACTCCGGTTCCCTACTACGCTGCGCTTTCTCAGTTCCCCCCGAAAGGTTCCAAATGTGACACCGGAGGGGGGAGGAAGCAATTAAACAGAAGTTCCACTTTTGGGTGGAACTCCGCTTTAACATTAAGAAATTATTCCGTGTGGCTGCACTTCCAAAAATCCTTGTATTGAAGCTTCAAATGACAAGTGGTTGACAGATGGAGCAGGGGACAAAGAGGTAGACACATTTACCGCAAATGTTAGCGCTTAGTCATTACCAGGTAATGACTAAACGCTAACATTTGTGCGAAATGTGTCTACCTCTTTGTCCCCTGCTCCATCTGTCAACCACTTGTCATTTGAAGCTTCAATACAAGGATTTTTGGAATTGCAGCCACCCGGAGTTATTTCTTCATGTTACACAGCATGCGAGCCTGGCTAGCGCCTGACTAGTGTGTGTGGGGATTAACCAGAGACTCACTCACCTGGAGCAGCTTTTCTTGATTCATGAAAGATTGTCAGCTTCAACATTACTTCCAGAATGTCCTTAAAGCAGTGGTTTTCATGGATCTTAGAACTTTGAATCCTCTGTATGCTGGTTAAAGGCTTTTTATTGCCTATGCAAATGCCTACTTTCTACAAGTCGAGTATGTCCCTCTAGACCAGGGGTCTCAAACTGGTGGCCCTCCAGCTGTTGCAGAACTACAATTCCCATGAGGCATTGCAAGGCTAAACAGTTACAAGCATGACTCCCATAGGCAGAGGCATGATGGGACTTGTAGTTCCGCAACAGCTGGAGGGCCGCAGGTTTGAGACCCCTGCTCTAGACTGCCATGAGACGATGCCCCATTGTTTACTACTCAAGCAGGGAGCAAGTATTGCATTGTGGGATGTGGAGTAAGGGCATTTTCTTTATCGTACATCATGGGACACAGAGCCTTAAGTAATTTACTTAATGGGTAATAGGCCTACCTTCAGGTGTTGACACTGGTAAACCCTAATTAAGGAAGTTTACTCCCTATATAACCCCTCCTCCTTCCAGGAGCACATCAGTTTTTTCGCCAGTGTCTAAAGGTGTTGGTCACGAGTGAAGATGTGCTCTGAGGAGCTCCAGGAGGGATCCATGCTGGATTTAAATTCCTCCATAAAAAGAAGCCAGATCCACCACAGTGCCACTGTGGCCTAAATGGATGGTACCTGGGACCTCGTATCCGAAGCACGAGGTTTTGCCTGTAACGCCTCTCTTTGTAGGGCTTGGACCCCAGGAAACCAGGGCTTAGGTCTTGTTACATTACCTATTTGCTTCCTGATGGGGTGCTATACATGGCCCAAGGCAGTGGAAATCCCTTTTCAGGGACCCCCGTCCTTGAAGGTTTGGCTAAACACAGCCCACCGTGATGGGTGAAAGCTGGATTTTTTTCTGTTAATTCAGAAAATCCTGCGACGATGATAAGGTAAGGAAGAAACTTAGGTATTTTCAATGTCTATGTATTTCTTCCATTAAGGAAAAGAGATTGTCATGCCTTAAAGTCTCCTCTAGAGGGAGCCTATGCACTTACCATACTCTGTCGTCTTCACTAAGCTCAGTCCGTGCTTGATTGGTACAGCAGGTGGAAGGGAGATTCTTACCAAGGTAAGATAAAGTCTTTTAAAATAGTTTTTCCCCCCCCTCTGATGGGACCAGTGGGTTAGGGAGATAGCAGCGCTGCACCCCCCTTACTTACCCCCTCCCCCCGCCGTGGGGGACGCAGAGGTCCCGCTATGTACCACGATAGGATTGTCTGGCTGTTTTTTGTTTCTCTGCCTCATTGCAGTCTCTGCTCCCCTCCCCCTCCTCTTGTTTGGTCAGGGATCCATAAAAAAAAACTTTTTTTTTTTTTTATGGAAAAAGGGGGCGGAATTTTTTTCCGGAGGGGGCGGAGCCTAAACACAGTACCGCGAAAATGGGAAACATATAGCCATGTCAGTCTCTCCTCCGCTGCTGAGGAGGAAGCATACACAGAGACACACAAGCTGTGAGACACGTATGGGTTGCACTGGCATTCCTGATTCAGGAACGACACTCTTTTCAGCACTAGGTTGAAACTTTATAGCGGCTTTTAAAGTCATGACTATTTTCAGCGATTTAGTGCAATTTGTATAGCGCCTCTGTTTTTGTACTTAGGACTATGCCTACCAAAAAAGACACCTCAAGGGCCAAAAAAGCAAAGATTTCACCCCCAGGCATTGAGACTTCTAGCTGTAATTCCATGCTGTCATTCTCGCCTGAATTACCAATTATGGCAACACAGGGTGAGCCATTGGAACAAATTGATGGTGCAACTGCCTCTCACATCTCAGCACCTAGATATGTGACTGAAGATGCCCTCTCCTCCTCCCTCCAGGGTATGGAAGAAAGATTAGCGGCTTTAATCGCATCCTCTATTCAGAGTGATAAGAAACGTACTAGCCCTTCCCCCACTTTAGCTTTACTAGGGGAACAGTGGACTCACGATGAGGTGTTACCCTCAATCGATCAGGAAGAAAGACAAACCGATGATTCCTCCTTGGAGGAGACAACGGTAGATGAACCTTTTTCAGCTTCCCAAACTGAGAAATTGCTGATACAATCTCTTACAGAAATGGTTCGCTCCACCTTCATGCTGCCTCTAACAGAGTCTCATGAAAACCCGGCCTCTTCCTTAGGTTCTTTGAAACCTTCCCATGCTTTGCATGCGTTTCCAGCACATGCATTGCTAGAACAGCTTATTTTTACGGAATGGGATCATCCGGATAAACATTTTCTCCCTCCTAAGAGTTTTGCAAATCGCTATCCTCTGGAGGAGAGATTCTCCAAAAGATGGAAAGTACCAGCAGTTGACGCTGAGATTTCCAATGTGAATAATAACTTGACTTGTCCTGTAGACAATGCACAAATGCTTAAGGATCCAACAGATAAGAAGTTGGAATCCCTGCTAAAATCTGCTTTTTCCATAGCAGGTGCTGTCACTCAGCCAGCAGTCGCCGCAATAGGCGTCTGCCAATCCCTAAAGGACCAATTTAAATTGGCCCTTAGAGAACTTCCTACACAACAAGCTCGGGATTTGGCTGAACTACCTAAGGCATTATGTTTTGCCATAGATGCCATTAAAGATTCCATTCACCAGGCATCCCTCCTTACGCTTATGCTTGTACATATGCACAGGATCCTGTGGCTAAAGAATTGGTCAGCTGAAACGCCATGTAAGAACCTCCTAACTGGGTTTCCCTTCCATGGGGAGCGACTTTTCGGAGAGGACTTGGATAAATATATCAAGACAATTTTTTAGTGGGAAAAGCACGCTTTTACCCGTCAAAAGAAAATACAAACGCCCTTCATTTAAACGGGCCCTTTCCCCTGCGCCAAGGGCTTCCGCCTCTAAGCAGTGGCGACGGCCTCTGCCGTCAGACTCTAGAGGAAGACCTCAGTCAGACCCAGGCTCAAAAGAAGCCCTGGGGTAGGAAATCTGCAAAACAGAATCCTAAAGCCTCGTCATGAAGAGGCAACCCCCCTCACCAAGGTGGGGGGAAGACTTCTGCACTTTTCAGAAGTCTGGAAAAAGGAGATTCAGGACACATGGGTCATCTCCACGGTAACGCTGGGATACAAGCTGGAATTCCAGAACTTTCCACCATCTCGTTTCCTAAGATCAAGCGTACCCAAGGATCCAGAGAAGAAACAATCTCTGTTTCAAGCACTAGACCGATTAAGATCTCAAGGGGTGATCATACAGATCCCCACAAGGGAACAAGGTCTGGGGTTTTATTCAGATCTTTTCATGGTACCAAAACCAAATGGAGACGTCAGACCCATTCTAGATCTAAGAAAGCTAAATCAATTCCTGAAGATCCGCTCCTTTTGCATGGAGACAATCAGATCAGTAGTTTCTATCCTTCTAGGAGGAGAACTTCTCGCGTCAATCGACATCAGGGATGCATATCTGCATATCCCTATATTCCCTGCTCATCAAAAATTTCTGCGGTTCGAATTAGAACAACAGCATTTCCAGTTTGTAGCCCTGCCCTTCGGGCTAGCCACAGCACCCCGGGTGTTCACCAAGGTGCTGGCCCCACCTCTAGCCAGGTTAAGGGCACAGGGCATAACAATCATAGCATACCTAGACGATCTATTACTTATAGATCAATCAGTGATTCGCTTGGAGCAAGCTATACGCACTACAACCGACTATCTGAAAGCATTGGGATGGATTCTCAATCTGGAGAAATCTTCCTTAATACCGCTAAAAAGACTGGAGTACTTGGGTCTGATCATAGACACAGCCCAGGAAAAGGTGTTCTTGCCTCTAGCAAAGATCAACTCCATAAAAGAATTGGTACGGCGGGTCAGGTCAAATGGCAATCCCTCCATTCGCCTCTGCATGAGGTTACTAGGAACCATGGTGGCTTCATTCGAAGCAGTTCCTTTTGCCCAGTTCCATTCAAGACTGTTGCAAAACAGTATCCTGTCTGCTTGGAACAAAACAATTCAAGCCTTAGACTCGCCAATGCGGCTGTCCCAAAGAGTGGCCCAAAGCCTCACTTGGTGGTTACTAACCCAGAATCTGCTGAAGGGAAAATCCTTCAGACCAGTTATCTGGAAGGTCGTAACGACGGATGCCAGCCTCTCAGGCTGGGGAGCAGTACTAGAAAGGACAACAAGGACAATGGTCAAGGACCGAAACAGGCTTGCCCATCAATATCCTAGAGATTCGGGCAGTACGTCTGGCTCTAAAGGCCTGGACTTCCAGGCTACAGAATTACCCTGTCAGGATTCAATCCGACAATGCCACAGCTGTGGCCTATATCAATCACCAAGGGGGCACCAAGAGTCTCTCAGCGCAGAGAGAGGTGAACCATATTATAACTTGGGCAGAAAGGAATGTTCCTTGCCTTTCTGCAATATTCATTCCCGGAGTAGAGAATTGGCAGACGGACTACTTAAGTCGCCAGCAGTTATTCCCAGGGGAATGGTCGCTTCACCCCGACATATTTCGGGCTGTTTGCCAAAGATGGGGGACTCCGGACGTAGATCTCCTAGCATCCAGATTCAACACGAAGTTGGTCAACTTTGTGGCCAGAACAAGGGATCCATTCGCATGCGGCACGGATGCGTTGGTGACCTCATGGGATCAGTTCTCACTGATATATGCATTTCCCCCCATCCAGTTGCTGCCTCGACTTCTTTGCAGAATCAAGCTGGAAAGGAAGCCGATTATTCTGGTAGTACCAGCATGGCCCAGAAGGTCATGGTATGCAGAAATTGTAAAGATGGCAGTGGAGGGCCCATGGTCCCTCCCACTACGGTCAAATCTGCTCTCTGAGACCGATATTCCATCCTGCCTTACGGTCTCTAAATTTAACGGCTTGGCTGTTGAAACCCACATTCTAAAGAAACGTGGGCTTTCCGGGTCAGTTATCTCCACCCTGATCAATGCCAGGAAGCCAGCTTCCAGAACTATATATTATAGAGTCTGGAAGGCTTATGTTTCCTGGTGTGAATCCAAGGGTTGGCACCCTCTGAGATATATCATAGGCAGAATTCTTGCCTTTCTACAATTAGGGGTAGAGATGAAGTTGGCCTTAAGTACTATTAAAGGCCAAGTCTCAGCTTTATCGGTCTTACTTCAAAGACCACTTGCTACTCATTCTTTAGTCCGGGGCTTTATACAAGGAGTAATGCGGCTTAATCCGCCCGTCAAACCTCCCTTGAATCCCTGGGACTTGAACTTAGTTTTGTCTGTGTTACAAAAACAGCCATTTGAACCGATACAACATATTCCCCTAGTCCTTCAGACAAGGAAGTTGGTATTTTTGGTTGCTATATCCTCAGCAAGGAGGGTATCAGAGTTGGCTGCTCTTTCTTGTTAAGAGCCGTATTTAATTTTTCATGAGGACAAAGTGGTACTACGCCCTCGTCCAGGCTTTTTGCCAAAAGTAATTTCAGGTTTTCACCTGAACCAAGATATTGTCCTGCCATCGTTTTTTCCAAAACCATGTTCCAGGGAAGAAAAGTCACTACATTGTCTTGATGTGGTGAGAGCAGTGAAAATCTATTTAAAGAAAACTGCTCAGATTCGTAAGACTGATGTCTTATTTATTCTGCCGGAGGGTCCTAAGAAGGGACAGGCAGCGTCGAAATCCACTGTCGCTAAGTGGATTCGGCAAGTGATAATTCAAACTTATGATTTAAGGGGCAAGATTCCCCCGTTTCGAGTTAAGGCGCACTCTACCAGGTCGGTTAGTGCTTCTTGGGCAGTGCGTCATCAGGCCTCCATGGCTCAGATCTGTAAGGCCGCAACTTGGTCTTCAGTGCATACATTCACAAAATTTTATCAGGTGGATGTAAGGAGGTATGAGGATATCGCCTTCGGGCGCAGTGTGCTGCAAGCAGCAGTGTAGATCCTCAAGTCTGGGTGTACCCTGCGGGTTGTTTCTCCCACCCCTCAAGTGGCATTGCTATGGGACGTCCCATTAAGTAAATTACTTAAGGCTCTGTGTCCCATGATGTACGATAAAGAAAATAGGATTTTTATTACAGCTTACCTGTAAAATCCTTTTCTTGGAGTACATCATGGGACACAGAGGTCCCTCCCCTCTTTTGGGATTTAGACATATTGCTTTGCTACAAACACTGATGTGCTCCTGGAAGGAGGAGGGGTTATATAGGGAGTAAACTTCCTTAATTAGGGTTTACCAGTGTCAACACCTGAAGGTAGGCCTATTACCCATTAAGTAAATTACTTAAGGCTCTGTGTCCCATGATGTACTCCAAGAAAAGGATTTTACAGGTAAGCTGTAATAAAAATCCTATTTTCTCTTTCATCCATGGATGGACACAGCTTCCTTATATTCTTGACATTAGGGTTATGTTCCGTCTATTAGGAGAGGACTAGGCAGACATGTTAGATATTTAAAAACATGTAACTATAGCAAAGCTGAACAGCCCTGCCCAGGGGGAGGTACCTCTGGCCATAACCCCTCACCCTGCACTCAGCAGCTCAGTTTTTTTCTGCCTAGTGTAGGAGAAGGACCTGGCTCCCTAGGGGCCCATTGGTCCTGGAAAACTTTTTTTTACTTTTTGATCCTGAGATCTACTATCAACTGCCGGCTGGGTGACAGGCTGGATAATATAGATCCTTGTAGTCCGGCCATCGAGCGTGAGCAGGCCTTTAGCTACGCGCTGGGTCGGCCACGACATACCCCATTTGCTCCATGGGTGGTCGGTGAGCTATATGCTCCGGGGCTCACATATGACCAGGCTACTGCTGTCCGAGTCACAGTGGGCCGTGGCCGACAGCCACTCCGTACTGCTCGGTGATGGGTCTGTCAGGAACGCGTCCAACAGTCATCGCAGGGACGTGTAAGTAAGGATCCTCCTGTCTTAGCAGGATGGAACAGCTGGGCTTTCCTGGGGTGGTCGATTAGGGGTCTCTCGCCCTCCCTTTCCTCTCTCCCCGTCCATCCCTCCTCCCCATGCATTGCTGGGCCTGCTGTGTACCTCACCGGGGGGTCCCTGAGGGGGGCTCCAGGTCCTGGCTGGGGGCTGCTGCGGTGTGTCCAGGTCCGCTCTAGTGTGGGTGGTCTGCCTTGTGGGGGACCTCCACACGGAGGCCCAGTGTTTTTTGCGGCCTTTTATTTTTACCTCAGAACGATCGGCGCCATTTTCCTGTAGCCACGCTGTTCCTAATGCTAATACAGCTGGCGGCCATTTTCTTGTAGCCGCACTGTTTCTTTGGCTCATACAGCGGGCGGCCATTTTCTTGTAGTTGGCGCTCTTTTTTTCTGAGGCAGCTGGCGGCCATCTTTTTGTGGCTTTAACATTGGTTTTGGCCTCTAGCGCTGGTTTTGTCATTCTGAACAGCACGAACGGCACAGATCACCTCAGACACACACTGTGCAGGAGTTAGAGTGGACTGCAGCGCTGAGCAGTGCCTGGTTCAGGGCGGTTAGTCCTCTGGGAATACCGCTCGGTCTGTAGCAGCTAGGAGGGTGGGCCTTTTTTGTACCTTGACTTAGTCCCTGAGTGGCTGTCAGGTGAGCGGGTCAGCATGGCGTCAGAAGCTGGCGCTTCTTCCCCAGACATTCCGGTGGTAGCAACTGGTGCCCCTGCACCTGCGATACCTATGGACGCTTTGTCGGCAGTCCTGGAATAATTTGTTGCCAGGGTGGAGGCGGTGTGCGTGATAAGTGCTCCAACAAGCGCCTTCTCCTGCGCTGACCCGGACACAGAGTCTTTCTCACTGTCTGAATGGTCCTGATCCACATACTTTGACTCTTCAGAACAGGGGCCCTGTGTCACAGCCAAGCCAGAGTCTGAGTCAGCGCTATTCCCAGAAGATGGTGGGGGAGGGGGCGCTTTTTACCCCCTTTTCGGAAACCCTCAAGCTAGAGGATGCGGCTGGGGTATCTACTGAGGTGTCGGTCCCTTTTGGGTCCCACAAGCCGACCCGCACTACTAAGGTGTTAACTTATGTAACTTATTTTGCTAAGTTTATAGACAAAGAATGGGAACAACCGCAGAGGACCTTTTCGGTCCCAAAACGCATGGCGGTCCGTTACCCATTTTGTCAGAAGGCTCTCCTCAAAAGGTTATCTTCCCCGGTTGTGGACCAGCCCCGGTATCCAGGTTAAACAAGGTAACCACAATTCCGGTTGAGGGGACCCCTGCATTTAAGGATCCTGCAAATAGGAGGTCCGAAGCGGTGGCCCGGTCCATGTTCACCATGCTGGGGTCAGCATTATGGCGAGTATTGACTGCGGCCCTGGTGTCACAGACACTTACTGAATGGGCAAAATTGTTACACCGGGAGTTGGAGAAGCAACGGGTTTACCCGGTCTGCGTAGAACTGGCCGACCAGTTGGTGCATGGCCTTAAATATGTCTGCGATGCAGCCCTGGATACAGCTCCCCTGATTTCCAGAGCCTCTGTATCTGCTGTGGTACTGCGTCGCCTGATTTTGGCTAAAATGCTGGTCCGCGGACCAGACTTCCAAGAAGGCTCTGGCGGATTTGCCCTTCCAGGGAGAGAGGTCATTTAGAGCCTCACTGAACGACATTATTAAGAATGTCACTGGGGGTAAGAGCACGCTGCTACCACAATCCAGAAAAGGTAAGGAGCCACGCCGTAGGCCAGGGCCGCTCAGAAGCATTTTTTTTGTCAGTCTGGGCCCGCACGTAAGCGTTCCCAGGCCGACAAGGGGCCAGCTGAGGGACAAAAGCGTCAAACAAGCCTGCGAACAAATTTGCTACTGCATGAAGGTTTGCCCCCACCCGACTCTCGGGTGGGGGGTCGCCTTGGCGAGTTTTCAGCTCGATGGACCTCCCTGCTTTCCGACCAGTGGGTTTGCGAAGTAGTTTCATCAGGGTACAAGATAGAATTTCTTTCTTGTCCACCAAACTGATTTTTTCCCTCCAACCTTCATCTTCTTCTGGCTCGTCGGAACGCTCTATTTGGGGCAGCGCAGGACCTGCTGAGGCGCGGGGTAATAGTACCTGTGCCGCTGCCAGAAAGGTTTCAGGGATTCTACTCCAATCTGTTTGTTTGTAGTCCCAAAGAAGGACGGGGTCCGTCTAATCCTGGACCTCAAGGCTCTCAACTCCTTTGTAAAAGTACGAAGGTTCAGGATGGAATCAGTTCGCTCTGTAGTCGCTGCACTCAATCCGGGAGATTTTCTGGCGTCCTTGGACTCATACTTGCATATCCCCATATATGTCGGGCATCAGAGATTTCTGCACTTTGCAGTCGGGGACGATCACTACAAATTTGTGGCTCTCCCTTTTGGCCTGGCATCGGCACCAAGGGTTTTCACCAAGGTGCTCGCCCCGATTCTGGCCTTGCTGAGACAGCAAGGAATCGCTATTGTGGGCTACATGGACGACCTCCTTCTGAGAGCTGCTTCAGACTCAGAATTAGAGGAGGATGTGGCGATTGCCAGTCAGACCCTTCAAGAATTTGGTTGGGTACTGAACCTCCAGAAGTTGGTGTTGGTGCCGACTCAGCGCCTGGAATATCTGGGCTTGATTCTGGACTCCTCAGAGGCGAGAGTTTTTCTTCCTTTGGAAAAATTGCAGACTCTTCAGGCGGCGTGAAGCTTTTGACATTCCGCAGGTGGTCGTTGCTGCGCTTTTGCATGCAAGTTCTGGGTCTCATGGTAGCCTCTTTCGAGGCAGTACTGTATGCTCAATTCCACACTTGAGTCTTGCAGAAGGAGATCTTGTCCAAGTGGGACAAGTCTCCGTTGTCCCTGGATTGTCAAATCCGGGTGTGCCAACTAGTCAGGTCTTCCCTGGTTTGGTGGCTGAGATCTCCAGCCTTTCAGTCCGGAAAGTCGTTCCTTTCCTTTCACTGGACGGTGATCACGACGGACGCCAGCCTGACCGGTTGGGGGGGAGTTTGGGGTGTTCAGTCGACACAGGTCGCTGGACGCAGAAAGAATCTCGCCTGCCGATCAATGTGCTGGAACTTCGGGCGATCAGGCAGTGCCTCTCCAAATGGTCACAGAGGCTACAGGGGCGTCCAGTCAGGATCCTGTCAGACAACGCCACGGCGGTGGTGTATGTCAACCATCAAGGAGGAACAAGAAGCTTGGCTGCAGCATCGGAGGTCACTCACATCCTGCGGTGGGCAGAACGGAGCGTGCCGGCTCTATCGGCCGTATACATTCCGGGGGTAGAAAACTGGCAAGTGGACTACCTAAGTCGCCAGATGCTGGACCAAGGAGAATGGTCGCTTCACCCGGATGTGTTTCGACTCCTTTGCCTGAGATGGGGCACGCCAGACATGGATCTCCTGGCTTCTCGACTCAATCGGAAGGTATTGAGGTTTGTGGCCAGGTCAAAAGATCCCTGGGCGGACGTGACAGACGCGTTGGTGGCTCCGTGGGGACAGTATCGGCTAATTTATGCCTTTTCCCCACTGAAACTTCTTCCTCACCTGCTCCGCAGAGTGGAGACCGAAGGGATTCCGGTGATTCTAATTGCCCCAGATTGGCCTCGGCGTCCCTGGTACACCGATCTAGTGCGCCTGGTGGTGGATGTCCCTTGACGACTGCCGATGTGAGGTCCTATACTGCATCCTGCTTTACAGTCGCTGGCTTTAACGGCATGGCTGTTGAAAGTCAGGTACTAAGGGACCGAGGCCTGTTGGATTCAGTAATTTCCACCATGCTGAGGGCACGGAAGTCTTCTTCTCGGAAGATCTATCATTGCACGTGGAAGGCCTACATCTCTATGTGTGAGGAGATAGGGTGACGTCCACGGGCATATTCAGTTTCCAGGATCCTGCTGTTCTTACAGCTTGGAGTGGTTGAAAAACTTGCCCTAAGCACCATTAAGGGGCAGATATCCGCCTTGGCTGTTTTCTTTCACCGACCCTTGGCGGCTCATTCATTTGTGAGTACGTTTGTGCAAGGGGTCCGACATGTGGCTCCTCCGGTTCAACCACCACTACCTCTGTGGGATTTGAATCTGGTGCTCTCGGTACTTCAGAAACCTCCCTTTGAGAACATCAGAGAGATTCCTATTTTGACACTCTCTCAGAAAGTTGCCTTTCTGGTGGCTATTACATCTGTCAGGAGGGTTTCTGAGTTGGTGGCCTTGTCATGCAAGTCCCCCTACTTAATCCTCCATAAGGATAAAGTGGTGCTACGCCCGCAGCCTTCGTTTCTTCTGAAGGTGGTTTAGGCTTTTCATCTAAATGAGGACATTGTTCTTCCATCCTTGTGTCCTCGGCCGTCGCATCCCAAAGAGGCTGCGTTACATTCCTTGGACGTGATACGTGCTCTGCGGGTGTATCTGTCTGCTATGGCTCAGTTTCGGAGGTGAGACTCATTGTTTGTGTCGGTGACTGGTCCAAAGAAAGGCCTGGCGGTCTCATTTCTCGTGGATCAGACAGATCGTGATTCAGGCTTATGCTCTAAAAGGGCGGGCGCCTCCCTTTCCTGTCATGGCGCAATCGACCAGGGCAGTTGGTGCCTCCTGGGCTTTCTGACATCAAGCGTCTGTCTCACAGGTGTGTAAGGCGGCGACCTGGTCGTCCGTTCACACTATCACTAAGTTTTACAAGGTTGACGTGCACGCATCTGCGGATGCCTGCGTCGGCCGCAAGGTTTTGCAGGCGGCTGTTTAAGGTTGCAACTCCTCCGTTGAGGAGCTCTGTTGATTTTGGGGTGAAGTTTGCTTGATTGCTGTTCCCACCCCTCGGTTTTTTGACACTGCTTGGGGACATCCCTAATGTCAAGAATATAAGGAAGCTGTGTCCGTCCATGGACAAAAGAGAAAATATGATTTTTGTACTCACCGTAAAATCCTTTTCTCTGAAGTCCATGGAAGGACACAGCACCCACCCCTCCTTTTTATGTTTGTACTGCTTTTTGACGAACTGAGCTGCTTAGTGCAGGGTGAGGGAGAGTTACCGCCCCCTGGGCGGGGCTGTTCAGCTTTGCTATAGTTACATGTTTTTAAATATCTAACATGTCTGCCTAGTCCTCTCCTAATAGATGGAGAATAACCCTAATGTCAAGAATATAAGGAAGCTGTGTCCGTCCATGGACTTCACTCTTACAACCATGAAGTTAGTGTTTGCTTTGCTTATCACTCTTATGAAGTGCCATTCAGTAAATGCAGTGCTGGGTTTTTGATACCTCTTTAATGCTTGCTTTTCTTGTCAATTGTTCTTCCATGCTATGCAGTGTTGCCATAGGTTCACTTTAAAGCGGAGTTCCACCCTTTTTTTATGTTTATTAAAAGTCAGCAGCTACAAAAAGTGTAGCTGTTGGCTTTTAATAAACATACACTTACCTGCTCCACTGTCCAGTGACGCGCCGCCTGGAGCTCCGCTCCTCTCCCCCCTCCTCCGCCGGCACGTCCATTCACAGTATGGGCACCCGGCCGTGACAGCTTTCGGCTTCACGGCCGGGCACTCACTGCGCATGCGCGAACGGCGCAGCGCTCTGTGAGTGGACAGGCGATCGCCTGGGACCTGTCACGTCCCAGGTGATCGCCTACAGGGAAGAGCCGCCACAAGGCGATATGACGTATCGCCTAGGCAGCTCCAGGGCGGAAGGAGGAAGTGGGACAGGATGTCCCACTCCTACTGAAGCCCCCACTCCCCCCCCCCAAAAAAAATTACATGCCAAATGTGGCATGTAAGGGGGTCAGGAGTGGAATAAAAAAAGTAAAAAAATTGGGTGGAACTCCACTTTAATGCATCCTTTTTTTTATTTTTTTGCTATTTTCTACTTTTGGCTTAATATATCTGCCAACTTATGATAAACATATGATCACTGGATTGTATGATCCGACATGCTCAAAACGTCATGACTTTTTCCTGTGCTTTTCACCTAACTGCATGATATAGATGTGCTTGTCCATATGTGTATATATGTGTGCAAACATTCCAGAATGCTTCTTCTAGCTCTCATAATTGAAAGAAGGGGGTGCGATTTATGTGTGCACATATGTGCATGGGCCCATAGAAAATGGGCTGATTCAGATTAGAAAAAAAGGCCTAAAACTTTGCATGTGCACAAATGCCATTTAGTTATTTGAACAAACCTTGTAGGGAGTCTGGAGCAGCTTTTTACCCCCAAGAAAGAGCTTTTCATTCTGATGTGTATGTTTTCAAACCTAAAAACAAAAAAATTATATATTGCAACTTACCAATTCTAAAATGTAATGGCTACATTAGTTTCCTTTTTTTTTTATTTTTATCTTAAGGTTTTTTATCCTAATCGTACAGTACAACAGGACCTATACTCAGAGACCATGAGTTATATACTGCTACTTTCAGTTTCCGGATGAGTTTACCCCTCAGTGTAGGTGTGTGCGTCAGGGACTGTACTTGGGCCCACTGCTTAGACTTGGCCTGTAATGTTTGCTTCAGACACTGGGTCCTGTGTTAGGTGCTCACCTAGGCATTGTTTGATTGGCTGAGGTGGAGAGGTGGGCAGATGACATCAAGACAGGGCCGGTCCTAGATAGGGTGCACGGGGTGCAGTGCACCCAAGCGCCGCAGGGGGGGCGGGCGCTGAAGTGCCAGAGTGCTCCCCTCCTGCCTCCTCTCCTTGTGTGCTTTTCTCTGACATGCCCGGTGTTCTGGCGGACAGGGGTGGACTGAGCATTCAGGTCAGCTTACTTGCCACTGTGGGGACAGCAGTTATTGCTTCTAATTACATACACTGTCCAGCGATGTATGTACAGTAGTTAGAAGCTCCAATCCTGGTGTGTGTCTTCCCCTTCCCCCGTAGTGTCCTGCACTCGCTGTGTGATCTCTGCTGCTTCACATCCCCCGCCCACTCCCATCAGCAGTGCCGTGTGCTGGGAGAATCAGGAGGCAGAGCACGCTGCAGGAAGGTGAGCTGAGCTGTTCTGGGGGAAGTCTGGGGAGATAAGCTGCAAAGTTTCTGCTAGGAGGGTTTGTTTTGCAGTGAAGGGTCCTACTCCTAGGTGACAAGGAGAACTGGAAAAGACAGGAGGGGGATGGAGATTAGAGCTAGCAGCAACCCCCCAGAGCTGGCAGACATTTCCCAAACTGACATGCAGCCCTCTCTATATAAACAAACCCCAATTGCTCTGTCCAGCTAATGTGAACTTCATTTATGACCATCCTATTTAACCCTGTGTTATCCAAAATCAGTACAATCCAAAACTCACCACCTATCTAAACACTCTATAAATAAAATAATAGTCCATAGTCACTTTCCGCTGGCTGTATGCTTATATAAATGCAAACATTTCTGTACTGAGAATGTGCGCCCTTTACGCTTCCACCAAGAATACCAACGAGAGCCAGAACAGTCCCCATGCATTCCCTACCTTCCCTTCACCCCTCCATATTCACCCCTCAGACACTGGCACTTAGACCACTTTCACACTGAGGCATTTTACAGGCGTTTTTGCACTAAAAATAGAGCCTGAAAAGCGCCTGTAAACTGCCTCTTCTGCAGCCCCAGTGTGAAAGCCGGAGTGTTTTCACACTGGGGCAGTGCATTTGCAGGACAGGAAAAAAGTCCTGCAAGCAGCATCTTTGGGGTGGTTTAGGAGTGGTGAATACACCGCTCCCAAAACGCCCCTGCCATTGAAATCAATAAGGATGAGCTCCGGCGTGTTCGCATAGAACACGTGCAGAGCCCGCCAGGAAGTCGGCACCGCGATGCGCTAATCACAGACAGGGAGACATTTCCCAATGCTCGGCTGCAGAGATCGGGAAATGTCTCCCTGTCTGTGATTAGCGCAGCGCGGTGCCGACTTCCTGGCGGGCTCTGCACGTGTTCTATGTGAACACGCCGGAGCTCATCCTTAGAAATCAATAGCCAGCACTGCCTAAGCACCTGCAACGCGCTTCAGGAGCGGCGCTTTGCGGGCGGTTTTAACTCTTTTCCGGCCGCTAGCGGGGGTTAAAAGCGCCCCGCTAGTGGCCGAAAAGTGCAGCTACAGTAAAGCACCGCTAAAACTAGCGAAGCTTTACCACTAAAGCGCCCAGCACCTCAGTCTGAAAGTGGCCTAAAAGAAATATCTCCCTAACTAAAAGACATCCCCCCACAACTGCCTTCATACCATCTGCACTTCCCTCCTGCATGCAGTCATCCCCTCCTCACTCCTCTCCTCTATATACTGCCACTCTTCTCCTGTACATACTGCCCACTGTCATACCCTCCACACGCTTTTCCTGTATATACTGCCACTGTCATACCCTCCAAACTGCTCTCCTGTACATACTGCCCACTGTCATACCCTCCACACTCCTCTCCTGTACATACTGCCCACTATCATACCCTCCACACTCCTCTCCTGTACATACTGCCCACTATCATACCCTCCACACTCCTCTCCTGTTTTTACTGCCCACTGTCATATCCTCCACACTCCTCTCCTGTACATACTGCCCACTATCATACCCTCCACACTCCTCTCCTGTTTTTACTGCCACTGTCATACCCTCCACACTCCTCTCCTGTACATACTACCCACTGTCATACTTTCCACACTCCTCTCCTGTACATACTACCCACTGTAATACTTTCCACACTCCTCTCCTGTACATAGTGCCCACTGTCATACCCTCCACACGCCTCTCCTGTATATACTGCCACTGTCAGACCCTCCACACTCCTCTCCTGTACATACTGCCCACTGTCATACCCTCCACACGCCTCTCCTGTACATACTGCCCACTGTCATACCCTCCACACGCCTCTCCTGTGTATACTGCCACTGTCAGACCCTCCACACTCCTCTCCTGTACATACTGCCCACTGTCATACCCTCCACACGCCTCTCCTGTGTATACTGCCAATGCCATACCCTCCACATTCCTCTCCTGTATATACTGCCACTGTCATACCCTCCACACTCCTCTCCTGTACATACTGCCCTCTGTCATAGTGTGGAGGGTATGACAGTGGCCCAGTGGGCAGTATGTGCAGGAAAGGAGTGTGGGGGTATAACAGTTGGCAGTATGTACAGGAGAGGAGTGTGGAGGGTATGACAGTGGGCAGTATGTACAGGAGAGGAGTGTGGAGGGTATGACATTGGGCAATATGTACAGGAGAGGAGTGTAGAGGGTATGGTGACAGCCATCTTTAAACCTTGGGGGCCATGATCTCCTATTGCCCGGGGGCTCCATGAGTTGTCAGTCTGCCCCTGGGCAGCGCTGTAACAAAGTCCCGTCTCCTAGACCGGCTCCTGTAATAGATGAAACACTAATCCAGTGCAGTGAAATTCATTGTGATGTGTATCATAGGAGCAGCGAGCTGGTCTAGGAGGCAGGACTTTGTTACAGTGACCACCCGGCAGATTCAAATTTAAGCTCCGTGACAGCAAGAGATCGTTGCCCTTCTGTGTGATCCAGGGGCACTGGTAGGCTGCAATTGGTGAGCACTGGAAGGGCTGCATTTGGTGAGCACTGGAAGGGCTGCATTTGGTGGGCACTAGCAGGCTGCATTTGGTGGGCACTGGCAAGCTGCATTTGGTGGGCACTGATAAGCTGCATTTGGTGGGCACTGATAAGCTGCATTTGGTGGGCACTGATAAGCTGCATTTGGTGGGCACTGATAAGCTGCATTTGGTGGGCACTTGCAGGCTGATAGGCTGCATTTGGTAGGCACTGGTAGGCTGCATTTGGTGGGTACTGATAAGCTGCATTTGGTGGGTACTGATAAGCTGCATTTGGTGGGCACTGGCAGGCTGCAGTTGGTGGGAACTGGCAGGCTACAGTTGGTGGGCACTGGTAGGCTGCAATTGGTGGGCACGGATGAGGCTGTATTTGGTGGGCACTGGTAGGCTGCATTTTATGGGCACTGATAAGGCTGCATTAGGTGGAAAATGGTAGGCTGCAATTTATGGGCACTGGTAGGCTGCATTTGATGCCTTGGTCTCTTGTATTATTTTCACAGTCTCTGACCATCTCTTTTATCATGTCTGCAGTCTATGTCCATTTCTTGTATCATGTCTGCAGTCTCTGACCACCTTCTGTATTACGTCTGCAGTCTCTGACCATCTCCTGTACTATGATTGCTGTCTCTGACCATCTCTTGTATCATGTCTGCAGTCTCTGACCATCTTCTGTAGTGTGTCTGCAGTATGTCTGGGGGCTCTTTCTAACAGACTCTCTAACAGAAGCCCTCTCTGTGTCCATTAGTGGGACCCCCCTCCATGTCCCATTAGAGTACTCTCTTTCTGTGTTTTGTTTATTGTTAAGAGATTTTGGGAGGATCCCAGGGTAACAAAGACTCTTTAGGGGAACATTTCTGTGTTTGAGTCATTGCCACAGAAACATTGTAAAGGGGAGGAGTTAGTAGGATGACCACGCCCATGTGGGGGCACCAGAAATATTTCTGCACCCAGGCGCCTGCGACCCTAGGATCGGCCCTGCATCAAGATCTCAGCCAGTCAGAGTAAGCTTTGTATTCATTTATAAAATACAGAGCTTCCTGTGAGTGGCTGATCAGTGATCGACCCAACTTGATTTTGTTCCAGCAGCAGGATGGGAAGTCCCCATCCTGCTGCTGGAACACTGAGGCTACACAGTTCATACAGTACAGACATCTGCTGCATGTGTTAGTAAAGGAATGAATTTGTTTGGGCCGTCTTGGTGGTTCACTTAATAAAAGTCTAAAGCCCCATACACATGGTCGGACTTTTGGCCAACAAACTTCATTTTGAGCAAGTTGGACCAACAATCCGACCGTGTGTACGCTCCATCGGACAAACTTTTTTTTGTTTTTTTGTTTGTTTTCATCAGACAAAAGATGGGTCTGCAAACGGACAAACTTTTGCCCAACAAAGTCCTATGGAGCAAAGTCCTACCGTGTGTACAGAAAACCATAGGACTTTTGTCCGATGGACAAAACAACTAATGTTAAAATCAACCAACAATAGCAGAAGTTGACCAAAGGGTGGCGGTAAAGAGCAGAAAAACCACGTGATGTTGCAAAAAGTTTTGGGAAAGTTTGCAGAAAAGTCCTGTGGTGTGTATGCTATGGGTGTGCCCGGCCAACTCCGTTCGGACAAAAATCCAGGGAAAAGTCCGATGGAAGTCCGACCGTGTGTATGGGGCTTTACTCCTACCAACACTTTATTAAACCGTTCCAGCTACAGGTTTCTTTCCCTTTTGGGATAAAAGTATTTAAAAAATAAATGAAAGCTAGTTATTGTAAGCACCCCTGTCAATGCTAAATGGTTTGTCTAAGCACTCTAGTTGTAACCGGTTGCTGGATAGCTAACTAGCTGGGTAAGCCAGTCAAAAATAAAAGAAATAAAAAGCTCAACAATGAATCTTAATGCAGCCACTGTATTTAAAGTTTGGTACGCTGCATTAGCTTACATTTTTTCTATAAAATGTAATACTGCTTTAACTAATGTTGGCTACATACTTTTTATGTTAACTGGTTGCTGGATAGCTTGGTCTGTTAAAAAAAATGGAAAAATAACAACTGGCTTGATCAGCCGGTGAAAATAAAGGAAAAAAAAGCCTAAAAATTAAACCTAATGCAGCCCCTGCATTTAGGAATTGGTAAGCTGCAAGCTGCATTAGGTTAAATGTTTGCTTTTGAATTTGAATTTAAAACTGATTTAACTGATATTATCTAAACTTTGTTCGCTACATATTATTTATGGTTTTATAGTATTAAAAATATATATATATATATATATATATATATATATATATATATATATATATATATATATATTTAGTAACTAGAGTAAATCTTGCAAAGGTGTTTTGATGATTACCGTATTTATCAGCGTATAACACGCACCCCAAGTTTAGGAGGGAATTTTAGGGAAAAAAACTTTTAGGACGGAAGTTTAAGGAAAAAAAACGTACATTTAAATGCAGCCTTACCAGTGTCCATTGCAGCCTTGTCAGTGCAGCCTTGCCAGCAGTGTCCATTGCAGCCTTTCCAGCAGTGTCCATTGCAGCCTTGCCAGTAGTGTCCATTGTAGCCTTGCCCCAGTGTCCAGTGCAGCCTTGCCCAAGTGCAGCCTTGCCCCCAGTTTTCATTGCAGCCTTGCCCCCAGTTCTCATTGTAGCCTTGCCGAATTTCAAAATTGGCGCCGCCGCCGCAGAGAACGCAGGGACTGGGCGGAGCCGAGATACACATAGCCGAGTGTACTCGGCTCTTCTCGGCTCCGCTCACAGTCACGCCGAGTCCCGCCCTATGATGGACATAACACAGGTCCAATGGCGGGGACTGGGCATGACTGTGAGTGGAGCTGAGAAAAGCCGAGTACACTCGGCTATGTGTATCTCAGCGGCGATCGCTGCGCTCTGCTCAGTCAGCGGAGATCGCCGGGATCAGTGAGTATCGGCGTATAACACGCACCCACGATTTTCCCCTGATTTTAAGGGAAAAAAAGTGCGTGTTATATGCCGATAAATTTGGTAATTTTAACAGAAATGTATACACATTTATTTTCCCCTGACCTGACTGTTATTTCATTTTCTGTGCTATGTAAGGTGCTGTATCCTGAATTAATTTGCAGCCAAGTGCATAAATACTGTAACAATGCTGAAGATTGTGAGGTTGCAAAATTGCATTCTCCTGTTTTTATTGTTTCAAATGTAAAAAAAAAAACAGTTAACAGACAGAGAAAAGGAGGAAATACGTAAATGAACAGTGAGACGGAGCACTATTGCACAAACTGGTGGTTCAATAAACTATTGAAACTATTCTGCTGAAAGAATTCCCAACTAGAATCCCATAGAGACTTGTTTCAGAATACAGATACCGAATATTTGATTTGATTTTTTGATTTTTATGCATCAATATTTGCCAAACATGGTTCTCCTAACATTTAAACACATTCCAAGTAACAACGGAAATAAACTTTTCTAATCATACATTTTTTTATTACAACCTCACAGAGTCTCTGCAATATACGTTTGACAGTGGATATCCTTAAAAACAAAACAAAATAAAAAAAAAAAACCTCTGTTTTCAGACTGATCATCTAAACGTAATTTTAGGTGATCCTTCTAGGCTGCATTCACACCTGAGCATTTCAAAGTCGCAAGTTTTTACCGCAATTTTACAGCGATTTTGTTCGGATCACCAATGTAAAAGGCAGAAAAACGCCTGTAATCTGCCCCAAGGAAGCTCATGTTCTTTTTTGAGCTTAGGGCATTTTTCAGGCGTTTTGCTTCAGGTGACAAAACGCTCAGATGTGAACAGGTGCCATTTCAAATGAATGGGATTTTGCTTGTTGGGCGTTTTACAAGCGTTTTATGAGCTGAAAACACTCAGGTGCATATGCAGCCTCACCCTGGGGTCACACTGATGCGATGTGGGAACCAGCGCGATTCCAGCACTGGTTCCAGCATCACTCCTCTCCCGCAGGCAGTTCACACTGCCCTGTGCGAACCATTGCGGGTGTCATTAACAAAGTTAATGACACCCCCAGTTTAGTTTATAGATCGCAGTGAGAACTGTGAACTCGCACAGGAATCGGATCGCATAGGTGAGAACACCCATGCGATCTGATTCTAGTGCTGGGAAAAACAAGTCCCTGCACTATTTTCTGTGCGAATCCAATGCGAGTTCAGCCATACAACTCTATGGCTGAACTCGCATTGCTCAGAGATCGCATGTGATCGGCACCTTCGGTGTGGGTGCAAATCACATGCGATCTCTGAGATTGCGCTAGTGTGAACCCAGGCTTAAAGGGTTTGTTTTTTTTCCTCCTCTGTATACACATACCTCCCCGAATCTAAAAGGTGTCAGTTCCTGCAGGATTCAATTTAACATGTAATAACCATGGCAAAGCTTTCTCCTGTCTGGCCGTTATTGTATTTTTATTCACTGCTTCCTTGAATGTCCCATTTTAGTGTCTCCTCCTAGGTGAGTTTTTTTTTCTCTACCATTATGTCTCATACTACAGTTTTACTGTCAATAGTTGTATTTTCCTTAAAAATATAACCTATTACAGAGGAGAAGCCCCGTTGTGACAAAACAAGAAGGCAACATCACAAGTCTTTTAGATCAGCCTTTTTCAACCAGGTTGCCTTCAGGTTTCTTCAGGGGTTCCTTGGCAAATTACCAGTTTTTTTATACTAGCCAGCGGGTGGATCAAGCCTGTCTTTTAGACCCCTTTCACACTGGGGCGCTTTGCAGGCGCTATAACGCTAAAAATAGCGTCTGTAAAGCGCCCTGAAAGAGCCGCTGCTGTCTCTCCAATCTTTAAGCCCCGAGGGCTTTCACACTGGAACGGTGCGCTAGCAGGACGGTAAATAAAGTCCTGCTAGCAGCATCTTTGGAGCGGTGTGTATACTAGTAACATATTAGTTATGTGTATACTACTCCTTCACCGCTCCTGCCCATTGAAATGAATAGGCAGCGCGGCTATATCTCCGGCATAGCTTTGCTGTGGTTTTAACCCTTTCTCAGCCGCTAGCGGGGGGTAAATGCGCCCCGCTAGCGGCCGAATAGCGCCACGAAATTGTGGCACTTTACCACCGACGCACCCACTGCCCCAGTGTGAGAGGGGCCTTAGTTACACAAAGCCACAGGTTTTCATTGTGCACTATTACAACCTTCTAACCGCTGGCGTTCTAACAACCAATTACATCATCAGCTGATAAGGAAGACATTGGGTGCCTGCACCTCTAATGTTGGGTGTCCTACCTGTGTGGATGTTACTGCATTATGTAAAACTGTTAATTTTTTACATTTTAGAATGGAGCGCTTCAAGATTGTGCATAATTTTAATACAGTGCCTTGAGATTGTGTATAATTTTTAAAGGATGCCTTGACTGAAAAAAGGTTGAGAAGGTTTTAGATGATAGACTAGTGGCATAAGTTACCAGTCCAGTGCTTTTAGGCCCCTTTCACACTACCGCAACTTTGCCGTGATTTTACTGGTATTTTGTCGCAATTTCGGGGAATGCCTGTGTAAACTTGAGGTCTATGGACCTTAACTCGCATCAAATTTGGACCAAAGTAGTACAGGGACTACTTTTGAAGTCTGTGTGACTTGAAGTCACACAGATATAAATGAAAAATGGGGGAACTAATGCGCAAACCAATAATGGATAAAATATACTAAAAACTAAAGTAGCAGCCTGTCAGAGACTCAGCGCTGCTGACACACACTTCCGGGTGTCAGCAAGGAATGTCCGCTCTCCAGGTGCTAGTGCGCATGTGCGGACACTTAGAATGGGCCGAATAGGACTCAGACCGCGCGCACGCAATGCGCGCAATGCGCACGCCCATGCGCATGCGCACGCCTCCTCCAATCCTGGCGCACAGCGCCCTATTTAAACCAGGTTCACCTGAGTGTCAGTGCTGGATTGTCTTTCTGGCTAGTACCTGTGTCCCTGTCTGAAAACCTGCTTGTTTGACTGATCTCCTGAAGACTCCTGGCTTGCTTTTGGTTACCCTTCTCGGATTCCCCTTACCTGCTCTCCTGCCTGCCTGTACCTCTGACCTCGGCCTGGACTTTGACCACGATCTTGCCTCACGATCTGTACCTCTCTGCTAGCTCGCTGCTGAACCTCTGCCTCCACCTGTTGTCCCTCTGGATCTTCCCTGAACGGATCTGACTCCTGGTTTCCACCACACCTGTGCCTGAAGAGGGTTCCAGTGCCTTCCAGTGGCTCTACCAGCTCTAAGAGGCACCCGCACCTTCTCGTGCCCCTGCATTCCCTGTTCCCACCTCCAGGGGGTACGGAGACCGGGATCGTGCGAGAGGTTGCCCCCACTACCCCGGCTCCGCTGTAGGTACGTGACAGTACAATCCAGACAGAAATGGAGTCCGGGTCGGGGGCTTCGCCTCTGGACACTCTGTGCCAGCAGATCGCTGATCTCACCCAGGCGGTTCAGGGCCTTCAAGAAGGCTACTGCCGACTGGAGCAAAGAGTAATATCCATCACCCTGGGTACCTCACCTTCACCTGCCACAGCAGCAGCACCTCCAGCAGCCATAGCACCAGCTCCTCCTACCACAGTAATGGTGTCACCCCCAGAGCCACGTGTTCCTATTCCAGAAAAGTTCTCAGGGGATCGCAGCAAATTCCATAGGTTCAGAAACGCCTGTCGGCTCTACTTCCTGCTGCAACCACGCACTTTCTCTCTGGAAAGCACAAAGGTGGGCTTCATCGTATCTCTTCTCCAAGGAGAACCTCAAACCTGGGCTCATCGCTTGATGGAACAAGCCAATGCTTGCCTAAATACCCTGGATGAATTCCTGGATGAAATGGCTAAGTTGTATGATGACCCTCCACGTACTGCCATGGCTGAAACCAGCCTCCGTGCCCTCCAACAGGGACGTAGGCCAGTAGAGGATTACATCACGGATTTTAAGCAATGGAGTTCCGATACCCTATGGAATGATGCTGCCCTCCAATACCAATTTCGCATTGGCCTCTCAGAGGCACTGAAGGATGAATTGGCCCGAGTGGGGGTTCCTAGTTCCTTGGAAGACCTGATCAAGCTATCTATTCAGACGCCTAAGGGAGCGTAGGTCTGAAAGAACTAGCCAATACCGTCCGGTATGGATGCTACCCAGGGTCCCCAGCTACCCAGCAGTCCCTGCCTCCTCCTCTCCTGCTACTGCCTCTGAGGTTCCTGAGCCAATGCAAATAGGCCTCCTCCGTGCACCTCTGACCCCAGAAGAAAAACAGCGACGCCACAGGAACAATCTCTGTCTATACTGTGGTGGAACTGGACATTATGCGAATATGTGCCCCAACAAGACCCGTAAGTCTGCTCCCCCTCCTCCAGATCCTAGTCTCTTGACCTTAACCAACATCGCTCACATCTCTATTCCTGTTTCTTTTCAGCTTTCGGAAGGGGTGGTCCGGGTCCAAGCAAAAATTGATTCAGGTGCCTGCAGTTGCTTCTTAGACCGTGACTTCGCCCAGCAACACAACATCCCTCTGCAACTCAAGTCACAGCAACTCTCCGTGCGACTGGCTGATGGATCAAACATCAAGTCTGGGCCCATTACCCATGAAACCCAACCTCTTCCCTCAACTATCCAACCGGACCACCTGGAACTTCTACGTCTGGATGTCATTCCCTCTCCGCTGTTCCCAGTCATCCTGGGAATGCCGTGGCTACGGGCTCATAACCCTTACATTGATTGGTCCACCGGCCAGGTGATCTTCCAGTCCTCCTACTGCATCCAGAACTGTCTCCAGGTCTTCCGCCCTACCACCCCGGTAGTTGGCTGTCTGGAAGCTGTCCCTGAAATCCAGAAACAAATTCCACCCGTTTACCACGACTTCCTCGACATGTTTGACAAACAAAAGGCGAACGTTCTTCCTCCACACCGGGTATATGATTGCCCAATTGAGTTATTACCAGGGGCGGAGATTCCTTTTGGAAGAATTTTTCCTCTCTCAGAACCTGAACTTCTTGTCCTCAAGGACTACATTGACGAGAATCTCAATAAGAGATTCATCCGACACTCATCCTCCCCAGCTGGTCGAAAAGAAGGACCACTCCCTTCGTCCCTGTATCGACTACAGGGAGTTGAATAAGGTTACCATTAAAAACCGCTACCCTCTTCCGTTGATCCCAGACCTGTTCCAGAGACTTCACTCGGCCAAAATATTTACCAAACTTGATTTACGAGGGGCATACAACTTAATTAGAATCCGTGAGGGGGATGAGTGGAAAACGGCCTTCCGAACACGTTTTGGTAATTTTGAATATCTTGTGATGCCCTTTGGATTATGCAACGCACCAGCGACTTTTCAACACTTTGTCAACGACATTTTCAGAGACGTTTTGGACCTGTTCGTGATTGTATACTTGAATGACATCCTGATTTTCTCAACATCCCTAGAGTTACACCGGACTCATGTGAAGCTAATCCTCCTCAGGTTAAGACAAAATGGACTTTACGCTAAGGCCGACAAGTGTGAGTTTGAGCGTCAAACCATCCACTTTCTCGGCCTAGTCATATCAACTGGGGGTGTGGCCATGGACCCTCAGAAGGTTGCAGCTATCATGTCCTGGCCGCCTCCCACCGACAAAAAAGGGGTGCAACGTTTTATTGGATTTTCCAATTTCTATAGGAAGTTCATAAAGAACTTTTCCGGCATTATAGCGCCCATTACAAACCTTACCAAAAAACAGAGCCACTTCCAATGGACTGAAGCAGCACAAAACGCCTTTGACAAACTTAAGGAGCTATTCACATCTGCCCCAGTACTAAGGCACCCTGACCCTACGTTACCATATGTCCTGGAGGTGGACGCCTCTGAGACTGCGGTAGGGGCCATCCTGTCCCAACGTCTGGGAACCAAATCTTTGATGCACCCTGTGGCCTTCTTCTCCCGGAAACTGTGACTTTCCGAGAGGCATTACGACGTGGGGAACCAAGAATTGCTGGCCATAAAGACAGCTTTGGAAGAATGGCGGTATCTCTTGGAGGGAGCAGCACATCCTGTACTGATCTTTCAGATCACAAAAATCTGGAGTACCTCAGAACCGCCAAACACCTTAGGCCCAGGCAAGCAAGATGGGCTCTTTTTTTTTCTCGCTTTTAATTTTCACATAACGTTCCGGCCAGGATCCAAGAACATTAAGCCTGACGCTCTCTCCCATATGTTCCCAGATACCGAAACATCATCCCCACCAGATACTATCCTGCAAGCTGGAAATTTCTTACTAACTGACTTTGTGTCTCAGATCCGCCAGGCATCTTCGGATATTCCTCTCCGTCCGCATACCAGTCTCCAGGAAAGAGAGGGGCTTTACTGGCAGGGAAACAAAATATTCATACCCCAGGATCTCCGTACGAATGTCTTGCAGATGTGTCACGATTCCCCCTTGGCTGGTCATTTCGGGGGCCACAAGACCACGGACTTAGTTCAGCGACAGTTCTGGTGGCCGGGGCTAGCAAAGGATTGCAGGGCCTACGTAAATTCCTGCCCAACCTGTCTCAGGAATAAGAGTCCGAAGAAAGAGACCTGGGGATTGTTAAGACCTCTGCCCATCCCCGAAAGACATTGGGAAAGAATTGCGATGGACTTCATTTTTGAACTTCCCCCTTCGGAGGGAGTTTTGTCTATATTTGTAGTGGTCGACCGATTCTCTAAAATGGCGCATTTCATCCCCATGAAGGGAACCCTATCTGCACCTGAAACAGCCAAGGTATTCGTGAAAGAGATCGTCAGACTGCACGGGATTCCGTATGACATAATTTCTGACCGTGGAGTACAATTCACATCAAAATTTTGGAAAACACTATGTGGAACCCAGGGCATTAAACTCAACTTCTCCTCAGCCTACCATCCTCAGACTAACGGGCAGACGGAACGTACGAACCAGACACTGGAACAGTACCTACGGTGCTTCTCATCCTTCTTCACCCAGGAGGATTGGGCATCTTTGCTCCCCCTTGCGGAGTTCAAATTTAACAATTCTATTCACACGGCTACTAACCAAACTCCCTTTTTCTCCAACTATGGATTCTATCCTACTTTCCTACCAACACTAATTATGGAATCTCCGCTACCAGCAGTCCAGGATAGGTTAAATTTCCTTTCGTCCAATAACCGTATCCTAAAGGAAGCCATTCTTAAAGCTCAGGAGAATAACAAGAAATTTTTCAACAGGAGGAGAAGGGGGGAGCTGGATCTAAAGACTGGTGACCTTGTGTGGCTGTCCACAGCATACCTGAAACTGACCTGTCCCTCTAAAAAATTGGGGCCTAGGTACCTGGGACCCTTCCCAATTAAGATGAAACTTAACACAGTGGCATACGAGCTCGAGCTTCCCGAGTCCTTTAAAATACATCAGGTATTCCACGTTTCTCTATTAAAACCTGACGTGTCAAACCCATTTCCAGATCGAGACACTGGGCCCCCTGAGGCCATATTGATAGATGGTGAAGAAGAATTTGAGGTGGAAGCCATCCTGGGTCATAGGAAACGACGTGGACTCAACCAATACCTAATTAAGTGGAAGGGCTTCGGCCCAGAAGAAAATTCCTGGGAACCTGAGTCCAATCTCCATGCCCCGCGGCTAATACAGGCATTTCATCGCTCCCAACCAGCCCGAGTGGGCATCCGGAGGCTGCCCCTAGGGAGGGGGCAATGTCAGAGACCCAGCGCTGCTGACACACACTTCGGGGTGTCAGCAAGGAATGTCCACTCTCCAGGTGCTAGTGCGCATGCGCGGACACTTAGAATGGGCCGAATAGGACTCAGACCGCGCGCACTCAATGCGCGCGCCCATGCGCGCAATGCGCACGCCTCCTCCAATCATGGCGCACAGCGCCCTATTTAAACCAGGTTCACCTGAGTGTCAGTGCTGGATTGTCTTTCTGGCTAGTACCTGTGTCCCTGTCTGAAAACCTGCTTGTTTGACTGATCTCCTCCTGAAGACTCCTGGCTTGCTTTTGGTTACCCTTCTCGGATTCCCCTTACCTGCTCTCCTGCCTGCCTGTACCTCTGACCTTGGCCTGGACTTTGACCACGATCTTGCCTCACGATCTGTACCTCTCTGCTAGCTCGCTGCTGAACCTCTGCCTCCACCTGTTGTCCCTCTGGATCTACCCTGAACGGATCTGACTCCTGGTTTCCACCACACCTGTGCCTGAAGAGGGTTCCAGTGCCTTCCAGTGGCTCTACCAGCTCTAAGAGGCACCCGCACCTTCTCGTGCCCCTGCATTCCCTGTTCCCACCTCCAGGGGGTATGGGGACCGGGATCGTGCGAGAGGCTGCCCCCCCTACCCCGGCTCCGCTGTAGGTACATGACACAGCCACCTAAAAAGTGTTCACACACTGAAAGGTATAACAATAAAAAAGGGGGGTGAGTGGGCGCTTACTATAAAAATATTTTAAACTGTATAAAATAATGTGCATAAAACTTCAAATATTGATAATTGCAAAACACATCCATAAATGACTCTTCATAAAGGTGAAATAACACAGTACTGTCAGTATATGCTGAATTACCTCTGCTTAAAATGTGAGTGTTTTACCATTAATAAAAGTTTGTTTTTTTGTTAACCACTTCCCACCCGGCATATACGGCCAGGTGGGTACTCTCTCTCCTTCTGAGTGGACGTTCCTGAACGTCCCTCAGAAGGAGCGGGATCGCGGGGGCGCATGCACCCGCGCGATCCCCATGCGCGCGTGTCCCGCGGACACGCCGCTTCTCGGAACAGCAGGAGGGCACTGTGATTTGCCCTCCTGATCGGCACGGTGGCTGTGTCTAATCACAGCCATCGTGATGTAAACAGAGAGAGGGGGGTAGTGTTTGTGAGGGGATCGTGCCGCCACGTGGCCGCGCAGCGGCACAATCCCGATCTGCCTGTGCACCCCAGTAACAACAAAGGTGTGCACGACATGTGATTGGCCCTCCTGATGACATGATGGCTGTCCAATCACAGCCATCATGTAATGTAAATACAGAGCAGTTGTAACTGCTCTCATCTCTTCCTCTCCTCACACAGAGCCTGTCAGTGAGGAGAGGAAGAGACCATCTGTGCTGCAGCCGGGAGATCAGTGAGTTTCTTTATCGTACATCACGGGACACAGAGCGACATAGCAATTACTATGTGGGTTATAGAGATTACCTTCAGGTGATGGATACTGGCACACCCAAGACAGGAAGTCCCCTCCCTATATAACCCCTCCCATACCGGGAGCACCTCAGTTTTTTTGTCAGTGTCTAAGGTGTTGGTCACGGTTAAACATGTATTCAAGTTAGCTTTGCGTATGGTTCTTGTGGCCTAAGGCAAGCTATTCCGGATCTGTCGAAAGTGCTTCATAGCCAAAATGGACGGTACCCGGGCCTCGGTGAAGAACGAGGTTTGGCCTGTAATGCCTCTCTTAGGAGGGCTGGACCCTGGGATCCAGTACTCTGGTCAGACCCAATACCAACTGTTTTCTGGCAGAGTGCTATACAGGTCCAGGGGAATGGTGTTCCTTTCAGTAGGACCCCGGTCCCTGAAGGTCATATGACATGGCCCGCCAAGAGGGGTGAAGTTTGGGCTTTCTGTTCCGAACAGGGTCCTGCGGCGGGGACAGGTAAGTGAGGGTCTCTGATGGACTTGGTTCAGCAGGGAACCCTCAAACGAATGTGTTTTTTGCCTGTAATTTACCTATATGGTATTATTTCCCGCTGTATACTGATGCCAGTTCTTGTAAAACCTGAAATGATTTCGTATGGTTTTTATATGCTGGACATTATAGTAGTACACCTGTCTGACCACTAGAGGGTGATACCTTATGAGATGTCTAAAAGCCGGGATATGCCTTTTTTTACAAGTATAATACCTGGACAGATGGAGGAGCTGCTTTTGTTTTTCTAAAGTACAGCTCCAAGAGTCCATCTGAGAATGTTGCCACATACCTGAGGGGGGGGGGCCTGGTTCGCAGGATAAGCTGCGCTGCGGTCCCCCTATATTACGCCGCTCAGCCAGAGGCTTGGAGCAGTCCACAGCCTCCCTCCTCTCTCCCACCCCTCCAGGGGGAAGCGTTGCGGCGCACACGTGCGTGCCGCGCGCACAGAGGTTCAGATAGGGAACGAGTCACGGAGGGGGGCGGGGCTTAGCGTAATGACGCTCCGTCTTTCCCGGCGCTCTCCTGCGCATGTGCGGGCATCCTCTACCTCAAAAGGACAGTCTCTGTGAAGACACACAGCTATGAGGACACAGGAGCTAGGAAGTGGTGACGTTTAAATATCATGATATTTGGCATACTACAGGCGGTGATACAGGCATCTCCAAGGCACATTAGTTTAGACACCTAACTAACTCATATAGCAAGCTTGTACGCTAGACTATAGTTAGTAGTGGGTGCATTTTTGGGCTGCGAGTTCCTCGGCTTAAGCTTGGGACTATGCCTACCAAAGGCTGTGGGAATAAGAATCCCAAGAAGCAAAAGGGTTCACCATCGGGCTCTGAGGATCTAGGACATGCTCCCGCTGTTCCATCCTCCCCTGATAAATCAGAGGTAGCTACCCGAAGGGAGCCATCAGGGTTGTTAGGTGCTGCGGCTGTCCTCGGCTCACCTGCCCCTGTATATGTGACAGAAGAGGCTTTTACCTCAGCTCTGGGAGGATTTGAGCACAGATTGGCAGCATTAATCGCTTAATCCCTGCCGGGAAAAAAGCGCACCAGATCTCCGTCTCCCCCGTTAGAATACCTAACAGCAGAGCAATTATCCCTCAATGAGATTGAGGTGCCTGTAGAAGATCAGGCTGAGGATGATTCTGCCTCAGAAGAGTCCACATTAGAAGAACCGTATTCAGCCTCACAAACGGAAAAATTGTTAGTTCAGTCGCTAACAGACATGGTTCGGTCAGCTTTTAAGCTGCCCCTTTCTGAACCAGCGGCTACATAGGTTTCTTCATTGGGGTCTTTGAAAGCCCCGCAGACTAATGGGTCCTTTCCGGTACATCCATTATTAGAGGGACTCATTTATCAAGATTGGGAACATCCCGATAAACCCTTCCTCCTAAGAGGTTTGCAGCGATGTATCCTATGGAGGAAAAGTTCACAAAAAGATGGAGCCTCCCTATAGTGGACGCTGCCATCTCGTCAGTGAACAAATCCCTGACATGTCCAGTGGACAATGTACAGATGTTTAAGGACCCAACAGATAAAAAGTTGGAAACCTTATTCAAGACGGCTTTTTCTACAGCCGGTGCTGTGACTCAGCCTGCAGTGGCAGCCATTGGTGTCTGTCAAGCTTTAAAGGACCAGATGAAACTGGTTTTAAAGGACTTACCAGCCCAGCAGGCTCATGATCTAGCGGATCTGCCTAGGGCGTTATTTTTTGCGGTTGATGCCATTAAAGATTCAATTCATCAGGTCTCCCGCCTTACGCTATCGTTGGTACACATGCGTAGACTGCTATGGCTAAAAAACTGGTCAGCCAAGACGCCTTGTAAAAAGCTCCTGGCTGGATTTCCATTCCATGGGGAGCGGTTATTTGGCGAAGTCTTGGATAAGTACATCCAGAAGATCTCCAGTGGGAAGAGTACCCTTTTACCTGTTAAGAGAAAGTCCAAGGGTCCTTCCTTCAGACGACCTGCCTCTCCAGTCCCAGGAACTTCAGCCTCTAAACTGTTCCGACGGCCTCCCCGATCAAATCCTGGAGGGAAAACTCACGGGCAGGCTCAGGGTAATAAACAACCCTGGAACCGAACGGGTACTAAACCAACCACCAAGTCGGCACTATGAAGGGGCGCCCCCACTCAAACGAGTGGGGGGAAGGCTTCAGTCGTTCTCAGGGGCTTGGCGAGAGACGATCCGGGACAGATGGGCTCTCTCCACGGTGTCCTTGGGATACAAGTTGGAGTTACAGGAATTTCCTCCCCCTCGGTTTTTAACATCAAACGTCTCTAGACACCCGCTAAAGAGAAGATCTCTCCTTTTGGCGTTAGACCGACTATTATCCCAAGGGGTAATTGTGGAGGTTCCGGTGGAGGAACAGGGGTTGGGATTTTACTCAAACCTCTTTACAATTCCGAAGCCCAACAGAGATGTAAGACCCATACTAGATCTCAAGGGTATAAACAAGTTCCTAATTGTCAGGTCATTCCGTATGGAATCAATTCGATTAGTAGCCTCCACCCTACAAGGGGGAGAATGGTTGGTTGGCGTCCATCGATATCAGGGACGCTTATTTACACGTTCCTATTTTCCCTGGGCATCAAAAGCTTCTTTGCTTTGTGGTAGAACAACGCCATTATCAGTTCGTGGTCCTACCCTTTGGGCTGGCCACGGCCCCGCGCGTGTTCACAAAGATCTTGGCCCCTCTGTTGGCCGACTTAAGAACTCGAGGGATATCAATAATGGCCTACTTAGACGATCTTTTAATAATAGATCACTCGGTACCCAACCTAAAGGCTGCTGTACGAAACACTGGAATCCCGGGACTGGGTCCTAAACCTGGACAAATCAGCCTTACAACCAGTAAAAAGACTGGAATATTTGGGATTACTCATAGACACAGACCAAAGAAAGATTCTTCTGCCTCAGGCAAAGATCTCTTCCTTAAGGGAGCTAATCCTAGAGGTCTGAGCAAAAAGACAGCTATCCATTCGTCTTTGCATGCGGTTGCTGGGAAGGATGGTAGCCTCATTCGAAGCAGTTCCTTACGCCCAATTCCATTCAAGGAAATTGCAGAACGCTATCCTAACCGCCTGGAACAAAAAAGTTCAGGCCCTAGACTTCCCTATGTCCCTGACACCGTCGGTGCGCAACAGTCTATATTGGTGGTTGCTACCCCAAAATCTACAAAAGGGAAAGTCGTTCATTCCAATCTCTTGGCACAGAAGGAGGTGAATCACATCCTGACATGGGCAGAAAGACATGTCCCATGCATATCCGCTATCTTTATTCCAGGAATAGAGAATTGGAAGGCGGACTTCCTGAGTCGGCAGCAGTTATCCCCAGGGGAATGGTCTCTTCACCCCCACATCTACCTGGCAATTTGTCAGAGATGGGGGACACCAGACGTAGATCTATTGGTGTAACGGCACCCCAAATACGAAAGGGGTAACACCGTTTAGATCTCTTCCCTCTCCTGGACACAAATTCACTGTCGATCCTCCACAGCCAGACGACCACTTCCCATAGGAATTAATCCTTCTGAAAGAACGAGACGCACTCTGTATCTTTCTCTGGATAGACTGACTTTATTGAAAAAACATTGTACTTTTTATACACATCCAATACTGCATTAACCTAAAATGAACAATGGTCCAGCTCCACCCACAACATAACCAGTCCCAATACACATTATTTTGACACCTGTTAGGAGACAACAGGTTCTAATCCCCTTTTAGTTTAAATGACTAAATGACTTGTTAGGCTAGCTTTTGTCTCCCAATCAAAAGACTTTACACAATAGAAACCTAACGATCTTCAATACACATCTCACAATGAAAGGATTTGTAGCCTGTCTGTCTGAGTACAATCCACACAAGTATAGAATTAATTATCCCTATTCACACTACAAGGGTCTTCAGACGCCCTTTTAGATTCATTTACATCACAACTGGCAGGTAACACATCTCTCAATTAACCTGTTGAGTTCAGAATAAAACAATCAGTACATATTGTGGACTAATATTACTATTTCAATTTCAAGCAATCCAAGCCATATTCTTAGTGTCCATGGTTTCCTGGCTCACCCTGTGTCCAAAGTGACCCCCCTGTCACAATTGGCATCCAGGTTCAATGCGAAGATGGACAGCTTTGTGTCCAGGACAAGAGATCCGCTAGCCTGCGGACCGGATGCGCTGGTGGTTCCATGGGATCAGTTCGCACTAATTTATGCGTTCCCGCCACTACAGTTATTACCTCGACTCCTCCGCAGAGTCAGGTTGGAAAAGAAGCCAGTAATTCTGGTAGCTCCGGCATGGCCTCCAAGATCCTGGTACGCGGACATTGTAAGAATGTCTGTGGGGAAGCCTTGGACCCTTCCACTTCGTCCAGACCTGCTTTCCCAAGGTCCGATTTACCACCCTTCTTTACAAACTCTAAATTTGACGGTCTGGCTATTGAGTCCCACATTCTGAAAAAGAGAGGCCTCTTTAACTCGGTGGTATCTACAATTATTAATGCTAGAAAACCACTATCTAGACATATATATTATAGAGTTTGGAAGGCGTATATGGCATGGTGTGAGGCCAGGAAATGGCATCCTCGTAAGTATGTCATAGGCAGAATTCTTGACTTCCTACAGTGTGCTGTAGACAGAAATCTAGCCTTAAGTAGTATTAAGGGTCAGGTTTCGGCCTTATCAATATTCTTTCAAAGACCGCTAGCTATGCATTCGCTAGTTAAATCTTTTTTACAGGTTGTGACTCGGATCAACCCGCCAGTTAAATCTCCCATGTGTCCATGGGACTTAAACTTGGTTCTGTCGGTTCTTCAGAAACAGCCTTTTGAACCTTTGCTCCACATTCCTTTAATTCTTCTCACCAGAAAGTTGGTTTTCTTGGTAGCAATATCCTCAGCCAAGAGGGTATCGTAATTGGCAGCTCTGTCTTGTAAGGAGCCATATTTGGTTATCCATAAGTATAAAGTGGTTCTACGTACACATCCAGCCTTTCTTCCGAAGGTCGTGTCAAGTTTTCATTTGAACCAAGATGTGGTTCTCCCTTCCTTTTTTGCCAAACCTAGTTCGGTGGAAGAAAAGTTATTACATTCTTTGGATGTAGTAAGAGCAGTTAAAGCCTATCTTAAAGCCACTGCTCAGATTCGCAAAACAGATATTTTGTTTAATCTGCCGGAGGGCCCCAGAAGGGGTCAGGCAGCGTCGAAATCTACTATTTCTAGGTGGATTCGGCAGGTTATTATTCAAGCCTATGGTCTGAAAAAGAAGATACTTCCATTTAAAATTAAAGCACACTCTACTAGAGCAGTTGGTGCTTCTTGGGCAGCGCATCACCAGGCCTCCATGGCTCAAATCTGTAAGGCCGCAACTTGGTCTTCAGTCCATACATTCACAAAATTTTATCAGTTGGATGTAAGCGGTCATGAGGATATCGCCTTTGGGCGCAGTGTGCTGCGGGCGGCAGTATAGATCCTCATACCTGATGGCGCCCAGCTTATGTATAGGTGTCTCCCTCCCCTCAGTTGGAATTGCTTTAGGACATCCCACATAGTAATTGCTGTGTCGCTCTGTGTCCCGTGATGTACGATAAAGAAAATAGGATTTTTATAACAGCTTACCTGTAAAATCCTTTTCTTGGAGTACATCACGGCACACAGCTCCCACCCCTCTTTTTGGGGACACTTATTGCTTTGCTACAAAACTGAGGCGCTCCCGGTATGGGAGGGGTTATATAGGGAGGGGACTTCCTGTCTTGGGCGTGCCAGTGTCCATCACCTGAAGGTAATCTCTATAACCCACATAGTAATTGCTATGTCGCTCTGTGTCCCGTGATGTACTTCAAGAAAAGGATTTTACAGGTAAGGTGTTATAAAAATCCTATTTTTTAGCTGTTTGTCTGCCGTTACCCACTGATCACCCAGATAGTGTCCCCAAAACACAGTGAAAACATCTGCCCGCCAACAGCTGGCACATCTGCCCACCAACAGCTGGCACATCTGCCCACCAACATCTGGCACATCTGCCCGCCAACATCTGGCACATCTGGTGCATCTGCCCACCAACATCTGGCGCATCTGCCCGCCAACATCTGGCGCATCTGCCCGCCAACATCTGCCCTGCCAACATCAGGCACATCTGACCGCCAACATCTGCCCGCCAACATCTGGCACATCTGCCCGCCAACATCTGGCACATCTGCCCGCCAACATCTGGCACATCTGCCCGCCAACATCTGGCACATCTGCCCGCCAACATCTGGCACATCTGCCCGCCAACATCTGGCACATCTGCCCGCCAACATCTGGCACATCTGCCCGCCAACATCTGCCCTGCCAACATTTGGCACATCTGCCCTGCCAACATTTGGCACATCTGCCTGCCAACATCTGGCACATCTGCCTGCCAACATCTGGCACATCTGCCTGCCAACATCTGCCCGCCAACATCTGGCACATCTGACCGCCAACATCTGGCACATCTGACGCCAACATCTGCCCACCAACTTCTGTCACATCTGCCCGCCAACATCTGTCACATCTGTCCACATGGCTAAACGATTCTACAGCAGCGAGGAGGCGCTCCAGATACTCCAGGGTATGTCGGACGGGAGTAGCGGAGAACTCTCTCTGTCAGACTCGGATAGTGAATATTATCCAGAGGAAAGTAGTGGCTCTGAAATAGAAACTGAAGATAGAATCCTAACAAGTGGGATCAGGAGTTATGAGCAGGCGCAGACATCCATCAGCAGCGCAGCACTCCAGGGCATCCACCAGCAGCGCAGCACTCCATGATGATATGCAGGCATCCACCAGCAGCGCAGCATTCCAGGATAGGCAGGCATCCACCAGCAGTTCTTCAACTTTCCTAGAGGATAGGCCAGATGCTAGCAACAGGGCGTCCCATCAACAACGAGGCAGGGCCCATACTAGCCTCCCAGATCTTCTACTGTATCCAACATGGCTGCCCGATATGTCAGTAGAACCTGTCATTCCCCCTTTTACAGCCCAGCCAGGCCCTCAGATACAGTCGGAAAATGCTACCCCAATTTATTATTTTGACTTATTTTTTACTGATGATATCCTAACCTACATTGTGGAACAGAGTAATCTATACGCCAGCCAACATATAGCCAACAATCCAAATTCTTCATATGCCCGTCCTTTTGTTTGGAAACCCCTCACCGTGGAAGAATTAAACATTTTCCTTGGCCTAACCCTCAACATGGGGCTGACAAAAAAAAAAAAGAACTCCATGCCTACTGGTCTACCCGACTTATCTACCACATGCCAATCTATTCATCTTTTATGAAAATAACCTGTTACGAGATGATTATGAGGTTTCTACACTTCAACAGCAATGCCCCATGCCTCCCTCTAAATCAGTGGTTCTCAACTCCAGTCCTCAGGTCCCACCAACAGGCCAGGTTTGCAAGATAACTGAAATGCATCACAGGTGATATAATTTGCTGCTCAGGGATTGCAGTATTCTAGTCTGCATCTCACCAAGGTAATTCTTAAAATCTGGCCTGTTAGTGGGTCCTGAGGACAGGAGTTGGGAACCACTGCTCTAAATCGTTCCAATTATGATAAACTATTCAAAATTCGGCCTCTAATCAATTTTTCTTGCGCCAGCTTCAAGCAGATGTTTACCCCTGATGTAAATATATGTGTAGATGAATCACTAGTACACTTCACCAAGACTTGGAATAAAGCAATACCTCCCCAGTAAAAGAGCCAGACGTGGGGTAAAATTTTATAAGGCATGTGGCAGGGCCACGGGTTACACATATGATTTTATAATTTATGAGGGAAAAGACAGACAGCTAAATCCCCCTGGATGCCCTACCTACATGGGAACAAGTGTCAAAATTGTCTGGCAGCTGATCGAACCATTGCTTGGGAAAGGTTACCATCTATACGTAGACAATTTCTACACAAGTATTCCACTTTTCCGCCATCTGTACCAAAAGAAGACAGTGGCCTGTGGGACAGCACGGACCAACCGTAAAGGCTTCCCACAGAGATTGGTTGCCAAGAAGTTGAAACAGGGGGAAATGGCCAGTATGCGGAATGTAGAGGTACTAGCATTGAAGTGGAGAGATAAAAAAAAAGAGATGTCTACATCCTTTCCACAATGCATGATGACACCTTGGTGAAACTGCAGAGAAGAAGAGGCCCCGTCCAGAAGCCAAAATGTGTGCATGACTATAGTCTTTACATGGGGGGGTGGATATGAACAACCAGCTGATGCAGCCCTACTTGACCGCGAGGAAATCGCTGTTTTGGTACAAAATAGTTGCCATTTATTTGATGCAAGTAGCCCTGTTCAATTCTTATATCATTTTTTCTAAGTGCAACCAAAGTTCCCTAACCTATCTAAAATTCCAAGAAGACGTGATCGAAGCCCTTCTCTATCCCCATGGCCAAGCCCCACAACTAATTCGCTCCGATGCAGTAGCCAGACTCCACGAAAGGCACTTTCCTGAAATCCTCCCTCTTACCCAAACAGGTCGCAAACCCCCCAAAAAATGTTGTGTGTGTTCAAGTAGAGGAATTCGTTGTGACACCTGATACTACTGTCCCCAATGTCCCTCCCAGCCAGGCCTCTGTATTGGAAAGTTCTTTCAGAGCTATCATACTTTACTAAACTATTAGTAAAGTGAAGATGATTTTTTTTACCAGTTTCCACCATCTGCTATTTCTGTGAATGACCCGGACTGTTTTCGACTATGCCTCTGCCAATCATGTTTCTGTCTTCAATGTGAATTGACCTCGGCCTGTTAAATGACCATGCTTTTTTCCTGCCTCCTAAACTGATCATTTGAGTACAGCACAGGGGTCTCACATATTTGAGGGGCTCCAGAAAAGATTTTACGAGTGGAGAAAATGTTTTTCACCAGGTTTTGGTTTTCTCGGATTAGGGTCTGGAGACTCGGAGGCTTCGTAGAGATTTGGGTGGGAAGAAGCCTCTACCCCTGTTCTTAGGTCTTTCCTGACCAAGGCCTAAATGTTATAGTGCTGCCACCTGAACTGGCCATGCCTCTGCCTGCCACCTGAACTGGCCATGCCTCTGCCTGCCACCTGAACTGGCCATGCCTCTGCCTGTTACCTGAACTGCCTGCTAAACCATGGAAGATGTTCACACATTTCCATATCTCTGTCTGCTGCCTGGACAATTCCTGGACATTTCCTTTGGCTGTCTGGACCAATGCTTTGACTGCTCTGGAACGGTATTCCTGCCTGCTAAAACCATAGGTGAGCCTTTTTTTATTACCTTTTGCTCAGCAGAATGTATTTTGGGGTGTAATTCTTGGTGTGTACATGCTATGTGTTAGAAGCCTGAAGGTGCTACTTGCATGTTGGGCCTCTGTATGTGGCCAGGCTGTGGAAAAGTCTCACACATGGGGTATCGCTATACTCAGAACAAGTAGCAGAATGTATTTTGGGGTGTTATTTTTGCTATGTACATACTATGTGTTAGAAGGATGTGTTAGAAGGATCAGCTGAACTCGCACAATTTCACTCCTGCCTGTCAGTCCCGATTTCGGCCGCGATTACAGGGACATCTCTGCAGGTTTCTGCACAGATGTCAATGTAAATCGCGGCCCGAAATCGCAAATAGTAGTACAGAAACTACTTTTTGAAATCGGTGCAGCGCCGCAGATGCGGCGTCGCACCGATTAGGACGGTGCCATTGCGGGCAATTTGCGGCAAATATCGCCGATTTGACATGCGATTTGACATGTCAAATCGCATGTCAAATCACACCAGTGTGAACCTGGGCTAAGAGACGATTGTTTTTCATCTGCACTTTTTGGATTTATTTTGGAAATTGCTGTGGAGTATGGCTTAGAGATTTTCCAGCACAAAGACTTACATTATTTTGCATGTTTTTTTTTTTTTTTTTTTGGAATAGTTTTTTCTGCACTAAAGACTTTTCTAGTGTATGTATTTTGCATACACAGGATTACAATTTTTTTTTTTTTACACAGGTGATTTCTGCACTGGATTGTTGCACTTTTTAATTATTTTTCACAGTGGTATTTTTATTATTTCACCTTTATGAAGAGTAAGGCCCCTTTCACACTGAGGCGTTGAAAAAACGCTCAAAAATTATAGGATTTTGTACCTCAATTTTACCGCGATTTTACCGCGTTTTTACCCGCGATCGCGGTAAAAATAGCGCTAACGCGTTTGCGTTTTTACCGCGTTCGCGCTAAAATTAGCGCGAACGTGGTAAAAACGCGGTAAAAACGCATACGCGTTAGCGCTATTTTTTAACATAACGCTTATGCCTATGCGTTTTTACCGCGTTTTTACCGCGAATCCCATTCATTTCAATGGGGATAGGCGTTTTTACAGCGCTATTTTATGCGCCCTAAAGTTGCTCTAAAAAAGCTGTTTGCAGGATTTTTTTCAACGCCCAGCCAGCAAAACGCCTCAATGTGAAAGCCCTCAGAGATTTCACATTGAGAATGCTGGGGCAGGATTATTTCAGGCGTTATTACAGCGCTATTTTTACCGCGAAAACGCGGTAAAAACGCCTCAGTGTGAAAGGGGCCTAATTTATGGATGTGTTTTGCAATTATCAATATTTGATGTTTTATGCACGCTATTTTATATAGTTAAAAATATTTTTATAGTAAGCGCCCCCTCACCCCCCCCCCCTTTTTATTGTTACACAGATAGAAATGATACTCATTGGAAATCATGGGGTACGACTTATCATACGACTTTGCAGTCCCAATTCGCAGGACAAGTCGCACAAGTGTGAAAGGTGCATTCGTATTAGGGGCTTTGCTAATTTGTAACTAATTGTATATCTCTTAATTGTTTAATTTATAAAATAACATGTTACAATGTGATACACATTTGTCTACAAATACACACAAACGCACACACACACACCTTACCCAATAGCATTACCATCAAAATTACTTGTATTGAGGAATGACACTAATTGCTGGGCAAGTGAGGTTTTATATAGCAAAACCTTCTTAATTTTACTGATATTACTGTTAGCTGATTTTAAGATGAACTGAACTACTTGCCTGCGTTTTTCGTGTAACATGGAGTCTTTTTCTTTGGCTTGTAAGATTTACAGTTACAGTTGTCCACTTTTTTTGTCCAGAAGATACAGAATTGGACTCAGACTGATTACACCATTTGGCGAATGTCAGAAGGCCATTAGAAATAAATTTATCTTGACTAAAACTATTAAGAAATCAATTGAATTTGTTATCTTGTTCCTCCCAGCTGTAGCATGGTTACGTATCTTGTCGTAGTGTCCTCTCATTACTATCAGCTTGTGAAAATATACCCCTTATCACAAAAAAGAAAAGAAAACACCTTTCTTGTATTATCTTGAAAAGTTTTCTATGGTCATGGAATGGTGGTTGTATTCAAGCCCACTACCAAAAAAAAAAAAAAAAGCTGGATAGCACAAATTGACCATAATGTTTTTGAACTTGATTTGTAGCTTCCAAGAAGAAAATAATGCTGCTGGTTAATTGAGGTCTTTGACAGGCTCACTTTGTTTTTCAATGAGAAAATAGCACAACCGCTGTTTTTTCCTTGCCATTATCACAATGCCTTTTCAAAACACAAAGAAGAAACTTTGTACTGTCTTTGTTATATCAATGCTGATATTGCAACTCAAAGTGAAAAATGAGTTTTACCGCTGAAAGTTAATTAGTTTGGTATTAATTCATCATCTGCCAAGGGAAATCTATAAAGTCAAAATCAGACATTCTGAGATTATTATTCAAAAGCATTCAACATGTTACTGCTGATGATACAGAAGCAAACTCTCTAAAAAAGTCATTATGGTTTCCCACCTAAGTTTTTTATTTTTTATTTTTTTTAACCCAATTATATTTTAGTCAATTGCAGTTTGTTTTTTTAACCCAATTACCGTATATACTCGAGTATAAGCCGACCCGAATATAAGCCGAGGCACCTAATTTTACCACAAAAACTGGGAAAACGTATTGACTCGAGTATAAGCCTAGGGTGTGCCTCACTGTGTCCATGCCTCACTGTGTCCATGACTAGACTGACATTTAACATGGGAGTCTATGGAAGGGGTGCCTGGCTTTGAAAAATCGGTGCTCCCCAGCCGTAGGTCCCCCGGACAATAAACTTTGCAAACTTGTAGAGGAAGAGTGGAGCTACATGTGTGCCATGTTTGGGGTCCAGAGGACCTATGACCGGCCGCTACCGGGTCCCCAAATCACCAGAGAAATGACCGTTTAACATGGGAGTCTATGGAAGGGGTGCCCAGTTTTGAAAAATCAGTGCTCCCCGGCCGTAGGTCCCCTGGACAAGAAACTTTGCACACTTGTAGAGTAAGAGTGGAGCTATATGTGTGCCAAGTATGGGGTTCAGGGGACCTACGGCCAGCCAGTACCGTCTCCTCAAAATCCGGGAGATCAGGCGCAAAAAGGTGACTCGAGTATAAGCCGAGGGGGGCATTTTCAGCACAAAAAATTGTGCTTAAAAACTCGGCTTATACTCGAGTATATACGGTATATTTCAATCGATTGGAGTTTTTCCCTTCCCTTTTCCCCTTCTGAATTTTTTTGCACATGATTCTTTGCACTTTATACATTTTGAAGAGATTTATAATCATTGTGATTTTTGATGCACTTTACTACTATTGGCCTATTTTTTATGCCATTTGATTGCAACTTTTGCACATTGAGATAAGATTTTTTTATCTGCATTTGCAATATATATTAGCACTTTACTTGAGTATTGGTTACAGTATTTAGCGCTGCTTCACTTTACTTTATACATATCCACTGGTGCTGGTGACACTTCAGAAGTTCAGCAGCTTTATACACTTAGAGTTTTCACTAATTTTAATCGTTAACACTTCTAGTAGCGCATTAGTACTTCACAAAAAAAAATCTCGTAGCATCATACGCAAAAAGACTTGAGGCTGTAATTGGTGCCAAAGATGCTTCAACAAAGTATTGTGCAAAGGCTGTGAATATTTATGTGCATGTTATATATTTATATATATATATTTATATATATATATATATATATATATATATATATATATAAAAAAAATCTTTAATTATCAAAAACATATTTCACGTTGTCATTATGGAGTATTGTTTGTAGAATTTTGAGGAAAATAATGAATTTAGTCCATTTTGGAATAAGGCTGTAACATAACAAAATGTGCAAAAAGTTAAGCGCTGTGAATAATTTATGGATGCACTGTAAGTAAAAGCAAGCCAGCTCTAAACTTACAAAATATGCTTCAGAAATGCGTTTGTTAATTTTTAAGTGTTAACACATAAGGTTTACTTAAGCAGCTGTGCACTATAACCCAGACACCAGGCGCACATAATATATGTAAAAAGAGTGCAGCGCTAAAAATTAAAAGTGAATACACTCAAATATCACAATATATCCTCCTCTTCAGTGTCTCTCCTGAGCTAGGTTCTGCGTGTCCATAGGCACCCACGGTGCCACTTGGCCTTGTCCCTACTCCCTCCTCACTAGATTTGATTGACAGCAGCAGGAGCCATTGGATGTTGCTGCTACCTCCATGTCTAGTTAGGTGAGAGAGAGCAGTGATGCTGCTCTCAGGCACAACACTGAATCGAGAACGGGCTCAGGTAAGTATTTGGGTAGGGAGCTCGCTGAGTACACACTCAGATTTTTTTTGTTCAGCTAGCAGGCTGTATAAAAAAAACTCATATTCCTACTGTACATCCTCACAAGCGATGTGGATGTAGGTATTCCCCCTTCCTCAGTGGGACTGTTCGACGGATGCCGATCTAACGTTCAGCTTCTGTTTAACAGAGAGGGCTACACACGGATCGAAATTTGGCCAGTTCCTGCCGAACCGGCCAAATTTTAATGCGCGTGTGTGTGTACCTAGCTTTAAAGTGTTTGTAAAAGTTAAAGGTTTTTTGCCTTCATGTATCCTCTGCATTCATTTAAAAAACTTTCAAGGATTACTTGCCCCCCCCCCCCCCCAGCCTGCCCTAAATACTTACCTGAGCTTGATCTCCATCCAACGCTGTGCATGAGAGCAGCATCACTGCTCTCTCTTTCTCCTCACTGGACATGGAGGCAGCAGTGGGAGCTATTGGCTCCTGCTGCTGTCAATCAAATCCAGTGAGGAGGGAGCAGGGGGAGGGGCAGAGCCACACTATGTGTGTCTATACACACACACACAGTCCAGATTGGGAGCAAGCCTGCACCATTGCCTTCAAATCAAGGGCTTGCCATGGGGGTAGACACTGAAGAGGAGGAGTGGACAGCGCCAGTGGGGGGGACCCCTGTAGATGAGTTTTGGGGCCACTGTGAATGAGTGTCGCAACATATACAAAATTCTTCCCAAACTTTCTGCCTCCTATAAGCCTTCATTACCATCTCCCCTTCTCCATACTGCCTAAAACATGTAAGGATGGCTATGTTGTACAATGCAGCAAGGCCTGGTTGGATTATAGTTCAGGTACACTCAGTTGAATTTTTTGGGAGCGAATTATGAGAAGTTTATAAAAAGAAAAAAACATATTTTAGGTAAATACTTTCTTAAATGTATATGTTTTTATGTTTACAGAGCTGCAATAAAGGATGGACTCTTCAGTTTGCCTTGAGGGCCAGTTCACACCAGAACACACTGCACTTGCGATTTGCAGCCGGTGCCAGTGTTACGACAAACCTAGATCACAAACGCAGAACGTTTGCCTGCACTGGATTGCATGATACAGTAGTACCATGAAATCCGGTTGCTGTGCTTTTGTAAAGTAGTGCATGCACTACTTTTGATGAGGTCTGGTGTGATTTCTGCTTTTATTTATTTTGCCAGTACACAAATATATGTATTTCGGTTTAGAACAATACATTTCTCCAGTGCATTCTCCACTGATACCAGGATACAGCATCCATTCATTAATTGAAATGAGCCAACCAGTACATCATAAAAATATTTATAAATCAGTCATGAGTTTACCTTCGTTTTACAAGCTGCACCAGAAAAGGTACAGCTTTGGACAAACCGTTCACTTTCATTTGACATTTACTATCAAGATGTATGTACTGTGGTCCAAGTAATTTTTGTTTGCAAACCATTATGCCATATTAGATTTGTTTTTGTTAATGATCAACTTCTGCTAAAAATGTTAGCATTTCATTGAGTGCGGAGGGTTTTAATGCCATGTCTGTTCCTAATGCTTGTCAAAAAAAAAAAAAAAAAATTATGTAGTTGGGCTTCAACGTTGCTTCAATTTCATATATCATGCATGTATTTTTTATTTTATTAGGTGCTTAGGTTTTTATGTGTGGAAACAAAACTGGGATTTAGGTATGCTCTAGGTAATTTTATTTAGGAAACGATGCCTTTCTTTTTAAAGGCTTACAAAAACAGCTGCTGTATTTAGCATTTGCTACTTGGTCCAGTATATTAATGTCAATTTTCATTCAGTAAATATTTTTAGTAACTAATGATCCTTTTAGGAGAAAAAGTACTGAACTGTATGCATCTTTCTCAATTGTCCATCTGATAAGGCATTCATAATTGGAATGCTTTTAGGTTTAGTGCAGCCATGAAAAGAGCAAATAACACATCTGATTGAGTTTGTAGAGCTAAAAGTACTTTCTGTTTACCCCATAATTGGGCAATTTTATTTTATAATTGGTTATATGGTGGTCTCTAAGTAATGCTGACAAGTAATGTACCAGTTTAACACAAATGCACACCAAAGGAAGGACACTTCGGACAATTAGTCTGCCTTGGCAGCTTCCCTTGCTTTTTAGTTTGTGGTTATTTTTTATATATGATCTTTTGTACAATGGGAAGATAAATGCATTGAATTTTTAATCCTTTTTTCCCCCAATCTTCTTTAAGGACAACCCATGAGGCTAGACATTTCCTCCAACAGGAACAGGAAACACATCACCAAAAACACTTTAGAAGGAAAATTTTCTGTCAAACTTGTCATTATTTGTGTTTTCCCCTTCCAGAGGTGACCCATTGCTTGGAACTTGGGTGGAGGAGCATTTGTCTCTCTAAATCTCCCTCTTACAATCCATCCTTTTTTTCTTTTCTTACCCCTCTCCTCAGGGAGCCGAGATTCGTTTGTGATATCTTGCCCTCCAGGACCCTTGCTTAGTATGGGCAGAAGGAATCCTGATTCCCCTCCCTTTATTGTGCATGAGGAAAAGGTCAAATCTAGAATTGATGCACCCTGTTGATTGCGATGGATGTTTTCTTCTTTGCCCTGCGATGCGGTTCTATACAGGGGTTAGTGGAGGTGTGAGGGTGCATGCTTGTAAAGATGGCATTGTTTTATGTCAGGGGGTCTGTTTCCCGCTAGCCGTCCCAGCAATGGAGGAAGCAGCAGCCCTGGCTGCTTCAGCTTAACCGAGTGACACCGGCTGTCACTTCCTGGTGGGTTGATGTAATTTCCAGGCACTGAAGGCTGTAGTTCTAAGCCTCATTATCTGTTCAGGATAAAGAGGAAGGGCTTGCTGGTGCCTTCTTTGGTGGTCCCTCCCAGCAGTTGTCTGGAGTTGAGAGGGTGCCACAAATGGAAGGGCTGATTCTGCACTACGAATCTAGGCTCCCATGGCATCAGTGGGACACAGGTAAGCAGGGCGTTGCTGTTCCTACTCGTTTTTATCTGTGTTTGTTCCTAGGTTCTTCACCTAGACTGTAATATGTCATCTGGGGCCCCTTAGTGTTGGGCTTTTCCTCTACTTCCTCTTCTTGGAGGGAGTTAAGGATTCCTGTCTAACCCCTCTCTCTGCTTAATTATTTTGAATTAAGGGAAAGCAAGAAGGATGATCCCTCTATGCTGTGTGTGGCTCTGAACTGAGAAATTCTAGGTGAGGCTCTGCCAGTGCCTATCACAACCTATTTTCTATCATGAACTAGGAGTTAACTTTCACCTTGTAATCTTTCAAGTCTCTCTTGGCAGACATGAGACCCCCTGCTTAACCTGTTTTTGTGCACGAATCTCCAACTTCTGTGCTGTCAGCTTCAGCGGATTCTCAGAAGGTAGACAATGTGGGGGAATAATAATGACCCCACTCCTCCTCTATTGGACCCATTTAGTAAGGCATACCGGCAGAAGCATTTTCTTTTTCGTACATCACGGGACACAGAGCGACTTAGTCATTACTAATGGGTTATATAGTTTACCTTCAGGTGCTGGCACTGGCCACTTCCAAACCGGAAGTACCCTCCCCTATATAAGCCCCTCCCATCCGGGAGCACCTCAGTTTTTTGCCAGTGTCTAAGGTGTTGGCCAAAGAGTAACATGTGTTTTCACTGGGCTTGCGTACAGGTTCTTTTGGGCCTTAGTAAGCTGTTCCGGATCCCACCAAAAAAGCTTCATAGCTAAACGGTCGGTACCCGGGCCTTGCAGCAGAAGAGCAAGGTTTTGCCTGTAATGCCTCTCTTAGGAGGGCTGGACCCTGGGATCCAGAGCTCTGGTCATACCCACGACCAAGATGTTGTCTGTGCAGGGTGCTATACAGGTCCAGGGGAGTGGAATCCTTGGGAACCCGGTCCCTGAAGGTTTACTTACAATGCCTGCCGTTATAGGTGAAGTTTGGGCTTCTGTGGACCAAACAGAGTCCTGCGGCGGGGAACAGGTAAGTGGGGGCCCCCAGGAACTTGGTTCTATTGGGGGATCCCCAAGCCTAATTTGTCTCTGTCTGTTACCTAACGGTATTCCCGCTAATATCTGTGTATGCCTGTAACTACTGAAAATGTAAAATTTTAATAGTAGTCAAGAAAAAAAAAAAAAAAAAAGAGGACCGCGGTACCTGTGTTAAACCACTAGAGGCCGCTGTAGTCCATTTTTCTTGTCATGTGGATCTTTGGTTTTCTCAAGTCAAAAGATCCAGGCAGTTGGTAAGTTTCTCTGTGGGAATCCACTTCCTCTGCCCTGTTGCTGCGCTCATCCACCGCACAGGCCCTCCGGCAAAAAGGGCCCTGGCTCCTAGTCCCTGTTTGATTTTCGAAAAGGGCGCCAGTGGCGCACGGGCGCGCGCGCGGGCGCGTGCACGCGCCTCCTATGAAAAAAAAAGGGGCGGGGCGGGTGGATGACGCTCGATGCGCGCCACGGCGCTTCTGCGCATGTGCAGGCGTCCCAGCTTGTATAAAGACACAGACAGTACAAGTGTCAGCTGGATGCAAACAGAGCTAGCAACAAACAGTGGCACACAGAAGCGGTTGATGCAGGCATCCCCATAGAAAGGCACTTTAGTGGACACCAGCTGGTATATAGCAGCAACTGTGTTAGACTATTACCAGCAAAATTGGTGTATGACGACGGGAATACCTCAGCTTTGTGCTTAAAGGATATGTCGTCCAGACGCTCCGGAAATAGGTCTTCCAGGAAGCCAAAGGGGTCTCCATCGGGCTCTGAGGATATTGGGCATGCTTGTACTGCACCAATCTCCCCTGAGAATTCAGAGGTCAGTAGCCGTAGAAACCCCGCAGGAGTGCCTGGTGCTGCGGCTGTCCCCAGTCCACCTGCTCCTGTATATATAACAGAGGAGGTTTTATCCTCAACTCTGGGAGGATTGGAAGAGAGATTAACAGCATTGATCGCTGCTTCCCTGTCACAGGGAAAGCGCGTCCGATCTCCGTCTCCTCCTTCAGAGTGCCTGTTAGTGGAGGAACAGCCCCACACAGGGATCGACCTACCTGAAGGGGATCAGGATGAGGTTGATTCAGTTATGGAGGAATCAACAGTGGAAGAACCTTTCTCAGCATCTCAGGCTGAAAGATTATGGGTTCAGTCTCTGACTAACATGGTCCAATCAGCATTTAAAATGCCTCTGGCGGAACCACCATCCACTACGGTTTCCTCGCTGGGGTCGCTAAAAGCTCCCCAGGCTGTCTGTTCCTTCCCAATCCACCCTTTATTAGAAGGGCTTATTTACCAGGATTGGGAGCATCCTGATAAAATATTTGCTCCCCCCAAGAGATTTCCGGTGATCTATCCCATGGAGGATAAGTTCATAAAAAAATGGAGGGTCCCTACAGTGGACGCAGCCATCTCTTCTGTGAACAAATCACTGACATGTCCAGTAGATAATGTTCCAATGTTCAAAGACCCAATGGATAAAAAATTGGAGTCTTTACTAAAATCTGCTTTCTCTACAGCAAGCATGGTGACACAACCTGCGGTAGCAGCGATTGGAGTCTGCCAAGCAGTGAAAGATCAGTTGAAACAAGTCTTAAGGGACTTACCAGATCAGCAGGCTCTTGCCCTAGCTGACCTGCCTAGAGCCTTGTGTTTTGCGGTGGACGCCATAAAGGATACAATCCAACAGGCCTCCCGCTTTACGCTGTCTATAGTACATATGCGTAGGCTTCTGTGGCTCAAAAACTGGTCTGCTGAAGCTCCCTGTAAGAAACTGCTGGTTAGCTTCCCATTTCATGGAGAACGCTTATTTGGAGAAGATCTGGACAAATATATCCAGAAAATTTCTGCCGGTAAAAGTTCACTCTTACCGGTTAAGAACAAGAGTAGAAGTCCTTCTTTTAAGAGGCCTACTTCTCCAGTCCCGGGCACATCGGCTGTGAAGCAGTTCCGACGGCCTCCGCGGTCAAATTCAGGGGGCAGAAATCAGGGACAATCACAGGGTAACAAGAAGCCCTGGATCAAGAGAGGTACAAAACCTCCCCCCAAGTCATGAAGCGTTGCCCCCACTCAATCGGGTGGGGGGAAGGCTTCAGTTGTTAACAGAGACCTGGCGGGACGCCATCAGAGACAGATGGGTGCTCTCCGCAGTAAGTCTGGGATACAAGCTGGAGTTAAAAGGCACTCCTCCTGCCCAATTTATGAGGTCAAACGTGCCAAGAGATCCCCAGAAGAGAGGATCCCTCCTTCTGGCACTAGAACAACTATTGCTCCAAGGTGTAATCATGAAGGTTCCCCTGGAAGAAAGCGGATTCGGGTTTTACTCGAACCTTTTCACAGTCCCCAAACCAAATGGGGACGTGAGGCCCATATTAAATCTAAAAGGGCTAAACAAGTTCCTAAATATCAGGACTTTTCGGATGGAGTCGATCCGATCGGTGGCCACCGCCCTACAAGGGCAGGAATGGTTAGCCTCGATCGACATAAGGGATGCTTATCTGCATATTCCCATCTTTCCGGCCTACCAGAAATTTCTACGCTTTGCAGTAGAAGGGCGCCATTTTCAGTTCAGAGCCTTACCTTTCGGTCTGGCCACAGCACCACGAGTGTTTACAAAAATTCTGGCCCCATTATTGGCCAATCTAAGAACACAAGGTGTAACGATAATGGCATATCTAGACGACCTGCTACTAATAGACCACTCAGTGGAAAAGCTGGAAGTAGCTATTCACAAGACAATCAAGTATCTGGAATATCACGGTTGGATTATCAACCGGGACAAGTCAGCTCTAAGACCAGTCAAAAGTCTGGAATACTTAGGGCTAAGGCTGGATTCAAATCAGAGAAAGATTTTCTTACCTCCAGAGAAGGTGTCGTCTTTAAAAGATTTGACCCACTTAGTGGGTACAAAAAGAAAACCATCCATACGCCTGTGCATGAGGCTGCTGGGAAAAATGGTGGCTTCATTCGAAGCGGTACCCTACGGTCAATTCCATTCAAGGAATTTGCAAAGGGCCATACTGTCAGCCTGGAACAAAAAAGTTCAGGCTTTAGACTTACCAATGTCCCTGTCCCCTTCCGTTCGCAAGAGCCTCCATTGGTGGTTGGTGCCCCAGAATCTGGAAAAAGGGAAACCCTTCAGTCCGGTTTCTTGGAAGGTGGTCACTACAGATGCCAGCCTCATAGGCTGGGGGGCAGTACTGGAGCAATGGTCTCTCCAGGGCAAGTGGTCAGAAGCAGAAAAGGCCCTGCCCATCAATCTCTTAGAGATACGAGCAGCCCGGTATGCCCTAGTAGCATGGACATCCAAACTCCAAGGGTCCCCGGTCAGAATTCAATCAGACAATGCCACAGCAGTGGCATATATCAATCACCAGGGTGGCACCAGGAGTCGTGCAGCCCAGAGGGAAGCAAATTGCATCCTGGAGTGGGCAGAAAGATATGTTCCAGCCATATCCGCGGTTTTTATCCCAGGAGTGGAAAATTGGAGAGCGGACTTTTTAAGTCGCCAACAATTATGCCCGGGGGAATGGTCTCTTCACCCCGAGGTTTTCCAGGCAATATGCCAGCGGTGGGGAACACCGGATGTAGATCTGCTAGCATCCAGATTCAACGCAAAGGTGGACAGATTTGTGTCTCGCACAAGAGATCCCCTAGCTTGCGGCTCGGATGCCCTAGTGTTCCCTTGGGATCAGTTCAAGCTGATATATGCATTCCCACCGCCACAATTGTTACCGCGATTACTCCGCAGAATCAGGGTAGAGAAGAAACCAGTGATTCTGGTGGCTCCAGCGTGGCCCCGAAGGGCATGGTACGCGGAGATTGTAAAAATGTCAGTGAGGAGTCCTTGGACCCTCCCACATCATCCGGACCTGCTGTCGCAAGGACCGATATACCACCCTTCCTTACCAGCCCTAGGTTTGACGGCCTGGCTATTGAAGCCCACATTCTGAAAAAGAGAGGGCTCTCTAATTCTGTGGTATCTACCATGATCAATGCCAGGAAGCCGGTATCCAGGCAGATCTATTATAGGATCTGGAAGGCGTACATTACGTGGTGTGAGGCCAAGAAATGGCATCCACGTAAGTACGTGATAGGTAGGATTTTGGACTTCCTACAGTGGGCTGTAGATAGGAAGCTGGCCTTGAGTACTATCAAGGGTCAGATTTCGGCCTTGTCAATATTTTTTCAAAGGCCCTTGGCTTCGCATTCACTAGTCAAAGCTTTCATACAAGGAGTGATGCGTATTAGCCCTCCGGTTAGTATTCCCATATGTCCATGGGACTTAAACCTGGTTCTGTCGGTTCTACAGAAACAACCGTTTGAACCATTGCAACTGTGACAGCAGGAAGGTAAAGTCACCTGGTTGCATCCAGGGGGGTAGATATATTTCGCCCAGATTCAGGCTTTACGCCGACTTATACAACTAGGTGGAGAGTTGTATAAGGCTAGTGGGCTCATGGATGACTCATACCTCTAGGGAGAGTGTGGGGCGTCGTGCAGACAGAGATGAGGAGACCAGCTGAACCTTGTCAGCTCATTTAGGCCTCTATAAGAACTCCCAGCTTCATTAGATGTTAGCTCATGCCTGGAACCAGACCTGTGTGGACTGTCTAGGGAGAGTGAACCCCTGTGCGGTGAGACAAAGCCTGTGTGGCTATTTGCTTGGACATTTAAAACCAGGGACTTAGGGACTAGGACAGCACTAGGCTGATCCCAGTTGTTAGTTAGGAAACCTGTATGTTTAGTCAGAGGTCAAGTTGACCAGGATTTATTTTATTTATGTTTCTTTTGCTTTGCTGTGTTTTGTCACTGTAAATAGAAAATAAACCGCACCTTTTTGATTTTGAAAACCACAACCTCCGTTTGCTGGGCCTGTTTTTGTCTGGGGAGCCCATCCCGGGGGTCACACACACACCCGCTGCCGAGCTAACCCCCTCACACAACACATTTCCTTGGTTCTTCTCACCAGGAAATTGATTTTCTTAGTAGCCATTTGTTCGGCTAAAAGAGTATCGGAATTAGCCGCCTTGTCCTGTAGGGAGCCATATCTGGTTGTCCATAAGGACAGAGTAGTATTACGTCCTCATCCAGCCTTTCTTCCCAAGGTGGTATCGAGGTTTCATTTGAACCAAGATGTGGTTCTTCCTTCTTTTTTCCCCAAACCTAGCTCGGTAGAGGAAAAGTTATTACATTCTTTGGATGTAGTAAGAGCAGTTAAAGCTTATCTAAAAGCCACTGCTCAGATTCGCAGAACGGATACTTTGTTTATTCTGCCGGAAGGCCCTAGAAAGGGTCAGGCAGCATCAAAATCTACTTTAGCCAAGTGGATTCGACAGGTCATAATACAAGCCTATGGCTTGAGAAAGAGACCGCCTCCGTTCAAAGTTAGGGCGCACTCCACAAGAGCAGTTGGAACCTCATGGGCAGTGCATCACCAGGCCTCCCTGGCTCAAGTATGTAAGGCCGCAACATGGTCTTCGGTACACACGTTTACTAGATTCTACCAGGTAGACGTTAGAAGTCAGGAGGATGTCGCCTTTGGGCGCAGTGTGTTGCAGGCCGCAAAAGATCCTCATGCCTGATGGCGCCCAGCTTATGTATCCCTCCCCTCATTTGGCATTGCTTTGGGACGTCCCATTAGTAATGACTAAGTCGCTCTGTGTCGCGTGATGTACGAAAAAGAAAAAGGGATTTTTATAACAGCTTACCTGTAAAATCCTTTTCTTGGAGTACATCATGGGACACAGAGCTCCCACCCCTCTTTTTGGGACACTTATTGCTTTGCTACAAAACTGAGGTGCTCCCGGATGGGAGAGGCTTATATAGGGGAGGGTACTTCCGGTTTGGAAGTGGCCAGTGCCAGCACCTGAAGGTAAACTATATAACCCATTAGTAATGACTAAGTCGCTCTGTGTCCCGTGATGTACTCCAAGAAAAGGATTTTACAGGTAAGCTGTTATAAAAATCCCTTTTTTTCCTTTTAGAACTTCAAGATGTAAGCAATCAAATATCTCTCAGACTAACTCCCTTGGTGTTCTCATTCATAAATGATCAGTTTGGCAAAATTATTTAATTTGTGGAGGTATCTATCTCACATGTGCTGGCCTGGAAAACGTATGAAATTAGAGTTACTGGGTAAATCTAGCTCTGGATTATTTTTTCACTGCTGCCACTAGACTGTGATAATAATGCCATCGGTCTCATCCAGCGCACAGGGTTTCTAGCTTGCAGGACAACAAACAAAATACCAGCAGATTGAGAGCGAACGGCACTGAGGCAGGTTATGTAGTACTCTGTGTATATAGTCTTTGTAAATAAACTGCACGTGTGTTTCGCCAAGAACGTTTTGTTGTGCCTTTTTAAAGTGTTGTAAACGTATCCAGTGAGTCAAACACACCATACTGCCTAGTTAATCCCTCACAGATCGTGGAGACAGCAAACATCTGTGTAAGCAGGTATAGTGAAGGCCAGCATGGAAGAGTTACTGAGACCGCTCATTTTGGCAAATGTTAATTTACAGCAGGCAAATGATGAGTAAAACTGGCAAATGAACAATTGCAACAGAGCCTTGCAGTCCAACCAAGTCCAGGTAAAAGTTGAGCCCCGCTACAGGGAATTGCTGTAACAGCAGGAACAGAGACACCAGCAACAAACTGAAGCAATAACGTAGCAACTTCAGCAGGCCGATATGGAAAGTTATTCCAACATTATACTGTCTTTCCGAGTAACCTTTTTACCACATATGACTGTGGATGATGACCCGGTGTTTTTGACCACTTTTGAAATTACTGTTGAAAGGGAAAATTGGCCTGGAGAACAGTGGGCTGACCGGGGGACCCACTATTATCAGCAGTCCCAAAAGGCCTATTATGACCTGGAACCTATGGGAGCAAGAGATTATGCTGATCTGAAAGCAGAATAAATGGTTGTAACCCTGGAATTGTCAGGTGGGAAAACCACCCAGATCACAAAGGTATGACGTGATCCATTTGATAAATACAGATACAGTGGACAAACGGGTGGACCTGGTTTAGAAGTACTCAGCCACCGAGAACTTAACCTACTCTCTCTTGGATTACAGGTAAAATTGCGCCTAGGAATGAGGGTGGAGACAGTAGAAAAGAGAAACTGAAGGTACCGTGGGGGACTCATTCCAGTACATTCCAGGAGATCCAATTTCACAGGAGGTAGCCAGAAAGTTGATTCGTTACTGGTCTTAGGAAGAGGGACATATAGCAGCATATTGCTCTGTTGTCGATGAGCCAATGCAGAAACCTTTATGCAAAATGTGTATTAATGGTAAAAATGTGGTTGTGTTGCTAGATTCAGGTATTCTGGTAACATTGGTAGACTGAAATAAATGCTACAGAGGTTTCTTGCCAAAGAAAAGCAGTGGTAATTTGTGTTCATGTGGACACTAGAGAGTATCCCATGTCAATATTGCATTTTGAGACCTCCCTAAGTAACCTGTGTCATCTTGTGGGTGTTCTTTCCCTCCTGCAACATTGATACCATTGTAGGAAGGATATTTCCAAAAACTCTTGAATCGCCAGATCAAACAATTGCCTCCTCGGAGCATGAAGGCAATTCTAGAAAATTCTCAGATGGTTATGATGACTTTCCTGAGTATCAATTGTCTGTTTTACAGAAAGACCTGAACAGAATAATGGAGTGGACAAATACATGGAAAATGAGGTTTAATATAGAAAAATGTAAAGTAATGCACTTGGGGGCAAAAAACATAAATGCAAATTGCTTACTAGGGGGTTAACCACTGGGGGAATTCAGAATGGAGAACGATCTGGGTGTCCTAATAGATTACAGATTGAGCAATAGCATGAAATGTCAAGCTGCAGCTACCAAAGCCGGCCGAATATTAGCATGCATAAAAAAGGGGATATACTCTAAGGATAAAACTATAATCCTGACACTTTTTTAAAACTCTGGTTAGGCCACATCTGGCGTATTCTGCCCAGTTCTGGTCACCAGTCCTCAGATGGAATGTGCTGGAACTGGAGAGAGTCCAAAGAAGGGCAACAAAAGTAGTAAGGGGACTGGAGGACCTCGACTATGAGGAATGACTGTAAATACTAAATCTATTCTTGCTGGAGAAACGACACTTGAGAGGAGATATGATAGCGATTTACAAATACCTCAATGGCGATCCCAGCATAGAGAAATAAAACAATATTCAGTCTCAAGGAGTGTAAGAGGATACGGGAACACACTATGAGATTGGAGGAGAAGCGGTTTAATCTTAAACTGCGCAGGGTTTTTTTTTTTACTGTCGGGACAACAAGGATGTGGAACCCTCTTCCACAATTGGTGGTGGCTGCGGGTAGTATGGATAGTTTTAGGAGACTCTTGCAAGTGCATCTTAAAGAACACGACATACAGGGATATGGGAAATAATTGTAGACACTGACACATGTGCACCTACACAGGTTGAACTGGATGGACTATTTTCTTTATTCAACCTTACCTACTATATAACAAATTAATTGATTACCTGGAGAAAGCAGATTGCAAGACAGTGTTGGACCAGACTGGTGTATTGGCTGATTTACCTCTTAAAGTCAGCCAAGGAAAAAACAGTATTACTCCTAATGGGATGTTCCAGTAATGGAGGATCCCTTTGGATTACCAAATTCTCCTGCTAAATTTCAGTGAGCATTAGATAAGGCTATCCGACCCCATCAAAAGTATGCTTCTGCTTACCTAGATGACATGATCAGCCGTAGTACAGATTGGGTACATACCTTATATAGCTGAATGTTCAAGCCATACTAAAAGCTATACGGAAAAAGCAGTGTATGGCCAATCCAAACAAAAGGGTACTAAGAAGGGCTACAAGAAGGAAAAATAATTTGGATATACCTTTTGGGAGTTGAATGAATAAAACCCATCTAAACTCAAAAAAAAATAAGTTAAAGCCATTCAAAATTGGTACTCCATTCTGCAAAAAAAGCAAATCCAGCATTCTTGGTGATCACTGGCTATTACCAGTGGTTCATTCCCCATTCTGCCTCACAGACTGCTCCCCTGATCAACTTGACAAAAGTTATGAAGTCTAACGATTAAATGGTCTCCCATAGCAGAATCAACCTCAGTCTTTTAAACACACCCTGTATAGTCAGCCAGTGTTGCACTTTCCTGACATTTTTAGGGTCTTTTGTAATACAGACCGATGTGTGGACTGGGAGTTTTGTTGTCTCAGGTTTAGAATGGAAAAAAAACACCACTTTGTTAACCCGAGCAGGAAAATGAAATCTCACAAATTAAATTATCCCACCAATCAAATGGAGTGCTTAGTTGTGTAGTGGGCTCTATACTCCGTCTGATACTACCTGTTAGGTAGACACTTTGATCTGAGAACTGATCACGTTCCATTAAAGTGGATTGCCCAAAACAAAAATACCAGTAGGAGGATTAATAGATGGTTCCTGGTCCTTCTAAATTTCAGCTTTATGGTAAAGCTGTTTGCTGTGCCTGTTTTTAAGTGTTGTGAACTCATCCAGGGAGTCCCTCCACCCCTCCTTTTCCACTGTTGGGCTTATCCCTAACAATATTTATTAATCTGTCTATAAAAATCTTGATGGCTTCAACATTTTAAAACACACTCTTGGTCAGTATTGCAGCCATCAGCCTGTTTTCATCTTTTTACTGTCCCACCTAGCAGTTTAAACTAGTTCAGTTAAATAATAACACACAGATTTTTTGCTGAAGCTTGCCAGTGTATAATTTCTACCATCTTGTGCTTCTTTCTGAAATCTGAATATGAAATAGTTGAAATAGATGATCCTAGGTTGTAATACTGAAATGCTAAATTTAATTAATCAAAAGCCTTGGCTATTTTTTTTCTTTTAAACAATTAGGAAGTGTCCAAGCTGGACCTGTATGACTATGCCCAAAAAACCCACCAAAACGTTAAGCAGTATTAACCACTTGCCGGCCGGCTCACGCCGATGTACGTCAGCAAAGTGGCATGTTCCCGCAAAACAAAGCATGGGTACATTTTCCGCTCTTAAGAGCCGCCTAGTACTTCTAACACTTCCCCTAGGCCAGAGATGGCAAACCTTTTTGAGCCCGAGTGACCAAACAGCGACACGAAACCAACTTATTTATTTCAAAGTGCCAACATAGAATCAAACCTACCAGCGGCTCTGTACAGAGGAAGGGATTGATCATCCCTCTGAATGAGCCCTAAGGGACCAAAAACATACAATTCTGCCCAGAAAAAACCCTTTGTGCTTTTTCAAAGGAGTGCGTTACGCTCAGAATACTGGGATCAGAGATGGATGCATGTGCTCAGAGTACTGGGATCAGGGGGGTTGATGTGAAGGCCTTTCCAAAAGCAGTGTCCCCTGCCCCTTCACATCCCCCCCCCACCACATACACAGCAGTGTCCTCTGTGCCCCCCTCCCCCATAGAACTGTCCTACCTGTGTATGTGCAGCCAAAGTCCTCCACATTGCCATGCTTCAGCGCCGGAGCCCCTGCACAGGAAGCCGCTCTCCAAGTCCAGGAAGGGAGGAGACATTCTTCTCCTCGGTATCCGGAGGCATCACGCGCTGCTTACAGCAGACACTCTGTGTCCTTTCCACTGGGCTGCCCTCAGTGCATGCAGGGAGGGATTTACTCACAGCTGCCGCCCTACTGCCCGATCGCACTCACACTGCCCAATCGCACTCATGATAGGAACAGAGTCTGCTCATCCGTGCCTGCACCACCAGTGCAGGTGACTGCCTTGCTGGGGGATTCCCTCTGCTATCCTGGCGGCGTGCTGCGTGCCCACAGAGAGGGCTCGGCATGCCAGCTGTGGCACGTGTGCCATAGGTTCGCCATCACTGCCCTAGACTGACAATGTTATTGTCCATCTTTATAATACAGGAAGTGTGTTACTGGCCAGATCACCAGGGGAAAATAGAAGGAAAAAGCCTAAAAAATAAAACCATTAAAGCCAGTACATCTAATGATTGGTAAGCTGCAATATATACAATTTTGGGTTTTGGGTTTAATACAGCTTTCAACTTTAATCCTCTCTGCAAAGTGCTTTAATGTAGGGTGGAGCTATAAAAAAAAAGGGATTTTTATAACAGCTTACCTGTAAAATCCTTTTCTTGGAGTACATCACGGGACACAGAGCGACTTAGTCATTACTAATGGGTTATATAGATTACCTTCAGGTGTTGGCACTGGCCAATTCCAAACCGGAAGTACCCTCCCCTATATAAGCCCCTCCCATCCGGGAGCACCTCAGTTTTGTAGCCAAGCAATAAGTGTCCCAAAAAGAGGGGTGGGAGCTCTGTGTCCCGTGATGTACTCCAAGAAAAGGATTTTACAGGTAAGCTGTTATAAAAATCCCTTTTTCTTTTTCGTACATCACGGGACACAGAGCGACTTAGTCATTACTAATGGGACGTCCCAAAGCAATGCCAAATGAGGGGAGGGATACATAAGCTGGGCGCCATCAGGCATGAGGCTCTTTTGTGGCCTGCAACACACTGCGCCCAAAGGCGACATCCTCCTGACTTCTGACGTCTACCTGGTAGAATCTAGTAAACGTGTGTACTAAGGACCATGTTGTGGCCTTACAGACTTGAGCCAGGGAGGCTTGGTGATGCACTGCCCATGAAGTTCCAACTGCTCTTGTGGAGTGCGCCCTAACTTTGAACAGGGGCGGTCTCCTTTTCAAGCCATAGGCTTGTATTATGACCTGTCGAATCCACTTGGCTAAAGTAGATTTTTGATGCTGCCTGACCCTTTCTGGGGCCTTCCGGCAGAACAAACAAAGTATCCGTTCTACGAATCTGAGCAGTGGCTTTAAGATACGCTTTAACTGCTCTTACTACATCCAAAGAATGCAATAACTTTTCCTCTACCGAACTAGGTTTGGGGAAAAAGGAAGGAAGAACCACATCTTGGTTCAAATGGAACCTCAATACCACCTTAGGAAGAAGGCTGGATGAGGACGTAACACTACTCTGTCCTTATGGATAACCAGATATGGCTCCTTACAGGACAAGGCGGCTAATTCCGATACTCTTTTAGCCGAACAAATGGCTACTAAGAAAATCAATTTCCTGGTGAGAAGAACCAAGAAAATGTGCCGCAATGGTTCAAATGGTTGTTTCTGTAGAACCGACAGAACCAGGTTTAAGTCCCATGGACATATGGGAATACTAACCGGAGGGCTAATACGCATCACTCCTTGTATGAAAGCTTTGACTAATGAATGCAAAGCCAAGGGCCTTTGAAAAAAAAAATATTGACAAGGCCGTCTGACCCTTGATAGTACTCAAGGCAAGCTTCCTATGTACAGCCCACTGTAGGAAGTCCAGAATCCTACCTATTACGTACTTACGTGGATGCCATTTCCTGGCCTCACCCCACGTGTTGTACGCCTTCTAGATCCTATAATAGATCTGCCTGGATACCGGCTTCCTGGCATTGATCCTGGTAGATACCACAGGATTAGAGAGCCCTCTCTTTTTTAGAATGTGGGCTTCTATAGCCAGGCCGTCAAACCTAGGGCTGGTAAGGAAGGGTAGTATATCGGTCCTTGCGAAAGCAGGTCCGGACGATGTGGGAGGGTCCAAGGACTTCCCACTGACATTTTTACAATCTCCGCGTACCATGCCCTTCGGGGCCACGCTGGAGCCACCAGAATCACTGGTTTCTTTTCTACCCTGATTCTGCGGATTAATCGCAGTGGGAATGCATATATCAGCTTGAACTGATCCCAAGGGAACACTAGGGCATCCGAACCGCAAGCTAGGGGATCCTTTGTGCGAGACACAAATCTGTCCACCTTTGCGTTGAATCTGGATGCTAGCAGATCTACATCCGGTGTTCCCCACCGCTGGCATATTGCCTGGAAAACCTCGGGGTGAAGAGACCATTCCCCCGGGCATAATTGCTGGCGACTTAAAAAGTCCGCTCTCCAATTTTCCACTCCTGGAGTGAAAACCGCGGATATGGCTGTGACATACCTTTCTGCCCATTCCAGGATGCAATTCGCTTCCCTCTGGGCTGCACGACTCCTGGTGCCACCCTGGAGATTGATATATGCCACTGCTGTGGCATTGTCTGATTGAATTCTGACAGGTGACCCTTGGAGTTTGGATGTCCATGCTACTAGGGCATACCGGGCTGCTCGTATCTCTAAAAAAATTGGTGGGCAGGGCCTTCTCTGCTTCTGACCACTTGCCCTGGAGAGACCATTGCTCCAGTACTGCCCCCCAGCCTATGAGGCTGGCAACTGTAGTGACCACCTTCCAAGAAACCGGACTGAAGGGTTTCCCTTCCCAGATTCTGGGGCACCAACCACCAATGGTGCGAACGGAAGGGGACAGGGACATTGGTAAGTCTAAAGCCTGAACTTTTTTGTTCCAGGCTGACAGTATGGCCCTCTGCAAGTTCCTTGAATGGAATTGACCGTAGGGTACCGCTTCGAATGAAGCCACCATTTTTCCCAGCAGCCTTATACACAGGCGTATGGATGGTTTTTCTTTTTTGCACCCACTAAGTGGGTCAAATCTTTCAAAGACGACACCTTCTCTGGAGGTAAGAAAATCTTTCTCTGATTTGAATCCAGTCTTAGCCCCCAAGTATTCCAGGCTTTTGACTGGTTTTAGGGCTGACTTGTCTCGGTTGATAATGCAACCGTGAGATTCCAGATACTTGATTATCTTGTGAACGACCACTTCTAGTTTTTTTCACTGAGTGGTCTATCAGCAACAAGTCATCTAGATATGCCATTATCGTTACACCTTGTGTTCCTAGTTTGGCCAATCGTAGGGCCAGAATTTTTGTGAACACTCGTGGTGCCGTGGCCAGACCGAAAGGTAAGGCTCTGAACTGAAAATGGCGCCCTTCTACTGCAAAGCGTAGAAATTTCTGGTGGGCCGGACAGATGGGAATATGCAAATAAGCATCCCTTATGTCGATCGAGGCTAACCATTCCTGCCCTTGTAGGGCGGTGGCCACCGATCGGATCGACTCCATCCGAAAAAGTCCTGATATGTAGGAACTTGTTTAGCCCTTTTATATTTAATATGGGCCTCATGTCCCCATTTGGTTTGGGGACTGTGACAAGGTTCGAGTAAAACCCGAACCCGTTTTCTTTCAAGGGAACCTTCACGATTACCCTTGGGGCAATAGTTGCTCTAGTGCCAGAAGGAGGGATCCACTCTTCTGGGGATCGCTTGGCACGTTTGACCTTATAAAATGGGCAGGAGGAATGTCTTTTAACTCCAGCCTGTATCCCAGACTTACTGCGGAGATCACCCATCTCTGATGGTGTCCCGCCAGGTCTCTGTGAACCACTGAAGTCTTCCCCTCACCCGACTGAGTGGGGGCAACCCTTCATGACTTAGGGGGAGGTTTTGTACCTCTCTTGACCCAGGGTTTCTTGTTACCCTGTGATTGTCTCTGATTTCTGCCCCCTGGATTTGACCGCGGAGGCCGTCGGAACTGTTTCACAGCCGATGTGCCAGGGACTGGAGAAGTAGGCCTCTTAAAAGAAGGACTTCTACCCTTGTTCTTAACCGGTAAGAGTGAACTTTTACCGGCAGAAATTTTCTGGATATATTTGTCCAGATCTCCTCCAAATAAGCGTTCTCCATGAAATGGGAAGCTAACCAGCAGTTTTTTACAGGGAGCTTCAGCAGACCAGTTTTTGAGCCACAGAAGCCTACGCATATGTACTATAGACAGCGTAAAGCGGGAGGCCTGTTGGATTGTATCCTTTATGGCGTCCACCGCAACACAAGGCTCTAGGCAGGTCAGCTAGGGCAAGAGCCTGCTGATCTGGTAAGTCCCTTAAGACTTGTTTCAACTGATCTTTCACTGCTTGGCAGACTCCAATCGCTGCTACCGCAGGTTGTGTCACCATGCTTGCTGTAGAGAAAGCAGATTTTAGTAAAGACTCCAATTTTTTATCTATTGGGTCTTTGAACATTGGAACATTATCTACTGGACATGTCAGTGATTTGTTAACAGAAGAGATGGCTGCGTCCACTGTAGGGACCCTCCATTTTTTTATGAACTTATCCTCCATGGGATAGATCACCGGAAATCTCTTGGGGGGAGCAAATATTTTATCAGGATGCTCCCAATCCTGGTAAATAAGCCCTTCTAATAAAGGGTGGATTGGGAAGGAACAGACAGCCTGGGGAGCTTTTAGTGACCCCAGCGAGGAAACCGTAGTGGATGGTGGTTCCGCCAGAGGCATTTTAAATGCTGATCGGACCATATTAGTCAGAGACTGAACCCATAATCTTTCAGCCTGAGATGCTGAGAAAGGTTCTTCCACTGTTGATTCCTCCATAACTGAATCAACCTCATCCTGATCCCCTTCAGGTAGGTCGATCTCTGTGTGGGGCTGTTCCTCCACTAACAGGCACTCTGAAGGAGGAGACGGAGATCGGACGCGCTTTTCCTGTGACAGGGAAGCAGCGATCAATGCTGTTAATCTCTCTTCCAATCCTCCCAGAGTTGAGGATAAAACCTCCTCTGTTATATATTCAGGAGCAGGTGGACTGGGGACAGCCGCAGCACCAGGCATTCCTGCGGGGTTTCTACGGCTACTGACCTCTGAATTCTCAGGGGAGATTGGTGCAGTACAAGCATGCCCAATATCCTCAGAGCCCGATGGAGACCCCTTTGGCTTCCTGGAAGATCTCCGGAGCGTCTGGACGACATATCCTTTAAGCACAAAGCTGAGGTATTCCCGTCGTCATACACCAATTTTGCTGGTAATAGTCTAACAAAGTTGCTGCTATATACCAGCTGGTGTCCACTAAAGTGGCTTTCTATGGGGATGCCTGCATCAACCGCCTCTGTGTGCCACTGTTTGTTGCTAGCTCTGTTTGCATCCAGCTGACACTTGTACTGTGTCTTTTAACCATGCTGGGACGCCCGCACATGCGCAGAAGCGCCGCGGCGCGCATCGAGCGTCATCCACCCGCCCCGCCCCTTTTTTTCATAGGAGGCGCGTGCACGTAATCAAACAGGGGACTAGGAGCCAGGGCCCTTTTTGCCGGAGGGCCTGTGCGGTGGATGAGCGCAGCAACAGGGCAGAGGAAGTGGATTCCCACAGAGAAACTTACCAGCTGCCTGGATCTTTTGACTTGAGAAAACCAAAGATCCACATGACAAGAAAAATGGACTACAGCGGCCTCTAGTGGTTTAACACAGGTACCGCGGTCCCCCTTTTTTTTTTTTTTTTTTTCTTGACTACTATTAAAATTTTACATTTTCAGTAGTTACAGGCAAACACAGATATTTAGCGGGAATACCGTTAGGTAACAGACAGAAAGACAAATTAGGCTTGGGGGTCCCCCAATAGAACCAAGTTCCTGGGGGCCCCCACTTACCTGATCCCCGCCGCAGGACTTTGTTTGGTCCACAGAAGTCCAAATTCACCTATCACGGCAGGCATTGTAATTAAACCTTCAGGGACCGGGTTCCCAAGGATTCCACTCCCCTGGACCTGTATAGCACCCTGCACAGACAACATCTTGGTCGTGGGTATGACCAGAGCTCTGGATCCCAGGGTCCAGCCCTCCTAAGAGAAGCATTACAGGCAAAACCTTGCTCTTCTGCTGCAAGGCCCGGGTACCGACCGTTTAGCTATGAAGCTTTTTTGGTGGGATCCGGAACAGCTTACTAAGGCCCAAAAGAACCTGTACGCAAGCCCAGTGAAAACACATGTTACTCTTTGGCCAACACCTTAGACACTGGCAAAAAACTGAGGTGCTCCCGGATGGGAGGGGCTTATATAGGGGAGGGTACTTCCGGTTTGGAATTGGCCAGTGCCAACACCTGAAGGTAATCTATATAACCCATTAGAAATGACTAAGTCGCTCTGTGTCCCGTGATGTACGAAAAAGAAAAACCTCACCAATGATAAATTTAAACATACAAATTGTACACAGGTATTTTATCCTATTTTGATAATAAACTGTTGGCAATAATAATTTGAATTGGGATACTAAACCAGTTTGAGCTGACGTGAATTAGAAACCTGAAAAGAAATAATGCTCTAAAGCTTTTGTGTTTGATTCATTTAAATATAGATTTGGTTTAATCCCAGACGATCAAAACATTTCAGATAGGATATAGTTTAACACCAATATGCTGGTATCTAAAGTCTGTTTGCAAGAACTTGACGATATGGCAGTTTTTCTTTTGAAAACTTTTGTCCAAACATGATCAAAGAAGCAAGCATTCCTTCAGCTATCACAGGAGTATTACTCAGCGGCTTGAAATGTGTGTAAAATGTAAAGTGTGTTTTCCTGTAAATCAGTGAATGCAGCTCTCCAGTGAATTCAGGGAAGGTTCAAGCAAGATGTCTTCTTTTGAGCCTGGCCTTTTCCAGCTGTAAAAAGCCATAATTTCTTCATTACATATGACATTCATATCTTATATATTTAGCGCTTAGAAAGACATAGGAGCCTGTCTTGTATCTAGAATTTGCAATTCCAATTTTGGTAGTTTTTAAACGATTACTTTTGTGAGCCACAGCTTAGATTCTGTATAATATGTACCAGATATCAGTGTCATTGTCCTATATTTTAAAACAGTCTAATAAAAGTTTTTAGGTTTTATAACGGTATTTTTTTCATTTTTGCACGTAGCAGCATGTTGCATTCAATTATAATTTGTACAGTCCAAGATGGAAAGTAAACAAAACAAAGGCATTTTTCCAAACTATAGGCTGTATTGGTGACACTGCAATAAAATACTGGCAAATATGCCATTCCTAGGGTCACCAAGGCTTGTCTTGCACACAGCATGCAACCCTCCATTGGGTATATTGCACCTCCCACTTTTCCTTCTGCCCATGTTGGCATAATTCCTGCCTGTGTTATTCTATGTTCACACTTGTGTGTGCGTGAATGCACACAAAATCACACACTCTCCCGCAACAGACAAAAAAGCATACAGCGTTTTTGCGGATGTGGTTGTGGCATTCATTTTTAATAGTGTCCCACGCTTAACTTGTGCACACTGGAGGTTGCTATTACGCATGCTAACAAAGTACCATGCCTTTTGGCGAGGCAGGGTTTTTTTGTGCAGTGTTTTGCAGAATAAATGCACCTTTATTATGGTGTGGGTCAGTAGAACTGGATGTGACTGGATTTTAAAAGATATGTATTTATTACAGGTATTTTTATAGCACCGACAATCCACACAGCACTTTACATATATATTGTACATTCACATCAGTCCCTGCCCTCAAGAGCTTACAATCTAAGGTCCCTAACTCACATTAATACATACACATACTAGGGTCAATTTATACAGACTTGATCTATTTTTCTTTTCTATATAAGTTCAGGTGTGCACCTGCAGTTTTCCTGCTTAACCACTTAAGCCCCAGATACGGCAATGCGTCGTTTTAACTGAAAAGTGCGCGGTAATGTGACGCTGAAGCAAATTGACGTACTTTTTCCCCACAAATTGAGCTTCCTTTTGGTGGTATTTGATCACCTCTGCGGTTTTTTTTTGCACTATTAACAAAAGAAGAGCGACAATTTTGAAAAAAACACAATGTCTTTTACTTTTCTTTATCGTACATCACGGGACACAGAGCCTAGTAATTACTAAGTGGGTTATATTCCACCTTCAGGTGCTGGACACTGATGTAATCAATTAGACAGGAAGTTTCCTCCCTATATAACCCCTCCCATACTGGGAGCACCTCAGTTTTTTCGCCAGTGTCTAAAGTGTTGGTCACGAGTGAAGATGTGCTCTAAGGAGCTCCACTGGAGGGATCCATGCTGGATTTAAATAGCCTCCATAAAGACCAGATCCATCCAAAGTGCCATTGAGGCCCAAAGTGGATGGTACCTGGGGCCTCGTATCCAAAGCACAAGGTTTTTGCCTGTAATGCCTCTACGGAGGGCTGGATCCTGGTTTCCAGTACTTTGGTTATGACCACATACCAAAGATTTTCTGGCAGGATACGGTACAGGTCCAGGGGAGTGGAAATCCTGTCTAGGAACACGGTCCCTGAAGGTCTGTTGACTTAACCCGCCGTGATGGGGGAAGATTGGGTCTGTCTGTGCTCAGCAGTATCCTGCGGCGGGGATAAGGTAAGTGAAGACAATCCTAGGTGAATACCTTAAGGATTATCTTCCATGAGTAGCTGCATGTCTTATCTGTTTTCCTCCACTAGAGGCAGTAAAGAGACATACCTGGTGTTTCACTTACCATGCTCTCCAGGAAGAAAGCTCAGTTTCAGCCGGTCTGTTGAGCGGCTCTCTTCCTCTGCTTCAGGCTCTGCCACAGTTGTGGGGGGGGGGAGTCCCTCGTAGTCCGAGGTCCACGGCGCTCCTTTTTGGGATCTCTCTCCCCCCACCATTTCCCTACGCACGCGCGAAGGGGAGCGTGCTTTTGAAGCTGGGGGGAGGGGATGTGGTTGACCCTGGCGCGTGCGCCAGGTCATGGTGCAGACGCAGGACGGGCCCTTCAAAAAAGCCCCAGACGTCCGATCTCTGTAAAGCCAGAGGGACACAGCAGCTTGGGGCACGTAAGCACCTCCTGTGTGTTGGATACAGAGATACCTAAGACGCCTACTCAGCATCAAGCTGTGCAGATTAGCAGGCATTGTTTTTTTTTCTAGACTAAGTTCAGCTGTTGATGCACCTGTGTTAAGTTCCTCTTCTTTTAGCTTAGGACTGTGTCCCCCTGTAGAAAAGGTTCAGGGGCAGGAATATAAAAGGGCACCAAGGTATTGCCATCTGAATCTGGTGGCCCTAATCATGCTGGCATGATACCATCCTCCCCTGTAGAGACTTGAGGCAGCCGCACAGGTTGAGCCATCGGCCCTGTCAGGCATTGCAGCCTCCCCCAACATTGCAGCCACTCTGAATATGTCAGTCTGGAAGTTTTTTTGCATTGCATTTGTTGGTCTATAGAGGTTAAAGGGTTTGTAAAGATAAGTTTTTTCACCTTAATGCATTCTATGCATTAAGGTGAAAAAACATCCGACAATACTGGCTCCCCCTGGCCCCCCGTTTAGCTTACCCGATCCCTTGAAAGTCCCGCGCTCGCCCCCGACAGCCTCTTCACCGCTCAGCCTGGCCGTTGATTGGTTACAGTGGATGGATTGAAAGCAGCGCAGCCATTGGCTTGCGCTGCTGTCAATCACATCCAATGACACGGCACGCCAGGGGGCGGGGCCGAGTGATACAGTGAGAGGCAATAGCCGCTGGCTGTATCACTGGAGCGCGCCCGCAATCACTTACCACCATGCGAGCTCGCTTGCATATAGGTGGTGAGTGATTGCGGGGAGGAGCGACAGCCGCCGAGGGACCCCAGAAGACGTGGAGCGGGGCCACTCTGAGGTAAGTATAATAATAATAATAAAAAAAAAAATTCTTTAGTGATCCTTTAACTGCTTTAATCGCAGCATCCTCACTAGAAGCAGAAACCGGGGGTGTGCCCCTTCCCCTGCTCTAAATCCTCAAACAAGAGGATTAAAGTCCTGGGGATGAAAGTTCACTGTCAGAGGACAGGGAACAGGTGCAGTCTTACGAGGTGGACGTATCAGAAGCCTCACAAGTTCTGGAGTTGCAGCTGCAGTCTTTTTTTCAGAGATTCATACAGAGTTTAACTTACCCTCAGCCTAGACGGCCAAAGCCTCTGTCTCCTCCTTGGGGTTTTTAAAAAAAAATTAAAAATTCCCATAGGTTGCTTGTACCTTCCCACTCCATCTATTACTGCAACAGTTTATTTCTGCTGGTTGGGCACCCGCATGGGCTGTTTTTTTTTTCTCCTGCTAAAAACTCTAGCCGAGGAGTATAGGTTGCTCCACAGGATCCTCATCCTGGTGCTGGCTTCAGGCTAGCCAAACGCACAACTGCTGGGATGCAAAGTTGCTGGTGCACATTGCTAACGCACAACAGCTATATCGCATGATTGCGGAAACGCACGTCTGCAGAGGATAACTTCCTCTTTACCAGTCCACATGTTTGCATAAAATACATGAGTTTGGAATGTACAAAATGCATGTGGGGTAACAACAAGTAACAGAACATGTTTATTGTTGATCACATAAAGATACATGTTTCTGTTTGTATGGATTTACATGTTTTTTACATAGTCGCATGAGGGTGCTTGGTCACATTAAAGTGCTTAAGTCACACAGAGAGGCTTGTTTTCACAGGAATGCCTAAAATTTCATAAAAATGCTTGATTGCATAAAGATGCTGGATCACACGAGTCCTTGATTACCAAAGGATACTTTTTCACACAGAGAGGCTTGTTTTCACAGAAATGCCTAAAATCGCATAAAAATGCTTGATCGCACAGGGGTGCTTGATCACCCAAGAATCCTTGGTCACACAAGGGTACTTGTCCGCACAGTAGTGCTTAACCACTTAAGCCCCGGACCATTTGGTAGCTAAAGGACCAGAGGTGAATTCAGAATTTTGCACTGCGCTGCTTTAACTGTAAATTGTGCGGACATGCAATGTTGTACCCAAACGAAATTTGCGTCCTTTTCTTCCCACAAATAGAGCTTTATTTTAATGGTATTTAATTGCCTCTGCGATTTTTATTTTTTGCGATATAAACGGAAAAAGACCGAAAATTTTGAAAAAAAATGATATTTTCTACTTTTTGTTATAAGAAAAATCGAATAAACTCAATTTTAGTCATACATTTAGGCCAAAATGTATTCAGCCACATGTCGTTAGTAAAAAAAATGTCAATAAGCGTATATTTATCGGTTTGCGCAAAAGTTATAGCGTTTACAAACTAGGGTACATTTTCTGGAATTTACACAGCTTTAAATTTATGACTGCCTATCTCATTTCTTGAGGTGCTAAAATGGCAGGGCAGTACAAAACCCCCCCAAATGACCCCATTTTAGAAAGTAGACACCCCAAGGAAATTGCTGAGAGGCATGTTGAGCCCATTGAATATTTTTTTTTTTGTCCCAAGTGATTGAATAATGACAAAAAAATAAAAATAAAATTACAAAAAGTTGTCACTAAATGATATATTGCTCACACATGCCATGGTTATATGTGGAATTGCACCCCAAAATACATTCTGCTGCTTCTCCTAAGTACGGGGATACCACATGTGTGGGACTTTTTAGGAGCCTAGCCACGTACGGGACCCCGGAAACCAAGCACCGCCTTCAGGATTTCTAAGGGTGTAAATTTTTGATTTCACTCCTCACTACCTATCACAGTTTTGAAGGCCATAAAATGCCAAAATAGCACAAAACCCCCCCAAATGACCCCATTTTAGAAAGTAGACACCCCAAGGAAATTGCTGAGAGGCCTGTTGAGCCCATTGAATATTTTATTTTTTTTGTCCCAAGTGATTGAATAATGACAAAAAAAAAAAAAATTACAAAAAATTGTCACTAAATGATATATTGCTCACACATACCATGGTTATATGTGGAATTGCACCCCAAAATAAATTTTGCTGCTTCTCCTGAGTACGGGGATACCACATGTGTGGGACTTTTTAGGAGCCTAGCCGCGTACGGGACCCCGAAAACCAATCACCGCCTTCAGGATTTCTAGGCACAAATTTTTGATTTGACTCCTCACTACCTATCACAGTTTCGAAGGCCATAAAATGCCAAAATAGCACAAAACCCCCCCAAATGACCCCATTTTGGAAAGTAGACACCTCAAGTTGTTTGCTGAGAGGCATGGTGAGTATTTTACAGCTCTCATTTGTTTTTGAAAATGAAGAAAGAACATTTTTTTTTTCTTTTTTTTTTTCAATTTTCAAAACTTTGTGACAAAAAGCGAGATCTGCAAAATACTCACAATACCTCTCAGCAAATAGCTTGGGGTGTCTACTTTCCAAAATGGGGTCATTTGGGGGGGTTTTGTGCCATCTGGGCATTCCATGGCCTCCGAAACTGTGATAGGCAGTGAGAAGTGAAATCAAAAATTTACACCCTTTAGAAAGCCTGAAGGCGGTGATTGGTTTTTGGGGTCCCGTACGCGGCTAGGCTCCCAAAAAGTCTCACACATGTGGTATCCCCGTACTCAGGAGAAGCAACAGAATGTATTTTGGGGTGTAATTCCACATATGCCCATGGCATGTTTGAGCAATATATCATTTAGTGACAACTTTGTGCAAAAAAAAAAAAAAAATTGTCTTTTTTCCGCAACTTGTGTCAACATATAAAATATTCCATGGACTCGACATGCCTCTCAGTATATAGCTTGGGGTGTCTACTTGGGGTCATTTGGGGGGGTTTTGAACTGTTCTGGCATTTTATATACAACATTAGGAAGCTTACATCCACTCTTCTAACCACTTGAAGACAAAGCCCTTTTTGACACTTTTTGTTTACATGAAAACATATTTTTTTTTGCAAGAAAATTATGTTGAACCCCCAAACATTATATATATTTTTAAAGCAAAGGCCCTACAGAATAAAATGGTGGGTGTTGCATATTTTTTTCTACACAGTATTTGCGCAGCGATTTTTCAAACACATTTTTTGGGGAAAAAATACACTTTTTTAAATTTTAATGCACTAAAACACACTATATTGCCCAAATGTTTGATGAAATAAAAAAGATGATCTTAGGCCGAGTACATAGATACCAAACACGACATGCTTTAAAATTTCGCACAAACGCGCATTGGCGACAAACTACATACATTTTTAAAAGCCTTTACAGGTTACCCCGTTAGATTTACAGAGGAGGTCTACTGCTAAAATTACTGCCCTCGATCTGACCTTCGCGGTGATACCTCACATGCATGGTGCAATTGCTGTTTACATATGACGCCAGACCGACGCTTGCGTTCGCCATTGGGCAAGAGCAGGGCAGGACAGGGGTGTTTTTTTTTATTATTATTAATTTTGCTTTTTTATTTTATTTTTAAACTGTTGCTTCCATATTTATTTATTTTTTTATCATTTTTATTGTTATCTCAGGGAATGTAAATATCCCCTATGATAGCTATAGGTAATGACAGGTACTCTTTTTTTGAAAAAACTGGGGTCTATTGGACCCTAGATCTTTCCTCTGCCCTCAAAGCATCTGACCACACCAAGATCGGTGTGATAAAATGCTTTCCCAATTTCCCAATGGCGCTTTTTATATCCGGGGGGGGGTCATTCCCTCCCACTGCTTGTAAAAGCAGTCCAGAGGCTAATTAGCCACTAGGATTGCTTTTACATGAAAGCCGGCCGCTGGCTGAAAAGAATGATACCAAGATGATACCTAAAGCCGCAGGCATCATTCTGGTATAAACATTCAAAGTCCAGCAACATACCAGTACGTTGCTGGTCCTTGTTGGACATGTATTGTAATCTTTTTTTTCATGCAGCCTGTTGGCTGAACGAAAAAAAAAGATTGATCGGTGGGTATGCCCACCATTAGAATACCGCCCTTCATCCACCCACTTCTAATGATGGGCATACACGCACCATTTATATATGCCGAAGCATGGGGGCATCTTCCCGCAAAAGTTATGCCGCGTACACATGGTCAGACTTTTCCACGGGCAAGCCTCCGTCGGAATTTCGACTGTATGTACGCGGCATTAGGAGCAAAATTGCTCCTCCGCCCCTGCTGCCCCAATGCTTCGGCATATATGCTTTTTTTTTTTTTTAACTGTGGTGGCGAAATCGCCTCCTACAGCACTGGAGTCGCAGGGATCAGGCCTGTCTCTGCGAACGCTGCAGTTATGTGTGTTGTGTTTTGCAAGTGACAGTGATCGATCGATACTGCACTTGGGTGGCCTGGGCTGGACGGAGGGGCAAAACGCAGGTGCTAGCAGGTATCTGGGCTGATCCCGCTAACACTGCGTTTTTGGGAACCCTAAACTGCTGGGGACGCTAGTATAGATCTGATCAGATCAGATATTGATCTGTTCAGATACTATACCACTAAGGGGGGTGTATGCTTCACGCGTGGGTGTTAGCGTTACTGGCACTAACCTGACGCTGCCTGGGGTGTGACGCAGACCCTCTCTGACGCTAAAACCTAATTGATATCACCCGCCGGGCGATCAGGGGGTTAAACCTTTATTGGGTTATATACGGCGGGTGCCCTGACACTATAAAAAGCAAACTAACTAACCAGCGTCACCCGTAACACTTATATGGTGATTACTGGTGAAAGGGTTAACTAGGGGCAATTAGGGGGTTAAAACCTTTATTAGGTAATATATGGGGGTACCTGACGCTATATAAAAACCTGACGGCGAACCTAAAAAAAAATTACTGGCTACCGATCTGCATCACCGACACTAAGACAACGATCATAAAAACGATCGCTTAGCGACAGTGGTGATAGGGGGTGAAAGGGTTACCTGGGGGGCGATCAGGGGGTTAAACCTTTATTAGATAATATATGGGGGTACCTGACGCTATAAAAACCTGCGGCGAACCTAAAAAAAATTACTGGCTACCGATCTGCATCACCGACGCTAAGACAGCGATCAGAAAAATGATCGCTTAGCGACAGTGGTGATAGGGGGTGAAAGGGTTACCTGGGGGGCGATCAAGGGGGTTAAACCTTTATTAGGTAATATATTGGGGTACCTGACGCTATAAAAACCTGCGGCGAACCTAAAAAAAATTATTGGCTACCGATCTGCATCACCGACGCTAAGACAGCGATCAGAAAAATTATCGCTTAGCGACAGTGGTGATAGGGGGTGAAAGGGTTACCTGGGGGGCGATCAAGGGGGTTAAACCTTTATTAGGTAATATATGGGGGTACCCGACGCTATAAAAACCTGCGGCGAACCTAAAAAAAATTACTGGCTACCGATCAGCATCACCGACGCTAAGACATTGATCAGAAAAATGATCGCTTAGTGACAGTGGTGATAGGGGGTGAAAGGGTTACCTGGGGGGTGATCAAGGGGGTTAAACCTTTATTAGGTAATATATGGGGGTACCCGACGTTATAAAAACCTGCGGCGAACCTAAAAAAAATTACTGGCTACCGATCAGCATCGCCGAAGCTAAAACATCGATCAGAAAAATTATCGCTTAGTGGCCGTGGTGATAGGGGGTGAAAGGGTTGCCTGGGGGGCGATCAAGGGGGTTAAACCTTTATTAAGTAATATATGGGGGTACCCGACGCTATAAAAACCTGCGGCGAACCTAAAAAAAATTACTGGCTACCGATCAGCATCACCGACGCTAAGACATCGATCAGAAAAATGATCGCTTAGTGACGGCGGTGCTAGGGGGTGAAAGGGTTATCTGGGGGATGATCAGGGGGTTAAACCTTTATTAGGGGTGGGTTAGGGGGCTACACTGGACCTAAAACTAAATGTACTGACACTTTTACAGTCACAAATGTCACTGATTGCAGTGATCACTAAATAAATGGTCACTGCAATCAGTGACACTGTGACTGGGGGCTGGGGGGTGATCTGGGGGGGCCTGGGGAGGCGATTTATGTGCCTATGTGTCCTGGTGTCAGTGTAGTGTTGTGTGCACTAACCTGCATCTTCTCCTGTATGGCGCTCGGTATATGTGAGCGCCGCAGGAGAGATGACATCACTTCCTCCAGCCTGTGTAAACAAGCACACAGGCAGGGGAAGCTCTCATTCGCCGGGAGCGATCGAGAGGGGGTGGCCGGAATCGAACGGCCGTCCCCTCATGCCGGATCGCTCCCGAAGGTAAAACGACCGCTCACTGTAAAGAAGGGGGGTCCGATCGGACCCCCCAACTATACAAAGGCAATCACGTACATATACGTGATTCTGCCTGTCGGTGCCATTCTGCCGACGTATATTTACAGTGGGCGGTCGTTAAGTGGTTAAAATGCATAAGATGTTTGATCGCATAAAAAAAAATGCAGAATCGCATAAGGATGCATGATCGCCTGCTAGATTTTGCATGATTGCATAATGAGGCATGATAATTTAAGTTTCCTTTACATATACAGGATTCCTTGTGTTTACATAGGAATACGTGTCTGCATGGGTGCATGTTGCGCAATGTTGCATAACACGTTCATAAACGCATGCTTACTTGCATTATGCCCGTTCCATAGAACACGTGCTGTATGTATGTGTGTATACAGCGCACACTTTTTTATGTTTTGCCTAAAACATATTTGTATGAATTCATGCTTCCATGAATGCATGCTTCCATAGAGGCATATGGCTTTAACACTTGCCACATACACACATGGGGAGCCATTTGCATATGTGTTTATTTACATGGGACTGCAGAGGTTGACTGCGTTTCGCAGGGGAACAGCACCTCTTCCAGTTGGTGGTCTTGCCCTTTGAGTTAGGCACCGTACCCGGGTTTACAGGGTGCTAAGGTCTGCCTCTAGCAGGTCTAAAGGCCCAGGGTATAGCAGTAATGGCATACCGAGGCTATTTGCTGCTGATTGATCAGTCAGTATCATGGCTGGACCTAAGTGTGTCCAGCATGGTCAAGTATCTGGAACTCTTGGGTTAGGATCCCAGTCTAAAGGTACATTCTTGCGTTCGGTAAGAAGCTTGGAATGTTTGGGACACAGCCCAAAAAGTAGAGTTTTTTTGCCTCAGACAAAGTCAGCACTATAAGAAAGCTGGTCCATGTGGTCAAGGCAAGGAAGAGTTCCTTACATTTGCCTTTTGCTTAAGGTGCTAGGGAAGATGGTGGCTTCATTCAAAGCGGTTCCCTATGCTCAGTTTCATTCAAGGCTGCTATAAACATTATTCTGTCGGCCTGGAACAAGTCGATCCTAACCTAGCATTATCCAAAGAGTCTGGTGCCAGGGATACGCTGGAGTCTCAGTTGGTTGTTCTTAACCAAAAGATTGGCAGAAAGGAAGATCCTTCATGCCGGTTACCTGGGAGGTGGCGGCTACGAAGGCTGGTCTCTAGGGATGGAGGCCAGGCCTGGAAGAGACCACTGACCAGGGGAAGTGGTCAAGCACCAAGTGAGCCTTATCCGTCAACATTCTAGAGCTATGGATGGCACGTCTGGCTTAAGGGCCTGGGCGTTTAGGTTGCAGGATTGTTCTGTCAGAGTACAACCTGACAATGCCACACCAGCATAGGCGTGCGCACAGGGTGTGCCAGGTGTGCCTGGGCACACCCTAATCACCTCATGTGCCACACATTCCCCCTATTTTCAAACATTGTAAAGAAAAAAAAAATGAAACAAATAAAATTGTAAAGAAATAATAAAAACTACTGACATCATCCACTACCCTACTGACACCAATTTATACCCTACTGACACCGTCCACTGCTCTAATGACACCGTCAGTATATATACACATACACACGAAAATGTTGTTGAGCTTTGGGGTGCACACCCTAATGCAATGGGCTGCGCACACCTATGCACACCAGTGATTTACTTTGTTTACCAAGGAGGCACTAGAAGTCACGCAGCCAGAGGGAAGTGAGCCATGTTCTGGCTTGGGCAGAGGAGCTTGTGCCTTGCCTATCGACAATCTTCATTTCATGAAATGGAGAATTGGCAGGCGGTTCTCTGGAGCCGTCAACAATTGTTCCCTGGAGAATGGTGTCTTTCCCCCCCGACTTTTTTCTGACCAAATGCCAGAGAAAGAGTACCCCGGACATAAAATGTATTTGGCGTCCAGGTTCAACAAGAAGTTGGACAGTTTTGTGTCAAGGACAGAAGATCCACTTGCATGCAGGACAGATGCGTTTGTGGCCTCGTGGGTAGAGGTCGACCGATATGGGTTTTTCTCTGGCCGATGCCGATATTTAGAAATCGCGGCGGCCGATGGCCGATATATGATGCCGATTTTTTTTGGGCCGATATGTTAGGTCGATTTAAAAAAAATAAAAATTTCCCCTTCATCTCATAAAATTTGACAGTTGGACCCCTTTCACACTGGGGGGTTTTTCAGGCGCTTTTGGGCTAAAAATATCACTTGTAAAGTGCCTGCAAAATGGCTCCCCTGCAGTCTCAGTGTGAACACCCGAGTGCTTTCACACTGAGGCGGTGCGCTGGCAGGACGTTAAAAAAAGTTCAGCAAGCAGCATCTTTGGAGCGGTGTATGCCACTCCTCCACCACTCCTGCCCATTGAAATGAATGGGCACTGCTGCCCAAGCACCTGCAAAGCGCTTCTGCAGCGGTGCTACACGGGCGCATTTAACCTCTTCATCAGCCGCTAGCTGGGTTATAAGCTCCCCGCTAGCAGCCGAATAGCGCCGCTAAAATTATGGTAAAGCGCCGCTAAAACTTGCGGCGTTTTACCGTCAACGCCTGCCCGCTCCAGTGTGAAAGCAGCGGAGTTCCGCCGAAAAAAATAATATTAAAAGTCAGCAGCTACAAATACTGCAGCTGCTGACTTTTAATATATGGACACTTACCTGTCCTGAGCGACCGCGATGTCGGCACCCGAAGCCGATCTCTCCCTCGGGTTCTGCCCCCGCCATCTTCGGTAAGGGAATCAGGAAGCAGGCACAAAAACAGGTAATCAAAACTTTTGGACGAAAAAACTAAAACTGGCTAACTTTACTGTTTATTTATTTTTTTATTCATTAAAGTGTATTTTTTCCCAAAAAATTTTGTTTGAAAGACCGCTGTGCAAATACCGTGTGACATAAAATATTGCAACAACCGCTATTTTATTCCCTAGGGTCTCTGCTAAAAAAAATATATAATGTTTGGGGGTTCTAAGTGATTTTCTAGCAGAAAATACAGGATTTTTACTTGTAAGCAACAAGTGTCAAAAAAGATTTAGTCTTTAAATGGTTAAACTGAGAACTTCTACACAACAGTTCATTGATAAGTAGAAACATTGTATCTTATCTCACACTTGGCAGGCTGCCCAGAGACAAGTCGCTCCATGGGAAACTTCAGGCAACTTGCATTGGCTTCTATGATACAGAAGTTATTTGCAAGTCGCGCTGAAGTAAATCGCCTTTTTTTCAGCACAATCGGCCGATGCCGATTAATTAAAAAGTGCCAAAAACTGGCCGATATATCGGTCGACCTCTACTCGTGGGACCAGTTGTCACTGGTTTATGCGTTCTCTCCCCCCAGTGGCTTCTATGCAACATCAGAGGGGAATGGAAGCCGGCCTAATAGCTCCGGAATGACCCAGACGACCTTACTGTGCAGGCATCGTAAGGGTGATAGTAGGGCATCGTAAGGGTGATTACTTCGCAAGGGGGTTTTCCATCCTGTTTTGCAAGCATGGGAATTAATGGTCTGGCTGTTTTAGCCCGCATTCTTGAGGATCGGGGCTTTCAGGATCAGCGGCAAATTACCTTGATTCATACAGGAGAGCTGGCTTCCAGGGCCATGTATCATAGGATCTGGAAGGCCCATGTTCCTATTGTGAAACCAAGGGGTGGCATCCTTGGAAGTATGTCATAGGTAAAATTCTTACCTTCCTACTTTAGGAAAGGAGATGGAGCTAGCCTTAAGTTCCATCAAGGGTCGAATCTCGGCCTTGTCAGTATTTTCAAAGGCCGCTTGCTTCGCACTCTTTTGATCCGGGCCGTTATAAAAGGGGTAACACGTATAAGTCCACCAGTTAGGTTGCCCTTGTGCTCGGGGGATTGAGTCTAGTTTTGTCGGCTTACAAGGTCAGCACCTTGGGTCGATGCAACATATTTCCCTTCATCCTTCTAACAAGGGAATTGGTGTTCTTGGTTGTGGTAGCCTCCGCAAGAGTTTCAGTATTGGCAGCTTTCTTTGTATAGAGCCATACTTAATTATTCTTAAGGATAGGGTGATGTTAAATCCTCACCCAGCCTTATTTCCTAGAAGGATCTAGTTTTCATTTGAATCAAGATGTTTCTTGCATTCCTTTTTTCCAGAACCTTGTTCTGCTGAAGGAAAAGTTATTACTTTTCTCTCAATATAACATGAGAGCAGTTAAAAATCTATCTAAAGGTTTCAGATATAGGAAACTGACGTTTTGTTGTGCTGCCAGAAGACCCTAGAAATGGGCAGGCAGCATTCAAATCAGCTATTAAAATGGTTACACTCTCTCGTTGGAGTGAGAGCAGTCAAGGACTATCTGAAGCGGCTGCTCAGATACAGAAAACGGATGTTGTTGAGCTATCAGAAGGCGCCGGGAAAGGGCAGGCAGCGTCTAAATCAACTGTTTCTATGTGGATTCATCAGGTTATGATTCAGCCTTGTGGTTTAAAGAGAGGGTTTTCCCCTGTTTCTTTTAGAGTGCACCCTACCAGGAGAGTAAGCGTTTCATGCGCGGTGCATTACCAAGCCTTTATGACTCAGATTTGCAAGGCCGCAACTTGGTCGTCGGTGCATACGTTCACTAATTTCTATCAGGTGAATGTAAAACGGCAAGAGGATGCTGCTTTTTGGCGCAGTATGCTGCAGCCCGCAGTATAGGTCCTCACATCTGATGGCGGTCTGTATTATTTGTGTCTCCCTCCCCTCAGTAGGCATTGCTTTGGGACGTCCCACTTAGTAATTACTAGGCTCTGTGTCCCGTGATCTACAATAAAGAAAATAGGATTTTTATAACAGCTTACCTGTAAAATCCTTTTCTTGAAGTACATCACATGACACAGAGCTCCTGCCCCTCTTGTTTGGGGATATTGGGACACATATTGCTTTGCTACAAAAACTGAGGTGCTCCCAGTATGGGAGGTGTTATATAGGGAGGAAACTTCCTGTCTAATTGATTACACCAGTGTCCAGCACCTGAAGGTGGAATATAACCCACTTAGTAATTACTAGGCTCTGTGTCCCGTGATGTACTCCAAGAAAAGGATTTTACAGGTAAGCTGTTATAAAAATCCTATTTTTTGCTATAATAAATATCCCAATTTTTTTTTTTTAAACACATTTTTTCCTCAGTTTAGGCCGATATGTATTCTTCTACATATTTTTGGTAAAAAAATCACAATAAGCGTATATTGATTGGTCTGCGCAAAACTTATAGCGTCTACAAAATAAGGGATAGATTTATGGCATTTTTATTATTATTTTTTCTTATACTAGTAATGGCGGTGATCTGCGATTTTTATCGGGACTGCGATATTGCAGCCGACAGATTGGACACTTTTGACACAATTTTGGGACCATTGACAATTTTACAGCGATCAGTGCTATAAAAATGCACTGAATACTGTATAAATGTCACTGGCAGGTAAGGGGTTAACACTCGGGGCGATCAAGGGGTTAACTGTGTTCCCTAGGTGTGTTCAAACTGTGGAGGGGATGAGACTGACTAGGAAGAGAGAGAGATCGGTGTTCATACTTAGTATGAACACACGATCTGTCTCCTCTCCCCTGAGAGAAGAGGGACCTGTGTGTTTACACACACAGATCCCGGTTCTCGCTCTTTTCAAGAGCAATCGCGGGTGCCCGGCGGTCATCGCCCCGCCGGGCACTCGCATCGGTTCCGGGCACACACTCCTACAGCGTCTTAAGGGGCTGACGTACAGTTACGGCGGCTCGCCCAGGGGAGTCATTCTGCCGTAGTAAAGCTGCTCACCTGCTATACACTCACCTGCTCTGCGCAATGATATTTCACAGAGCGGCCTTGACCACCTTTTCTGTGGTTCCCTACTGGCACTGTCTGCTTCGCCTCTTCTGTGTCTACTTGCTATGTGGCCAGACATTCAGGGATCAATCTCGAGCCAGGCTCGGCTCCGCCTCTCGCTCTCTGCTCACAGGATGTGACTGACAGCAGCGGGAGCCAAGGGCTCCCACTGCCCTCAGCCAAGCTTGTGACAGTGGTTAGAGAGGAGACAAAACCGACAGACGGACACTGCTCTTGCACAATATAAGACTCGGGTAAAAATTAGGAGGGGGGGGGGGCACAACAAGTGGCAAAACATTTTTTACCTTAATGCAGGGAAGGTAATAGGGTAAATGAAAAACACATTTTACCGTTAACTGTTTTTTTTTTATGGTGCCTTGACTTTTGTTTTTGAAAGATTTCCTGAGATTTTTTTGAATTCCACCCTTGAGTGTTCTACCTAGGGAAGTATGACAATGTGTGTATGGTAATGTGTTTATCTGAGATGTTTTCTTGTATATCAGGTCTTGTATATCTTGTACCACTAGTGTGTGGCCAAACTGCAGTGTTAATGTTAACTGTGGTTTAAAAACATTTTTCTTTATTGCAGTTATTTGAACTTCTTGGACCTGAAGGATTGGCTGTCATTGAAGTGCTCCTACAACAGAGGCAGAAAATTGTGTCAACGTCCTTGAACTGGCAAGCCGATGGCAGGCTGCACTCTTTACAAGGTAGAGCACACAGCATGATTTGATCATTGTTAATCAATTATGATATTTAAAGGTATACACAAACAAAACACCAACTAGTTTGAAACCAAGTGGTATACAAGTCTACAACAGTAATAAAAAGCAAAAAATATTGTGATATTTTGTTTTGATGTGTTTGTTTAAACATTTAAAGTGTATGTATAGCAAAAACATTTTTTCTTAGCTTTGGATATAAGAATTTGGGAAGGGTTAGAACCAGTGTTGCCAACCTACCAGATTGCAATTTACTGACATAACACCCAACATTTACTGGCACAGCCAAGGTTTTACTGACATTCCCAAAAGTTACAAACTTGCAGTGCAAATTTCAGTATTTAGGCTACAAACATGATTTAAGGTAGATATATTTCTTCTTTTATTTTTGATATAGTAAGTAGCTCAGGTACAGGACTCAGGACGGCAAGAAATTAGAATGGGCAGGCACACACACCCGAAACTGACTCTCATAGTGACACTGACAGCAATGATGATGCCATCTCACTAACACAACACGTCCCTTCCTGAGTCACAGTGAGAGTCTCTATCCATGCCAGGTGGTCCCTTCTGTCCACTTCAGTTCAAACAGCACTGACAGTCCTGCTCCTGTCTTGCCTTGCTCCTGTCTTGCCTTGCTCCTGTCTTGCAGACCTGCACATGAGGCTCCGGCTGCTCCGCTCGGCTCTCTTGCACTATGACGGCACACTCAGGCTCCACCTCCACCAAACCAGCCTCCCGCCGCTGCTGCCTGAACACACTGTAGAAGGCACTCGGATGGTCTCGGCAGGCTCCGGACTGGAACTGCACATGCGCGTGATCGCGTCGGGCCGCGCCGGCCGGTAATTGAGGCCTCGGCTTTGCGGCCTTCTGCAGGCCTATGCTTCCCTCTGTGATCTGGCGCCATCTTGTGGTGGCCGTTGGTATGACAAGACAACCAGCAATGCTAATGGAGCTTCCCCTGTCTGTTTTCACTGCCATCTCCTTCCCTCTAATTAGAACCCCCAAACAATATATATATATATTTTTTATTCTAACACCCTAGAGAATAAAAGGGCTGTAGTTGCAATACTTTCTGTCACACCCTATTTGCGTAGCAGTCTTACAAGCGCACTTTTTTGGGAAAAAATAGACTTTTTTTAATTAAAAAAATAAGACAACAATAAAGTTAGCCCAATTTTTTTTTATATTGTGAAAGATAATGTTACGTCGAGTAAATTGATACCCAACATGTCACGCTTCAAAATTGCGTCCGCTCGTGGAAAGGCGATGAACTTTTACCGTTTAATATCTCCATAGGCGACGTTTAAAAAAAATTCTACAGGTTACCAGATTTGAAATACAGAGGGAGCTCTAGTGCTAGAGTTATTGCTCTCGCTCTACCAATCGCGGTGATACCTCACATGTGTGGTTTGAACACCGCTTTCATATGCGGGCGCTACTCACATATGCGTTCGCTTCTGCGCGCAAGCTCGGTGGGACGGGGCGCGTTCCTGGCTCCTAACTTTTTTAGCTGGCTCCTAGATTCCAAGCAAATTTGTCAAGCCCTGAAGACTAGCCTTTGAGTAGTTAATTTACTTACCCTGGAGACTGGTCTTGGAGTTAAAGCAGTAGTAAACTTAATCCAAGTAATGCACTAAACACAAAATACCACGATTAAAAGCACTTTGCAATGCATAGGAATAATCTAGACTAGAGCATCATGTAATTGTTCTCACAATTTATGTAGCTTATTATTGTAGTGTGTTTCGTCCAAAGTCTCCGCCATCCTTGTGGACTTCTTTTTCTCCCTTCTCCACCTGAACTTCCGCCCTACTTGTACATCAGTATAAAAATCTCACACATGCTCAATAAGATTAAACCAAGTTTCGTTTAGTAGTTTTCATGGAGCTTTAATCCAGCTTTAGCAATCTGATGCTGTTTGTCAGTTTGTGAACCTCCCTTGTGACGTACCTAGTCACTTGTTTTTTTTTTTTGTTTGTTTTTTAGCAACTGATAAATGATCAGCATCAGCATTCTCACGGGATTGCAATGCCTGGAGTAATGCTGAGAGATAAACGGCACATGGGTGTATATACTGATGACACACTCTGCTTGCTGTTAGTCGGAGTTACAATGCGCAAGTGCGAGTAACAAAATTTGAGAAAGCGAGGGAGATATCTCCTTGAAATTTTATTAAAGGCTACTACTACTAAATAATAATATAATAATATAGTGCTTTACATGGTACTGAATTGTTAAAGAGAGTTTACTACCACTTTAACACACTAACCCTGGAGAATGGTCACTGGGGGGTTTAAATTGACAAACCTCCACACTATGTGTATTATTACAATCATGAGTTATTAAAGGCAATTTTTTTTATATTAACATAATACAAATTTGATACTTATCTGCTTCGTGCAAGGGTATTGCACAGAGTGGCCCCAAACATCCTCTTCTGGAGTCCCCTGCTGGTGCTCTTGGCTCCTCCTCTTCTGTGTCTCCCCCATAGCAAGCGCTTGCTATGGAGGTACCCCTGTGGGCTCGTTTCTGAGCCAGGCTTTGTGTGCTCATAGACACACACAGCATGGTTCTGCCCCACTTCCCACTTCCTCCTCATAGGATTTGATTGACAGCAGCAGGAGCCAATGGCTACCGCCTCTATGCCTGTGAGGAGAGAGAAACCATGCAACGAGGGAGATTCAAGTCTCCTCGCCATTCCATCGATCTAGATACACTGTGGCAGCACTGGTAGAACACGGAAGGAACCCTCTGATCCCCTAATACAGATGTACCTAACAGCACTAAATTACAAACAAATGATATTGCTAAGATGAGCCCTCTACGATTTATACATCTATATGGGGACGGGGGATCCTCAACTATCAAACTAGTATCAAGATTCAATTATTTTATACCTTTAATCATGTTCCAATGCTCGTAAATGTAATTTTCCCCCCTTTTACATACTAATTACGTGTGTGTTCCCACATTCCGAACACATGAGCCCTACATGCTTGCCTCTGGGGGGTTCAGGAGGTAGTGCTGCAGTTTTGATGTCCGACTTACAAACACTACAAGCTCCTGAAGAAGCGACGCTTTGTCGTGAAACATGTTGAGCAAGTCTGTCATGTACATATGAGGACCTGTGATATACACACGTTCATGGATGATGCATCCGGATACAATGAATGTGTATTTTATATAGTTACATTGGTACCAGATCGGTAGGGGAATTACAGGAAATCCTATGTAATTTTTTACGTTTTTGCTTTTTTCTATAATTTTATATTGTGGTATTATTTATTTTGTTGATAAATACATTTTGTAATTTTATGATATGTTCCTTTTAAAGTCCATTATTAGCTGTTCTAATTCTTTCTTGATTTATCAACTTGGCTAAAATCAGCCTGCCCATTCATGATTCGAATCTTGGCCGGTTCCTGCTGAGTCATCTGAGATTTGAACCGTCTATGGCCGGCTATAGTTAAACAATCAGCAATATGCTAATCTTTACCTGTGCAGTCCAATGTGGCTGCTCACACTCACTTCCTTAAATCGTTTTAGCATAGCTCCGAGTAGCCCTGCCCCCGTCCTACCCAGCCCTGTCTCCATCCCGCCCAACCTTCAGCACCATCAACAGCAATGTTGAGCACCTTTTCCTACCCTCCTAGCCTCACCTTTGGCAAGGCACGTTACTTCTGGAAATGAGGATGCTAGGAGGCAGTGGACAGGCCCAACAGCTGTCCTGCACAATTTAAGCCCAGAGCTTTGTGGTCACGTAGCAGGAGAGCTTTGTGGTCACGTAGCAGGAGAGCTTTGTGGTCACGTAGCAGGAGAGCTTTGTGGTCACGTAGCAGGAGAGCTTTGTGGTCACGTAGCAGGAGAGCTTTGTGGTCACGTAGCAGGAGGACTTTTTAAGAAAAAAAAAGTAGAAAAAAATCATATTTTTTAGATTTCTAGATTATTGTGGAATTTGATTATAAGTGAGGTGAATAAAAGAAAGCCTTTCCTTCCACTTTAAGGTAAAAAGCCTTGACACAGTAATAAACCCAAAAGCAAACATTATATTGCAGCTTAACAATTCTTAGATGTAGTAGCTGAATTCGTTTTTTTATAGGCTTTCTTTCCTTAATTTTCACCTGGTGATCCTGCCAGCAAGTGTCTCTCTCTCTCTCTCTTTTTGTTTTGTTTTTTTAACATAAGCTCTCTAGCAGAATGTATCCAGTACAGTGATGAGACAAACAATTAACCACTCACACTCATATTTATATATGTAAAACGTTTATCCGAAAAAAAAAAAATGTTTGCTGTAACTGATTATTAAGTGTGAGCTGGAGTTTGGCTACAGTTTGTGTATGTAAATCTGCTAGTATGTTTAACCCCCCCTTTTCCCCCCACTGACAATGCTACTGTCTGCATTGCTCCCTGTCCTCCTTCATCCAGAGTGGTGACACTCAAATACATGAGGTGAGTTACTGACCAGATCATCAGGTGGAACAGATGGCAAAAGAAAGCCTAAAAAAATGAAAACTGATGCAGCCCCCAAATCTAATAATAGGTAAGCTGCAATATAATACATTGGTGGTTTTGGGTTTAACCACTTGCTGACAGCCCTATACCAATTTTACATACCGGTACTTGGTTTGCTGTCCAAGGACCAAGGCTATGGAATGTGCTACCCACGAATATCCGCATGGAAGAAAACCATCGGGCCTTCCGGAAAATACTAAAGACCCATCTCTTCTAACGATCTCAACGACACTGGATGCAAAGCGCCTTGAGGCGATTTAGTTCGCAATTGCAGCGCTATACAAGTTACTCACTCACTCACTCACTCATACACATACATACACATTTATACGTGATCCTGCACATTCGCCTGCAGGGGGCACGCGTGCCCTGCCGTCGGTTCGCTTATGCTGTGATAATTCACAGTCTAAGTTGATCTGTGGTTGCTGGGCACTTAATGTCCTCCGGCACACACCGATCATCAGTAAAGTACACAGAATGGGGATATGCCTATGTAAACAAGGCAGATCTCCGCTCTGACAGGGGGGAAGGGATTGATTCTGTGTTCCTGCAAAGCAGGGACTAGAATCCAGCTCTTCCCCTAGTCAAAGCAGCACACATAGTAAACACTGGCTAGGCACGACCAATTTTATCGCCTTAGATGTTTAACCCCTTCCCAAACCCAGTGTCAGTACAGTGCATATTTTTTTAGGACTGATCACTGTATTAGTGCCACTGGTTCTCGCAAAGTGTCAGTTAGTGTCCGATTGTCCATTGCAATATCGCAGTCCCTCTACAAGTCCCTGTTCGCCACCGTTACTAGTATAACTTTTTTTTTTAATTCCATAAATATATCCCATAGTTTGTGGATGCTGTAACGTTCACGCAAGCCAATCAATATTCACTTATTGGAATTTTCTAACCAAAAACATGTAGTAGAATACATATTGGCCTAAATTGCTGAAAAGATAATTTTATTGGATATGTTTTATTGCAGAAAGTAAAAAAATATATATATTTTTTCAAAACAGTCTTTTTTTGTTTATAGCACAAAAAATAAAAGAGCGTAGAGGTGATCAAATACCACCAAAAGAAAGCTCTATTTTGTGGGGGGAAAAAACATACATAAATTTTATTTGGTTACATTGTTGCACGACCACGCAATCGCCAGTTAAAGTAACGCAGTGCCATTTTGCAAACAAATGGCCTGGTCATGAAGGGGGTAAATCTTCTGGAGGTCAAGTGGTTAATACTGCTTTAAGCCTTTAGAACTACTTTAATGCAGGGGCTGATCACTGAAGGGATAATGCTTATACATTGGAGAATTGTCACCAGTGGGGGGGGTTCAGATATTCTGGATTATAGGTGCTGAGATATTTTAGCGCATACTCTCATCCCTAAAGGGTTGATCTCATAAACTTTCCTTTTTTTGCAAAAACTGACTAGTGAGCGTCATACTGGTGACATAGATATTTAGAAGTGTATTACAGGTGATTAACCAGTGTGTATGACAGAGGTGGGACATCACTACTGAAGTATGCTTTATTCAGCTAAATGTTGGATTAGAAGTAGAATCTGACCTTGAGTGTGACCAAAAGTGGCAATCTGGCTTTATTACTATAAGGCCTCATGACCACGGACGTTTTTAGAGCGTTTTTTACAGCTTAAAAACGCCTGTCCATGTTAGTCTATAGCTTCATGCCCACCTAGGCGTTTTTGAGCTGCAAATAGGATAGGCGTTTTTAAGCTGTAAAAAAAAAACAGGACCAGTGCGTTCCGCGGCGTCGGCGTTAGGCGTTAAAAACGCTCAAACGCGCAAAAACGCCGCAATTGCGTCTTTGAGCTCCGGCGTTTTAAAAAAAGAAAATACGGTCGAAAAATGTATACAATAACATGGACAGGCGTTTTCTTTCTCGTACATCACGGGACACAGAGCGACATAGTCATTACTATGTGGGTTATATAGATACCTTCAGGTGCTGGCACTGGCAACTTCCAAAACCGGAAGTATCCTCCCCTATATAAGCCCCTCCCATCCGGGAGTACCTCAGTTTTTTGCCAGTGTCTAAGGTGTTGGCCAAAGGTCAACATGTTTTTTCATCTGGGCTTGTGTACAGGTTCTTTTGGGCCTCAGCAAGCTAATCCGGATCCGACCAAAAAAGCTTCATAGCTAAACGGTCGGTACCCGGGCCTTGCAGAGAAGAGCAAGGTTTTGCCTGTAATGCCTCTCTTATGAGGGCTGGACCCTGGGATCCAGAACTCTGGTCATACCCACGACCAAGACATTATCTGTGCAGGGTGCTATACAGGTCCAGGGGAGTGGAATCCTTGGGAACCTGGTCCCTGAAGGTTTAAGTACATTGCCTGCCGTGAGAGGTGAAGTTTGGGCTCCTGTGGACCAAACAGAGTCCTGCGGCGGGGAAAAGGTAAGTGGGGGCCCCTCAGGAACTTGGTTCTATTGAGGGGACCCCAAGCCTAATATGTCTTTCTGCCTGTTACCTAACAGTATTCCCGCTAAATATCTGTGCATGCCTGAAACTGCTAGAAAATGTAATTTTTTTAATAGTGGTCAAGAAAAAAAAAAATGACAAACCGCGCTACCTGTGTTAAACCACTAGAGGCTGCTGTGGAACGTCGTTTTTTTCTATGGACTGTTTCCTTTGAGGTCAAGTCCAGGCAGATGGTGAGTTCTCTTTAGGGAAACTGCTCCCTCTGTCATGTTGCAAATGCTCGTCCATCCCCGGGCCCTGCTGCAAACAGGGACCCTGGCTCCTCTCCCTAGTCTTTTTTCAAAAAGAAGCGCCGAAGGCGCACGTGCCGCTATATATAGAGGTGAGCTTGAAAAGGGGCGGAGCTTGGGCGGATGACGCTCTGTGCGCGCCGCAGCGCTTCTGCGCACGTGCGGGCGTCCCAGCATGTCAAAAGGCACAATTTTTTGTTGTGAGCTGGCTATGGAGTGCAGAGACGGAGCTGGTAACATTTAAAAAAGGCATACAGCAGGCGGTTGATGCAGGCATCCCCATAGAAAGGCACATTAGTAGACACCAACTGTTTATATAGCAGCAATTGTGCTAGACTATTTTCAGTAAGTGGTGTATTACGGCTGGAATACCTCAGCTTTGGGCTTAGGAATATGCCGTCCAAAGTCTCTGGGACTAAGACTCCCAGGAAGCAAAGGGGGTCTCCGTCGGGCTCTGAGGATCTTGGGCATGCTTTGGCTGCACCAGTCTCCCCTGAAAAATCAGAGGTTGGTGCCCGTAGAGAACCCTCAGGAGTACCTGGTACTGTGGCTGTCCTCAGTTCACCTGCTCCTGTGTATGTAACAGAGGAGGTTTTTTCCTCAGCTCTGGGAGGACTGGAAGAGAGATTGACAACATTGATCGCTGCTTCCCTGTCAGAGGGAAAGCGCGCCCGATCTCTGTCTCCTCCCTCAGAGTACCTGTTAGCGGAGCAACAGTCCCATGCAGGGATCGACCTACCTGAAGGGGATCAGGATGAGGTTGATTCTGTTCTAGAGGAATCAACAGTGGAAGAGCCATTTTCAGCATCACATGCTGAAAGATTATGGGTTCAGTCCCTGACTGATATGGTCCGATCAGCATTTAAAATGCCCCTTGCGGAACCATCAACCACTTCTGTCTCCTCGTTGGGGTCGCTAAAAGCTCCCCAGACTGTTTGTTCCTTTCCAATCCATCCTTTACTGGAAGGACTCATTTACCAGGATTGGGAACATCCTGATAAAATATTTACTCCCCCTAAGAGATTTCCGGTGGTCTATCCCATGGAGGATAAGTTCATCCGAAAATGGAAGGTGCCTACAGTGGACGCAGCCATCTCTTGTGTGAACAAATCTCTGACATGTCCAGTAGATAATGTTCAAGGACCCAATAGATAAAAAATTGGAGTCCTTATTAAAATCTGCTTTTACTACAGCAAGCTTGGTGACACAACCAGCAGTAGCAGCTATTGGGGTCTGCCAAGCGGTGAAGGATCAGTTAAAACAGGTCTTAAGGGACTTGCCGGATCAGCAGGCCCTTGTCCTAGCTGATCTGCCTAGAGCCTTATGCTTTGCGGTTGACGCCATCAAGGATTCAATCCATCAGGCCTCCCGCCTTATGCTGTAGGTAGTACATATGCGTAGGCTTCTATGGCTCAAGAACTGGTCTGCTGAAGCTCCCTGTAAAAGATTGCTGGTTGGCTTCCCATTTCATGGTGAACGCTTATTCGGGGAAGACCTGGACGAATATATCCAGAAAATTTCCAGCGGTAAAAGTACACTCTTGCCGGTTAAAAAGAGATTTAGAGGTCCCTCTTTTAAGAGGCCTGCCTCTCCAGTCCCTGGGACATCTGCTGTGAAGCAGTTCCGACGGCCTCCTCGGTCAAATCCCGGGGGTAAGAATCAGGGACAATCACAGGGTAACAAAAAACCCTGGGTCAGGAGAGGTACAAAACCTCCCCCCAAGTCAAATTTATGAAGGGTTGCCCCCACTCAATCGGGTGGGGGGAAGACTTCAGTTGTTCGCAGAGACCTGGCGGGACACGATCAGAGACAGATGGGTGCTCTCCGCAGTAAGTCTGGGATACAAGCTGGAGTTAAAAGACTCTCCTCCTTCCCATTTTATGTGGTCAAACGTGCCAAGAGATCCCCGGAAGAGAGGATCCCTCCTGTCGGCACTAGAACAACTATTGCTCCAAGGAGTAATTATGGAGGTTCCCCTGGAAGAATGCGGGTTCGGGTTTTACTCAAACCTCTTTACAGTCCCGAAGCCAAACGGGGACGTAAGGCCCATATTAAATCTAAAAGGGCTAAACAAATTCCTACATATCAGGACTTTCCGGATGGAGTCGATCCGATCGGTGGCCACTGCCCTACAAGGGGAGGAATGGTTAGCCTCGATCGACATCAAAGATGCTTATTTGCACATTCCCATCTTTCCAGTCCACCAAAAATTTCTACGCTTTGCAGTAGAAGGGCGCCATTTTCAGTTCAGAGCCTTACCCTTCGGTCTGGCCACAGCACCACGAGTGTTCACAAAAATTCTGGCCCCACTATTGGCCAATCTAAGAACACGAGGTGTGACGATAATGGCATATCTAGACGTCTTGTTGCTGATGGACCACTCAGTGGAAAAACTAGAAGTGGTTGTTCACGAGACAATCAAGTATCTGGAATCTCACGGTTGGATCATCAATCGAGACAAGTCAGCCCTAAAACCAGTCAAAAGTCTGGAATACTTGGGGCTAAGGCTGGATTCAGACCAGAGGAAGATTTTCTTGCCTCAAGAAAAAGTGTCTTCTCTGAGAGATTTGATCCACCTGGTGGGTACAAAAAGACAGCCGTCCATACGCCTGTGCATGAGGCTGCTGGGAAAAATGGTGGCATCATTCGAAGCGGTGCCCTACCGTCAATTCCATTCAAGGAATTTGCAAAGGGCCATACTGTCAGCCTGGAACAAAAAAGTTCAGGCCCTAGACTTACCAATGTCCTTGTCCCCTTCCGTGTGCAAAAGCCTCCGTTGGTGGTTGGTTCCCCAGAATCTGAAAAAAGGGGAATCCTTCAGTCCGATTTCTTGGAAGGTGGTCACTACAGATGCCAGCCTTATAGGCTGGGGGGCAGTACTGGAGCAATGGTCTCTCCAGGGCAGATGGTCGGATGCAGAGAAGGGCCCTGCCCATCAATCTCTTAGAGATACGAGCAGCCCGGTATGCCCTAGTAGCATGGACATCCAAACTCCAAGGGTCCCCTGTCAGAATTCAATCAGACAATGCTACGGCAGTGGCATATATCAATCATCAGGGGGCACCAGGAGTCGTGCAGCCCAGAGGGAAGTAAATCGCATCCTGAAATGGGCAGAAAGATATGTCCCAGCCATATCCGTGGTCTTCATTCCAGGGGTGGAGAATTGGAAGGCGGACTTTCTAAGTCGCCAACAATTATGCCCAGAAGAATGGTCCCTTCACCCCGAGGTTTTCCGGGCAATATGTCAGCGGTGGGGAGCACCGGATGTAGATCTGCTAGCATCCAGATTCAACGCAAAGGTGGACAGATTTGTCTCTCGGACAAGGGATCCCCTAGCTTGCGGCTCGGATGCTCTAGTGTTCCCTTGGGATCAGTTCAAGCTGATATATGCATTTCCACCGCCACAATTGTTGCCTCGATTACTCCGCAGAATCAGGGTAGAAAAGAAACCAGTGATTCTGGTGGCTCCAGTGTGGCCCCGAAGGGCATGGTACGCAGAGATTGTAAAAATGTCTGTGGGGAGTCCTTGGACCCTTCCACATCGTCCGGACCTGCTTTCGCAAGGACCGATATACCACCCTTCCTTACTAGCCCTAGGTTTGACGGCCTGGCTATTGAAGCCCACATTCTAAAAAAGAGAGGTCTCTCTAATCCTGTGGTATCTACCATGATCAATGCCAGGAAGCCGGTATCCAGGCAGATTTACTATAGAATCTGGAAGGCGTACATCGCGTGGTGTGAGGCCAAGAAATGGCATCCACGTAAGTACGTAATAGGTAGGATTCTGGACTTCCTACAGTGGGCTGTAGATAGAAAGTTTGCCTTGAGTACTATCAAGGGTCAGATTTCGGCCTTGTCAATATTTTTTCAAAGGCCCCTGGCTTCGCATTCACTAGTCAAAACTTTTACACAAGGAGTGATGCGTATTAGCCCTCCGGTTAAAATTCCCATGTGTCCATGGGACCTAAACCTGGTTCTATCGGTTCTACAGAAACAACCATTTGAACCATTACAGCACATTTCCTTGGTTCTTCTCACCAGGAAATTGATTTTTTTAGTAGCCATATGTTCGGCTAAAAGAGTGTCGGAATTGGCCGCTATGTCCTGTAAGGAGCCATATCTGGTTATCCATAAGGACAGAGTAATGTTACGTCTTCATCCAGCCTTTCTTCCCAAGGTGGTATCGAGGTTTCATTTGAACCAAGATGTGGTTCTTCCTTCCTTTTTTCCCCAAACCTAGCTCGGTAGAGGAAAAGTTATTACATTCTTTGGATGTAGTAAGAGCAGTTAAAGCTTATCTAAAAGCCACTGCTCAGATTCGTAGAACGGATACTTTGTTTATTCTGCCGGAAGGCCCCAGAAAGGGTCAGGCAGCGTCAAAAACTACTTTAGCCAAGTGGATTCGACAGGTCATAATACAAGCCTATGGCTTGAGAAGGGGACCGCCTCCGTTCAAAGTTAGGGCGCACTCCACGAGAGCAGTTGGAACTTCATGGGCAGTGCATCACCAGGCCTCCCTGGCTCAAATCTGTAAGGCCGCAACATGGTCTTCAGTACACATGTTTACTAGGTTCTACCAGGTGGACGTTAGAAGTCAGGAGGATGTCGCCTTTGGGCGCAGTGTGTTGCAGGCCGCAAAAGATCCTCATGTCTGATAGCGCCCAGCTTATGTATGGTGTATCCCCCCCCCCTCATTTGGCATTGCTTTGGGACGTCCCACATAGTAATGACTATGTCGCTCTGTGTCCCGTGATGTACGAGAAAGAAAATAGGATTTTTATTTTCAAGAAATAAAAAAAAACATCATACATACATTAGGTAACCTACAAGAAATTAAAATACAAATCAGTATTGACCAATGTCTTCCCGGAGAAAAAAATAGTGAAGGATAATAAGGATAATTAGCAAACCAATTACTAATATATTACAGAAGATGAGAGAAAAAGAAGTGATATATATGTAATAGATTGATTAGTACATCTTAAAAAAGAGCTTAACCCAAAATCTACATCGAGAGGCCTCAGCGGAAATGTCCCCTGGAGGGATGGAAGCCCCTGCCCCTCCGAGGCACCCCAAAAGGGATCAAGCTGTGCCCGAAGGGAGGACTCCCAGTCTCCCACAAGGACTCAAATAAAGACTATCATTGCCTCTTCTTGAGAAGAATGAATAAATAAATTAAAAGATAAAATAATGTATCTAATAGAACTAAATGATACATCTCCAAAGTTATTCTATATTGGTTTAACAATGAAAAGATATTATCCCGTACAAAGGATCCAATAACACTTCTCCGGGAAGTCTCGATAAATAATAATAAAACATAAATAAAGAAGGAAAAAAAGAAAAAGAGAAGGAAAAAGAGGTTGGAGAGAAGGAAGAGCAGGAAAGAGAGGAAGGAAAGTAGTAGAAAGTAAGTACATGCCTAGTTTGATAAGATTAGGGCTAAGTATAATGGAAAAAGGACCTAATAAATTGGAACTCCAACATAGTTGGCCCATGGATCCCATATTTTACCATACTTCACGGTGGTGTTGTTAAGAATACTGGCCAATTTTTCATGAATCATTATCCAAGACACTTTTCGAATAACATCAGAAAGGAAAGGTCTAGGTTTTTTCCAAGCCTTGGCGACTGTAATTTTAGCCCCTGTGAGTATAAAATGAATAAGAATTTGAGAAAATTTAGGAATATTGGGGATACGGGCATTTAGCAGAGCAACACACGGGGACCTGGGAACCTGGTATTCAGTAACCTTGGAGATCAAAATAAAAACTTTTTTCCAAAATGAACGAATCCTCGGGCATTCCCACCATATATGGGCCATTGATCCAGAAAGTCGGCATCCTCTAAAGCAGAGAGGATCCAAGGTAGGATATATGGCGGCCAATCTAGTGGGGGTAAGATACCACCTAGTTAACACCTTAATATTTGCTTCTGTTAAACATATGTTTAGAATACCTTTAAAGGACTTGGAGCAAGCCCTGTGCCAGGTCTCCAGGTCCCAGTTGAACCGAAAGTCCGTTTCCCAAGCTATCATATAGGAAGATTTCTCCATTGAGTGAGAGAGGGACGAATAGACCACTGAAATGCCTCCCCTTGGATCCATATTTTGACCACACCACAATTCGTATTTAGTGAATTGGAGAGGCAACGGTTTGTCCTTCCAAAGAGTAATAAGATATTGAGAGATTTGAGAGAAGTGTAATCCCTCTGAGTCTGGGAGTTTCAATCTAGTAACACAGTAATTAAGAGTGATGGGACTCCCAGAGACCACAAAGTCTCCTATACGGTATAGCCCTTTGTCCGTCCACCATCTGAATTCTTCTACGTTTAAGCCCGGGGGAAAATCCGGGTTATTAAAGGAGTGAGAGGATGGCCTGAAGAGATAAAAGCCGAATGGGACCTGACTCTGTCCCATAGGGCTAAAGATTGGGAAAGAATGGGAGACATTATGGCAGGTCGTTTCTTAGGTGACCTCCACAAAAGATAATCAAGAGAGTAGTTGGGTACTGCTTGATTCTCCATCTTGACCCAATCTGGTCTCTCAGTCTTTGAATATATTGTGGAAAGTTGTGCTACCCTTACTGCTAGGAAATATTTGTGTAGGTCTGGGAGACCAAGGCCTCCTTTATATCTATGGCGGAAAAGGGTGTTTTGTGATATACGGTAATCAGAAGAACCCCAGATATATTTTAGTATTTTGCTTTGAAGTGATTTTAAATGACCAAGGTAGATTATCACTAAAAGGATTATGATTGTGACCACCACCAAAACATTCTGGGTCTAGTCAGAAAAAAAATGAATGAAAAGAAAAATAGAGCAGCTATCAATTTTACTGTAAATCCCTCAACCTTTAGGCCTCATGCCCACGGACGTTTCTACAGCCGCGTTTTTGAGTGTTTTTTACAGCTTAAAAATAGGATTTTTATAACAGCTTACCTGTAAAATCCTTTTCTCGGAGTACATCACGGGACACAGAGCTCCCACCCCTCTTTTGGGGACACTTATTGCTTTGCTACAAAACTGAGGTACTCCCGGATGGGAGGGGCTTATATAGGGGAGGGTACTTCCGGTTTTGGAAGTTGCCAGTGCCAGCACCTGAAGGTATCTATATAACCCACATAGTAATGGCTATGTCGCTCTGTGTCCCGTGATGTACTCCAAGAAAAGGATTTTACAGGTAAGCTGTTATAAAAATCCTATTTTTAAGCTGTAAAAAACACTCAAAAACGCGGCTGTAAAAACGTCCGTGGGCATGAGGCCTAAAGGTTGAGGGATTTACAGTAAAATTGATAGCTGCTCTATTTTTCTTTTCATTCATTTTTTTTCTGACTAGACCCAGAATGTTTTGGTGGTGGTCACAATCATAATCCTTTTAGTGATAATCTACCTTGGTTTTACATTAATGTCTATATTCAGTAATTTTTTTTAATGTATTTATTTGTGGTCAAATGAGCAATGCAATGTGTTCTCTGTGCCTGGGCATGCCTACTTTATGTAATCACTCTATTTCAATGGATGAAGGCTGCTTTGCATTTGCATTAGAGCCTGCTTCTGCCAGACAGTGTCAACAATCAATCTGAAGCTATCAGTGCTACAGTATATCATGTCCTCTTGATTTCCCATTAGAATGCCTTTCTACCCGAAGCCGTCACTTATGCTTTGTCTTAATAAAGCTGCCTTCTTTCAGTTTTACCCTTCAGGTGGAGATTCAGTACCTCCTTTGCACTAATTTGATCATACATCCTCTCCTCACTACTGCCATTTTTCTGGTTCACCTTTTCTCAGCGTTTCAATTTCTCTTGTTTTAGATTGTGCTTTTGCTCTCTTGTTGCGGTGATGCTTCTTCACATTCTGAAATATATATATATATATTTAATTGTTCTTTCAATGCATTTTTTTCTGAGTATATTTTAGAATGTCAAGCAGGTTCAGTGTGACATTTCTTTTTGGAATGGTAATTGTAAAATTTAATTGAGGCTAAAGCCAGACTAAAACCTGTACTATGAATTTATTCTGATGCAATGTCTTTAACTCTTGGTTTCCCAACAAAAACATTGTTTTTCTGTTAATTGTGTTATTTTAGGCACTATTTCTAGCATGCAACTTCTGTGTGTGTGATTCCTTCATCTCTTTGAATACACACCCCCTGATGGTTCACCTTCTAGTTTTTCTGCATTTCTTACAGCACAACGCCTAATCAAGGGTCATTCATTTTGACTGATCATTCCTTGTCAGATTTTTAAGACAAGTTTCAGTATTTGCTTTCTGTAAGATGTTTGTTTCTGCAGAACATCTGCCTTCATTGTAACCTTGAATCACATGTTTATAAAACTGGTCCAGGAACTTGGAACAGCAAGTTGAAAAAAAAGATTTTGAACCTTAGTAATTTCCAAAATTTTTACGTGAATGGCTTCTCAAATTTTCATTGAAGGTATAATGGTAAAGACCATTTTTTTTTAGCCACTTGTTGACTGCCCTATGGCAGATTTACGGATGCAGCGCGGCCGTTATGCGCAGAATCATGTATATACTGTATACTTGATTCTGCACTTCCGCATAGGGAGCAAGCACCGCCGGCATGCCACTTCTGCTCTTATTAATCAAAGCAGAAGCAGATCAGCGGGTTCTGGCCAATGGATGACAGCTGGCACTCGCTGATTATCAACGAGAGACACAGGACGGTGCTCTGCATATGTAAACAATGCAGAGCTCCATCCTGTCAGCAGGGATGTGGTGAATGTTTTCCCCTGCAAAGGGAATAAAATCCAGCACATCACTTAGTAAAAACACCACACTGTGTAGACACACATTTACTCCTTTAACCACTTCAGCCCCGGAAGGATTTGCCCCTTAATGACCAGGCCATTTTTTGCGATACCGCACTGCATCGCTTTAACTGACAATTGCGCGGTCCTGCAGCGCTGTACCCAAACAAAATTGATGTCCTTTTTTTACCCACAAATAGTGATTTCTTTTGGTGGCATTTGATCCCCTTTGCGCTTCTTATTTGTTGCGCTATCAACGCTACAAAAAAAGACCAACAATTATAAAAATAAATAAAAAAATTACTGGAACGTGACTTAGTGGAACATGGGCTTACTGGAACATGACAGAGATCACTGTTCTAGATCACTGGGAACAGTAGATCTCTGTCATGTCATCTGGCAGAACGGGGAATCGCCTTGTTTACATAGGCAGTTCCCTATTCTGCCTCTCCTCACCGCGATCGAGAGTTGCTGGCGGATAATCGAGTGCACGGTTCCCGGTGGCACGCTTACGCGCTGCGTGCCGCAATCCTCCTTGCACAGATCAACGTACATGTATATCAGTTCTTGCAGGAGATCCGACCAGCTGCAGTATATCTGCATGAGCTGGTCAGCAAGTGGTTAATCGCCCTAAATGTTTAACCCCATTCCCAGCCAGCGTCATTAGTACAGTGACAGTGCATATTTTTAGCACTAATCACTGTATAAATGTCACTGGTTTTCACAAAGTGTCAGCTTCAAACTGTCAACAGCAATATCGCAGTCCCGCTATAATTCGCTGATCGCCACCATTACTAGTATTAACCAAAAAAATTAAATAATTACAGTATATATGCCATAGTATGTAGACACTATAGCTTTTGCGCAAATAAATCAATATATGCTTACCAATCAATATATGCTTATTGGGCATTTTCTTTTTTTTTTTTTTTACCAAAAATATGTAGCAGAATACATATTGGCCTAAATTTATGAAGAAATCCTGTTTTTTTTTTTTTTTTTTTTTTATTTTTTTTATTGGATATGTTTTATACTAGAAAGTAGAACATATCGTTTTTTTGTTTATTTTTTCAAGAACTGTCAGTCTTTTTTTCTTTAAAAAAGAAAAACCCAGTGGTGATCAAATACCACCAAAAGAAAAGAGAACATCAATCTTATCTATGTACAGTGTTGCATGACCTCGCTATTGTCCGTTAAAGTAACGCAGTACTGTGAAGCAAAAAATGGCCTGGTCGTGAAAGGGAGTAAATCTTTCAGAGGTCAAGTAGTTAACAAACACACGTTTTAGGCCCCATGCACACGAGACGCTGGTAAACGCGCGTTCAGAGGCAGTTGGACGCTTTTTTCAACTGCTACTGAACACATTCAATGTTATCCTATGTGTCCTTGCACACAGTCTCGTTTATTGCCGTTTTTAGGCAGTTGCGTTTAACCTCGTTTTCCCAGAAGCGAAAAAAATGTGTTCAGACTCAAATGTTTTCCACGTTTCAGACGCTAAACGCGGTACCGGCGTTTTGCCGCAATTTTGTTTATAAGCGTTTTTAAAGGTGACCTATTTTTTTACATTAGAAATCTCAAAAATTATGGCAAATGATGAAAAACCATAAAAAACTAATAAAAAAACGAATTGCTTGCATTGCATTGTGGACCATCCACAACTTGTGGCAGTTGACGTGGCAAGTGGACAATCCACAACTTGTGGCAAGTGGACAATCCACAACTTGTGGCAGGTGACGTGGCAAGTGGACAATCCACAACTTGTGGCAGGTAGTGTAGCAGGTGACGTGGCCAGGTGACGTGGCAAGTGGCCAATCCACCACTTGTGGTAGGTGACGTGGCCAGTGGACAATCCACAACTTGTGGCCATGTGACGTGGCCAGGTGACGTGGCCAGTGGACAATCCACAACTTGTGGCCAGTGGACAATCCACAACTTGTGGCCAGGTGACGTGGAAAGTGGACAATTCACAACTTGTGACAGGTGACGTGGCCAGGTGACATGGCAAGTGGACAATCCACAACTTGTGGCAGGTGACGTGGCCAGGTGGCGTGGCAGGTGATGTGGCCAGTTAAGGTGGCAGGTGACGTGGCCAGTGGGCAATCCACAAGTTGTGGCAGGTGACGTGGCCAGGTGATGTGGCAAGTGGACAATCCACAACTTGTGGCAGGTGACGTGGTCAGGTGACGTGGTCAGGTGACATGGCAAGTGGACAATCCACAACTTGTGGCAGGTGACGTGGCCAGGTGATGTGGCCAGTGGACAATCTACAACTTGTGGCAGGTGACGTGGCCAGGTGACGTGGCAAGTGGACAATCCACAACTTTGGCAGGTGACGTGGCCAGGTAACGTGCGCAGGTGACAATCCATAACTTGTGGCAGGTGACGTGGCAAGTGGACAATCCACAACTTGTGGCAGGTGACGTGGCCAGGTGACGTGGCCAGGTGACGTGGCCAGGTGACGTGGCCAGGTGACGTGGCCGGTGATGTGGCCAGGTGACATGGCAGGTGACGTGGCAAGTGGACAATTCACAACTTGTGGCAGGTGACATGGCCAGGTGGACAATCCACAACTTGTGCCAGGTGACGTGGCAAGTGGACAATCCACAACTTTTGGCAAGTGACGTGGCAAGTGACACACTAAATACAAGTACACTGCTGCTCTCTCAGCTGCTGCTACTCACTCTGGTCTCACAGAATGGCTGAAATGATTAAATAATACTGTTTTTTGAGCTTAGGGAGGATCTTATGATGTTTCTTAACAAAACGCTTATAGACGCAAACGCGGTAAAACGCCGCTAAAATCGCGGCAAAACGGGCGTTTCTAAACTCCGGTTTCAGCCTTTAAAAACGTGTGTTCAGCAGAATTTGCACCGGCGTCTCGTGTGCATGGGGCCTTACAGTGCCATATCTTTACTGAGAAAATAGCAACGTATAAGTTCACCTTTAGGATAAGTTCACAGTAGCCCCTACAGTCAAACCCAGTGTTTTACTGTGCAGGCTCCAGCAGGGAGCAATGTGATGTACGTTTTAGCACATGGCACTGCTTACTTATTTATTTTTTCGAAGTGTCATGTACTTCGACAAAAACAACAATTGTTTTCTATGTGCCCTAGCAGGGATCTACATTTATCCAGCACAAAAAAACTTAGGTCACCATCCTTGGGCCTAAAGAGTAGTTGCCCTAGTCACTCTTTAAAAATAATTTCAATCAGATTTATGCTCACCCCCTTCCCCAAGCTGCTGTCTTGTCTAAAATAGATTTTAGGCTTGTGTACACTTTATTTTGAGTTTGAATATTTTAGTCAATGACCTTGTCCAATAAACTTTTATGTGCTATTTGCAAAAGTTTTGTACATAGTTTTCTGACAGAAAAAAAATGTGCTTATTATAATTGCTGAGTAAATAAATGTTGACTTGGAAGATCTATTCCTTTAGCCAATTTAATAAATAGAAGTATTTAATACTTCATTAATAATGCTTCTGAAATATTGTTTTTTTTTGTTAATTGTGTGCAGGCAAAAGAAAAACTTTACTAAACAGTATTTTATATATTATACCCACATACTAAAACTTTGTTCTATATTTGAGACTAGGGATGAGCCCGATGTTCGAGTCGAACGTAACCACAATTTGAGGTGTTTGCGGCAAATTCGAAAGCCGCGGAACACCCTTTAAAAGTCTATGGGAGAAATCAAAAGTGCTAAAGGCTTATATGCATGGTATTGTCATAAAAAGTGTTTGGGGACCTGGGTCCTGCCCCAGGGGACATGTATCAATGCAAAAAAAGTTAATTGTAATTCAATGAAGTGATTTTAATAATGCTTAAAGTGAAACAATAAAGGTGAAATATTCCTTTAAATTTCGTACCTGGGGGGTGTCTATAGTATGCCTGTAAAGTGGCGCATTTATGCCGTGTTTAGAACAGTCCCTGCAATAAAATGACATTTCTAAATTAAAACTGCTCGCGGCTATAATGAATTGTTGGGTCTTGCAAAACACATAAAAGTCATTGAAAAAAATTGCATGGGCCCCCCCCCCCAGTCCCGAACCAAAATGTAAAACATTTTTTTTGTGGGGGTCCCCCCAAATTCCATACCAGGCCCTTCAGGTCTGGTATGGATTTTAAGGTGAACCCCGCGCCAAAATAAAAAAAAAATGGCGTGGAGGTCCCCCCAAAAATCCATACCAGACCCTTATCCAAGCACGCAACCTGGCAGGCCGCAGGAAAAAAGGGGGGGATGAGAGAGCGGAACCTTTCCTGAACCGTACCAGGCCACATGCCCTCAACATGGAGAGGATGCTTTGGGGGTCTGTGACCGCCAAAGCACCTTGTCCCCATGTTGATGGGGACAAGGGCCTCATCCCCACAACCCTTGCTCGTGGTTGTGGTGGTCTGCGGGCGGGGGGCTTATTGGAATCTGGAAGCCCCCTTTAACAAGGGGACCCCCAGATCCCGCCCCCTTCCCTACGTGAATTGGTAACGGGGTAAAAAACAGTCAAAAATTTAAAAAACACAAGCGCCAGCTTGGGACAAGTCCTTTATTTAGAAAAAAAATTAAAGAAAAATTCCAGTGATGTAAATTCATTCTCGAGTTCGGAACAAAAAAAAAAAGAAAAGCGCCGCACTAGCTCTACCTCCATGGTACGGTTCAGGAGGGGGTGTGGGCGCTCTCTCGCCCCCCTCTTTTCCTGCGGCCTGCCAGGTTGCGTGCTCCGATAAGTGTCTGGTATGGATTTTTGGGGGGACCCCCACGCCATTTTTTTTTTATTTTGCTCGGGGTTCCCCTTGAAAACCATACCAGACCTTGAAGGGTCTGGTATGGATTTTGAGGGGGACCCCTACGCCATTTTTTAAAAATTTGGCGCAGGGTTCCTCTTAATATCCATTCCAGACCTGAAGGGCCTGGTATGGAATTTGGGGGGACTCCCACACAATTTTTTTTTTTTTTACATTTTTGGTTCGGGGTTCCCCTTAATATTCATACCAGACCCAAAGGGCCTTGTAATGGACTGGGGGGGAACACAAGCCGTTTATATAAATTACCTTTATCTGTATTGCGGGACCCGTATAGTAGTATATACTAGTATAATATATTAGTATAGCCGCAAGTAGTTTTAAATGACTTTTTTTTCCTTTAGAAATGTCATTTTGCAAAGGGACTGTTCTAAACACGGGAAACATGCGCCACTTTATAGGCATACTATAGACGCCCCCCAGGTACGAAATTTAAAGGAATATTTCACTTTTATTGTTTCACTTTAAGACCCGGTTCACACCAGGGCGGCGCGACGCGGCACGACTTGTGGGGGCGACCTCGGCGGCGCGATCTCAAGACGACGCCGAGGCGATTTGCATAAGACTTCTGTATAGAAGTCAATGCAGGTCGCCTTGGGTCGCCCCCAAAAGTAGTACAGGAACCTTTTTCTAAGTCGGAGCGACCTGAGTCGCTCTTACTTAGAACGGTTCCATTGAAAAGCGTGGGACACGACTTGTCAGGCGACTGAGTCGCCTGACGAGTCACCCTGGTGTGAACCGGCTCTAAGCATTATTAAAATCACTGCTCCAGGAAAAACTACAGTTTTTAACCACTTAAGCCCTGGACCAATACGGACCATAATGACCAGAGGTGATTTCACAATTTGGCACTGCGCTGCTTTAACTGGAAATTGTGCGGACATGCAATATTGTACCCAAACGAAATTTGCGTCCTTTTCTTCCCACAAATAGAGCTTTCTTTTAATGGTATTTGATTGCCTCTTGAGATTTTTTTTTTTTTGCCATATAAACGGAAAAAGACTGAAAATTTTGAAAAAAAATGATATTTTCTACTTTTTGTTATAAGAAAAATCGAATAAACTCAATTTTAGTCATACATTTAGGCCAAAATGTATTCAGCCACATGTCTTTAGTAAAAAAAATGTCAATAAGCATATATTTATTGGTTTGCGCAAAAGTTATAGCGTCTACAAACTAGGGTACATTTTCTGGAATTTACACAGCTTTTAATTTATGACTGCCTATCTCATTTCTTGAGGTGCTAAAATGGGAGGGCAGTACAGAACCCCCCTAAATGACCCCATTTTGGAAAGTAGACACCCCAAGGAAATTGCTGAGAGGCATGTTGAGCCCATTGAATATTTTTTTTATTTTGTCCCAAGTGATTGAATAACGACAAAAAAAAAAAAAAAATTACAAAAAGTTGTCACTTAATGATATATTGCTCACACATGCCATGGTTATATGTGAAATTGCACCCCAAAATACATTTTGCTGCTTCTCCTGAGTACGGGGATACCACATGTGTGGGACTTTTTAGGAGCCTAGCCGCGTACGGGACCCCGAAAACCAAGCACCGCCTTAAGGATTTCTAAGAGCACAAATTTTTTCACTCCTCACTACCTATCACAGTTTCGAAGGCTATAAAATGCCAAAATAGCACAAAACCCCCCCCCAAATGACCCCATTTTGGACAGTAGACACCCCAAGCTATTTGCTGAGAGGCATGGTGAGTATTTTACAGCTCTCATTTGTTTTTGAAAATGAAGAAAGAAAATAATTTTTTATTTTTTTTCAAAACTTTGTGACAAAAAGCGAGATCTGCAAAATACTCACCATACCTCTCATCAAATAGCTTGGGGTGTCTACTTTCCAAAATCGGGTCATTTGGGGGGGTTTTGTGCCATCTGGGCATTCCATGGCCTCCGAAACTGTGATAGGCAGTGAGGAGTGAAATCAAAAATTTATACCCTTAGAAAGCCTGAAGGCGGTGCTTGGTTTTTGGGGTCCCGTACGCGGCTAGGCTCCCAAAAAGTGTCACACATGTGGTATCTCCGTACTAAGGAGAAGCAACAGAATGTATTTCTTGTTCATACATCACGGGACACAGAGCGGCATAGTCATTACTATGTGGGTTATATAGAATTACCTTCAGGTGCTGGCACTGGCAACTTCCAAAACAGGAAGTACCCTCCCCTATATAAGCCCCTACCATCCGGGAGCACCTCAGTTTTTTGCCAGTGTCTAAGGTGTTGACCAAGGTTAACATGTATTCATCTGGGCTTGTGTACAGGTTCTCTGGGCCTTAGCAAGCTATTCCGGATCCGACCAAAAAAAGCTTCATAGCTAAACGGTCGGTACCCGGGCCTTGCAGAGAAGAGCAGGGTTTTGCCTGTAATGCCTCTCTTAGGAGGGCTGGACCCTGGGATCCAGAGCTCTGGTCATACCCAAAACCAAGAGGCTATCTGTGCAGGGTGCTATACAGGTCCAGGGGAATGGAATCCTTGGGAACCCGGTCCCTGAAGGTCTAGTACAATGCCTGCCGTGAGAGGTGAAGTTTGGGCTTCTGTGGACCAAACAAAGTCCTGCGGCGGGGAAAAGGTAAGTGGGGGCCCCTCAGGAACTTGGTTCTATTGAGGGGACCCCCAAGACTAATATGTCTTTCTGCCTGTTACCTAAAGGTATTCCCGCTAATAGCTGTATATGCCTAAGAAATCCTAGAAATGTCTTTTCATAAAGGAAGTTTTAAAAACTGTAAACCTAGAAATGTTTTTCATAAAGGAGGTTTTAAAAAAAAAAAAAAAAAAGACAAAAGTGCGGTACCTGTGTTTGTCCACTAGAGGCCGCTGTGGAACGTCTTTTTTTCTTGGGACTATTCCTTCCATGGTGAAAGTCCAGGCAGATGAGTGAGCTCTCTATCAGGGAAGCTGCATTCCTCTGTCATGCTGCCAAGTAGTTTCCTTCCATCCCCGAGTCCTGGTGAAACAGGGACCCTGGCTCCTCTCCCTACATGGCGCCAAGAGCGCACATGTGCACGCGCGCGCGCACACACGCTTTCTTTTTATAGATTTAGCTTCAAAAAAGGGGGCGGAGCCTGACGGATGACGCGCTCTGTGCGCCCAGCGCTTCTGCGCATGTGCGGGCGTCCCAGCAAGATAAAAGGACTCGGTCCACGCTGCTTGCTATGGACACAGAGCATAAAAAGGAGCTGGTAGCATGGTATAGGGGCTTACAGCGGGCGGTTGATACAGGCATCCCCAGAAAGACGCATTAGTAGACACCCACTGATGTACATAGCAGCAAATTGCATTAGACTATTTCAGTAAAGGGGTGTATTGCGGCTGGAATACCTCAGCTTTGAACTAAGGAATATGCCGCCTAAAAAACTCTGAGATATACCTCTCAGGAAGTGTAGGGGGTCTCTATCGGGCTCTGAGGATCTGGAGCAGTAGCTGCACCTTCCTCCCCTGAGAAATCAGAGGTTAATGCCCATAAGGAACCCCCGGGAGTGCCAGGTACTGCGGCTGTCCTCAGTCCACCTGCTCCTGCATATATAACAGAGGAGGTTTTTGCCTCAACTCTGGAGGGATTGGTGGCAGCATTGATCGCTTCTTCTCTACAGGAAAGAAAGCGTGCCAGATCTCCATCCCCTCCATTAGAGTGCCTGTTGGCAGAGCAACAGTCCCAGGAAGGGACTGACCTACCTGAAGGGGATCAGGAGGAGGTTAACTCTGTTTTTGAGGAATCGACAGTAGATGAACCATTTTCAGCATCACAGACTGAAAGATTGTGGGTTCAGACCCTAACTGACATGGTTCGATCTGCATTTAAAATGCCTCTTGTTGAACCATCAACTACTGCTGTCTCCTCATTGGGGTCGCTAAAAGCTCCCCAGATTAATTGCTCCTTTCCAATTCATCCATTATTGGAAGGACTTATATACCAGGACTGGGAACATCCTGATAAACTATTTGTTCCACCTAAAGAAATTTCAGGTGATCTATCCCATGGTGGGAAAAATTCACCCAGAGATGGAATGTTCCTACGGTGGACGCAGCCATTTCTTCTGTGAACAAATCACTGACATGTCCAGTAGATAATGTTCAAATGTTCAAAGATCCAGTAGATAAAAAATTGGAGTCTTTATTAAAATCTGCTTTTTCCACAGCAGGGGCTGTTACACAGCCAGCAGTGGCAGCTATTGGGGTCTGCCAAGCTTTAAAGGATCAAATGAAAATGGTCCTGAGGGATTTGCCAGACCAGCAGGCCCAGGCTCTGGCTAATCTGCCTAGAGCATTATGCTTTACGGTTGACGCCATCAAGGATTCTATCCATCAGGCCTCCCGCCTCACGCTGTCTTTGGTACATATGCGTAGGCTTCTGTGGCTCAAGAACTGGTCTGTTGAAGCTCCCTGTAAGAAGCTCTTAGTTAGCTTCCCATTTCATGGAGAACGCCTTTTTGGCGAAGACCTGGATAAATATATCCAGAAGATTTCCAGTGGTAATAGTACTCTCTTACCAATTAAAAAGAGGTCTAGGGGTCCATCTTTTAAGAGGGCTACCTCTCCTATCCCTGGGACGTCTGCTACTAAGCAGTTCCGACGGCCTCCTCGGTCAAACTCAGGAGGTAAAAATCAGGGACAGTCACAGGGTAATAAAAAACCCTGGATCCGAAGAGGTACTAAACCAGCCTCCAAGTCAAGCCTATGAAGGGCTGCCGCCACTCAAACGGGTGGGGGGAAGACTTCAGTTGTTCACAGAGACCTGGCGGGAGACGATCAAAGACGGATGGGTGCTCTCCGCAGTAACCCTGGGATACAAGTTGGAGTTAAAAGAGTCTCCTCCTTCCCATTTTATGTGGTCAGGCATGCCAAGAGACCCTCTGAAAAGAGGGTCTCTCCTATTGGCGTTAGAACAACTATTGCTCCAAGGAGTAGTTATGGAGGTTCCTATGGAAGAGTGGGGGTTGGGTTTCTACTCAAACCTTTTCACAGTCCCGAAACCAAACGGGGACATAAGACCCATATTGGACCTAAAGAGTCTAAACAAATTTCTAAACGTCCGGTCTTTCCGGATGGAGTCGATCCGATCGGTCACCGCTGCCCTACAGGGGGAGGAATGGTTAGCCTCGATCGACATCAAAGATGCTTACTTGCATGTTCCCATCTTTCCAGGTCATCAAAAATTTCTACGCTTTGCAGTAGAAGGGCGCCATTTTCAGTTCAGAGCCTTACCATTCGGTCTGGCCACAGCACCACGAGTGTTCACAAAAATTCTGGCCCCACTGTTGGCCGATCTAAGAACACGAGGTGTAACGATAATGGCATACCTAGACGACCTGTTGTTGATGGACCACTCAGTTGCCAAGCTAGAAGTGGTAATTGTCGATGCAATCAAGTATCTAGAATCTCACGGTTGGGTCATCAACCTGGACAAGTCAGCCCTACAGCCAGTGAAAAACCTGGTATATCTAGGGCTACGGCTGGATTCAGACCAGAGGAAGATTTTCTTACCTCTAGACAAGGTATCCTCTTTGAGGGGCTTGGTCCGTCTGCTTTGTGTAAAAAGACAGCCGTCCATACGCCTGTGCATGAGGCTGCTAGGAAAGATGGTAGCATCATTCGAAGCTGTGCCATACGCCCAATTCCACTCAAGGAATTTACAGAAGGCCATATTGTCAGCCTGGAACGGAAAAATTCAGGCTCTAGACTTCCCGATGGCTTTGTCCCCTTCCGTTCGGAAGAGTCTCTGCTGGTGGTTGATCCCCCAGAATCTCCAGAAGGGAAAACCCTTCAGTCCGATATCCTGGAAGGTGGTCACTACAGATGCCAGCCTTATAGGCTGGGGGGCAGTACTGGAGCAATGGTCTCTCAAGGGCAGATGGTCAAATGTAGTAAAGACCCTGCCCATCAATCTCTTAGAGATACGAGCAGCCCGGTATGCCCTAGTAGCCTGGACATCCAGACTCCAAGGGTCCCCTGTCAGAATTCAATCAGACAATGCCACAGCAGTGGCATATATCAATCATCAGGGAGGCACCAGGAGTCGTGCAGCCCAGAGCGAAGTAAGTCACATCCTGGAATGGGCAGAAAAGCATGTCCCATGTATATCAGCTGTCTTCATTCCAGGGGTGGAGAATTGGAAGGCGGACTTTCTGAGTCGCCAACAGTTATGCCCAGGGGAATGGTCCCTTCATCCCGAGGTCTTCCGAGCAATATGTCAGCGGTGGGGAACACCGGATGTAGATCTGCTAGCATCCAGATTCAACGCAAAGGTGGACAGATTTGTCTCCCGGACAAGGAATCCCCTCGCTTGCGGCTCGGATGCTCTGGTGTTCCCTTGGGATCAGTTCAGACTGATATATGCATTCCCTCCGCTACAATTGTTGCCTCGACTCCTTCGCAGAGTCAGGTTGGAAAAGAAGCCGGTGATCCTGGTGGCTCCAGCGTGGCCCCGAAAGGGCCTGGTACGCGGAGATCATCAAAATGTCTGTGGGGAGTCCTTGGACCCTTCCACGTCGTCCGGACCTGCTTTCGCAAGGACCGATATACCACCCTTCCTTACTAACTCTAAGTTTAACGGCCTGGCTATTGAATCCCACATCCTAAAGGAAGAGAGGTCTCTCTAACTCTGTGGTATCAACTATAATCAATGCCAGGAAGCCTGTATCCAGGCAGATCTACTATAGAGTTTGGAAGGCGTACATCACTTGGTGCGAGGCCAGAAAATGGCATCCACGTAAGTACGTTATAGGCAGAATTCTGGACTTCCTACAGTGGGCTGTAGACAGGAAGTTTGCCTCAAGTACTATCAGGGGTCAGGTTTCGGCCTTATCAATACTATTTCAAAGGCCCCTGGCTATGCATTCACTTGTCAAATCCTTTATGCAAGGGGTGACTCGTATTATTCCACCGATTAAAGCTCCCATATGCCCATGGGATCTAAATTTGGTTCTGTCGGTTCTGCAGAAGCAGCCATTTGAACCTTTGCGGCACATTTCCTTGGTTCTACTCACCAGAAAATTTATATTTTTAGTAGCCATATGCTCGGCTAGAAGAGTGTCGGAATTAGCCGCCATGTCCTGTAAAGAGCCATATCTGGTTATTCATGAGGACAGAGTAGTGTTACGTCCTCACCCAGCCTTTCTTCCTAAGCTGGTATCGAGGTTTCACTTGAACCAGGATGTGGTTCTTCCTTTTTTCCCCAAACCAAGCTCGGTAGAGGAAAAGTTATTGCATTCTTTGGATGTAGTAAGAGCAGTTAAAGCTTATCTAAAAGCCACTGCTCAGATTCGTAGAACGGATTCTTTGTTTGGTCTGCCGGAAGGCCCCAGAAAGGGTCAGGCAGCATCAAAATCTACTTTAGCCAAGTGGATTCGACAGGTCATAATACAAGCCTATGGCTTGAGAAGTAGACCGCCTCCGTTCAAAGTTAGGGCGCACTCCACGAGAGCAGTTGGAACTTCATGGGCAGTGCATCACCAGGCCTCCCTGGCTCAAATTTGTAAGGCCTCAACATGGTCTTCAGTACACACGTTTACTAGGTTCTACCAGGTGGACGTTAGAAGTCAGGAGGATGTCGCCTTTGGGCGCAGTGTGTTGCAGGCTGCAAAAGATCCTCATGCCTGATGGCGCCCAGCTTATGTATGGTGTATCCCCCCCCTCATTTGGCATTGCTTTGGGACGTCCCACATAGTAATGACTATGCCGTTCTGTGTCCCGTGATGTACTCCAAGAAAAGGATTTTACAGGTAAGCTGTTTTAAAAATCCTACTTTTGGGGTGTAATTCCACATATGCCCATGGCATGTTTGAGCAATATATCATTTAGTGACCACTTTGTGCAAAAAAAAATTGTCTTTTTTCCGCAACTTGTGTCAACATAAAATATTCCATGGACTCGACATGCCTCTCAGTATATAGCTTGGGGTGTCTACTTTCCAAAATTGGGTCATTTGGGGGGGGGGGGTTTGAACTGTCCTGGCATTTTATACACAACATTAGGAAGCTTACATCCACTCTTCTAACCACTTGAAGACAAAGCCCTTTCTGACACTTTTTGTTTACAAGAAAATTATGTTGAACCCCCAAACATTATATATTTTTTTAACGCAAAGGCCCTACAGATTAAAATGGTGGGTGTTGCATTTTTTTTTTCCACACAGTATTTGCGCAGCGATTTTTCAAACACATTTTTTGGGGAAAAAATACTTTTTTTAATTTTAATGCACTAAAACACACTATATTGCCCAAATGTTTGATGAAATAAAAAAAAGATGATCTTAGGCCGAGTACATAGATACCAAACACGACATGCTTTAAAATTTCGCACAAACGCGCAGTGGCGACAAACTACATACATTTTTAAAAGCCTTTACAGGTTACCACGTTAGATTTACAGAGGAGGTCTACTGCTAAAATGACTGCCCTTGATCTGACCTTTGCGGTGATACCTCACATGCATGATGCAATTGCTGTTTACATATGACGCCAGACCGATGCTTGCGTTCGCCATTGCGCAAGAGCAGGGCGCGACAGGGGTGCTTTTTTTTTTTATTATTAATTTTGATTTTTTATTTTATTTTTAAACTGTTCTTTCCATATTTTTTTTTTTTTATTGTTATCTCAGGGAATGTAAATATCCCCTATGATAGCAATAGGTAGTGACAGGTACTCTTTTTTGAAAAAACTGGGGTCAATTGGACCCTAGATCTTTCCTCTGCCCTCAAAGCATCTGACCACACCAAGATCGGTGTGATAAAATGCTTTCCCAATTTCCCAATGGTGCTTTTTATATCCGGGGGGGGGGGGACATTCCCTCCCACTGCTTGTAAAAGCGGTCCAGAGGCAAAAGAGATTGATCGGTGGGTATTCCCACCATTAGAATACCTCCCTTTATTCACCTACTTCTAATGATGGGCATACATGCACCATTTATATATGCCGAAGCATGGGGGCATCCTCCCGCAAAAGTTATGCCGCACACACATGGTCGGACTTTTCCATGGGCATGCCTCCGTCGGAATTTTGACCGTAAGTACGCGGTATTAGGAGAAAAATCGCTCATCTGCCCCTGCTGCCCCCATGCTTCGGCATATATGCTCTTTTTTTTTTAACTGTGGTGGTGAAATCACCTCCTACAGCACTGGAGTCGCAGGGGATCAGGCCTGTCTCTGCGAATGCTGCAGTTATGTGTGTTGTGTTTTGTAAGTGACAGTGATCGATCAATACTGCACTTGGGTGGCCTGGGCTGGACGGAGGGGCAAAACGCAGGTGCTAGCAGGTATCTGGGCTGATCCCACTAACACTGCTTTTTTGGGAACCCTAAACTGCTGGGGACGCTAGTTATAGATCTGATGAGATGTATGCTTCACGCGTGGGTGTTAGCGTTACTGGCACAAACCTGACGCTGCCTGGGGCGACACAGACCCTCTCTGACGCTAAAACCTAATTGATATCACCCGCCGGGCGATCAGGGGGTTAAACCTTTATTGGGTTATATACGGCGGGTGCCTTGACACTATAAAAAGCAAACTAACTAATCAGCGTCACCCGTAACACTTATATGGTGATCACTGGTGAAAGGGTTAACTAGGGGCAATCAGGGGGTTAAACCTTTATTAGGTAATATATGGGAGTACCTGACGCTATATAAAAACCTGACGGGGAACCTAAATAACAAAATAACTAACTGGCTAACCAGTGTCACCAGTAACACTTATACGGTGATCACTGGTGAAAGGGTTAACTAGGGGCAATTAGGGGGTTAAAACCTTTATTAGATAATACCTGACGCTATAAAAACCTGCGGCGAACCTAAAAAAAATAACTGGCTACCTATCGGCACCAGCATAACTAATACAGCGATCAGAAAAACGATCGCTTAGTGACACTGGCAAAAGGGGGTGAAAGGGTTACCTGGGGGGCAATCAAGGGGTTAAACCTTTATTAGGTAATATATGGGAGTACCTGACGCTATAAAAACCTGCGGCGAACCTAAAAAAAAATAACTGGCTACCTATCGGCATCACCGACACTAATACAGTGATCAGAAAAACGATCGCTTAGTGACAGTGGTGCTAGGGGGTGAAAGGGTTACCTGTGGGGCGATCAAGGGGTTAAACCTTTATTAGGGGGGGGTTAGCGGGCTACACTGGACCTAAAACTAACTGCCCTGACACTTTTACAGTCACAAATGTCACTGATTGCAGTGATCAGTAAATAAATGGTCACTGCAATCAGTGACACTGTGACTGGGGGCTGGGGGGTGATCTGGGGGTGTCTGGGGGGGCGATCGTGTGCCTATGTGTGTGGTGTCAGTGTGCTGTTTAGTGCACTAACCTCTGTGTCTTCTCTCATGCGGCGCTCGGTATATGTGAGCACCGCATGAGAGATAACATCACTTGGGGGGTGTCCGGAAACGAATGGCCGTCCCCTCATCACGGATCGCTCCCGCACCGAGAACCACCGCTCACTGTATAGAAGGGGGGTCCGATTGGACCCCCCAACTATGCGAAGGCAGGCATGTACAGGTACGTGATTGTGCCTGTCCGTGCCATTCTGCCGACGTATATATACAGTGAGCGGTCGTTAAGTGGTTAAAACTTTTTTTTGCATTGATACATGTCCCCTGGGGCAGGACCCGGGTCCCCAAACACTTTTTATGACGATAACTTGCATATAAGCCTTTAAAATTAGCATTTAGATTTTTCATTAGACTTTAACGGTGTTTGCGTATTCGAACAAATTTTTTTTGCCTGTTCAAGTTCTGGTGCGAACCGAACCGGGGGGTGTTCGGCTCATCCTTATTTGAGACCAAACACTTTTGGTGTCCACGTACATCTAACTGTAGTGTAACGCTTTCCAAGATTTAAATCTTGGCTCTTGTGTTTCACTGGTCCTTCCTGCATTTGTGAGTAGAGATGTTCTCTGGCATGTTCCCGCCAGGACGCTAACAGTGCACACGGCTAATTACAGGCAGTGAGACATTTTCCGATCTGTGCAGCTGCAGACTGGAAAATGTCTCGCTGCCTGTGATTAGCCATGTGCAGTGTCGGCTTTCTAGCGGGATCGGGCAGATGGGATCCCGAACACGTCCGAGCCCATTCCTATAGCTGAGCAGCTCTAAACTGGGGGAAAATTAAACATGCTTGTATGTGCTATGTAATACAGTGGAGGGGTTGGCACTGACAGGCAACTTTTTGGTGGGACAAGGTCCTGGCCTTTGTATAAATAGCTATCCTATTGCAGGAAAGTAATTGCAAAAATGTGTTGCCATTTGTGATTTACCCAAAGCATTGTCTAAGCTGTGTGTACCAATTACATGTTTTATATTCTCGCACAGCGCTTGCTGGAGAAATCGGAAGACCAAACTTTGGCTGTCAAGTTACAGTCCAGTCTGAGCAAGAAAAGCAGCTCATGAAGCAGTATCGACGAGAAGAAAAACGCAATGCCAAACGAGAGAAACGTGTAGGAGAGGATGGAGAGATTGCTGGGGAAGGGATAATAGGCTTTGATCCCAAGGAACTGCGAATGCAGAGGTAATAAATGCCAAACGCTGAAAAATGCTTCAGCTGTAATTGCTACTTTAATGTGTCCTAATCATTTATTTTCTTTAAGTTCGACTTTTGGAGATTACACAATTTAAATTTCAGGGCACGTCTTAACCAAAGTATAGAATTTTTTTTTCTGTATGAAAACCTAATTTTCTAGGATAAGGAAGCAGTGATCTGCTTAATTAGAATCTGCTTGGTCGCTTCCACATGATTTAGAAATGCAGATTAAGGAGGTAAGCTATCTTCCTTAGGTGCTCTGTACACACCACTAGTTTAAGATTTATGAAGTCTGTACTAAATGCATTGAAACTATCTGTTTTTCCTCTCGAGATTAATGGGTGCTATTTTCTATGGTGTCATCTTGAAATATAGGGAAAAAAAGGAAAGCAAATAAGGTGTTGCATTGCTGCAGTGGAGTATAAAAAAAAAACCTCTAGCCTTGTTGGCTTTTTAAATATTGAGCCCATAAAATGTGTGATCTCTACATTGTTATGTGGCGTGGCGTAGGGACAACAGCACTGTAAATAAGGTCTGTTGCAGTTATTGAGTTGCCAATGTCTACAAATTGTACCTATAATTTTCTGCAATTGTTATTGGGAGTGTGTTTCTATACACACTTGCTGACCTCTTTGTTTTAAAGCAGGCAAATTGTTAAATTGACTGTGACACAGAGATCACGCTGCAGCATAAACTTCCACCTCTTCCTTCTGTTTTATCTTGTTGGGGTCACTCCAGAGAATTCATTCTAGGGAATACTATGCAAAAGCATGTTTATATCTGCCTCCATATCTGTTACTGATTGTATTTCTCATTGAATTTGTAAATAAGCTGTAGTCAATCAGCAAAAATAAAGTATATTCCAAAAATAAAACAAAACTGGCCCATGAATATCACTTGGGTACCAATATGTGTGTTTTTTTTTACTTTACAGTAGTTCCTGTCCCATTTGTGTAATCGGGTAATCATTTTTCTCTTACCATCCATGGACTGACACAGCATCTTCAATCTTGACAAAGTGGGTTATGTTCCTGCTCATAGGAGAAGACCAGGCAGAATGTTAGATGTTTTAACATACATTCCATTACCAGAGCTGAACAGCTCTGCCCAGGGAGCGGTCCCTCCGGACATAACTCTCCTACCTGCAGCCAGCAGCCTCAGTTTTTCTCTGCCTAGCAGAGGAGAGGACGTGGCTCTCTTCGGAGCCAGTCTCTTGAAGAAATATTTTATTCTTTTTTGAACTTTTATTATTTTATTTTTGTGATTCTTCTATCAACTGTCGGCTGGGCAACAGGTTGGGTGGTTGCTATCCTCATAGTATTCCCAGTCCGACCATCGAGCGTGCTGATCCTAGCTCTGCGTGAGATCAGTCCACGACATACCCCATGGCTCCAGGGGTGGCCGGTGAGCTTTTTGCTCCAGGGTCCACATACGACTGAACAGTTTTGCTGTATCTTTCACGGTGGACCGGGCCGACCGTTACTCAGTACTGCACTGTGATAGACGTGTCAGGAACACACCAGTGGGTCCTAGCTGGATGGGTAAGTACTGTTCCCCTGCCTCAGCAGGTGAGTACATGCTGTGTGTTCCTATGGTAGGGGGGTTTTCCCTGTTTCTCCCTTGTTTTTTGCTACTCTCTGCCACCTACTTGCGATGCGCTGACTGGGGGTGCCTGGGGGTCACTCTGTCACGGTGGGGGTCCATAGGGGTCTGCATTAAGGTGTGGGGTGCTTTCTGTGTCAGCCTGGACCTTGCGCGCCTTTCGGCGCTATGTTTTTACTAGGCTTCAAATTGCATTGTAAACCGCATTGGCGGCCATCTTGCCGTGGCCTCGCTGTGGCGCACTTGTAAATGTGGCGGCCATTTTCTTGAGGCCGTGCGCTCTTTTGTGCTGGTTTGGCCTCTATCGCTGACTGGAATGGCGCGATTCTCCTCACAGTCTCCTCACTGTTCACTCGCGCTGAGGAGCAGGACACAGGCAGCGAAACCGAGCGGTCCTAGCTGGGTTGGTGAGTCCCCTGGGTAACCCCCCACAGTCAGTGCAGCCGGAGGGTGGACTTTTTCTCTCATTTATTGACAAAGTCTCAGAGGGTGGTGGTATCATGGAGTCAGTGTCACCTGCTTCCCCATTCATGTCAGAAGCAACTGGCAGTGCTACTGCACCTGCGGGCCCTATGGACCAGTTGTCGGCAGTCCTGGAATCATTTGTTGCCAGGATGGAAGCGGCGTGTGAGTGCAAGGGGGCTATAAAGCGCCCTCTCCCCCCACCATCTCCAGGGGAGTGCTCTGATTCAGATATGGGCATTGCTGTGGCACAGGACCCTAGCTCTGAATTTTTGGATATTTTTGACCAGGACATTCCTTGTGAGGAAGACTCCTTATCTGGGTCAGTACATGACAGGGCACTTGTTAGTGAACTCATTGATGCTGTGAGGGACACGCTCAAGCTGGATGCTGCGGCTGAGGAGCCCGTAGTGGAGTCAGTCTCCTTTGGTTCTTTTCAAGCTAATCCTTCTAAAAAGGTTTTTCCCTATACACCTTTTTTTGTCAGATTCATAGACCAGGTTTGGGACAAACCGCAGAAGACCTTTGCGGTCTCGCAGTGTCTGGCGGTTAGGTACCCCTTTGAGGACAGCCTGATTAAAAAATGGTCCTCTCCTCCGGTGGTCGACCCCCTGGTCACCCGGTTAAATAAAGCCACAACTCTCCCGGTTGAGGGGACCCCTGCTTTTAAGGACCCTACTAATAGGAGGTCGAAAGTGGTGAGCAGAGCCATGTTCACCATGCTGGGATCCGCACTACGTCCTCTTGTAGCGGCGACCCTGGTGTCTCAGACACTCACGGAATGGGCGAAGATTATGCACCAGACTGTGCAGGAGCATAATCTTCCTCCGGAATGCATTACACTGGCAGACGAAATGGTACAGGGCCTGGTGTATGTGTGTGATGCCACTATGGACGTTGCCCCCCTAAGTTCTAGGGCCTCAGTGTCTGCGGTGGTTTTGCGTCGCCTAATCTGGTTAAAATGCTGGTCTGCTGACCTGGCCTCTAAGAAGCTCCTGACGGATTTGCCTTTCAAGGGCGGAAGGCTATTTGGTGCTTCCCTGGATGACATTATTAAAAATGTCACAGGGGGTAAGAGCACCCTTCTTCCTCAGCCTACTAAGGCGAAGGAGCCGCGCCGTAAGCCGGGTCCTTCCTTTCCCACTCAGAAGAGGTTTTTTCGTCAGTCAGATCCCGCGGGAAAATTCTCCCGGACTGACAAGGGTGCAGCTGTGGGACAGAAGCGTCCCTGGGTGCGTAAGCCGAACAAGCCGGCAAGCAAGCCCGCCACCGCATGATGTTTTGCCCCCGCCCGACTCTGGGGTGGGGGGACGACTTTGCAGGATCGGTGGACCTCCCGGATCTCCGACCGGTGGGTATGCGAGGTGGTCGCTTCGGGGTACAGGATAGAGTTCATTTCCTGGCCACCAGACATATTCTTTCCCTCAAATCTCTCTCTCCTTCCGGCGCGTCGGGCTGCCCTATTAGGGGCAGTGTAGGACTTGCTGAGGTTCGGAGTATTTGTGCCGGTACCGTCAAAGGAGAGGTTTCAGGGATTTTATTTGAATCTGTTTGTGGTCCCAAAGAAGGACAGAGTCCGTCCAATTCTGGACCTCAAGGCCCTAAATGCCTTTGTGAAGGTTCGGAAATTCCGCATGGAATCAATTCGCTCAGTGATTGCTGCGCTCCACCCGGGGGATTTTCTAGCATCCTTGGACATCAAGGACGCCTACTTGCATGTCCCAATCTGCGCAGGTTACCAGAAGTTTCTGCGCTTCGCGATAGGCGTAGACCACTATCAGTTTGTGGCTCTTCCTTTCGGTTTGGTGTCAGCACCGCGGGTTTTCACCAAGAAGAAAATGTGTTGATAGCCAGTCAGGCCCTCCAAGAATTCGGCTGGCTTCTGAACATTCAGAAGTCGGTCCTGGTTCCGACTCAGCATCTGGAGTACCTAGGATTGATCCTGGACTCCTCGGAGGCGAGGGTATTTCTACCCTTAGACAAGTTACAGACTCTTCAATCTGCGGTACGGATGCTGACGTCCCGCAAATGGTCGTCACTCCGTTTTTGCATTAGGGTCCTGGGACGCCTGGTGGCTTCCTTCGAGGCGGTTCCGTATGCCCAATTCCACACTCTAATCTTACAAAAGGAGATCCTACCTTGCTGGAACAAGTCTCCATTATCACTGGATCATCAGATCCAGGTGAGTCACCTGGTCAGGGCATCCCTGACGTGGTGGCTGAGATCCCCGGTCCTTCGGTCGGGGAAGTCGTTCCTTCCTGTCCAATGAACTGTGATCACAACGGACGCTAGTCTTTCGGACTGGGGCGGAGTCTGGGGAGTTCTGTCGGCTCAAGGGCTCTGGACTCCGGACGAGTCCCGTCTGCCGATCAATGTCCTGGAACTCCGGGCAATCAGACTGTGCCTCTCCTCGTGGTCAAGGAGACTGCAGGGACGCTTGGTCAGGATACAATCGGACAACGCCACGGCGGTGGCTTATGTCAACCATCAGGGGGGAACTCGGCGCTCAACTGCGGCGTCCGAGGTCGCTCACATCCTAAGGTTTGGCGGAAAGAAGCGTGCCGGCTCTGTCGGCCGTTTACATTCCAGGAGTAGACAACTGGCAGGCGGACTATCTGAGCCGCCAGATGTTGGACCAGGGGGAATGGTCCTTGCACCTGGAGGTATTTCACCTCCTTTGCCGGAGGTGGGGTACACTGGATGTGGACCTATTGGCCTCTCGACTCAATCGCAAGGTGTCGAGATTCGTGGCCAGGTCCAGGGATCCCTGGGCGAACGCGTCAGATGCATTGGTGGCCCCGTGAGGTCGGTATCGGCTTTTTTATGCCTATCCTCCACTAAAGGTGCTTCCTCGACTTCTTCGCAGGGTGGAGGCCGAGGGGATTCTGGTAATCCTCATCGCTTCAGATTGGCCTTGGTAAGCTGATCTTGTGCGCCTAGTGGCGGACGTTCCATGGCGACTGCCTGTGCGGGAGGACCTTCTGTCTGAAGGTCCCATACTTCATCCTGCTTTACAGTCGCTGGCTTTAACGGCATGGCTATTAAAAGCTAGGTGCTGAGAGACCGGGATCTCTCGGATTCGGTCATCTCGACCATGCTGAGGGCACGGAAATCTTCTTCCAGGAAGATATACCACTGTACCTGGAGGGTCTACATCGCTATGTGCGAGGAGCTGGATTGGCGTCCACGGACGTATTCCGTTCCCAGGATCTTGCTGTTTTTACAGCGTGCTGTGACCCAAAAGCTTTAAGGGTCAGATTTCGGCTTTGGCTATTTTCTTTCAGCGGCCGTTAGTGGGCCATTCTTTGATTAATACCTTCGTACAGGGGGTCCGACATGTGCTCCCCCCTATTAAACCACCTCTTCCTCCTTGGGATTTGAATTTGGTGCTCTCGGTTCTTCAGGAACCTCCTTTTCAAAACATAAGAGAGATTCCTCTCTTAACTTTATCTCAGAAGATGGCTTTTCTAGTAGCCATTACTTCTGTCAGAAGGGTTTCTGAATTGGCGGCCTTGTCTTGCAAACCACCATACTTGGTCCTCCATAAGGATAAGGCAGTGCTACGCCCGCAGCCTTCTTTTCTCCCGAAGGTGGTCTCGGCCTTCCACCTTAATGAGGACATTGTACTTCCGTCTTTATGTCCTCGTCCATCGCATCCCCAGAGAGTTTGCTCTTCACACGTTAGATATGGTACATGCTTTGCGGGTGTACCTGTCTGCTACGGCTTTGTTTCGGAAGTCTGACTCGCTGCTTGTGTCTGGTCCAAAACAGGGCCAAGCGGTTTTGTCTGCCACCATTTCTCTGTGGATCAGGCAGACCGTCATACAGGCCTATGCTCTTAAGGGGCGGGCGCCTCCCTTTCCGGTTACGGCGCATTCTACCTGGGCAATTGGTGCTTCCTGGGCTTTCCGACATCAAGCGTCTGTTGCAAAAGTGTGCAAAGCGGCGACCTGGTCGTCCGCACATACATTTTCAAAGTTCTATAAGGTTGATGTGGTTGCATCTTCTGATGCTTCCTTCGGCCGCAAGGTTTTGCAGGCGGCTGTTAAATGTTGCACCTCCTCCGTTGAGGAGCTCTGCTTGTTTGGGGTGAAGTTTGGTTTTTGCCTTGATACTGTTCCCACCCCTCGTTCTTTGACACTGCTTTGGGACGTCCCACTTTGTCGAGATTGAAGATGCTGTGTCAGTCCATGGACGGTAAGAGAAAATAGGATTTTTTTTGTACTCACCGTAAAATCCTTTTCTCTGACGTCCATGGACTGACACAGCACCCACCCCTTCTTTGTTGAGTTTGTACTGCTTTAATACGAACTAAGACTGCTGGCTGCAGGTAGGAGGGTTATGTCCGGAGGGACCGCCCCCTGGGCGGGACTGTTCAGCTCTGGTAATGGAATGTATGTTAAAACATCTAACATTCTGCCTAGTCTTCTCCTATGAGCAGGAACATAACCCACTTTGTCAAGATTGAAGATGCTGTGTCAGTCCATGGACGTCAGAGAAAAGGATTTTACGGTGAGTAAAAAAATACTATTTTCTCCTGGTTTGTAAAGAAAACCGCATGTTTCCATAACCTGTTCTCACAAAGAGGCTCCAAAATGGCTCCATAATATCACAACTTACAGAAGCAGAGGAGGAGTTGTGAAGAATTCTTAAAAATAATTCTATTCAGGATGCTACTTTTGCCATTTTGTAAAATATTTGGCTACAAGCAAATATTCTTTGAAAGCTTACATTTATTGGCGTATCATGTGCATGATATGTAACCTTTTATGCTGGTTTTGTAGCTTTCAATCACTGTCAGACCATCTGATATGGCCCACTCCAGTAGGTGCAAAAAAAAAAAAAACACTCTGCTATTGATTTCTCACTCCTGACACTTAAAGTGCATCTCTAAGCAATACCTTTTTTTTTAGTTTTGGATAGGTGTGGGGAAGGGTTACACATTCTGTCAATTAAATATTGCTGTCTAAAGCAGGCCATACACGGTCGAATTTCGAACAAATTTTGTTTTCAAAATCAGAAAGTTCTTTTTTTTGTGATCCGATGTGCCACCATTGATTTTCGAAATTTGGCCGACCAAGCCTTAATTTTGCTACAGAAAATCATTTTCGTGGCTGGGAATCTTCTTGTCTCTCCAGGAGTTTTCTTGCACATGCGCATTTGTATTACTATTACATTTCTTGCATGATTCTCCCATCATTGATTAGAAAATCGTTTGTTTTTCAAAAAATCTCTAACATGTCCGATTCCTCAAATTTGATTGCCGCACGAAAATCTGCTGTTGCTGCAGCCCACTAACGGTGCAAAATACATACGAAAATTCTTGGATACGATTTTCGAAAGAAAATTCTTTCAAAATTCGAACCGTGTATGGCCGGCATAAGTCTCCATTGGAGTGATTCACCACACCAGTTGTACTGGTAGAGTAAGTGGAAATCCAACATTTTTGAGTTGTCCTTATACCAAGAGGGGAAGGACATTTTCAAAAAGGTACACTACTTCCCCGGACAACAGTCTAAAGGCACACACTATAAGAAAATCGGGGGAACATTTTCGTCCAAAGAATTTTCATATGATTTTCGTATAGTGTGTACACAACTTTCGACAGCCGATTCTGAATTTTCATCCGAAAATTCCCGAAGGGACAAACGGCAAAATTTTTCTCGTACTGTAATAGAACAAAGGATTTTCGTTTAATGTGTATTGTTTTTGTACGTTTTGCTGTGAAACATCGAGACAAATTTGACAAACGTTTGCCCATTTTTCTTATAGTGTGTACCCCACTTAAGATGGGATTTTCTTCCATTTGTAAGAGATTTTCAATACCTTGTTGAAACTCTGCGACAGGAAATGTCCATATTGGTTCACAGACAGCATAAAAAATACCCTGGCAAGGTTTTAACCGTTGTCTACTCTATAAAAATGGCTTTGCAAACTTTTTAAGAAAACACTTTGCAAGTTTTCATTGACTAAATGTAGAAGGATTGCAATCGCGTATTTAGAGAGGTGAATGTGACAAGAATGTTGTATACCCACTGAAGTGGGGTGGTTATATGGTCTGCCATAGGTTTTTAAAAATGTAGTCTAGACATATAGTCAAGAATGTGTACATTTTGTATAGTTTTGAAATAAGTTGTAAAATGCTAAAGGGCATGACATTTTATTTAGTAGGACTATTAAAAGTATGTCTTCAGTGCACGAAGTAGTATTAGAAATGTGTAATAATGTCAACAAATCAGATTTTTTTAATTACCTTATGATTTAGATTTCTTAGGAATTTCCATGTGATTTATTTTGGAAACTTCTAAATCTGTTTTGTATTTTTCTACAGAGAACAGGCTCTTGTAAATGCTCGAACCGTGCCAATACTGAGCAGGGACAGAGACTATGGTGAAAGAGTTGTATATCCACATGTTTATGACTGCTATGCAGAAGCTTTGAAAACCTCTGCATTTATTGGCGGTTCAAAGGTATGTCAGCAGTGGCAATAGTTTTGTTTTTCATAAGTTTTTGCCTAAATTGCAATTATCATGATAAAGTGACATGCAGTAATATGTCATGACATCCCCAAAGAAATGTATATTCAATAAGTTTTTTTTTTTTGCTATATCTAACAATATTTTAGTATAGTTTTCTTTCTTACCCCAGTCTAAATCTATCTACAATATATCAGAGTGAAGTAACTCACCCTCTTAAAAAACAAAAACAAAAAAAAAATAAACCCCTCTATTGAAATATGCAGGCTGCCATTCCAGTCCTCTTCAAGAAAATCCAGTATCCTGATTGTCCATGGCTTTTAATACTTTGAGTCCATATACAATGTAGGTGATTTCAGTATTCCAGCATTAAAGCCTGGAGATTAATGCGACATCCAGATAATTAGCATCTGAAAATGCTCATAGCGCAATTGTTTTTATAGTAAATCTTTCCCAAATCTGGGCAGTACAAACTGAGCTTATATAAGCACGTCAAGTGATCAACGAGATATAGGCAACTGAGGATTTGTTTAGTCTCCACTTTTACTGTAAACTTGAGCATGGCCATGCTCCTACCAATTTAAATTTTGCCTCTATTTTGGTCAGAGCGGACACCTATTACAGCAAAGGATCTGGCCATCTAATTGCCTCACCTACCACAGATGTTAAATTTCTGTCCGGATATGTTTCTTGTAAGGGTACCCCTGTTTTTTTTTGGTCAACTGTAATTAAGAATTGGGTATTACTAGTTGGAAAAACATCAGTCTGGTCTTTTAACATCTGTGATATGTCAATTCACAGCTTAATGTTTTAGCTGGTGTTTGGTATACATCTTTAGGTACTGCTAACCTGTGCTAGGCTCCATCTGTGAACTTGTCTCTGCATGGCCATTGGTTACTTTGAATTCTAATTCTAATTTTATGTGTGTATATCAAACAATATTGGAAAGTCTGTAAATGCACTTAAACATTTTAACATACCATAATCCTCTGTAGTTTACATTACATACAGTGAAACCTCGGATTGCAAGTAACGCGGTTAACGAGCGTTTTGCAATACAAACATTTAAAAAAAAAATCCTGACTCGGTTTGCGAGTGTTGTCTCGCAAAATGAGCAGGATTCAAGCCACAGCAGTGTGCAGTTCCGCATTTGGCCAGAGGTGCGGGGGTGCCGGAGCCGTTCGTAAATACTCGGAAAAAACTCAGAAATATTCTGTTTCCGAGCCTTTCTGAGGGTTTCTGAGTTCAGCCGAGCTGTCCCGAGTATTTCCGAGGCTCTCCTGCGCCCCCCACCTCTGGCCACATGTGGCATTGCATGCCATAGAAGTCAATGCGGAACAAATTATTTTCGTTTCCATTGACTTCTATGGGAAAACTCGCTTTGATATGTGAGTGCTTTGGATTACGAGCATTCTCCTGGAACGGATTATGCTCGTAATCCAAGGTTCCACTGTACATAATTTTCACTTATTTATTGTATAATATCACTTTTAGCACAGACTCGTCATTAAAAGTAGAAAGTAGAGCCTGAGTATGTAAAGGCATACATGGATGCCCTTGTGTACACATGTCATGTATAAACTGTACACATAAACAAGGTTTTGTAATACATTAACACACAGTACACAACTTATTACTCCTCTCTCTGCACCCGCTGTCACTTTTTAAAGGTAGCACAGCTGTGCGGGGCTCCCCCCACACAACTGCGTCATTCATTCACTGTTTCCTGTGAAAAAACGACAAATACCATCAGCCACCACAGCAGACATACTTGTACTTTGAATGAACTGCAGGCTCGCTGATTAGCATGCCTGTAGTCCATTCACACAGCCTACAGCTCTTCACTGACAGCCCATACTGAGGTACGTGTAAAAAAGCTGTAGGCAATGTGTGCAGGAGCCTGACATTGCACCTGCGATCTGCTGATCATGGGTGCAATGCTTTCCAGGCTCCTGTTTTAAAAAAATAATAAATGTACTTTTTTTTTTTTATACCTGCAAAAAAATTTGCATTTATAATTTTTTATGTTAAGGTGAACTTAGCCTTTAAAGCGATAGTACACTCCACTTTTTCCATTGTACCTACAGGTAAACTTATAATAAAGCTTACCTGTAAGTACAGTGTATTTTTCCTAAACTTGCACCGTTTAGGAAATACTCACAATTTTAGTCAGTGACATCACCGGTGCATGTACACTGCACTCTACATTGAGGGCATGCTGAGTGTGTCCTCAATTCAGAGCACTGTGCTGTGATCGTGACTCCCATGTGCATGCGTAGGAGTGGCATCATTGCGGCCCGCAAAGACATGGCATTAACTTGCTTGGGGTACTTTTTTTTTTCCCCCTGAAAATGTTTACTTCCGCTTGATCTATTAGACCCCATACAGATTGCACGGGATTCGAAAAGCTGTCGCACAATTATGTATTGGGTGTAATATTGAGACAAGGGACAAAAATTGATAGTGCATTGCAAATACTTGGGAGTTATTCACTATTGTGGCAAATCTTGCTATTTTTTTCTAATATTTCTCAGTGTGAACAATTTAAAATTGCCAACATATACCTGTCTGATAACAGCAGGTTTCTCTGCCATTATGTCTGAATTCTTTGAAAAACTTTTGGCACTTTTACAACCTGTGGTTTCCAAAGGATAAAAATGCCCTCTTTAATATGGGACGGTTTCCCCAGTGGGGCTTTGGACAGCAATGTAGTGGAGTCAAAGGAGTATAAAATGGATAGCAAAAAGCAATACATTTATTAGGAAATGGACAGATATCATAATGTGGTTACAATGCAACATACAAACAATATAATATATGAAAACTGGCCAAGTAGTACAGTTCATATTCCACAATAAAGCGTGCATGCAATTGGTACACGTAATTATGCATGTTACATATCGAGATGCTGAGGTATAGGATCCCCGATGTATTTCGACCTGTGAACGGTCATCAGGGGGATGGTTGGCTCTATGAGACACATTACATAGCGTCAGAATTTCAAAACATATCATAATAAATTCAATTAAGGTTCTGAAATGGTGATATATTTACTGCTAAGAAGTAGAATGAATGATCCCATGGCCAGAAATGATAAAAGCCGTAGAGTGATCCGGGGGGCCTCATGGTTGCCTTCGCCCACCCCAAAGCGGATGGACCCAGCCCAAGGGGCTTGCAGGGAGCCACACCGGTGATGCCCTCCAGGGGACGGAAGAGTCGGAACCTGCAACGAATACCCAATCAATGACCATATGTTTAATACAGGGAATTAAATAGGTTAACTCTTGGCAAACTAGCAAGTGTATAGATAGAACTATATATATTGGGTATGTGGACTTACTGCAAACATATTTGTTAATCATGGTATACATAACGGTATCATAGAGTTCCATGAATGTGGCTGACCAATAAGATGTGGATAGAAACGTATATTGATATATTATTATAATGGTAGGAGAATATAATGTTATAATAAGGTTAAAAGGTTTTATTGTTGTGTATAAGTGGAATATGCATGTAATAAGAGCTCCCCACAGGAGGCAGTAAGGTGATACGAAGTGCAAGTGAATATAAAATTAGAATGGTTGGGTGAAAATAGTGTCAGCCCACTGGGTGCAGGCTGAGGTGTTGGGCCCATACAAAAAAGTGTAAAAGTGGTGTCTGCCGACATGTGTTAACATAAAAGTGAAAAGGAAAACGGGTAATCACAAACTATCCCCCTGATGATGACCGTTCACAGGTCAAAACGCGTCGGCATCCTATACCTCTGCATCTCGATATGTAACAACATGCATACACGCTTCATTGTGGAATATGTACTGTACTACTTGGCCAGTTTTTATATATTTTTATATATTATATTGTTTGTATGTTGAATTGTAACCACATTATGATATCTGTTCATTGCCTAATAAATTTATTTGTTTTTTGCTATCCATTTTATACTCCTTTGACTCCACTACATTGCTGTCCAAAGCCCCACTGGGGAAACCGTCCCATAATACATTGTTTCGGAGTTTGCAGCGCTTACATCTCTCCCTTATGTGTTTCTCCTATACTATACAAATTGGGTGGCTAAACACCCCTTTCCTCCCACTACACATAAGAGATATGACAGGAGCTGTGTGCTATTCAAAAGGTCCCTTCAAAGCCTTGCGTGTTACTTTTTTAATTTCCATTATGATAAACATTGACAAATTGGTTCCCTCATGATGAGGTAACACCCCTTAAAATGGGGGATTCAATTGTAACTGTATCTTTCCCCTTCCTTTGCATCAGGACAAATCTACTCCAGATTCCTGTATTGCAGTACGTTCAAATACTTTATTATTCTTTGTTCTGTAATTTTACATGCAAGGATTTGGGACCATTGGGCTATCACACAACCCCTGTATAAATTCTAAATCGTTATTATGGATATTGCTATTACATTCAATTCAATTTTTATTTTATTTTTTCAATGCAGCCAATTACACCATAACTGTCATGGCTGATGCCAGCACATTATGTATTAGTATAGATATATGGCCGTTGTGGATCATGGTGGGCCTCTGCTGCACCTGTCGTCCCCAGGCGAGTGGATCCCGGTCCATTGCGGCTTCCCGGCAGGGTGGGGGGGGACGTGGACACACCGCGCCCCCCCCCCCATTTTGCCTTGGTTGGCGGATGAGTGACTACCTCTCGTCTGCCGATGTCAGCTTCACCCTGCCGGCGGCGTCCCTCGTTCACCTACGGACTGTATACAGTGAAGTGCGCATGTGTGAGTTCCCTCAGCGTGCGCACGGCAATGTGACGTCTCACGATTTGCTGCGGAGATGACGGCGGTGGCCGGGGCACATGCCTTCTGGGACGCCGAGGGAGCCACACGTCGGCCTCTTACCCAGTGGCCCGGATGCCACAGCTTCGAGGGGAGGGGGGAGGGAGGCTCCATCTGCGCTCGTTTACTCTAAATACCACACTACCAGGCATATATCAATGACCACCACCTGTGAATCATACTACGATTCCACGCGGACCAGGATGGACGGCACTGCACACATCCTCTCTTGGTTTCAAGTCTCTACCTCTCTTGCTTATATGCAGTTAGGTTTATACTACATACAACTACCAATCCATACTACCTACTACGTTTCACAAGGTAAATTATAACATTAGACCCACTCCACCCCCACACTCCATTAGTTGGCTCTGGGGTTGAACATACCAATATTTGATTACCTATTTTCCTTTTCACTTTTATGTTAACACAGGTCGGCAGACACCACTTTTACACTTTTTTGTATGGGCCCAACACCTCAGACTGCACCCAGTGGGCTGACACTATTTTCACCCAACCATTCTAATTTTATATTCACTAGCACTTCGTATCACCTTACTGCCTCCTGTGGGCAGCTCTTATTACATGCATATTCTATTATTATAATCACTTATACACAACAATATTACCTTTTAACCTCATTATAAAATTATATTCTCCTATCATTATAAAAATATATCAATATACGTTTCTAGCCACACCTTATTGGTCAACCACATTCATGGAACTCTAAGATACCGTTATGTATACCATGATTAACATTAAATTCTGATGATATGTAATGTGTCTCATAGAGCCAACTATCCCCCTGATGATGACCATTCACAGGCCGAAACGCATCGGGATCCTATACCTCAGCATCTCGATATGTAACAACATGCATAATTTCGTGTAACAATTGCATACACGCTTCATTGTGAAATATGTACTGTACTACTTGGCCAGTTTTTATATATTATATTGTTTGTATGTTGCATTGTAACCACATTATGATATCTGTTCATTTCCTAATAAATGTATTGCTTTTTGCTATCCATTTTATACTCCTTTGACTCCACTACATTGCTGTCCAAAACCCCACTGGGGAAACCGTCCCATAATGCATTGTTTTGGGGTTTGCAGCGCTTACATCTCTCCCATATGTGTTTCTCCTATACTAAAAATGCCCTCTCTTCCTTTTGACCCTGTTCACGGTTCAGAAGCAGAACCTTCAGAAGGCCTGGCCCACTCATTAACCACTTCAGCCCCGGAAGAATTTACCCCCTTCCTGACCAGAGCACTTTTTGCGATTCGGCACTGCGTCGCTTTAACTGACAATTGCGCGGTCATGCGACGTTGCACCCAAACAAAATTTACGTCTTTTTTCCCCCTCTGCGATTTTTATTTTTTGCGCAATAAACAAAAGAAGAGCAACAATTTTGAAAAAAAAGCAATATTTTTTACTTTTTGCTATAATAAATATCCCCAAAATGTTTTTATTTTTTTTCCTCAGTCTAGGCCGATATGTATTCTACATATTTTTGGTAAAAAAAAATAAGCGTATATTGATTGGTTTGCACAAAAGTTATAGTGTCTACAAAATAGGGGATAGTTTTGTGGCATTTTTATTATTTATTTTTTTACTAAAAATGGCGGCAAACTGTGATTTTTATCGTGACTGCGACATTATGGTGGACACAAAGGACACTTTTGATGCTATTTTGGGACCATTGTCATTTATACAGTGATCAGTGCTATAAAAATGCACTGATTACTGTGTAAATAACACTGGCAGGGAAGAGGTTAACCACTAGGGGGTCGAGGGAGTGTGTCCTAGGGAGTGATTCTAACTGTGTGCTACGAGTGACACGACAGTGATCACTGATCCCGATGACAGAGAGCAGTAGTTCACTGTCCTGTCACTAGGCAGAACAGGGAAATGCCTTCTTTACATAGGCATCTCCCCGTTCTGCAGCTCCGTGACATGATTGCGGGACACCGGCGGACATAGAGTCCGCGGGTCCCGTGGGCACGGTCACGGAATTCGCGGCAGGTACGTCCCTTTGCGCAGCCGTGCCATTTTGCAGACGTATATCTACAGGCGGCGGTCGGCAAGTGGTTAAATATTAACTTTTCCTAAACCTTTTGCTGAGATTTAATTTCTCAATAAACACTATACAGCTCCTATTTAGGAAGTTCCTTTTTCCCAAGATTTTGTTGATAGGCATCTGGCGGCCTTCTTTGGACTTCTCTCTTGCCCTGCAACCAGCTATTACTGCTATGTCTGTTTGGCAGACATTTCTTTCTCGTACATCACGGGACACAGAGCGACATAGTCATTACTATGTGGGTTATATAGATACCTTCAGGTGCTGGCACTGGCAACTTCCAAAACCGGAAGTACCCTCCCCTATATAAGCCCCTCCCATCCGGGAGTACCTCAGTTTTTTGCCAGTGTCTAAGGTGTTGGCCAAAGGTTAACATGTTTTTTCATCTGGGCTTGTGTACAGGTTTTTTTGGGCCTCAGCAAGCTAATCCGGATCCGACTAAAAAAGCTTCATAGCTAAACGGTCGGTACCCGGGCCTTGCAGAGAAGAGCAAGGTTTTGCCTGTAATACCTCTCTTAGGAGGGCTGGACCCTGGGATCCAGAGCTCTGGTCATACCCACGACCAAGATGTTGTCTGTGCAGGGTGCTATACAGGTCCAGGGGAGTGGAATCCTTGGGAACCCGGTCCCTGAAGGTCTACGTACAATGCCTGCCGTGATAGGTGAAGTTTGGGCTCCTGTGGACCAAACAGAGTCCTGCGGCGGGGAAAAGGTAAGTGGGGGCCCCTCAGGAACTTGGTTCTATTGAGGGGACCCCCAAGCCTAATATGTCTTTCTGCCTGTTACCTAACGGTATTCCCGCTAAATGTCATTTTTTTTTTTAATAGTGGTCAAGAAAAAAAAAAAAGACAAACCGCGGTACCTGTGTTAAACCACTAGAGGCCGCTGTGGATTGTTGTTTTTTTCTATGGACTGTTTCCTTTGAGGTCAAGTCCAGGCAGATGGTGAGTTCTCTTTAGGGAAACTGCTTCCTCTGTCATGTTACAAATGCTCATCCATCCCCGGGCCCTGCTGCAAACAGGGACCCTGGCTCCTCTCCCTAATCTTTTTTAAAAGAAGCGCCGAAGGCGCACGTGCCCGGGCCTCTATATATATATATAGAGGTGAGCCTGAAAAGGGGGCGGAGCTTGGGTGGATGACGCTCCGTGCGCGCCGCAGCGCTTCTGCGCATGTGCGGGCGTCCCCGCATGTCAAAAGGCACAATTTTTTGTTGTGAGCTGGCTATGGAGTGCAGAGACGGAGCTGGTAACATTTAAAAAAGGCATACAGCAGGCGGTTGATGCAGGCATCCCCATAGAAAGGCACATTAGTAGACACCAACTGTTTATATAGCAGCAATTGTGCTAGACTATTTTCAGTAAGTGGTGTATTACGGCTGGAATACCTCAGCTTTGGGCTTAGGAATATGCCGTCCAAAGTCTCCGGGACTAAGACTCCCAGGAAGCAAAGGGGGTCTCCATCGGGCTCTGAGGATCTTGGGCATGCTTTGGCTGCACCAGTCTCCCCTGAAAAATCAGAGGTTGGTGCCCGTAGAGAACCCTCAGGAGTACCTGGTACTGTGGCTGTCCTCAGTTCACCTGCTCCTGTGTATGTAACAGAGGAGGTTTTTTCCTCAGCTCTGGGAGGACTGGAAGAGAGATTGACAACATTGATCGCTGCTTCCCTGTCAGACGGAAAGCGCGCCCGATCTCCGTCTCCTCCCTTAGAGTACCTGTTAGCAGAGCAACAGTCCCATACAGGGATCGACCTACCTGAAGGGGATCAGGATGAGGTTGATTCTGTTCTAGAGGAATCAACAGTGGAAGAGCCATTTTCAGCATCACATGCTGAAAGGTTATGGGTTCAGTCCCTGACTGATATGGTCCGATCAGCATTTAAAATGCCCCTTGCGGAACCATCAACCACTTCTGTCTCCTCGTTGGGGTCGCTAAAAGCTCCCCAGACTGTTTGTTCCTTTCCAATCCATCCTTTACTGGAAGGACTCATTTACCAGGATTGGGAACATCCTGATAAAATATTTACTCCCCCTAAGAGATTTCCGGTGGTCTATCCCATGGAGGATAAGTTCATCCGAAAATGGAAGGTGCCTACAGTGGACGCAGCCATCTCTTGTGTGAACAGATCACTGACATGTCCAGTAGATAATGTTCAAATGTTCAAGGACCCAATAGATAAAAAATTGGAGTCCTTATTAAAATCTGCTTTTACTACAGCAAGCTTGGTGACACAACCAGCAGTAGCAGCTATTGGGGTCTGCCAAGCGGTGAAGGATCAGTTAAAACAGGTCTTAAGGGACTTGCCGGATCAGCAGGCCCTTGCCCTAGCTGATCTGCCTAGAGCCTTATGCTTTGCGGTTGACGCCATCAAGGATTCAATCCATCAGGCCTCCCGCCTTACGCTGTCTTTAGTGCATATGCGTAGGCTTCTATGGCTCAAGAACTGGTCTGCTGAAGCTCCCTGTAAAAGATTGCTGGTTGGCTTCCCATTTCATGGTGAACGCTTATTCGGGGAAGACCTGGACAAATATATCCAGAAAATTTCCAGCGGTAAAAGTACACTCTTGTCGGTTAAAAAGAGATTTAGAGGTCCCTCTTTTAAGAGGCCTGTCTCTCCAGTCCCTGGGACATCTGCTGTGAAGCAGTTCCGACGGCCTCCTCAGTCAAATCCCGGGGGTAAGAATCAGGGACAATCACAGGGTAACAAGAAACCCTGGGTCAGGAGAGGTACAAAACCTCCCCCCAAGTCAAATTTATGGCCAAACGGGGACGTAAGGCCCATATTAAATCTAAAAGGGCTAAACAAATTCCTACATATCAGGACTTTCCGGATGGAGTCGATCCGATCGGTGGCCACTGCCCTACAAGGGGAGGAATGGTTAGCCTCGATCGACATCAAAGATGCTTATTTGCACATTCCCATCTTTCCAGTCCACCAAAAATTTCTACGCTTTGCAGTAGAAGGGCGCCATTTTCAGTTCAGAGCCTTACCCTTCGGTCTGGCCACAGCACCACGAGTGTTCACAAAAATTCTGGCCCCACTATTGGCCAATCTAAGAACACGAGGTGTGACGATAAAGGCATATCTAGACGACTTGTTGCTGATGGACCACTCAGCGGAAAAACTAGAAGTGGTTGTTCACGAGACAATCAAGTATCTGGAATCTCACGGTTGGATCATCAACCGAGACAAGTCAGCCCTAAAACCAGTCAAAAGTCTGGAATACTTGGGGCTAAGGCTGGATTCAGACCAGAGGAAGATTTTCTTGCCTCAAGAAAAAGTGTCTTCTCTGAGAGATTTGATCCACCTGGTGGGTACAAAAAGACAGCCGTCCATACGCCTGTGCATGAGGCTGCTGGGAAAAATGGTGGCATCATTCGAAGCGGTGCCCTACGGTCAGTTCCATTCAAGGAATTTGCAAAGGGCCATACTGTCAGCCTGGAACAAAAAAGTTCAGGCCCTAGACTTACCAATGTCCTTGTCCCCTTCCGTTCGCAAAAGCCTCCGTTGGTGGTTGGTTCCCCAGAATCTGAAAAAAGGAAAATCCTTCAGTCCGATTTCTTGGAAGGTGGTCACTACAGATGCCAGCCTTATAGGCTGGGGGGCAGTACTGGAGCAATGGTCTCTCCAGGGCAGATGGTCGGATGCAGAGAAGGCCCTGCCCATCAATCTCTTAGAGATACGAGCAGCCCGGTATGCCCTAGTAGCATGGACATCAAAACTCCAAGGGTCCCCTGTCAGAATTCAATCAGACAATGCCACGGCAGTGGCATATATCAATCATCAGGGGGCACCAGGAGTCGTGCAGCCCAGAGGGAAGTAAATCGCATCCTGAAATGGGCAGAAAGATATGTCCCAGCCATATCCGCGGTCTTCATTCCAGGGGTGGAGAATTGGAAGGTGGACTTTCTAAGTCGCCAACAATTATGCCCAGGGGAATGGTCCCTTCACCCCGAGGTTTTCCGGGCAATATGTCAGCGGTGGGGAGCACCGGATGTAGATCTACTAGCATCCAGATTCAACGCAAAGGTGGACAGATTTGTCTCTCGGACAAGGGATCCCCTAGCTTGCGGCTCGGATGCTCTAGTGTTCCCTTGGGATCAGTTCAAACTGATATATGCATTTCCACCGCCACAATTGTTGCCTCGATTACTCCGCAGAATCAGGGTAGAAAAGAAACCAGTGATTCTGGTGGCTCCAGCGTGGCCCCAAGAGCATGGTACGTGGAGATTGTAAAAATGTCTGTGGGGAGTCCTTGGACCCTTCCACATCGTCCGGACCTGCTTTCGCAAGGACCGATATACCACCCTTCCTTACTAGCCCTAGGTTTGACGGCCTGGCTATTGAAGCCCACATTCTAAAAAAGAGAGGTCTCTCTAATCCTGTGGTATCTACCATGATCAATGCCAGGAAGCCGGTATCCAGGCAGATTTACTATAGAATCTGGAAGGCGTACATCGCGTGGTGTGAGGCCAAGAAATGGCATCCACGTAAGTACGTAATAGGTAGGATTCTGGACTTCCTACAGTGGGCTGTAGATAGGAAGTTTGCCTTGAGTACTATCAAGGGTCAGATTTCGGCCTTGTCAATATTTTTTCAAAGGCCCCTGGCTTCGCATTCACTAGTCAAAACTTTTACACAAGGAGTGATGCGTATTAGCCCTCCGGTTAAAATTCCCATATGTCCATGGGACCTAAACCTGGTTCTATCGGTTCTACAGAAACAACCATTTGAACCATTACAGCACATTTCCTTGGTTCTTCTCACCAGGAAATTGATTTTTTTAGTAGCCATATGTTCGGCTAAAAGAGTGTCGGAATTGGCCGCTATGTCCTGTAAGGAGCCATATCTGGTTATCCATAAGGACAGAGTAGTGTTACGTCCTCATCCAGCCTTTCTTCCCAAGGTGGTATCGAGGTTTCATTTGAACCAAGATGTGGTTCTTCCTTCCTTTTTCCCCAAACCTAGCTCGGTAGAGGAAAAGTTATTACATTCTTTGGATGTAGTAAGAGCAATTAAAGCTTATCTAAAAGCCACTGCTCAGATTCGTAGAATGGATACTTTGTTTATTCTGCCGGAAGGCCCCAGAAAGGGTCAGGCAGCGTCAAAATCTACTTTAGCCAAGTGGATTCGACAGGTCATAATACAAGCCTATGGCTTGAGAAGGAGACCGCCTCCGTTCAAAGTTAAGGCGCACTCCACGAGAGCAGTTGGAACTTCATGGGCAGTGCATCACCAGGCCTCCCTGGCTCAAATCTGTAAGGCCGCAACATGGTCTTCAGTACACACGTTTACTAGGTTCTACCAGGTGGACGTTAGAAGTCAGGAGGATGTCGCCTTTGGGCGCAGTGTGTTGCAGGCCGCAAAAGATCCTCATGTATGATAGCGCCCAGCTTATGTATGGTGTATCCCCCCCCTCATTTGGCATTGCTTTGGGACGTCCCACATAGTAATGACTATGTCGCTCGGTGTCCCGTGATGTACGAGAAAGAAAATAGGATTTTTATAACAGCTTACCTGTAAAATCCTTTTCTTGGAGTACATCACGGGACACAGAGCTCCCACCCCTCTTTTGGGGACACTTATTGCTTTGCTACAAAACTGAGGTACTCCCGGATGGGAGGGGCTTATATAGGGGAGGGTACTTCCGGTTTTGGAAGTTGCCAGTGCCAGCACCTGAAGGTATCTATATAACCCACATAGTAATGACTGTCGCTCTGTGTCCCGTGATGTACTCCAAGAAAAGGATTTTACAGGTAAGCTGTTATAAAAATCCTATTTTTCTCACTGAACAGAATAGAGAACATGAACCTGCCTTTGAGAACCCTACACTATTACAGCAATTACAGCTAATGCCATCAGCGCAGTTGTATTGTGTTGATTTTCTAGAGCAGCCCTTCTCAACTTTTGTACCGCTGAACCCTTGAACATTTTAAGGTGCCTGGGAAACCCCTTCTAAAAAAATTGATATGCCTACAGCTCATGAAACATTAGCATGATTATTACATCAAAGAAAGTAAAAAAAAAAAGAATAAGTAAAGTGGTGTACTAGTGCCCACGTTAACATTAATGGTCAGTTTAGAAGTAGTGACCCCCTTAGCATTGGCGATTAGAGAAGGTAAGAGATCAATCCACAATTGCTCAAAGCTCAAGGAACCCCTAGCAACCTTGTGGTTCATAAAATCTCTAGAATGTTCCTTATCTTTATGCATAGGATTTTGTGGTTAAAAGCTTGGCTTTCTGAATCTGCTTGTAAGAAGTGCCTTTTATGCATGCCTTTTGATGGTTAACACCTATTTGGGGAATTCTCGATAAATTCATCAAGGAAGTCATTTGGAGGAAAGGTGCTTTTACCCCACATGGGGAAGCTTAAGTCTACTATTCCTATGACTACTACTACTTTTCAGCAAAAGAGTTTTTCACTCTATTGAGGCTTCTACTTCCAAAGCAAGGCTTAGCACACCCTTTAGTCACAAGCCCTGGACTCCCGAAGTCCACCAAGCCTGGCCAGAAGCCCTCCTTACAATGAAAAGGCATCCCCACCTCTGGGTCCAGTTTGTAATTTCAAAGGGGTGCAAAATAGAGTTTCTATCTGTCCCCTCCTTGCTTTTTGCCTTCCAATCTGCCAACTTCAGAACAAAGGAAGATTTAATGGCCACCTTGTGCCAACTTTCTTTTCAGACCTCTTTAATTTAACATACTCATGTGGAACAAGCAAATCCAATAATGTGCAGCCAGACAAAGCTCTCCATGACTTGGTGGATCTCCAATCCTGCCCTAGAATTAAAGTTTTTTTTACATGCCCTGGAAAGTGGTGACAAGGCTGAGACGGGGTTTACAGTTTTTGACTGTCCAGAGGACCTGGTCCTCACAGAAACTTCCCATCGAAATCCTGGAAATAAGAGCCATCAGTTTGTTTCTACAACACTGCACCGCTCTTCTGCAAGGTCACCCAGTCAGTGTGCAGTCAGCCAGTGTCACAGCCGTGGCCAAAACAAATCATCAGGGGGGCACCAGAAGTGAGGCTGCTCTCAAAGAAACAGGTCTGATACTCTTCTGGGTGCAAACTCACATTCCAGGTCTTTTGGCCATCCACATTACTGGAGTCGACAATTGACAGGCTGATTTCTTAAGCTCTTAATGCCTAAACCCGGGTGGGGAAAAACAGAACTTGACACCCTGGCCCCCAGTTTCAACAACAAGCTGAACAGCATAAACCAGTCTTATAGACGTTAATAAAATCCCATCCTGTGTGTCCGTGATTTAACTACATCTTCAATGAAATCCTCGAACAATATATATGTCTATGTGCCTACCAAGTGAAAAAAAAGCAGACAAGATGTAAACACCACCAGCTGTGCCCGGAAATGATTAGTCACACACGTGCACCTCCAAAAAATCTATGCACTCACCAGATAATCAATAGTAATACTTTTCTACGCAGTTACTCTGAAGTAGCGAGACATCACATCATGGTGTATCAGTAGAATGGTGGTCCACGATACAATAAAGCACTAGATAAAAAAGCTCACCAATGGGAGCTCACAAATGCTTATATAGTGTAGTATTTTATTTAAAAAACTGACTCTTCTGGGGTCCCCCAGCGGCTCTCCTGGCTCCTTCCTGCATAGAATTCCCCTTGGAGAACCCGCATTGCAAGGGGACACCCGTGCAGGTGCACTCCCGAGTCCTGCTGCTGTGTCCATTCACACAGACAGCAGGACTTGGCCCCGCCCCTGGCTCCCGTGTCACTGGATTTAATTGAAAGCCGCGAGAGCCAATGGCTGCGCTGCTATCAATCTATCCAATGAGGACCCGAGACAGCGGCTGGAGCTGCTGTGCTCGTCCCCATCGATGGAATGATCGAGTTTAGGTAAGTAAAGAGGGGGGTCTGGGGGGTCTGCTGCACTACAAATAATGCATTAAGGTAAAAACATAAGAAACCTCTCTGTGCAGCACTGTTCCCATATAGCCGTTAGAGCCGTCCGTGACGCCGACAAAATGGCGTCCAGAGCACTTCCGGTTTCTAGTGTAATCGAGGCTGTGACACTTTCAGTCTCGTGCAAAATGGCGGCTCTGACGCTTCCAGTACGGAATTTTGGGTATTTCCAGCTCTGTGGCTACTTAAGAACATCAGACCCGTAGCATCAGTGATAGGCAAATTCCTTGATATTGTGCTGGAGCACGAAACGCGTCCATAATGCCCCGGCCCATGACGTCACGAGGGGCGTGGTCTCAAACTTACGTCATCGGGTGGCCCCGTCCCATACCTATATAAGTCATTGCACGCGGCGGACCCAGGATTACACCCGGAGATCGCGACGAGTCAACATCGGAAGAAGACCCAGCAAAAGGGCAGAAGACAGCGGAGAGAGAGGACAGCGCAGAGAGGAGAAGAACCAGAGAGGGGAAAATGGCGAGCAGAGGGAGAAGACGTCGCCAGAGGAGGGAGATGAGCCGGAGCTGCCTTAATAAAATATTTGAAAAACCTGTGTAGTGTGTATATTTTTTACACTTTTTTTTTTTAGGTGAATGGGTAGGGGTACCATGTACCCCCATACTCATTCACCTAGGGTGGGGGGCTGGGATCTGGGGGCCCCCTTGTTAAAGGGGGGTTCCAGATTCCGATAAGTCCCCGCCCGCAGACACTGACAACCACTGGGCAACAGGTTGGGTACAAGATATCCTCGTAGTCTTCCCTGTCCGACCATCGAGCGTGCTGATCCTCGCCCTGTGTGCGTGAGACTCAGTTCACGACATGCCCCACGACTCCAGGGGTGGCCGGTGGGCTTTCATGCTCCGCGGTCCCCTCAAGATTGAACAGTCCTGCTGTATCTTTCGCGGTGGACCAGGCCGACAGCTACTCTGTACCGCACTGTGATAGTCCTGTCAGAAACACACCAGTGGGTCCCTCAGGGGACGGGTAAGTAGTCTCCCCTGCCTGCAGGTGAGTACACGCTGTGTGTTTCTCTGTGTGGGGGATTTTCCCTGTCTCCCCGTTTTATTGTCACTCCCTGTCACCATTGCTGGCACTGTGCTGTGTGGGGTGCCTGGGGGTCATACTGCCTGGGGGAGGGGGGCTCATGGTAGTCTTCATTTCGCTGGGGCTGTTTTTTTAGTGTTTTGGGGGCCGTTTGGCGCCATGTTTGTGTTGGTGCATTTACTTTACATTGGCGGCCACCTTCCAGTGGATCGCCTGAGCACATTGCAGCGGCCATTTTCTTGAAGCCGTGCGCTTTTTAAACACTTGTTTGGCCTCTATCGCTGCTGGGAACGATGCAAATCTCCTCACACTCTCCTCTCAGCTCACTCACGCTGATACAGCGTGGCGCAGAGAGGGACAAGGCAGCGGAACCAAGCGGTCCTGGTCCGGGTTGGTGAGTCCCCTGGGCATTCCCCTACTCAGTCAGCACAGCCTGTGGGTGGACTTTTTTCTGAGGAGTCTCAGAGAAGGACAATATGGAGTCGGTGTCACCAGCTTCCCCTTACATGTCAGAGGCAACAGGCAGTGCTCCAGCACCTGCGGTCCCTATGGACCAGTTGTCGGCAGTCCTGGAATCATTTCTGACCAGGATGGAAGCGGTGTGCGAGCGCAAGGGAGCAAAAAAGCGCCCTCTCCCCACTTTATCTCCACAAGGGGAGTGCGCTGATTCAGATATAGGTAGCTGCTGCGGCTCAGGACCCTAGCTCTGAATATTTTGATGGTTTTGAACAGGACATTCCTTTTGAGGAAGACTCCAGTCAGTAAATGACAGGGCGCTTGTTGGTGAACTCATTGATGCTGTGAGAGACACTCTCAAGCTGAATGCTGCGGCTGCGGAACCTCAGGCGGAGGCAGTCTCCTTTGGTTCTTTTAAGGCCAAGCCTTCTAAAAAGGTTTTTCCATATGCACCTTTCTTTGACCAGTTCATTGACCAGGTTTGGGAAAAGCCGCAGAAGACTTTTATGGTCCCGCGGCGTTTGTCTATCAGATACCCCTTTGAAGAAGTCCTACTTAAAAAGTGTGCTTCTCCCCCAGTGGTCGACCCTCCGGTCACCCCTTTAAACAAGGCCACCACTCTCCCGATGGAGGGGACTCCTGCATTTAAGGACCCCACTGACAGGAGGTCAGAAGTGGTGAGTAGAGCCATGTTTGCCTTGTTGGGGTCCGCCTTACGGCCTGTGGTAGCGGCGACCCTTGTGTCTCAGACACTCACGGAATGCACAAACATTTTGCACCAGACTGTGCAGGAGCATAATCTTCCTCCAGACACTATTGCTTTGGCCCACTAGATGGTGCAGGGCCTGATATATGTGTGCGACGCCACTTTGGACGTGGCCCCTTTAATATCCAGGGCCTCTGTTTCTGCGGTGGTGTTGCGTCGTCTTATCTGGTTGAAATGCTGGTCTGCTGACCTAGCCTCTAAGAAGCTCCTGACAGATTTACCCTTTAAAGGTGGTAGACTTTTCGGTGCTACTCTGGATGACATCATCAAGGATGTCACGGGAGGTAAAAGCACTCTTCTTCCTCAGACTATCAAGGGTAAGGAGGCCCGCCGTAAACCAGGTCCTTCCTTTCCAGCAAAAAATTTGTTTTTTTCGTCAGTCAGAGTCCACGGGTAAGCCTTCCCAGACTGACAACAGCTGGTGGACACAAGCGCCCTTGGGTGCGTAAACCGAACAAAGAAGCTCCCAAGCCTGCCTCCGCGTGAAGTCTTGCCCCCGCCCGACTTTGGGGTGGGGGGACGACTTTGCAGGTTCACAGATCGGTGGACCTCCCGTATCTCCGACCGGTGGGTGTGTGAGGTGGTCACCTCAGGATACAGGATAGAGTTCCGTTCCTGGCCCCCAGACAGATTCTTTCCCTCAAATCTCCCTCTCCTTCCTGCCCGTCGGGCAGCCCTCTTAGGGGCTGTACAGGATTTGATCAGGTCCAGAGTGATTGTGCCGGTTCCGTCACAGGAGAGGTTTCAGGGGTTCTACTCAAATCTGTTTGTTGTCCCCAAAAAGGACGGGGTTCGGCCAATCCTGGACCTCAAGGCCCTGAATGCCTTTGTGAAGGTGCAATAATTCTGCATGGAATCCATTTGCACGGTGATGGCTACACTCCATCAAGGGGATTTTCTGGTGTCCTTGGACATCAAGGACGCCTACTTGCATGTTCCGATCTGCGCAAGTCACCAGAAGTTTCTGCGATCGGCGAAGTCCACTATCAGTTTGTGGCTCTTCCCTTCGGACTAGCCTCGGCACCAAGGGTGTTCACAAAGGTGCTTGCTCCGGTTCTAGCTTTGCTGAGACAGCGAGGCATTGCTATCGTGGGCTATCTGGACGATCTTCTTCTAAGAGCAGACAATGGCTCAGAATTAGAAGAAAGTGTGACTATCGTCAGTCAGACCCTCAGGGACTTCGGGTGGCTCCTGAACATTCAGAAGTCAGTCCTGGTCCCGACTCAGCGTTTGGAGTATCTAGGTCTGATCCTGGACTTTTTTCACCATTCACGATTGACCAAATGAACTCTACCTGCACTTGATATAGTCGCAAATACTGCAATTTTTTGTGCGATCGCTTTGCAATTTTCTGTGCGATCGCCCTGCAACATTTATAATTTAACCACTTGACCACTGGGCACTTAAACCCCCTTAATAACCAGACCAATTTTCAGCTTTCGGTGCTCTCACATTTTGAATGACAATTACTCAGTCATACAACACTGTACCCATATGAAATTTTTGTCCTTTTTTTCACACAAATAGAGCTTTCTTTTGGTGGTATTTAATCACTGTTGGGTTTTTTATTTTTTGCGCTATAAGAGAAAAAAGACTGAAAATTTTGTAAAAAAATGATTTTTTTTTCGTTTCTGTTATAAAATTTTGCAAATTACTATTTTTTCTTCATAAATTTTGGCCAAAATTTATACTGCTACATATCTTTGGTAAAAATAAGTACAAATTGGTGTATATTATTTGGTCTTTGTGAAAGTTATAGAGTCCACAAGCTATGGTGCCAATATCTGAAAATTGATCACACCTGAAGTACTGACGGCCTATCTCAATTCTTGAGACCCTAACATGCCAGAAAAGTACAAATACCCCCCAAATGACCCCTTTTTGGAAAGAAGACATTCCAAGGTATTCAGAAAGAGGCATTGTGAGTTTTTTGAAGTTGTCATTTTTTCCCACAATTCTTTGCAAAATCAAGATTTTTTTTTTCTCTTTTTTTTTTTTCACAAAATTGTCATATTAGCAGGTTATTTCTCACACACAGCATATGCATTCCACAAATTACACCCCAAAACACATTCTGCTATTACTCCCGAGTATGGCGATACCACATGTGTGAGACTTTTACACAGCGTGGCCACATACAGAGGCCCGACATGCAGGGAGCACCTTCAGGCGTTCTGGAGCACCCAGGCCAATTCTGACATTTCTCTCCTACATGTAAAAATCATCATTTGTTTGCTAGAAAATTACATAGAACCCCAAAACATTATATATGTTTTTTTAGCAAAGACCTTAGAGAATATAATGGTGGTTGTTGCAACTTTTTATCTCGCACGATATTTGCGCAGCAATTTTTTTAACGCGTTTTTTACGGAAAAAAAATGTTTTGTGCTTAAAAAAAAAAAAAACAGTAAAGTTAGCCCAATGTTTTTGCATAATGTGAAAGATGAAGTTACGCCGAGTAAATAGATACCTAACATGTCGCCCTTGAAAATTGCACACACTCGTGGAATGGCGCCAAACTTCGCTACTTAAAAAATCCCCATAGGCGACGCTTTAAATATTTTTACTGGTTACATGTTTTGAGTTACAGAGGAGGTCTAGGGCCAAAATGATTGCTCTCGCTCTAACGTTCGCAGAGATACCTCACATGTGTGGTTTGAAAACCGTTTTCATATGTGGGCGGGACTTACGTATGCGTTCGCTTCTGTATGCGAGCTCACGGGGACAGGGGCGCTTTAAAAAAAAAAAAAATTTTATTCTTCATTTTACTTTATTTATTTTAGTTTGACATGTTTTTCCGCCCTAAACATTTTTTTGATCACTTTTATACCTATTACAAGGAACGTAAACATCCCTTGTAATAGGAATATGGCATGACAGGTCCTCTTTACAGTGAGATATGGGGGGGGGGGGGTGTCAATAAGATCCCACATCTCACCTCTAGGCTGGGAAGCCTGAAAAAAATACAAAAAAAAAACAACAATCCTGGCTTTGATCGTAGCGGTGAGTCGGTAGAAGCACCGGAGGGCGGCGGGGGGGGGGGGACATCCCCTCTCGCCTCCCGTAAGAATGATCAAGCGGCGGAACAGCCGCTATGATTGTTCTTATGGTGTAGTGAATCGCCGGCTGAAAAAGCTAATATCTGAATGATGCCTGTAGCTGCTCCCATCATTCAGATATCCCCGCACAAAGTCAAGGACGTCATATGACGGCCGGAGGGCGGGAAGTGGTTATTGCAGAGTATTGCCGGGCATTGCGGAGTATTGCCGGGCATTGCGGAGTATTGCCGGGCATTGCGGAGTATTGCCGGGCATTGCGGAGTATTGCCGGGCATTGCGGAGTATTGCTGGGCATTGCGGAGTATTGCAGGGCATTGCGGAGTATTGCGGACTATGGCAGGGTATTGCGGTGTATGGCAGGGTATTGCACGGGTATTGCACAGGGTATTGTGGAGGGTATTGCACAGGGTATTGTGGAGGGTATTGCAGAGTATTGTGGAGGGTATTGCAGAGTATTGTGGAGGGTATTGCAGAGTATTGTGGAGGGTATTGCAGAGTATTGTGGAGGGTATTGCAGAGTATTGTGGAGGGTATTGCAGAGTATTGTGGAGGGTATTGCAGAGTATTGTGCAGGGTATTGCAGAGTATTGTGCAGGGTATTGCGCAGGGTATTGCAGAGTATTGCGCAGGGTATTGCAGAGTATTGCACCAGAGTATTGCAGAGTATTGCGCAGGGTATTGCAGAGTATTGCACCAGAGTATTGCACCAGAGTATTGCAGAGTATTGCACCAGAGTATTGCAGAGTATTGCACCAGAGTATTGCAGAGTATTGCACCAGAGTATTGCAGAGTATTGCACCAGAGTATTGCAGAGTATTGCACCAGAGTATTGCAGAGTATTGCACCAGAGTATTGCAGAGTATTGCACCAGAGTATTGCAGAGTATTGCACCAGAGTATTGCAGAGTATTGCACCAGAGTATTGCAGAGTATTGCACCAGAGTATTGCAGAGTATTGCACCAGAGTATTGCAGAGTATTGCACCAGAGTATTGCAGAGTATTGCACCAGAGTATTGCAGAGTATTGCACCAGGGTATTGCAGAGTATTGCACCAGGGTATTGCAGAGTATTTTGCAGGGTATTGCGCAGGGTATTGCAGGGTATTGCGCAGGGTATTGCAGGGTATTGCGCAGGGTATTGCAGAGTATTTTGCAGGGTATTGCAGAGTATTTTGCAGGGTATTGCAGAGTATTTTGCAGGGTATTGCAGAGTATTTTGCAGGGTATTGCAGAGTATTTTGCAGGGTATTGCAGAGTATTTTGCAGGGTATTGCAGAGTATTTTGCAGGGTATTGCAGAGTATTGCGCAGGGTATTGCAGAGTATTGCGCAGGGTATTGCAGAGTATTTTGCAGAGTATTGGCAGGGTGTATTGCAGAGTATTGGCAGGGTATAGCACAGGGATGGCTGAGCAGGGATGGATGGATGGCTGGATCTGTGACTGCAATTGTCACAGATCCAGCCCACAGTGCTGCTGCTGCCATCCGCTCCCTCCCCCTCCCCTCTCACACTGTACCGATCGGTACAGAGAGGGGAGGGAGGAACCGGCGTCATCAAATGACGCCGGTCTGTTTACAAGTGATTGCTCCGTCATTTGACGGAGCGATCACGTGGTAAACGGCCGCTATCAGCGGCGATTTACCGCGATTCGTGATCCGCCGGGTCCTCTGGACCCGGCGGTCACGGAGTTTCCCGTGTGCGCGCCCCAGGGGGCGCGCGGGAGCGCGATTCTGGGAGGACGTTATATAACGTCCTCCCAGAGTTAAGCAACCACCTTGTCGACGTTATTTGTCGGCAGGTGGTTGTTAAGTGGTTAAAGACGCATGTTACAATTCACCTGGTTATCCTAGCTTGTGAGGATATTCAGAGACCTGTCGCACCGTGCACTTTTTAAAGTGCAACATCCCCTCGGATTGATTTATGCATCTTTTGCACTGGTTGCACGTATGCTTTGCATTTCACATTTTTGATTTCATTGTCTATGATTTACTGTCACAGTTCATTATTTTGCGATTTGCACAATCTTGATTTCTTGACACAGTGTTTAGACCTTTTGCACATGGTTTACTATTTTAGAAGATAGTATTTTATGGTCACCACTTGAAGATTATTTATTGTGCGTTTTTCACATCTTGGAAGATCTTGCTATTTTATGTGCGTTTTGCAATAATTGTTTATTTGCATTTGTTTTATTATCTTACACAAAGTTTTAGAAGAATTTCACTTAATTTATTTCACTAAACAGCGCAGCACCATCCCCCTCTTTATACACTTAATTTCCGTGGGTATGATCTGACCCCCCTGGTCCTTGCAGCAGTTTTATATCACTAGCTAGCCCTCTCCATAGTAGCGCAGGAATACACCCAATTTTGTAGGTCTGATCCTGGACTCCTTGGAGGCAAAGGTATTCCTACCCCCGGAGAAGTTACTGACACTTCAGTCTGCAGTGCAGGTACTGACGTCCCAAAAATGGTAGTCAATCCGTTTTTGCATGAGCGTCCTGGGACTCATGGTGGCCTCGTTCGAGGCCGTTCCGTATGCCCAATCACATACACGGGCATTACAGAAAGAGATCCTGTCCACTTGGGATAAATCCCTGTTGTCCTTGGATCGTCAGATCCAGGTGAGTCACCCAGTCAGGGCGTCCCTGGCGTGGTGTTTGAGGTCCCCGACTCTTCGGTCCGCGAAGTCGTTCCTCCCCATCCAATGGACGGTGATCACGACGGACACCAGCCTGACGGGCTGGGGTGGAGTCTGGGGAGTCCTTTCAGCCCAAGGGCTTTGGACTCCGGACGAAGCCCGTTTACCGATCAATGTTCTGAAAATACGGGCAATCAGACTGTGCCTCTTCTCGTGGTCGGAGAGGTTACAGGGTCGCTCCCTCAGGATCCAGTCGGACAACACCACGGCTGTGGCGTATGTCAACCATCAAGGGGGGACTCGGAGCTCAGCTGCGGCTTCCGAGGTCGCCCGCATCCTAAGGTGAGCCGAAAGAAGTGTGCCGGCTCTGTCGGCCGTCTACATTCCGGGCGTAGACAATTGGCAGGCGGACTATCTGAGTCGCCAGACGCTGGACCAGGGAGAGTGGTCCTTGCACCCGGAGGTCTTTCAACTTCTTTGCCGGCGGTGGGGCACGCCGGATGTGGACCTGATGGCCTCTCGACTCAATTGCAAGGTGTCAAGGTTTGTGGCCAGGTCCAGGGATCCTTGGGCGGATGCCTCGGATGCGTTGGTGGCCCCATGGGGTCATTATCACCTGATATATGTTTATCTTCCGCTGCAGCTGCTCCCTCGCCTGCTGCGCAGGGTGGTGACCGAGAGGATTCCGGTGATCCTCATTGCTCCGGATTGGCCTCGGCGTCATTGGTACGCCGATCTGGTACGTCTCGTCGTGGACGTTCCTTGGCGGTTGCCAATAAGGGAGGACCTTCTGTCTCAAGGTCCTATATTTCATCCTGCTTTACAGTCTCTGGCTTTAACGGCATGGCTATTGAAAGCCAGGTGCTGAGAGACCGAGGTCACTCGGATTTGGTCATTTCCACTATGTTAAGGGCACGGAAGTCTTCCTCCAGAAAGATCTATCACCGTACCTGAAAAGCTTACATTGCCGTGTGCGATGAGCTGGACTGGCGTCCACGGACGTACTCCGTCCCCAGAATCCTGCGGTTCTTGCAGCGTGGCGTGACCCAAAAGCTTGCTTTGAGTACCATTAAGGGTCAGATTTCAGCCTTGGCCGTCTTCTTTCAGCGACCACTAGTGGGTCATTCCTTGGTTAGCACCTTTGTGCAGGTGGTTCGTCATGTGCTCCCTCCTGTCAAGCCTCCTCTCCCTCCTTGGGATCTGAATTTGGTGCTCTCGGTTCTCCAGGAACCTCCCTTTGAAAATATCAGAGATATTCCCCTTTTGACCTTGTCTCAGAAGGTAGTCTTCTTAGTGGCCATTACTTCTGTTAGACGGGAGTCTGAGTTGGCGGCCTTGTCCTGCAAGTCGCCCTATTTGGTCATCCATAAGGATAAGGCGGTGTTGCCAAAGGTGATCTCGGCCTTTCACCTAAATGAGGATATTGTCCTCCCGTCCTTGTGTCCTCACCCATCGCATCCCAGAGAGTTTGCGCTTCACACATTGGATGTGGTACGAGCCTTGCGGGTGTACCTGTCTGCTACTGCTTCTATTCAGAAGTCTGACTCACTGTTTGTGTCTGTCTCTGGTCCAAAACAGGGCCAGGCGGTTTCGTCTGCCACCATTTCTAGATGGATCACACAGACGTCATTCAGGCCTATGCCCTCAAGGGGCGGGCGCCTCCCTTTCCAGTTACGGCGCATTCCACCAGGGCAATTGGTGCTTCCTGGGCTTTCCGACATCAAGCGTCGGTTGCACAAGTGTGCAAGGCGGCGACCTGGTCGTCCGTTCATACCTTTTCTAAGTTCTATAAGGTTGATGTGGCTGCATCTTTGGATGCTTCCTTCGGCTGCAAGGTGTTGCAGGCCGCTGTTTGATGTTGCAACTCTCCGTTGAGGAGCTCTGCCTTGTTTGGAGTGAAGTTTTTGGTTTTCCATTTATACTGCTCCCACCCTCTTGACACTGATTTGGGACCATCCCACGGGTAAAGTGTAAGAGAAGCTGTGTCAGTCCATCGACGATAAGAGAAAATAGGATTTTTGTACTCACCGTAAAATCTGTTTCTCTGACGTCCATGGACTGACACAGCACCCACCCTTCTTTTTAAGGTTTGTACTGCTTTGTTACGAACTGAGGTCTGCTGACTGCAGTGGGAGGGTTATGTCCGGAGGGACCGCCCCCCTGGGCGGGGCTGTTCAGCTCTGGCTTTTTTAGAATGTATGTATAACATTTCACATTCTGCCTAGGTCTTCTCCTGCAAGCAGGGACATAACCCACGGGTAAAGTGTAAGAGAGGCTGTGTCAGTCCATGGACGTCAGAGAAACGGATTTTACGGCGAGTACAAAAATCCAATTTTTTTTTGTTTTGTTTATTTCCTGGTTTCCAGCCCTAGGCAAATTATGTCATATATCCCAGGAGTCTTCAGTAGGGGAGGAGGGGCTTTTTCAGCTAAGCACACCGTCTCCTACTTGTAATCCTGAGATAAGGGCAGGTGCATTCCAGGAAGTACCGTATATGCTTCATGAACCATTTACCCTTGCTCAAGATGGCCATGTCCAGAAATGCTAGGGCGGTGTTTTTCACATAGATTTCCCAACAAAATAAAGCATGGAGACATAGATGGATGGGGGAGTTTGCTTTGAATATTAAAAAATAAATTAAATAATGTTTTTGGTTTGTGGTGCTCAGATGCCGTGTCTATCCACTTGAAAGTGCTGCCTTGCTAAATACTGTAATGCCCTGTACACATGATAGGATTTTCCGTCAAAAGTTGGATGTGAGCTTTTGTTCGGATATTCTGACCGTGTGTATGCTCCATCCAACATTTTCTGGCAGAATTTCCGCCAGCAAAAGATTGAGAGCCGGTTCTCTATTTTTCCGACGGAAAAAGTTCTTGTTGGAAATCCAGCTCGTCTGTATGTAATTCCGATGCGCAAAAAACACGCATGCTCAGAATCAAGCAGAAGAGCCGAACTGCCTATTGAACTTCATTGATCTCGGCTCGTCGTACGTCTTGTACATCACCGCGTTCTTGACGGTTGGAATTTCAGACAAGATTTGTGTGACCGTGTGTATGCAACACAAGTTTGAGCCAACATTCTGTCAGATAAAATCCATGGTTTTCTTGTCGGAATTTCCGATCGTGTGTACGTGGCGTTAGTGTGCAGGACAAACCTGCGTAGACAGTTCTAGGTAGCCCTTTCTCGTGCATGGTTTACCACTGCCACTACCAGTTGACCCTTTCCTTCTTACAACATATATCTGGAAAAACCTGTCTCCAGATTGGCCAAAGCATCAGGAGAGGAGGATTGTACTCGGACATATTGTGATTTCATTGTCCAGCCATTATAATGGACTGCAGAGCTTCATTTGTGCATATTTGTTTAAGATTAGAGTGCAAGTATTTTTTAAAATGTTCGTTTACAATGATTAATCATGTTAACACTTGTACATTTTTTTTATTTTTTTTACTTTAGTTACTCTTGCCAGAAGGTATTCAGCGAGAAAATAACAAAGTCTATGAAGAAGTTAGGATTCCTGCCACCGAACCAATGCCTGTTGGCTTTGAAGAGAAGCCAGTGTTCATTAAAGATCTGGATGAGGTGAGCAGTGCTGCACTCTTGATGTCTCCATTTTCAGTACAGTTACTTAACGTTTTTAATTGAAATGATAAAAATACTCTGAGTGCTTAATCTGTAGAAATATTTACAAAACTCAGATTAAGGTCATCCAAATTACTTTCTGACTTTAGCTCAATTGTTCTTACTAGAAAACATCAGTAGTTCACGAAGTGGTTTCACTTGCTGTTTGAAACATTTTAACATTTTATGCCCCCATATTTTTTTTTTCTATTATGACGTTTTTTTTTTACTATTTGAAAACCTATTCCGTCAACTTAAGTCCAGACAGATATAAAAAGTTATATGTTCTGTTTCACAACAGACACTCACAAAATGAAATTAGAGTTTTCAGTCATGGGTATTTTTTTACTGCACCATATCTGATTATTAGAGCATAGGAGAAAATTCACATAAAACACATCTTGTAGGACGGTTTCCTAACCCAATATCCTATTGCTCATTGCAAGCTTTTGAAAAGCACAGGACAGATTGCTTGATTTCAAAATAGTCGGTAGGCTGGACCCTGCTGCTTCTCGTTCAATAAAGGGTTCCACCTTAGAGCAGGTTGTTTCTACTACTAAGCGGTCTGTACTGAGGTGGGGGTGTGTGGGATGCCTGTGCTGAGCCGTCTGCACTATGGATTAGGGGGTTGTGAGAGGTCTGTAGTACTGGGAAGGGGCGGTTTCTACTACTTAAGGCTTGTTTACCCACAAGGTAAAATCCCGCAGTTGGGCCATGCCCTTTTCCCCCTCCCCCATAACCACTACCCCATTAGCTGCAGAGGCAGTTGCTGGGGATGTACAAATGCCAATTAACATTGTGACCGTGGCAGATATCATACCCCCTCTCACTTTTTAAGTGAATAGGGCCACTGTGCATGTGTCCCGCAATCGAGTGCAATGCATGCAATTGTGGTGCGCTATTGTAGTGATCAGGGTTAAAGCCTGCAGTGAGAAGGCTCTACAATGCCTGTCAAATGCTCTCTGGAGTGTAATCTGAATGGGTATCGCTCTTCAAAGAGCAAAGTGTGTGCCAACAAGCCCTAGGTACTTGGGAAGGAGGAGAAGGGGTTGTCAATATGAAGAGGTCTGTGCAGGGGAGGGTCAGACTGTACATATGGGGTCCATCTGTACAGAGTGGTCTGGGCTGGGGGGACCCATCTGTACTGGGGTGGGGGGGGTTGGTCTTTGCTCTGGGAGAAGGGAGTACAGAGAAGGCTGTGTGCGGGGTGAGGGTTGCATAAACAGGGAGGGGAGTCTGTAATGAGGGGTTTTTGCTGGGGGGATCTGTAATATATTACAGCTTACCAATCATTAGATGTGGTGGCTGCATTCGTTTTCTTTTGTTCATGTTTTTTCCCCTTACTTTCCTCTAATGTGGGCAATAACACACGATCTGTATTAGGGTGACTACACTGGATGAAGGAGCAACAAAGACGCCATCGGACAGCAGATTTAGGCTGCCTATAGACAGTTCAAACCATAGGCAGGCTGAATGTACCCAAGTTGATCGAACGATCAACTTGGGTATAACCAGCCTACCAGATTTTTAATAAAATTATTGCAAGCGGCTGTTATTCATGGTTGCAGGGAGGAAATTCGCTACATCTATGGCCGGTGTTCTGTCCGGTAGTGCCCGCTATCGAGAAGTGCCCCGGATGTACTGTGCATGCGCTGTACGGAACAGCACAACAGCTGATTTTACGATCAGCTGTTGTGACAGCGAGACCGTGCCTGCGCACAATAGCTGACAGGACAAATGTTAGTGTCAGATTGTTCCTCACGCTGCCGAGGCGTGTTCATGTTGGTGAGGGGTGGATTTGTACATGTTGAGGCCGCATTTTTAAATGATGGCTCATTTCGGTGAGGGCTGGATTCATACATATTTATAGAAAAACAAGGGGACTTTAGGACTTTAAATGAAGCATGCTAAAAGGAGGCAAAAAATGCGCTGTGTGTCTGTAAAGGATTTATTTCATATAACAATACAGATAAAACCATGCACAATGCAAATATAAAATATACATAAGTAAATAGGTAAATTCATATGTATATACAGTATTGTGGCATAGAGGTACGAAAGGTGAATACCCAATACTAACATCAAAGTTTCACATAGAAAATCAACATGGTTGACAATGATTGAAAAAATTATTAACAACATCAGACATGATTAATGGCTGGGTACATAGTTTTGAGGTATAATGTTGTTGTGGCATCAACAAGGCTCTACATGTTTCGTGGAATCTGTCCACTCATCAGGAGCCGATGCGACAGAAGTATCTGAGTATAGATATAATTATATATACAATTATATCTGAGTATAGATATAATTGTATATATAATGAGCCTCATTCTGACTGGAGAAAATAATTTAAAAGAAGGGGGACAAAAGGATGAATAAATGTCCACCCAAAACTTGCAAGGATAGTGGTTGCAATCTGTAGTGGCTGGTACAGGGTGAGCTAGGGACATAATCCGCCACGGGAACTGAGGTGACCATATGCTTATTACGCAACATCGGACCGTATGGAATAGTGGGTGACACTGGGGTTTGGGTTCCCCATAGGGCAATCAGTGATGGTGTGTAATTCGTAAACCAAAACATCTAAAAATCAAATAAATAGTGTTTCTCAATTATAACCATGGTAGTAAATGCAGTGTATGTGTGTGTGTATATAAAGGGGACCAGCTAGAACTCCAAGAAAGGAGTAAGAAAGGTGAGGAAATGAAAAAGTGAAACAAACCAGCATATGGCTGGGAGGTAAAGTACAGAATAGGTGATATAAGAGTACCGCTGTGAAAGAATGACATAGAAAGGAAGAGGTGTGGATAAATAAAGTAATCCAACCACCAGAGTACAGACCTAAGCCAAAAACAACTTACCACCATGCTGCGTCATTGCGACAAACAGCGGAACAAGTCCAGCTGATGTGCAAGAACCCCCCAGGAGGAACCGGCCAGAGGAAAGCCAGCTCCAACTGAGACGTATATCTGGCACCAACGTCACACGGGCGGATACTAGAGGGGAGGCGTCAACACCTGAGCGGTGTAACCACTCAGCAGCTGGCGCCAAATGCTCCCTCGTGGTAAACGCCGATGGAGTACACAAAGCGTCGGCGTAATGGCGTCAAATGACGTCACACGCACGACTCTGGGAGCGTGGTGTCGAGGCGCAGAGGAAGTCCGCCCCAAGACCCCAATACCAAGGCACAGGGGGACAAAGGGGAGGACGCCGGTGCGCATCGCAGTTCCCGTGGCAGAGAAAACCCCAACACAAACATCCACGCAACCAACCACAAACCGCAACCCCATTCAACTGGCAAATATTAAAGGTTTAAGCAATTGTAAATAAAATGTGAAAACATTAAAAAGATGCCTGGATGACCACTAAGTATTACCATGTCCAAACCTCATATGAATAAGTAAAACAAGTAGCTCTGGCACATAATAATGTATCAGAGTATGCGATCCATGATTGCATGCTTCCATCCCTGGTTAGATTCAAAAGGAAGGGGAAGGGGGTTGGGACTTAAGATGAGGAACAGGACATATGGGTCCAATGCCTCCATCCCTGATACTATTAGAAAAACAAGGGGACTTTGGGACTTTAAATGAAGTATGCAAAAAGGAGGCAAAAAACTTGCTGTGTGTCTGTAAAGGATTTATTTCATATAACAATACAGATAAAACCATACACAATGCAAATATAAAATATACATATGTAAATAGGTAAATTCATATATATATATATATATATATATATATATATATACAGTATTGTGGCATAGATTTATACATTTCGGGGGCGGACTTTTAAAAGATGGGCCCGCCCCGCAAGCATCCAGGAAAAATAGCAGAATAAGATTTGTTTTGCAGCACTGCCCATCATTTAAAAATCCACCCCCAACATGTACAAATCCACCCCTCACCGACATGAACACGCCTTTGCAGCTCAATCTGACAGAAAAATTTCTTCCATCGGCTATTGTGCGCAGGCGCCGTCCCGCCGTCACAACAGATGATTGTTAAATCAGCTGTTGTGCTGTTCCGTACGATGCATGTGCAGTACATCCCGTGCACTTCTCGATAGCGGGCACTATCCGATAGAGCACCGACCTTAGATATACTAATAAATTATTGCTGAACTCCAGCTAGCACTTTTTTAAGCAGTTACAGCAACCATTTTCCCTTTTGGGATAAAGGTTTTATATAAATGAATAAAAGTTGATCATTGTAAGCACCCCTTTCAGTGGTAAATGGCTTGTCTCAACCCTCAAATTGCTACATCTGCAGGACAGCTTGTTTTGTTGAAAAACGACAGATTTATATCACGGATTTATGGATCAGCAGGTGAAAATAAAAGAAATAAAGCCTACTGAAAACGAATGCAGTCGCTTCATATAAAAATAGATAAGCTGAAATATAATATATGTTTGCTTTTGGGTTTAACACCGCTTTAACCCACCATACAATGGAGATGATCAAAGGCAGGCATGTTTGAAGTCCAGCCTGTGTGACAGCCATTGTTCCTTCCTCAGATACAGTGAAGGAGTAAGTGCAGTCCATGGAGGACAGGAAGTATGTTTTTCACAGGTTTACCGGGTAAAAATAATCCACCACAGTCAAAGATTGTTAAGCTGCAGTGTATTGCATTTTTGTTTTTGAATTTAGATACACTTTACAATATTACAGTCTATTGGTCCATAGATGTGGTGGCTGCATTATTTTTACCTTTTTATTTTCACATGATAATTGTGCATTTGATTTTTGAAGTTCATTTTCTGCAAAAAAATACAGTTTTGGTATAGATATGCTATGTATACAGTATGTATTTTTTTTACAGGTTTGCCAGTTTTATTGTGCGTTCTACTATAAAATTAAAGTGTCCACAAAAATGTTTGATTGTATGATGCAATGGAGTTGATTTACCAAAACTGGAAAGTGCAAAATTTGTTGCAGCTCTTCATAGAAACTAATCAGCTTCCAGTTTTTTTTGTCAAAACTTAATTGAACAAGCTGGTGTTGAAAGCTGATTGGCTCCCATGCACAGCTGCACCAGATTTTTGCACTCTTCAGTTTTAGTAAATCAACCCCATTAGCCCTGGTTCACACTGGTGCGATTTGACATGTCAAATCGCATGTCAAATCTGCAAAATTTGCTGCAAATTGTGGGCAATGGCACCGTCCTAATTGGTGCGACGCCGCATCTGCGGCGCTGCACCGATTTCAAAAAGTAGTTTCTGTACTACTTTTTGCGATTTCAGCCGCGATTTACATTGACATCTGTGTCAGATGTCTCTGTAATCGAGCTGAAATCGGGACTGACAGGCAGGAGTGAAATCGTGCGAGTTCAGCTGAACTCGCACGGCTTCACTGGGCTTATGTCAAGAATATTTGCAATTTTATTGTTGTGCGTTATATTTTAAAGGCTAAGTTTACCTTTTTCGAAAAATAATAATAAATGCACATATCACAGAAAAAACAATGCGCATTTATTATTTTTTCCTACAGGAGCCTGTAAAGCATTGCACCCATGATCAGTGGATTGTGAGTACAATGTTGGGCTCCTGCAGACACTTACTACAGTTTTCTACTCTCATCTCCATAGGGCTTTTTGTTAGAAAGCTAGAGGAAGTGTCAGTGAACTATGAAAACACTCATCCTCGCCCTCGTAGTTCAATGAGAACTACAAGCTGTCTGCCACATTGGCAGGAGGGACTTGTAGCTTATTTTACAAATAACTGTGAACTAACGACGTGGCAGAGCCCCGCTGTCACAGTGGAAGGGGTGAAGGGGGTGAGCGGGATACACATTCAAACATGTTACACCCTAAACACAGGTGTAACATGTTTTAAAGGTGAACTGTAAATGAAACTGGCATAAATAGGTGAACTTGCCTTAATATCTGCTTCCTGTAATCCCCTGCACATCAGTGATCACACTAGCAGTCCACACTGTTTTGCACACTGAAGTCTGTCGAATAGTATGAATGTGCTTACAGTAGTAGCGAGCACAGGGATGCCCTCATATACTGTCTCCTTCATCATATTCGTGGAAGTCCTGAACCAGGATGTATTGCCTAACTGCAGCTCAGTTTACAAGGAGATCTATGGGCTTTGCTTTGGGCAGGTATGTCTTGATCACAAGATTAGCTTGTAAACAGAAGTGTACCTTCTTTGCTAGGTTAACATACATGAAGTGTTTATTTAGTGGTTTCTCAGAGTTCCACTTTACAGACCCCAATCAAATGTAGTTACCGGTAATCATTTGCAACAAAGCTTTGTTTACATTAAAGCAGTTTTCAGCTCTGAATGGTTATGTCAGCAGCCTAAACAGTTATTCAGGAGTAAGTGCACTTTACAAGTACCAAATAGATGCATCCAATTGATTTTTCAAACTGCTGATACAGTCAAGGTAGTGCATAAACCTAGCCTCTCTACTGTAGTAACTTAATGGTCCGTTAACAAAATAAAAATGCACCTACAGCAATTCGAATTGGTGCTAGCTCTTGCCTCTGGGAATGCATCTGGCTATGGCACCTGTATTCATGTAAGCTGCATACATAATGAATAATGCCTCGGTCTTGGTTTTTATCGATTTTGCTTTCTGGTCTGTGTACAGCAGAGTAACTCGTTTTTATCAACCTAAATTTTAGGAAGGTTTTTTTTTTATTATGCACAGTTAAAATCAGTAGTAGCAAATGTTTTATTTTAATAAGTAGTCAGTATATAAATAAATGCCTGAATTCAGGGCTTGCTGACTGTACCCCATTTCCTGACTTGATTTTCAGTATTTAAAGCATGAAATTTTGTTTTTTATTTATTTATATATTATCAAAATGTTGTATTGAACGAGTTGTGTATATAGTGTTTTTCAGCCCTTGATCTTAGTATTGCGCCTGACAAGCAGCTCAGCTGCAAAGTCTGTCTTTTTCTTTCATGTTGTTTGTACGTTTTCTTTACCCAAACTTAAAACTGTCTCAGTACTGTGTTCAGACGTTCACATACCTGTGCTACTAAATAGGCATGCATGTGATGTGACTTTTCCTGTCTGTTCTTATCTCTGCAGTGAAAGTGAGAACAATGAAGGATTGTTCAAGAATTTCCATTTAGACATATCCAGCTTATGACTGCCTTCTTACTTTGGTTATCTCAAATGCTAATTGGTTCCTGTATTTATTTGTTGTCCGAGTTTGTTCGATTATGACCGATATTAAGATAATGAGGATACTAGGTGTTAAAAAATGCAAAGAAATCGGTTTTCTTACTACCTCTTGGCGATGCTCATCGGTCTTTATGGTTTTAATATATTGGTGCTTCACGGACTTTGATCCAAAAAAGGCATTGTTTAATATTCTGTGCTGCTGAGAAAAAGCAAGCTGAAAACATATGTACTTCAGTTGGAAAAATTACTATCCACTTTTGTTGGCTGCACAACTGGCAAGCGTGATAGCAATTTGTAAAAAAATTAAACAAACAAGAAAAAAATGCATTAAACTGAGCGTTTCACAGCAAAACAGCCAATGAAGAGGAAAAGCCTTTAAACTGGCACCACAATAATTTGCTGCTATAGTTTTTTGGTCACTCAGAACTTAGTTCACAAAAAAAAATCATAAATGCACATCCTTTTGGAGGTTAAAAAATTAGTATTCATTATATTTTTACTCAGTAGCTTTTAAAACATTGCACCCATAATAACCAATCATAGGTGCAACCCCAGGATCCTGCAGGCTCTCATTTAGCTGGCTGCCTGTACCTTCCATACAGGCAGTCAGTTTACTAAACTGCAGGAAGAATCAATGAACTATGAGACAACTCATCAAGCACCCTTGCAGTTCATTCAGAGCTACAAGCTGTAACGACACCCCCCAATATGAAAGGGGTTAACGCCGTTTAGAATATTCCCTCTCTGAACACACAACCACTATCGACCCTCCACAGCCAGGCGACCACTTCCCATAGGATTAATCCTTCCAGAGATACGAGACAACGCTCTGTATTTCAAGTTCCAAAACTGGGAATGACTTTATTTTCAAAACACATGGTAACACATTTCTCTTCAAAACCCTTCCCTCCCATTCTTTGGGAACAGGGCGGGTTAAACTGTCCAATGACAATGGTGATACAGGTCAGGTGTGTTCAAACTTCTCCTTCAGTAAACAGTCTTAGCAGGAGGGGTGATTCCCCCCCCTCCTCACAGAAGACACTTCAACATCCCATAATATGCAGCCAGACGGTCGACCAGCTCCAATACACATCGTCACAGTAGCAAACTTAATTCATAATAGACAATAGAATGCAATCACACCTCATCACAGCAAGGATTACACAACCCCCAACCACAGTACACACCCAATCTAGATACAATGTATAAACAGCATTGAATGTGGCTATCATAGGTCATAGTGGGGTTTTTCCATTCACCCTGTGCCCAGAGTGACCCCCTGTCACACATCTCCCCTTTCGGCAGGAGACCAACAGAGGAGGGGACCCCAGACGGGTTGACTCCGAAGTTAGTCCATAGGTCCATTCTTCTAATGCCGGTATCCACACAGTACCCCAAATAAATTGCTCCAAACAGAGCATTACTTACCCAGACAACCTCTGCCTCTCTCAGAGAACATACCCGCCGCTGGGGAGAAGACAGGGTGACTGGGCTCAGTCCGTCATGCTGTTGGGGATCTGAGCCGACTGCCCAGCATCCCTGAGGTATACAAGTGGAGACTGAAGTCCCATCCCCTTGTGGTAGGTGAAAATCCCCCAGTGCTTGCAAAGCAAGGCTGACATCCTCCTGTCTCAGTGTCGCACCATTTTCCGGGGTTGTGTCAGTGAGGACCGAAGTCCCATCCAGTACCACAGGAACTCCCTCTTCTGTTAGTTGAGAGCAGAGGCCCGCGGCACTCTGCTCTGTTGCCAGCTCTTCCGCTGGGTTGCTGTGAGTGGAGACCGTAGTCCCATCCACCGATATCCGCTCAAGTGGCAGTTGTGTGCAGCGGCCAGTAGCATTCTGCCCTGCTGCCAGTGATTCAGCTGGGGGTAAAAGCTTTACCACCTCAGCTTGTTGCTGGAGAGATGGGCCAACTGCCCAGGCTCCCTGAAACTCCACAGTTGTTTCCGGTGCTGGGCAGAGGTTGCTAGCACTCTGCCCTGTTGCCAGCACTTCTGCTGGGGACTCCACCCCATCTGCTCTGGCTAACTGTTGGGGAGGGAAAAGGGCTGCTTCTCCCCCCTGCATCTCTGAAATCCCCTGGGAAAGAGGAACCATCACCGTCTCATCTCGGGCCTCCAAAACTGCCACGGGTATAGAGCAGGGGTCTGCAGTACTCTGTCCTATTGCCAGTACTTGGGCAGGCGATGCATAATCCATAACATCCTCTGAACAGTCCCTTAAGTCCATACCTTCTGTAATCTGTAGCTGGGAAGATGAGCCAACTGCCCTAGCTCCCTGGAACTCCATATCATCCACTTCAGCTTTAGGGATGGCAATCTTCAGATTTTCCACTGCCGATTCTTCAGCCAGGCTACCTCCCTGGAACTCCGTATCATTCACTTCGGCTTTAGGGATGGCAATCTTCAGATTTTCCACTGCTGATTCTTCAGCCAGGATTTCATAGTTGTCAACTGGTATTTCCTGATAGTCCCAGGCAAAGGGAGCCCGACCCTGCTGCTGAGCCGAGTCTAGCAGCTGTCTGTAGGCAATCTCCAGCTCCCATTCCTGAACGGCCAGAAACTCCAAATCTTCCTGTGCCCAGTGCCCTTCCGAGACATTCAGTCTTTGCTCTCTGTGCTCCATTATTTCCTCCAAACGCCACTCCCGATCACTCCCAAAGTCAGGGTCCTCGGACAGCCTCCAATACAACAATCCCAGGCCATTATAGTCAAAGCCTTCCGTGGGGCTGTCATTCGCTGACCACTGGCACTCTTGGGCTACATACCACCGGAGGGCTCTGTAGCTCTCGTCCAACCGCATCTCTGCCCGGATCAGCCTGCTTAACTCCGCTGTCCACTCCTGCTTCGGTTGTTCCCCCAATAACAGAATTCGTACTTCATACTGCGACCAGTACCTTACATGGATGGAGGGGAGAACTTTTCCCTGGTGTTGCTGCTCGAGAGCTAGCACTTTCTTCCAGAGTTCGCAGTGGATTGAATCAGACCATCCCAGCAGGACCTCCTCTGATACTGGTCCTCTATGCTGTATCTGCATCTCTCGCAACCGCCTTCTGAATTCCTTTTCCATGTCGGCTGGTATCTGTATCTCTCCTCTCCTTTCAGTTGGTGCTGCTTTTTTAGGTGTTGTCTCTGATTGCCGTATTTCCGCCATTCTCTGCTTATGTTGCCGCTCATCCTGCCGCTCGATTTCTCTAATGGCTTCCTGTATGGCGGTCTCTGATGGGTTAGCACCATATAATGCCAAGCGCTCTCGAACTCGTTGCTGAAACAAATCTTCAACTGACCGGGGTCCTGCATCACCATCCCTCTGGTCCATCTCGGCTAGTTCCCTGGTCAAGGTGGCCTTGTTCTTTGTCCCACCGGTGCCTCCATGGCTCTCAAGTAAGTCTTTCAGTGTGGCTTTCCTGCAGGCTTCATAGCTGGTCATTCACTGTGGTGGCTTGGAGTGTCCAAGGAACTGGAGGGAAAATCCCGCTGCTGCCAACCAATGTAACGACACCCCCCAATATGAAAGGGGTTAACGCCGTTTAGAATATTCCCTCTCTGAACACACAACCACTATCGACCCTCCACAGCCAGGCGACCACTTCCCATAGGATTAATCCTTCCAGAGATACGAGACTACGCTCTGTATTTCAAGTTCCAAAACAGGGAATGACTTTATTTTCAAAACACATGGTAACACATTTCTCTTCAAAACCCTTCCCTCCCATTCTTGGGGAACAGGGCGGGTTAAACTGTCCAATGACAATGGTGATACAGGTCAGGTGTGTTCAAACTTCTCCTTAAGTAAACAGTCTTAGCAGGAGGGGTGATTCCCCCCCTCCTCACAGAAGACACTTCAACATCCCATAATATGCAGCCAGATGGTCGACCAGCTCCAATCCACATTGTCACAGTAGCAGACTTAATTCATAATAGAAAATAGAATGCAATCACACCTCATCACAGCAAGGATTACACAACCCCCAACCACAGTACACACCCAATGTAGATACAATGTATAAACAGCATTGAATGTGGCTATCATAGGTCATAGTGGGGTTTTTCCATTCACATTGTGCCCAGAGTGACCCCCTGTCACACAAGCCATCTGCCACAGTGGAAAGCGGTAGTTGTAGTTAGTTCATTAATTTACAGGAAACTGAATAAATGACAAGGCCATGTGGGTGGAATCCCACACACCAGCACTGTTTTTTTAATTGTGACACTGGGTGTGAGGAGAGGATCCCCTGCCTACTGTCACATTAAAGGATTGGTGGGGGGTGCGGGCAGGTGATCTTTAGTAACACATTAAATGTTAAACCCTAAATACGGGTGTAATATGTTACCAAAGGTGAACTTATCCTTTATAGTGGTTGTAAAGGTAAATGTTTTTTTACCTTTAATGTATTTTCTGCTTTAAGGTAAAAAACCTTACAATAACAATGCCCTCCAGCTCCGTACCTTAAACACTTACTTGAGCCCTGTATTGATCTAGCGCTGTGCTCGGATTCTTCTATTTTTCTTCACTCAAAAGCTTCTGAAACCATTGGCTCCTGCTACTGTCAGTCAAATCATGTAAGGAGGGAGGGGGTGGGTCAGGTCTACCCCCATAGCAAGCCGCTTGCTATGGGGAAAGACACAGAAGAGGGGTAGCCAAGTTTGCCAGCAAGGGACCCCAGAAGAGGAGGTAAGGGGCCACTCTGTACCATTGCACAGAGCAGGTAAATGTATCATGCCTATTATTTTACGAAAAATAAACAGCAGCTTTTACAACAGCTTTAAATCATTGGTGGGTCTTGCCATGAACCATTAAGGGTACTTTTACATTGGGGCGGCGGGTCCGTTAGCGGTAAAGCGTTGCTAGTTTTAGCGGCGCTTTACCATCATTTTAGTGTCACTTTTCGGCCGTTAGCACAGCAAAATCGCGGGCGTTTTTCGGGGCCATTATCGGCACCTTTTTCTCTAATGGCAAAATGCTGATAACCCTATTTTCTGCCGATAATTTTTGGTGGCCGAAATTTTTGTGCATCTCGAAAATATTTATTTGTAAATAAATTGGTAAAAATAATATAATCCGGTATCAAACAACAATTTTACATCTTAGAAACTTAAATAAAGGAAGTAAAACTGACCCAAAACCTTTAGGCCTTTGGTTTTAACCCTTTGGTTTTCTTTGAAATTCTGCATATCTGTTACCTTTTTAACAAAGGGCAGAAATATGTTTTCTTAAAATGTGCATCTATTAGGCACAGTCTTTAGCTATTGTGACAGCAGGAAGGTAAAGTCACCTGGTTGCATCCAGGGGGGTAGATATATTTCGCCCAGATTCAGGCTTTACGCCGACTTATACAACTAGGTGGAGAGTTGTATAAGCCCAGCTAAGGCTAGTGGGCTCATGGATGACTCATACCTCTAGGGAGAGTGTGGGGCGTCGTACAGACAGGGAGTTGAAGAGACCAGCTGAAGCTTGTCAGCTCATTTAGGCCTCTATAAGAACTCCCAGCTTCATTAGATGTTAGCTCATGCCTGGAACCAGACCTGTGTGGACTGTCTAGGGAGAGTGAACCCCTGTGCGGTGAGACAAAGCCTGTGTGGCTATTTGCTTGGACATTTAAAACCAGGGACTTAGGGACTAGGACAGCACCAGGCTGATCCCAGTTGTTAGTTAGGAAACCTGTATGTTTAGTCAGAGGTCAACTTGACCAGGATTTATTTTGTTTATGTTTCTTTTGCTTTGCTGTGTTTTTGTCACTGTAAATAGAAAATAAACCGCACCTTTTTGATTTTGAAAACCACAAGCTCCGTCTGCTGGGCCTGTTTTTGTGTGGGGAGCCCATCTCGGGGGTCACCCACACCCGCTGCCGAGCTAACCCCCTCACACTATCTACTCTTTATGTTCATTTTTTTACCCGTGAGATTGTGTTCCGTTTTTAGTTTCTTAATTCGCTGACAAGTACTGGCTGCATCGTGGCAGGACCAATTTGCATAAGGCAGGAAAAAAAAAACTCTTCCATCTTAAGAATCGCTATCTCTGATAAATGGCTTGAGCTTTTTACCTAAAGTGGGTGCTCGAGGTAGGATTTATTTCTTTGTTACATGCCATTTCCATTTCCTTTTAGTTACAGTACATAATTAATGACCTAAATAAAAAGTGGATTTCTTTGCTTAATGCATAGGAATTATTATAAAATCAATAAAGCCCTTTCTTTCAGTAATGTTTTGTTGCTTTTATAATTTTAGCAAGTAAGCAGGGCTGGGTGAAGTTAGACACATTAGTGCATAAATTACCATGTTTATACTATCCTTTGGAAGGCTTAGCAGTTAATATCACTATGGTTCTGCGGTCATAATTCTCTCCAAGACCTGCATAATCATTCTTTATTTCTGCACTTATTATCATGTGGCATTTCTTGTGTAACAATTAGGGGAGACCAGCACTTTAACATTAGTCTTGTTGGATTTCAGAATACCTCAAGTAGTAATGAACAGCCAAGACTAACACAAATGTTGGCATTGAATAGTTTTTGTTAGTTGGCTCAGGTAGCATATAAAAATTACCAATTTACTGTCATCTGCAGCATTACCATGAGCATTAAACCTTATCGCTTTGCAGGAATTGTCTATTACTTAAAGTGAAAAGTCTTCTAGGATTTACTTTTTGCTATTTTGTTGCAGGGGCTGCATCAAAAGGCATTTAAGCAGAGAGTCTGTCATATTTATGGAAGCTGGCTTCTGCCATGAATGGAAAAATAATATTCTCTTAGTCATTTTAGTTTAAAATATTGTTTAAGGCTAATTTACTGGTAGCTGCTTTTCCTTATTTTTTTTTTATTGCTTCACATTTGCCTATCTATATTCATGGATTCTGTAGTGTTTGGTATCTCTGAATGTTCACAATTGAACATGATTTTGTAAGTTATTTTTTATCTTAAAGTTAATTTTCTCTACAGTTCATTTAAGTGATAGTAAAGGCTCTTCTTTTTTTTTTTCTTTTTTTTATAACAAACATGTTATACTTACATGCTCTGTGCAATAGTTTTGCACAGCAGCCCCGATCCTCCTATTCTGGGGTCCCATGCTGGTGCTCTGGGCTCCTTCTCTTCTCAGTGTGCCACCCTAGGAAGCTGCTCCCTAGGGTGGCACATGAGCTGTGTGTGCCTCAGCCCCGCCCCCTGCTCCTTCGTCACAGTATTTGATTGACAGTAGCAGGAGACAATGGCTCCTGCTGCTCTCACGGAGTCCTGTGAGAAGAGAGAGAGCAATGCTGCTTTTCTCAGGCACAGTGCTGGATCAAGATTGGGCTCAGGTAGGTATTTAGGAGGGGAGGAGCTCTACATAAAAGGTGTTTTTTACCTTAATGCAGAGAATGCATTAAGGTAAAAAAAACTTTTGCCTCTAGCATCAACCACTTTAAAATCATGATACAGGTGTGCAGATAGCATTCTGTTTGTTTGGACACACAGCAATACCATTTAAAGACATCAAATAATAATAGACCTCTGGGAGGCTAAGTCTTGACTACCACTGATAAACCATATGCATTACTACACGTTTTGCAGGTGATGCGAAGCCTGCGATGTCAGAAGAGTCTCAAGGGAATCGTATGATATAGCAATAATGGTTATTCAAAAATTGCCACAGATGGAACACAAAACCCTCAACCGCAGCAGGTGCAAGGATGCCAGTTAACCACTTAACGACCGCCCACCGCCGATTTACGTCGGCAGAATGGCACCGACAGGCAGAATCACGTAGATCTACGTGATCGCCTTTGTGCAGTTGGGGGGTCCATCCGGACCCCCCTTCACTGCAGTGAGCGGCCTTTAAGTGTTCGGGAGCGATCAGGCATGAGGGGGCGGCTGCTCGATTCCGCCCCCCCCCCCTCGCGATCGCTCCCGGCCAATGAAAATGCTTCCTCCTGCCTGAAATGTAAACACAGGCTGGAGGAAGTGATGTCATCTCCCTCGCCGCGGTCTTTTCGTTCCCGGCGCCGAGGAGAGAAGACAGAGGTTAGTGCTCCAACAGTCCACTGACACGTAGGTACACACAGGCACACAAATAACCCCCCAGATCACCCCCCAGGTCACCCCAAAGCCCCCAATCACAGTGTCACTGATTGCAGTGATCATTTATTTTACTGATCACTGCATTTAGTGTCATCTGTGATTGTAAAAAGTTGCAGGGCAGTTAGGATTAGGCCCCTTTAGGTCCAGGGTAGCCCCCTAACCCCCCCCCTAATAAAGGTTTAACCCCTTGATCACCCCCCAGGTAACCCTTTCACCCCCTAACTTCAGCGTCACTAAGCGATTGTTTTTCCGATCGCTGTATTCGTGTCGCTGGTGTTTTAGATAGGCAGTTATTTTTTTTTAGTTTCGCCGCAGGTTTTTATTAGTGTCAGGTACCCCCATATATTATTTTAACCCCCTGATTGCCCCTAGAGTTAACCCTTTCACCAGTGATCGCCGTATAAGCGTCACTGGTGTCACTGGTTAGCCAGTAAGTTATTTAGTTATTTAGGTTACCCGTCAGGTTTTTATATAGCGTCGGGTACCCCCATATTTAACCTAATAAAGGTTTTAACCCCCTGATTGCCCCTAGTTAACCCTTTCACCAGTGATCACCATATAAAGGTTACGGGTGACGCTGGTTGATTAGTTTGCTTTTTATAGCATCAGGGCACCCGCCGTATATAACCCAATAAAGGTTTAACCCCCCTGATCGCCCGGCGGGTGAGATCAATTAGGTTTTAGCGCCAGAGAGGGTCTGCGTCGCCCCAGGCAGTGTTAGGTTAGTGCCAGTAACGCTAACACCCACGCGCAAAGCATACACCCCCCTTAGTGGTATAGTATCTGATTAGATCTATACTAGCATCCCCAGCGGTTTAGGGTTCCCAAAAACGCAGTGTTAGCGGGATCAGCCCAGATACCTGCTAGCGCCTGCGTTTAGCCCCTCCGCCCAGCCCAGCCCAGCCCACCCAAGTGCAGTATCGATCGATCACTGTCACTTACCAAACACAACACACATAACTGCAGCGTTCGCAGAGACAGGCCTGATCCCTGCGATCGCTAACAGTTTTTTTGTAGCGTTTGATATATTTGCTGACGACAGTCAGGTGCTTTTTTTCCTGTGAATCTTACTAGTGTACCCCTAAATTTAGAGCCCAAAATGGCAAGACGAAGGTACACTAGTAAAGAGGCCTACGAGATTCTGAGCATGACAGATAGTGAAGAGGAGGTCACGTATCTGTCAGATTCAGGCTCAGAATATCTTCCCGTAGAAGACAGTGACGTCAGCGGCCCCACGTCAGATAGCTCTGACGACGAAGTTGAGGTCCCTGCTAAGGTCAGGTGTACCCGATCCCGATCTTCTGAGGTTGTTGAGGAGCAAGAACCGCAGGTCTCTCGTATCATGGAGCAGAGTAGTACTAGCGCCGCTATTCCTTCTGGTGAACTGGCAAGCACCAGCGGCCTAGTACAGCCTGGACGTACATCCAGCACTGCAGTAACACTTGGTGACGTGGCGAGTCCCATAAGTGCAGTTCAAGCTGGCGAGGTGGCAAGCACAAGTAGTGTCCCGCTGCCACCAAGAAGACAAAGGCAGGCCCGTCGTGCCCATACTGCCCTTCCTGCAGAATTCGCCTATCCTGATTGGGTCCCCACCACTTCTGCAGAACCCGTACTTCCCCCATTCACTGCCCAACCCGGTATTCAGGTGGAAACAGCTGATTTTATTCCAATTGATTTTTATTCGCTGTTTTTCACGGAAGATCTCTATAGATCTATTGTGGACCAGAGTAATTTATATGCTGGTCAATTTATCGCCGCTAACCCCCAGTTGCCTAAAATTGCCAGAAATTGGAAACCAATTACGGTTTCCGAATTTAAGACCTTTCTGGGCCTTTCCCTTAACATGGGCACACATAAATTTCCGTCATTGCTTGCTTATTGGTCCACGCACCCAATTGACCACATGCCCGTGTTCTCTGCCTCCATGTCCAGGGCACGATACGAGCAGATTTTGCGGTTCATGCACTTCAACGACAATGAACTTTGTCGTCCACGTGGGGACCCTGAATACGACCGGCTCTATAAAATTCGGCCCCTCATAAACCACTTCAACGAACGTTTTGCAGCCTTGTTTACTCCCAATCAAGTTGTCTGCGTTGATGAGTCCCTGATTAAATTTTCTGGCCGCTTGTCTTTCAAGCAGTACCTTCCCAGCAAGCGTGCCAGATACGGGGTCAAGCTCTACAAGTTCTGTGACAGGGCAACAGGCTATGTAGTGAACTTTACGGTTTATGAGGGAAAAGATAGTCAGATTGAGTCGGTCAACTGCCCGGATTACATAGGGAGCGCTGGCAAGATAGTGTGGAACTTGGTGTCACCCTTATTCGGAAAGGGGTACCACTTGTATGTGGACAATTATTACACGAGCGTGCCACTGTTTAGTCACTTGTTTGATCATCAGATTGGAGCATGTGGCACCGTGCGACCTAATCGCCGGGGCTTTCCCCAGCGGCTTGTAGATGCCCGTCTTAGGCTGGGGGAGAGAGCCTGCTTGAAGTGTAATAACTTGCTCGCTATGAAGTGGAGGGACAATAAGAATGTTTTCCTTCTTACCTCCCTTCATGCAGACACGACAGTCCAAATTCGTACGGCGACTGGTGTTGTGGAGAAACCCCTCTGTGTCCACGAATATAACCAAAATATGGGAGGGGTGGACCTCAACGACCAGTTGATGGCGCCGTATCTAATTGACCGTAAGGCGAGACGCTGGTACAAAAAAGTGTCTCTATCATTATTCCAATTGGCTTTGCTGAACGCTCATGTGCTATACAGAGCTTCAGGCGGGACGTTATCTCTTCTAAAATTCCAGAATGAGATAGTCACAGAACTCCTGTATCCAGGCGGTTCTGCACCTCACCATCCCCAACCAAATGCAGTAAGCCGGCTGCATGAGAGGCATTATTCGTATGTCCTCCCGAGTACCCCTACCCAAAGCCACCCCCAAAAAAGATGTCGTGTCTGTAGCAAGCGCGGATTTAGGCGTGACACCCGTAGTTTTTGTCCACTCTGTCCTGACAAGCCTGGTCTTTGCCAAGGTGAATGTTTTGAACGCTACCACTCAAAAGTGAAGTTTTAGCGTAGGGTACAGCATTTCACAGACAAGGACACACTTACACAGGGTCTCCCAAGATGCCATTACATTTTGAGAGACCCGAACCATTACAGTTGTAAAGTTACAAAAAAAAGTGTAAAAAAGGAAAAAAAAAAACGTAAAAAACAAAACACAAAAAAATATAAAATAAAAAAACCAAAAATAGTTGTCGTTTTATTGTTCTCTCTCTCTCTATTTTCTCTCTATTGTTCTGCTCTTTTTTACTGTATTCTATTCTGCAATGTTTTATCATGCTTGCTTTTCAGGTATGTAATTTTTTGTTTTCAGGTGCGCCATTCAACTGCAGCGCGGAATTATTTATCTTGACAGCAACAGCGTTTGCTCCCACGATACATAAAGCCGTGACTCCAGTGCTGTAGGAGGTGATTTCACCACCACAGTTAAAAAAAAGAGCATATATGCCGAAGCATGGGGGCAGCAGGAGTGGAGGAGCGATTTTGCTCCTAATGCCGCGTACATACGGTCGAAATTCCGACGGAGGCCTGCCCGTGGAAAATTCCGACCGTGTGTACGCGGCATAACTTTTTTGCGGGAGGATGCCCCCATGCTTCGGCATATATATATTTTAGGCACAGGTTGCGTTAAAACATTTTTTTATTTTTTACTAGGTTTTGTTTTGGTATTTGCTTTGCAGGTATGGCATGGTAAGGTCTTACTGTTGTACTGTAATGTTACTTTGTTTTAATGTCAACCACCATTTGCTTAGCAGGTACGCCATTCAGTTGCAGCGCGGATCTATCTTGACAGCAACAGCGTTTGCTCCCACGATACATAAAGCCGTGACTCCAACGCTGTAGGAGGTGATTTCACCACCACAGTTAAAAAAAAAGAGCATATATGCCGAAGCATGGGGGCAGCAGGGGCGGAGGAGCGATTTTGCTCCTAATGCCGCGTACATACGGTCGAAATTCCGACGGAGGCCTGCCCGTGGAAAATTCTGACCGTGTGTACGCGGCATAACTTTTTTGCGGGAGGATGCCCCCATGCTTCGGCATATATATATTTTAGGCACAGGTTGCGTTAAAACATTTTTTTATTTTTTACTAGGTTTTGTTTTGGTATTTGCTTTGCAGGTATGGCATGGTAAGGTCTTACTGTTGTACTGTAATGTTACTTTGTTTTAATGTTAACCACCATTTGCTTAGCAGATACGCCATTCAGTTGCAGCGCGAATCTATTTATCTTGACAGCAACAGCGTTTGCTCCCACGATACATAAAGCCGTGACTCCAACGCTGTAGGAGGTGATTTCACCACCACAGTTAAAAAAAAGAGCATATATGCCGAAGCATGGGGGCAGCAGGGGCGGAGGAGCGATTTTGCTCCTAATGCCGCGTATATACGGTCGAAATTCCAACGGAGGCTTGCCCGTGGAAAAGTCCGACCGTGTGTACGCGGCATAACCTTTTATGCCGCGTACATACGGTCGAAATTCCGACGAAGGCTTGACCGTGTGTACGCGGCATAACTTTTTTGCGGGAGGATGCCCCCATGCTTCGGCATATATGCCCATCATTAGAAGTGGGTGGATGAAGGGAGGTATTCTAATGGTGGGCATACCCACCAATCAATCTCTTTTTTTCGTTCAGCCAATAGGCTGTATGAAAAAAAAGATTACAATACATGTCCAACAAGGACCAGCAACGTACTGGTATGTTGCTGGACTTTGAATGTTTATACCAGAATGATGCCTGCGGGTTTAGGTATCATCTTGGTATCATTCTTTTCAGCCAGCAGCCGGCTTTCATGTAAAAGCAATTCTAGCAGATAATTAGCCTCTAGACTGCTTTTACAAGCAGTGGGAGGGAATGTCCCCCCCCGGATATAAAAAGCGCCATTGGGAAATTGGGAAAGCATTTTATCACACCGATCTTGGTGTGGTCAGATGCTTTGAGGGCAGAGGAAAGATCTAGGGTCTAACCCCCCAATTTTTTTCAAAAAAAGAGTACCTGTCACTACTTATTGCTATCATAGGGGATATTTACATTCCCTGAGATAACGATAAAAATGGTAAAAAAATAAAATATGGAAGGCACAGTTTAAAAATAAAATAAAAAAGCCAAATAAATAATAAAAAAAAAAAAAAAAAAAAAAAAAAGCACCGCTGTCCCCCCCTGCTCTTGCGCAAAGGCGAACGCAAGCGTCGGTCTAGCGTCATATGTAAACAGCAATTGCATCATGCATGTGAGCTATCACCGCGAAGGTCAGATCGAGGGAAGTCATTTTAGCAGTAGACCTCCTCTGTAAATCTAACGTGGTAACCTGTAAAGGCTTTTAAATGCTTTTAAAAATGAATGTAGTTTGTCGCCGCTGCGCGTTTGTGCGCAATTTTAAAGCATGTCGTGTTTGGTATCCATGTACTCGGCCTATGATCATCTTTTTTATTTCATCAAACATTTGGGCAATATAGTGTTTTTTAGTGCATTAAAAATAAAAAAAGTGTGTTTTTCCCCCAAAAAATGCGTTTGAAAAATCGCTGCGCAAATACTGTGTGGAAAAAAAAAATGCAACACCCACTATTTTAATCTGTAGGGCCTTTGCTTTAAAAAAATATATAATGTTTGGGGGTTCAACATAATTTTCTTGCAAAAAATTTTTTTTTTCATGTAAACAAAAAGTGTCAGAAAGGGCTTTGTCTTCAAGTGGTTAGAAGAGTGGATGATGTGTGACATAAGCTTCCTAATGTTGTGCATAAAATGCCAGGACAGTTCAAAACCCCCCCAAATGACCCCATTTTGTAAAGTAGACACCTCAAGCTATTTGCTGAGAGGCATGTTGAGCCCATTGAATATTTTTTTTTTTTGTCCCAAGTGATAGAATAAATAACGAGGGGTTGGGACTTTGAGTGAAGCACCTGGGAAAAGTGCCTCCATCCCGGTTGGGTGATAAAGAGGGGGAATGGTGGGACTTTAAATGAGACAGTTGACAGGTAGGGGTTGAAAACAAGTCAAATTTATTATATGTGTGTATATAGTGTACTATTGCATCACAGTGGAAAAAGTTAGCATGAGCAAGTGCACATGACATAACCTACAATTGTATGTACATAACATTCAACATGATAAACCTGGCAAATTTGATAGTAACAATAGCATTGTATGGACTGGACAACACATAACAATAGGGTATGCAAATAGAATAGATAAAATTGTATATAAATCATGAGAGTAGTAAATATCCTAATAGCAAGTACCTACATCCTAGGTTTCCGACGCGTTTCTGTGAATAACACTTCATCAGGGGCGGATGTTGAAGGACATCTGAAATAACAGAGTATAGTACCGTAAGAATTTAATAATGTACAACCAGCAGGCACAAAGTGTCAATTCTGGGTACTTACAATATACCGGATTGCGGTGTGTGTAGGATCTGGGCCCAAAGAGGTGTCCATCCCAGGAGCTGAGGTGGCAACAAAAAAGCACGGAACCAGACAACATCGGTATCACTCCCAGAAAGTAAGCAGCTGTGAACCGCCATCTCCACAATGTAGTCAGTGATAGATCAAGATGGTGGATAAATATCTGAAATGGATGAGTAGGTCCATTAAGATAGTCAGGGAACATCAAAAAGGTGAATAAAGGAGTACAGAAACCTAAATACCAAGGTCCCAGAGTAATTACCTTAGTTGTTCCTTTTACATGGGCTTTACAGAGCTATGGCGTCTAAAAGTGTGTGGAGATGAAGGGCCACTTCCGGGAGGACACCTTATGTGCGTCCTGCACGTACCATGTGATCACCACCAACGTCACGCTAGCCGAACACCAACCAGGGTGGGAACACAAGCCTGGGCGGTATGCAAACCCGCCCACAGCCTGTGCCACAACGTCCAGCTGGGTCGGTTGAGATGGAAATGCCGCACACCTCACAACGTCAGAAAATGACGTCAGATGTGGGGGCGGTGCGTGGCGCCGATGCGTCGAGGGTACCCACCCAATCCCCCCAGCACTCCCGCCCCCATCGGGCGGACGCGAAGGAGACAGGGAGGACAAGCAGAGCGCATCACAGCTCCTGGGTCAGAACAAAACATGGCCCAGAAAACACCAATGATCAAATAAAAAACCTCAGCCACCTCAGCTCCTGGGATGGACACCTCTTTGGGCCCAGATCCTACACACACCGCAATCCGGTATATTGTAAGTACCCAGAATTGACACTTTGTGCCTGCTGGTTGTACATTATTAAATTCTTACGGTACTATACTCTGTTATTTCAGATGTCCTTCAACATCCGCCCCTGATGAAGTGTTATTCACAGAAACGCGTCGGGCACCTAGGATGTAGCTACTTGCTATTAGGATATTTACTACTCTCATGATTTATATACAATTTTATCTATTCTATTTGCATACCCTATTGTTATGTGTTGTCCAGTCCATACAATGCTATTGTTACTATCAAATTTGCCAGGTTTATCATGTTGAATGTTATGTACATACAATTGTAGGTTATGTCATGTGCACTTGCTCATGCTAACTTTTTCCACTGTGATGCAATAGTACACTATATACACACATATAATAAATTTGACTTGTTTTCAACCCCTACCTGTCAACTGTCTCATTTAAAGTCCCACCATTCCCCCTCTTTATCAAGTGATAGAATAATGACCAAAAAAAAAAAATGTACAAAAAGTTGTCACTAAATTATATATTGCTCAAACATGCCATGGGCATATGTGGAATTACACCCCAAAATACATTCTGTTGCTTCTCCTGAGTACGGGGATACCACATGTGTGGGACTTTTTGGGAGCCTAGTCGCGTACGGGACCCCAAAAACCAAGCACCGCCTTCAGGATTTCTATGGGTGTAAATTTTTGATTTCACTCCTCACTGCCTATCACAGTTTCGGAGGCCATGGAATGCCCAGATGGCACAAACCCCCCCAAATGACCCCATTTTGGAAAGTAGACACCCCAAGCTATTTGCTGAGAGGTATGTTGAGTATTTTGCAGATCTCGCTTTTTGTCACAAAGTTTTGAAAATGTAAAAAAAAAAAAAAAAAAAATGTCTTTCTTAATTTTCAAAAACAAATGAGAGCTGTAAAATACTCACCATGCCTCTCAGCAAATAGCTTGGGGTGTCTACTTTCCAAAATGGGGTCATTTGTGGGGGTTTTGGGCTATTTTGACATTTTATGGCCTTCAAAACTGTGATAGGTAGTGAGGAGTGAAATCAAAAATTTATGCCTTTAGAAACCTTGAAGGCGGTGCTTGGTTTTTGGGGTCCCGTACGCGGCTAGGCTCCCAAAAAGTCCCACACATGTGGTATCCCCGTACTCAGGAGAAGCAGCAGAATGTATTTTGGGGTGTAATTTCACATATAACCATGGCATGTGTGAGCAATATATCATTTAGTGACAACTTTTTGTACATTTTATTTTTTTTTCTTTTTGTCATTATTCAATCATTTGGGACAAAAAAAAATATTCAATGGGCTCAACATGCCTCTCAGCAAATAGCTTGGGGTGTCTACTTTCCAAAATGGGGTCATTTGGGGGGGTTTGTGCCATCTTGGCATTTTATGGCCTTCAAAACTGTGATAGGTAGTGAGGAGCGAAATCAAAAATGTATGCCCTTAGAAACCTTAAAGGCGGTGCTTGGTTTTTGGGGTCCCGTACGCGGCTAGGCTCCCAAAAAAGTCCCACACATGTGGTATCCCCGTACTCAGGAGAAGCAGCAGAATGTATTTTGGGGTGTAATTTCACATATGCCCATGGCATGTGTGAGCAATATATCATTTAGTGACAACTTTGTGCAAAAAAAAAAAAGTTTGTCATATTCCCGCAACCTGTGGCAAAATATAAAATATTCCATGGACTCAACATGCCTCTCAGCAAATAGCTTGGGGTGTCTACTTTCCAAAATGGGGTAATTTGGGGGGGTTTTGTGCTATTTTGGCATTTTATGGCCTTCGAAACTGTGATAGGTAGTGAGGAGTGAAATCAAAAATTTACGCCCTTAGAAATCCTGAAGGCGGTGCTTGGTTTTTGGGGCCCTGTACGCGGCTAGGCTCCCAAAAAGTCCCACACATGTGGTATCCCCGTACTCAGGAAAAGCAGCAGAATGTATTTTGGGGTGAAATTCCACATATAACCATGGCATGTGTGAGCAATATATCATTTAGTGACAACTTTTTGTACATTTTTTTTTCTTTTTGTCATTATTCAATCATTTGGGACAAAAAAATAAATATTCAATGGGGTCAACATGCCTCTCAGCAAATAGCTTGGGGTGTCTACTTTCCAAAATGGGGTCATTTGGGGGGGTTTTGTGCCATCTTGGCATTTTATGGCCTTCAAAACTGTGATAGGTAGTGAGGAGTGAAATCAAAAATGTATGCCCTTAGAAACCTTGAAGGCGGTGCTTGGTTTTTGGGGTCCCGTACGCGGCTAGGCTCCCAAAAAGTCCCACACATGTGGTATCCCCGTACTCAGGAGAAGCAGCAGAATGTATTTTGGGGTGTAATTTCACATATGCCCATGGCATGTGTGAGCAATATATCATTTAGTGACAACTTTGTGCAAAAAAAAAAAGTTTTTCATATTCCCGCAACTTGTGGCAAAATATAAAATATTCCATGGACTGAACATGCCTCTCAGTAAATAGCTTGGGGTGTCTACTTTCCAAAATGGGGTCATTTGGGGGGGTTTTGTGCTATTTTGGCATTTTATGGCCTTCAAAACTGTGATAGGTAGTGAGGAGTGAAATCAAAAATTTGCGCCCTTAGAAATCCTGAAGGCGGTGCTTGGTTTCCGGGGTCCCGTACGTGGCTAGGCTCCTAAAAAGTCCCACACATGTGGTATCCCCGTACTCAGGAGAAGCAGCAGAATGTATTTTGGGGTGCAATTCCACATATAACCATGGCATGTGTGAGCAATATATCATTTAGTGACAACTTTTTGTAATTTTTTATTTTTTTTTTGTCATTATTCAATCACTTGGGACAAAAAAAAAATATTCAATGGGCTCAACATGCCTCTCAGCAATTTCCTTGGGGTGTCTACTTTCCAAAATGGGGTCATTTGGGGGGGTTTTGTACTGCCCTGCCATTTTAGCACCTCAAGAAATGAGATAGGCAGTCATAAATTTAAAGCTGTGTAAATTTCAGAAAATGTACCCTAGTTTGTAAACGCTATAACTTTTGCGCAAACCAATAAATATACGCTTATTGACATTTTTTTTACTAAAGACATGTGGCTGAATAAATTTTGGCCTAAATGTATGACTAAAATTGAGTTTATTCGATTTTTCTTATAACAAAAAGTAGAAAATATCATTTTTTTTCAAAATTTTCGGTCTTTTTCTGTTTATATCGCAAAAAATAAAAATCGCAGAGGCAATCAAATACCATTAAAAGAAAGCTCTATTTGTGGGAAGAAAAGGACGCAAATTTCATTTGGGTACAACATTGCATGTCCGCACAATTTACAGTTAAAGCAGCGCAGTGCCGAATCCCAAAAACAGGCCTGGTCCTAATGGCCCGAAATGGTCCGGGGCTTAAGTGGTTAAGAGGGGTTGATTCTCCAGAAGCAAGACCTCTTGTGCATAAAAGTCCTAGACAGACTGAAGTTTGTTCCAATTACCTGTGTATAATATTGGTGAATTATTTTCATACTGTATATACCTCACTGTATCAGTAAGTGCCACCTCATTCATCTAAATACTCCTAGTTCAGATGTTCTGGAGTTCTCCGTTGTACTGACTAAATATTGCAGTCACAACTAGGATCACCATGTAATTTTTTAAGCCTGTCAGAAATGGATCAATTTTTTTTTGATCAGTAAAAATAAAAAACAGAACTGATTCAGCCATCCACACATTGAAGGAGGATAGGGGAATCCCCCCGCCGGCCTATTGTATTGTGGCAGCAGTACTCCTCACTAATCAACACTATAGCCGATTGGTTGCAAGAAGTGCTAATTGAGTGTAAATATACTGACAGTCCAGTTTGTGAGATGTCGTTTCCTAGATCAACTCCTCCCAAATGGAAATTGCTATACATGGTTTGAAATTTTGTCCATGTATGGCCAGCTTTAGGGTTCATTTAGCATCCCAGTAAGGCCCAGAGAAGTAACCCCTAGGGACGTGTAGGGGTTGCTTCTCTGTGCCTTATTTTCTGTGCTTTTTTGTCCACTTTCTTCTCCCTCTGGTGACATCACCTCCTTCCCATTACAACTTTTAGAGGCCAGTCCGTCCTCTGGCCTTTTGTTGGCTTTGTACACATTGTGTGTGCTCACAGGGACAAGGGAAGGAAATGCACAGCTCTTGGCTCAGAGGAAGCCAAATACTGAAAGGCCCACCACCATAACTAAAAAAATAATTCCAATGCAGCAGCCATTTTCTAGAAGTCCAAATGTTTTCTTTATTTCTTTTACTTTCAAGGTAAGTTTTTATTTGAAATACAACACCACTATTCATCTCTTCTGTACTAATGAATCTAATATATTATTTTAGACATGCAGTCTCTTTATCAGCTGAATCTGAAGGGATAAACTAAAACAAAATTTTACTTCCTGTATTCTTCTTTTACAAGAAGTATAGGGTAATCTAGAAATTTAGTTTAGATCTGAATAATTACACCAGCCTTACTTGGCTTTAGTAAAGTTTATCATGCAAATTATTCAGGTCATATCCTAGTAGGACTCCAACTCTATACTACCAAAAGCTCTCAAGACTGGCTACAATGGGGAATTATTTGCTCACAATTGTTAAAATTTATCAAGGCAGAGGTCCTTAGGCCCCTTTCACACGGGCATTCCAATCAGGTCTGCCTGTCAGATTTTTAGGTGGAACTGATCGCAAGGTCTATGGAGCCCTATTGAACAGGCAGATGTAAACGGACTGATTACACCTGCCTACCTCCGGGTCCGTCTAGGGCTAGAAAAAAAATAAACAGGACTGCTTTGTTTTCGTTTTTTTCTGTATCAGATCGGAGGTAGCCTGCGGTCTGTTTACTGTAGCTTCGCATCGAGCTGACAGGGATCCGCACATGTCTGCCAGGCAGAAACTGAATGGGCAGAGATGTAAAAAAACTGACATCCATTTTGGTTAGCTCTGATCAGTGAAGAATCTGCCCATAGATCCCTTGCTGACCAGAGCAGACTCTGCTTCATGTGAAGGGTGCCTAGCTGTCAGTCACCGATTCTCTGCTCTGCCCCTCCAGTGCTGGCTGGAAAACTGGGCTGTAGAGGGGGCGGAAGCAGCAGACTCAGTCTCCCAGCAACTTGCTGTAAATTTGTGATCAATCCAGCACCTGGACCAGCTGAGTGACGTCAGTCGACAGAGTTTAGCCCACTGAAAACTGATCACAGGACTGCAGAATGTCCTACACTTCTGTGGTCCATAAGCTTTGGCCATACTTCTCCTTTAACCACTTGCCGACTGCCTCACGTACATATACGTCGGCAGAATGGCACGGGCAGGCAAAGCAACGTACAGGTACGTTGCTTTGACTCTGCCGCCTAGCGGGCATGCCTGGTCATTCAGCAGCCAATTCTTCAGGGGCTGAAGTGGTTAACTAGCCATTTAAACTTTTATTTAAACTACTAATTTGCATTAAACTAAATTTTGATTCTAATAGCAGTCCAATCACTTAAATTTTTTCGAATAATGATATGCAGTAGTAAATTCTTACGTGTGTGTGTGTGTGTGTGTATATACAGTGGGTTCGGAAAGTATTCAGACACCCTTAAATTTTTCACTCTTTGTTATATTGCAGCCATTTGCTAAAATCATTTAAAGCGGAGCTCCGCCGGAAAAAAAAAATTAAAAGCCAGCAGCTACAGCAGCTGCTGGCTTTTAATATTTGGACACTTACCTGTCCTGGAGTCCAGCGACGTCCGCAGCTGCGGACGAGCGATCGCTCGTCACTCTGCTGCTCCCTCCGCCATCCTCGCTGAGGGAACCAGGAAGTGAAGCCCTGCGGCTTCATGCCCGGTTCCCTACGGCGCATGCGCGAGTCGCGCTGCGCCGTTCTGATTGGTGCTCCTGTGTTCTGGGAGCCGAGTGTCTCCCAGAACACTACGGGAAGTCTGCGGGAAGTGACGTCACTCCCGCAGATTCCCGGAGAGAGGACTCCCGGATGTGCGTGAAAATACCTGTCTTAGACAGGTATCTTCACCCCCCTCCCCCCTGAAAGGTGTCAATTGTGACACCGGAGGGGGGGGGAGGGTTCCAAATAGCAAAAGTTGCTATTTAGGGTGGAGCTCCACTTTTAAGTTCATTTTTTTTCCTCATTAATGTACACACAGCACCCCATATTGACAGAAAAACACAGAATTGTTGACATTTTTGCAGATTTATTAAAAAAGAAAAACTGAAATATCACATGGTCCTAAGTATTCAGACCCTTTGCTCAGTATTTAGTAGAAGCACCCTTTTGATCTAATACAGCCATGAGTCTTTTTGGTAAAGATGCAACAAGTTTTTCACACCTGGATTTGGGGATCCTCTGCCATTCCTCTTTGCAGATCCTCTCCTGTTCTGTCAGGTTGATGGTAGTCGTTGGTGGACAGACATTTTTAGGTCTCTTCAGAGATGCTCAATTAGGTTTAAGTCAGGGCTCTGGTTGGGCCATTCAAGAACAGTCACAAAGTTGTTGTGAAGCCACTCTTTCGTTATTTTAGCTGTGTGCTTAGGGTCATTGTCTTGTTGGAAGGTAAACCTTCGGCCCAGTCTGAGGTCCTGAGCACTCTGGAGAAGGTTTTCGTACAAGATATCCCTGTACTTGGCCGCTTTCCCTCGATTGCAACCAGTCGTCCTTTCACTGCAGCTGAAAAACACCCCCACAGCATGATGCTGTTACCAACATGCTTCACTCTTGGGACTGTATTGGACAGGTGATGAGCAGTGCCTGGTTTTCTCCACACATACCGCTTAGAATTAAGGCCAAAAAGTTCTATCTTGGTCTCATCAGACCAGAGAATCTTATTACTCTTTCGTCCATGGACCTACACAGCTTCTCTATTGACAAAGTGGGTATTATCCGTTAATTAGGAGTGACTAGGCAGAAAACTTGTAAAAAGTGTTGCATCACACCTTCTACAGTACCGCCCAGGGGGCGGACCCTCTGGGTATATCCCCTCAGTCTGCATCTCGCAGATCAGTTTTTTTCTGTCTAGCAAAGAGTAGGACATGGCTCCCTTCTGGCCCATTGGTCCGGGGGAAAATACATTTTTTTGCTACATTTTTTTTGTTTCCTGCAATCTTCGATCAATTGCCGACTGGGTGACAGGCTGGATACTCGATCCTTATAGTCTCCCCAGTTTCGGCAATCGACCATGTGCCGACCCTAGCTACGCGCTGGGTTTTCCACGACATGCCCGTCGCTCCACGGGTGGCCGGTGAGCCTACGCTCCAGGGCCTGCATCGGACCGCTCAGCTTCGGCTGACCTTACGGCCGAGTCGCAGCAGCCTGTCCGGTGAGCGTCGCACTCCAGGGCATACATATGATAGTCCCCTTGGGTCCAATCACAGCATGCCTGGCCAACAGTCACCTTCCGTGCGTGGACGATGATCTGTTTGGAATGTCTTCCAGCATGATACATGCAGGATAGCTAAGTAAACTCCCCTGCCTTGGCTGGGTGATTTGGCTGGACATTCCTGGAAAGACCAAGTAAGTGGTTGTGGTCCCTTTCTTCCCTCTCTCCTTGCCCTTCCCTCCTCCCTGGGTTTCTAGCTAAAGTTGCTGGGTGCTGGGGGTCACCTAGGGGGTTCCACTGGAGCGGGGCTGGCTGTAACTAACATTTAAAAAGATGTAATTTCTGCTTACCTGTGTGTGTGCTTCTTCCCCCTCCATGCTGTCGGCGGCCATTTTGCTGTGGTCCATGCCAGGTTCAGCCTCTAGTGACTGCCCGGCGGCCATCGGCACCATTTTCTTGTAGTTCCACACCCTCTGGCCTCTATCGACTGATCGGCGGCCATGTTTGTAATGATCCACGCTGTATGCATATATTGCCGTTCGGCGGCCATCTTTTTGTGGTCTACGGCTGCTTTGGCCTCTATCTTTGGCTCGGCGGCCATTTTCTTAGAGCCCACATTATCTTTCATACAGACGTTTGGCGGCCATTTTGCGAGAGTCCCCGGCCTCTAGGGTGCATTACACTGGCACGAGAAATTCACACAGGAAGCACTGATAAAAGAAGCAGACTGACACAGCAGCAGTGGGACAGCATCACAGGCGCAGCACACGGCAGCATAGCGGTACCGATCCAAGGGTGGTGAGTCCTCTGGGTGACCCAGCATCTCTGCAGCACAGGAGGGTGGCCGATTGATATCTTGCCTGGAGCCCTGTGGGTGTCAGCGCGTGGTCAGCATGGCATCTGAGCCAGATGTCTTCTCCCCTAAAACACCAAATTTAGCAGCTGGTGCCCCTGAGGTGTCTATGAACGCTATGACGGCAATCCTAGAGGCGTTTGCTGCCAGGGTGGAAGCAGCACATGGGAATACAGGGGGTAGTAAACGCCCCCGTCCCCTGCAAGCTTCTGGGGATAATTCTGATGCAGAACCAGGTCCAGCTACGGCTCAGGGCCCAGATTCTGACACATCAGAGACTGCAGACCGTGACCGGACAGTGAGGATGACTCCAAGTCCAGGTCAGTACGCGAGACGGCTTTGGTATCTGACCTTATTACTGCAGTGCGGGATACGCTAAAGTTGGAAAATACTGCAGAAGCAGCTGAGACTCCGGTCCACTTTGGGTTTCATAAACCTGCCCGCACTGCTAAGGTGTTCCCTTGTGTATCTTAGTTTGACAAACACTTATACAAGGAATGGGAGAACCCACTGAGGGTCTTTACAGCCCCAAAGAGGTTTGCGGTACGGTACCCCTTTGAGGAGAGTTTTCTGAAGAAATGGACCTCTCCCCCTATAGTGGACCCTCCGGTGTCCAGACCTAATAGAGCCACCACAATTCCAGTAGAAGGGGCTCCTGTTCTCAAGGACCCTGTGGATAAGAAGGCTGAAGCACTTGCTCGCTACCTATACTCAGTGGTAGGCTCGGCAGTACGCCCGGCATTGGCGGGGGCCCTAGTGTCTCAGACACCTACTGAATGGGCAAAATTGCTACTCCAGGGTTTAGGGAGCGAGATGCTCCTCCTGATGAGATAACATTAGCCGACCAGTTGGTCCAGGGCCTTAGGTTTGTCTGCGAGTCAGACATGGATACTATTCCCCTGCTGTCAAAAGCTTCGGTTTATGCAGTAGCAATACGCCGCCTGATCTGGCTAAAGGGCTGGTCTGCGGACCAGACCTCCAAGAAAGCCCTGTTGGATCGGCCTTTTAGGGGCGACAGACTTTTTGGGGCCTCTATGGATGACATCATCAGGGATGCCACAGGAGGTAATAGCACTTTGCTTCCTCAAACTAGCAAGGGTAGGGGCCACGCCAAGGGCAAGGGCCCTCCTTTACTGCACGCAAGCGTTTTTTTCGTCCCCCTAGGGCGACAGGGAAAAGAACCCAGGCCGACAAGGCGCCTGCCCAAGAACAAAAGTGTCCTTGGTCCCGCAAACCCAACAAGCCTGCGGACAAATCTGCGTCCGCATGAAGGTCCGCCCCCACCCAGCTCTCGGGTGGGGGGACGTCTTCGCAAATTCGCGACTCAGTGGGACAGCTCTAGTCTCCGACAGGTGGGTTTGCAAAGTAATCTCCTCAGGCTACAAGATAGAATTTCTCTATTGTCCACCGGACAGATTCATCACCTCCAATCTCCAGCTACTACCGACCCGTCGGGAGGCCCTATATGGGGCGGTCCAGGGTCTACTGGAACGCGGGGTATTTATTCCAGTTCCAGAACAGGAACGGGGTCAGGGTTTTTACTCAAATCTGTTCATTGTGCCGAAGAAGGATGGGGTTCATCCAATCTTGGATCTCAGAGCCCTCAATTGCTTTGCGAAGGTACAAAGATTTCGGATAGAGTCGGTTCGATCTGTAGTCACGGCTCTCCATCCGGGGGACTTTCTGGCCTCCTTGGACATCAAGGACGCATACCTGCATGTCCCCATATACTCCAGACACCAGAGGTTTCTGCAATTTGCTATCGGGAAGAACCACTACCAGTTTGTGGCCCTCCCGTTTGGCCTTGCCTCAGCACCCAGGGCGTTCACCAAGGTGCTCGCTCCGATTCTGGCACTTCTAAGACAGCGGGGTATCGCTATCATGGGCTACTTGGACGACCTTCTACTGAAGGCCCCTTCAAGCTCAGAATTAGAGGTAAGCGTGTCCATTACCTGTCAGACTCTTCGAGACTGTGGTTGGATACTAAACACACAAAAGTCAGTATTGGTGCCCACTCAACGCCTAGTGTACCTGGGGTTGATTCTGGATTCCTCAGAGGCAAAGGTATTCCTCCCTGTGGAGAAGTTGCAGACCCCCTGGGCTGCAGTATGGCAGCTGACTTCCAGGAATTGGTCGTCACTCCGTTTTTGCATGCGAGTGTTAGGCCTCATGGTAGCCTCCTTCGAGGCGGTCCCATATGCTCAATACCACACTCGAGTGTTACAGAAGGAAGTTCTGTCCAGATGGAACAGATGTCCATCATCTCTGGATTATCAAATCTGAGTGAGCCACCTAGTCAGGAGATCCCTGGTATGGTGGCTGACACCGGCTCTAATGGCCGGAAAGTCATCTCTTCCGGTTTACTGGATAGTGATCACGACGGAGTCTGGGGTGTTCAGTCGGCGCAAGGTCGCTGGACCCCAGAGGAAGCCCTCCTGCCGATCAATGTCCTGGAAATCCGGGCGATCAGGCTGTGCCTCTTCAAATGGTCTCAGAGGCTGCAAGGGCGTCCAGTCAGGATCCAGTCAGACAACGCCACAGCAGTGGCATATGTCAATCATCAAGGAAGAACAAGAAGCTCAGCTGCAGCATCGGAGGTCGCTCGCATCCTGAAGTGGGCAGAGAGGAGCGTACCGGCACTGTCGGCCGTGTACATTCCGGGTGTGGAAAACTGGCAGGCGGACTACCTGAGCCGCCAGATGCTGGACCAGGGAGAATGGTCCTTACACCCGGAGGTGTTCCAACTCCTCTGCCAAAGATGGGGCACACCAGACGTAGATCTTCTGGCTTCCCGACTCAATCGGAAGGTATTGAGGTTTGTGGCCCGGTCAAGAGACCCATAGGCAGACGCAACGGACGCGTTGGTGGCATCGTGGGGTCAGTATCAGCTAATCTATGCCTTCCCTCCCTTAAGGCTTCTTCCTCTTCTGCTCCGCAGAGTGGAGGCAGAGGGAATTCCAATGATCCTAATCGCTCCAGATTGGCCTCAGCATCCTTGGTACGCCGATCTAGTAGTCTGGTAGCAGACGTCCCCTGGCGCCTACCACTACGGAAGGCCCTGCTATCGCAAGGTCCCATACTCCATCCTGCTTTACGGTCACTGGCTTTAACGGCATGGCTGTTGAGAACCAGATACTGAGAGACCGGGGCCTGTCAGATTCAGTAATCTCTACTATGAGAAGTGCTCGGAAACTGTCCTCTAGGAAGGTTTATCACCGCACTTGGAAGGCCTACATCTCCATGTGTGAGGAAATGAAATGGCATCCGCGTACTTATTTGGTTTCCAGAATCCTGCTGTTTTTACAGCATGGGGTGGACCAAAGGCTTGCCCTAAGTACGATTAAGGGACAGATATCTGCCCTGGCTGTCTTTTTTCAGCGACCCCTGGCAACTCACTTTCTCGTGAGTACATTTGTGCAGGGGGTTTGACATGTGGCCCCTCCGGTCCGTCCCCCGCTACCTCCGTGGGACTTGAACCTGGTCCTCTCGGTGCTTCAGAAGGCACCGTTTGAGAATATTAGAGATATTCCCCTGTTGACACTTTCTCAGAAAGTGGTCTTTTTGGTGGCTGTTACGTCAGTTAGACGAGTCTCTGAGCTGGCAGCCTTGTCATGCAAGGCTCCCTATTTGATTTTCCACAAGGATAAGGTGGTGCTGCAGCCGCAGCCTTCCTTTCTACCGAAAGTCGTTTCGGCTTTTCATCTCAACAAAGACATTGTACTTCCATCCTTGTGTCCTCATCTGTCGAATCCTAAGGAGTCGGCGTTGCATTCCTTGGACGTTGTCCGAGCTTTGAGAGTATACTTATCTGCTACTTCCCTGTTCCGGAAGTCAGACTCACTGTTTGTTTCGGTGGCTGGTCCCAAGAAGGGCCAAGCAGTCTCGTCGGCCACCATCTCTAGGTGGATCCGACAGATAGTAATCCAGGCTTACGCCTTAAAGGGTCAAGCGCCCCCCTTCCCGGTTACGGGGCATTCGACCAAGGCAATAGGTGCCTCTTGGGCTTTCCGACATCAAGCGTCTGTTTCCCAATTATGTAAAGCGGCGACTTGGTCGTCCGCTCACACTTTCACAAAATTCTACAAGGTTGATGTAGGTGCATCTTCGGATGCCTCTTTCGGCCGCAAAATTTTGCAGGCAGCTGTTTAGATTTGCAACTCCTCCGTTGGAGGAGTGCTGTTTTGTGTTTGGGGTGAAGTATATTTTTATGCTGTTACCACCCCTCGTTTTTTCTCTGACACTGCTTTGGGACGTCCCACTTTGTCAATAGAGAAGCTGTGTTGGTCCATGGACGAAAGAGTAAATAGGATTTTTTACTCACCGTAAAATCCTTTTCTCTGAGTCCATGGACCGACACAGCACCCACCCCTCCTTTTAAGTTTGTACTGCTTTTTGACGAACTGATCTGCGAGATGCAGACTGAAGGGATATACCCAGAGGGTACTGTATTTTTTTACTTTTTGCTATAATAAATATCCCCAAAAATTATATAAAAAAAAACGTTTTTTTCCTCAGTTTAGGCCGATACATTTTCTTCTTCATATTTTTGGTAAAAAAAATCGTAATAAGCGTTTGATTGGTTTGTGCAAAAGTTATAGCGTTTACAAAATAGAGGATAGTTTTATGGCATTTTTATTAATTCTTTTTTTTTTTACTAGTAATGGCAGCGATCAGTGATTTTTTTTGTGATTGCGACATTATGGCGGACACATCGGACACTTTTGACACATTTTTGGGACCATTGTCATTTTCACAGCGATTAGTGCTATAAAAATGCACTGATTACTGTGAAAATGACACTGGCAGTGAAGGGGTTAACCACTAGGTGGCACTGTAGGGGTTAAGTGTTCCCTGCATAGTGTTTCTTACTGTAGAGGGGATGGGCTCTGTGTCACATGACACCGATCTCTGCTCCAAGTACATGGACGTCCCACTTTGTCAATAGAGAAGCTGTGTTGGTCCATGGACGAAAGAGTAAATGGGATTTTTGTACTCACCGTAAAATCCTTTTCTCTGAGTCCATGGACCGACACAGCACCCACCCCTCCTTTTAAGTGTGTACTGCTTTTTGACAAACTGATCTGCGAGATGCAGACTGAGGGGATATACCCAGAGGGTCCACCCCCTGGGCGGTACTGTAGAAGGTGTGATGCAACACTTTTTACAAGTTTTCTGCCTAGTCACTCCTAATTAACGGATAATACCCACTTTGTCAATAGAGAAGCTGTGTCGGTCCGTGGACTCAGAGAAAAGGATTTTATGGTGAGTACAAAAATCCTATTTTCTCACCATCTTGGAGTCCTTCAGGTGTTTTTTTAGCAAACTCCATGCGGGCTTTCATGTGTCTTGTAGTGAGGAGAGGCTTCCGTCGGGCCACTCTGCCATAAAGCCCCGACTGGTGGAGGGCTGCAGTGATGGTTGACTTTCTACAACTTTCTCCCATCTCCTGACTGCATCTCTGGAGCTCAGCCACAGTGATCTTTGGGTTCTTCTTTACCTCTCTCACCAAGGCTCTTCTCCCCCGATAGCTCAGTTTGGCCGGACGGCCAGCTCTAGGAAGGGTTCTGGTCATCCCAAACGTCTTCCATTTAAGGATTATGGAGGCCACTGTGCTCTTAGGAACCTTAAGTGCAGCAGAACTTTTTTTTGTAACCTTGGCCAGATCTGTGCCTTGCCACTATTCTGTCTCTGAGCACTTCAGGCAGTTCCTTTTTACCTCATGAATCTCATTTGCATTGACATGCACTGTGAGCTGTAAGGTCTTGTATAGACAGGTGTGTGGCTTTCCGAATCAAGTCCAATCAGTATAATCAAACACATCTGGACTCAAATGAAGGTGTAGAACCATCTCAAGGATGATCAGAAGAAATGGACAGCACCTGAGTTAAATATGAGTGTCACAGCAAAGGGTCTGAATACTTAGGACCATGTCACCAATTCTGTGTTTTTCTGTCAATATGGGGTGCTGTGTGTACATTAATGAGGAAAAAAAAATGAACTTAAATGATTTTAGCAAATGGCTGCAATATAACAAAGAGTGAAAAATTTAAGGGGGTCTGAATACTTTCCGTACCCACTGTATGTGTGTGTGTATATATATATATATATAGTGTATTTATTTTAACATGCATCTATTGTAAGTATCTGAATTTGACTTAACAGCCTCCGCCTCCCAATCTCCGCCTCCCAATCTCCTGTACAGCAGCACAAGGAGTCAGTCAGGAACCGATTGCAAATGTGAGGAGAGAGTGAGATAGTGTTGTCATCTCCTAGGCTGTGCCTAGGTAGCAGATCTGCACAAATCTCAAAACTGAATTGGCAGAAATGCAAACCCTTTGGCAGGTAAATCTACTCCCTTACATAAATTTAATCTGTGTATTTTGATGCTAGCTTTTAGATGTTCAGCTTTAAGAGCTGGTGATTATTGGTTATTGGCAGTTCTTGCTTTAAGGTGATGCTGCAACCTTTTTAATTTGCTATACCTTTGTATTTGCTCCCTAAAACAACTTCAGTTGTTATAAAAAATAAGAGGCAAAATTACCAGTCTCTTTTTATTTCCTTAAAACTGTCTCTGACAAAATCAATCACTGACATGATCTAAATTGGTTAGTAGTTAATAGTATAAGGCCTCTTGCACACTGCTGCCTGCTCAGTTTTCAGGCATGCAGGCATTCTTTTTTCAGTGATCTAAATGCAGACCGTTGTTTTCAATGCGCCTGTACACACAGGGGCGTAAACATGTGCTACATATTGATCAGTAGGAAAACAAATACAGAAGTCTACGGTCAAATACGCACAAATGCCATGCTTCCTGCTTGTGTGCACACTTGCAGAGATGCACGCAAATATTCACAAGTGATATACAGACATGGCCAAAAGTTTTGAGAATGACGCAAATATTAATTTACACAAAGCTTATTGTCTCCGTTTTTATGATGGCAATTTGCATATACCGGTACTCCATAATGTTATTAAGAGTGATCAGAAGAATTGCAATCAATTGTAAAGTACCTCTTTTCCATGGAAATTAACTTAATCCCATAAAAAAAAAAAAATTCCACTGCATTTGTGAAGAAGGCTTCAGGGCGCCCAAGAAAGTCCATCAAGCGCCAGGATCGTCTCCTACAGTTGATTTAGTTGCAGGATCGGGGCACCACCAGTGCAGAGCTTGCTCAGGAATGGCAGCAGGCAGGTGTGAGTGTATCTGCATGCACAGTGAGGCGAAGACTTTTGGAGGATGGCCTGGTGTTCGACAAGGGCAGCTAAGAAGCCACTTCTCTCCAGGAAAAACATCAGGGACAGACTGATATTCTAAAAAAAAAGTACAGGAATTGGACTGCTGAGGACTGGGGTAAAGTCATTTTCTCTGATGAATCCCCTTTCCGATTGTTTGGGGCATCCGGAAAAAACCTTGTCCAGAGAAGAAAACGTAAGCGTTACCATCAGTCCCGTGTCATGCCAACAGTAAAGCATCCTGAGACCATTCATGTGTGGGGTTGCTTCTCAGCCAAGGGAGTGGGCTCACTCAAAATTTTGCCTAAGAAGACAGCCATAAATAAAGAATGTTAGGAAAACATCCTCCGAGAGCAACTTCTCCCAACCAGCCAAGAACCGTTTGGTGGAAAACAATGCCTTTTCCAGCATAAACTAAGTGGCTTGGGGAACAAAACATTACAGAGGAAATATATGTAAACTAAGAAAATGGACTTTAGGCGGCACATGGGTATCTATTGTTATAAACTAAGGGTTTTATTTTCAACAACATGGTATGAAAAAATATATAAACATTCAAACAGTAACAGTTTGTTTGTATTCAGATACAGGGTTAGGGCTAGTGCTTTAACAGTGCTTCAAAATTGTATGACGTAGAAACATTCCATCTTAATGAAAATGTCAAACCAGCAGACCAAGGCTGATGTAACGGTGAGCATATAGAAGCAAGTGGCATAAGCCAAAGATCCGATGTATCAGGTATAGTCTTGAGTTGTTCTACTAGTTTTGCAAATTAACGCTTCTTCGGGAGCATAATAGTCTGTTGGACATAGATATATAAAAACATCAAGAGAATATTACACATCTTTTTAATACATAAAAATCAATAAAACATAAAAAACACTAAATATCTCAAAAAGTGGGGGTTGCTGGACCCACACAGTGCAGCTACCCAAGAGCGAACCCATTATGGGACACCAACCCAACATGTGGGGCGGCACCATAAGATGACAGTGGTGCCTAAATGGTGTCGAATGGGGGGTGGGGGGGAAGGAAAGAAAGAAAGAGAAAGAGGAAATAAAAGGAAGAAAAGGGGGGGAGAAAAAAAAAGCGAGGGGCGAGAAAAAAAGGGGGGCGAAGAAAAGAGAAAGTTATAGAAAGAAAGGTGAGTTAGAGGAGTGAAGTATAGATGCTATAAAGGACAGCCAGGTAGAACGGTATCCCAGAAAATAAAAAAATAAAAAAATTGGTAAACAAGAGAGGGTGCATGGGAAATCAGCTTAATGTGGCACTAGTTGGAGAATAAGTATAACTGTAGCAATGTACTCACCGATTGGGTGTGCTGCATGATGCAGCATACACCTGGGAAGAGTTTTAATTGGCTGTTGATCGGTAACGATCAACCAGCCAGGATATAGATCTGGAAAAAGAGGAATAGATATATGGTCTGCCTGTTATTGGCTATAATAAGTGTAACCCGGTGGATATATACGATGACAACGAAGTATAAGTCAGTTAAAGTATATGGCCCACAATAAGAGGGTGCTCACCGCCTTTTTTTTTTCTCCCCCCCTTTTCTTCCTTTTATTTCCTCTTTCTCTTTCTTTCTTTCCTCCCCCCCCACCCCCCATTCGACACCATTTAGGCACCACTGTCATCTTATGGTGCCGCCCCACATGTTGGGTTGGTGTCCCATAATGGGTTCGCTCTTGGGTAGCTGCACTGTGTGGGTCCAGCAACCCCCACTTTTTGAGATATTTAGTGTTTTTATGTTTTATTGATTTTTATGTATTAAAAAGATGTGTAATATTCTCTTGATGTTTTTATATATCTATGTCCAACAGACTATTATGCTCCCGAAGAAGCGTTAATTCGTGAAACTAGTAGAGCAACTCAAGACTATACCTGATGCATCGGATCTTTGGCTTATGCCACTTGCTTCTATATGCTCACCGTTACATCAGCCTTGGTCTGCTGGTTTGACATTTTCATTAAGATGGAATGTTTCTCGTCATACAATTTTGAAGCACTGTTAAAGCACTAGCCCTAACCCTGTATCTGAATACAAACAAACTGTTACTGTTTGAATGTTTATATATTTTTTCATACCATGTTGTTGAAAATAAAACCCTTAGTTTATAACAATAGATACCCATGTGCCGCCTAAAGTCCATTTTCTTAGTTTACATATATTTCCTCTGTCATATCGGGACGTTGGCACATTTATACATGTGCATCCACAGCTGTCACCCTGTGAGAATGCACGCTCTAGCAATTTCTTCAAAAACAAAACATTACAATTTTGAGTCCATGGCAAGGAAAATCCCCAGACCTTAATCCCATTGAGAACTGGGTGAACAAAACCCCCCCGGAAATTCTTTCAAACTCCAAGCATTGATTATGCTAGAATGGGCTGCCATCAGTCAGGCTGTGACTAAGAAGTAGATTGACAGCATGCCAGGGTGCATTGCAGAGGTCTTGAAAAATATGGGTCAACACTGAAAATATTGACTCTTTTCATAAACTTAATGTAATTGTCAATAAAAAGCCTTAGACACTTCTGAAATGCTGGTAATTATACTTCAGTATACCATAGTAGCATCTGACAAATAGATCTAAAAACACTATGTGAAAATTTAATATTTGTTTAATTTTCAAAACTTTTGGCCACGGCTGTACAGCACACCCCTGCGTTTTTTCTGCCAGGAATGTCTGATGCTCATACATCAGTACAGTGTGCAAGAGACCTAAAACATTATATTCTACCTAGTATAATATATTGTTTCTAAACAATACATATCCTAACTAAAACCTTTGATTAGATGTCTAATTCATGAAGAGAAGTAATGTGAAACTAGTACTTTCCAGTACACTTATAAATCTAAAAAGTAAGATGTTCTTAGTGTTCCAAATGTGAAAAACTATAATAAAGCATCCCAGATCAAACAATTCGACCACTTCATTCACTGTTCCTTACCTACTTGTTAAGGTATTGCTGAAGCAAAGGAATAAACATTTTTAAAAGTCTGATTGTGGCTGGATAGTGGAGGGAAACCTATAATCCTCTCACCAAGCCTTTCTCACTTAATGTAGGCTTAGCATTAAGTCTTTTTTTTTTGTTTATTCCTGAACTCTCTACATTACAATATTAAAACAATGCATAGATTTCAAATTTCTACATCTATGCATCTTTCTGTGGTGGCTAGACTATAAACTCAAATTTATTCTACTTCATGTTACTTTCTAAGTTCACTATAAACCAATTAAACTGTCTACAGTGTGGGCAAGGGTACACATGATAAATTGTTTCTGAATCATACCGCCAGAGAAAGTCTGCCAGCATAAAACTCAGGGATAAGACTTAAAGCAGTATTAAACCCAAAAAGAAAAATGTAACATATTGGCTGTAATATTTTTTTTTTGTCTTTTTCCCTTTTATTTTAGTAACACACTTCTTGTCTTGGGGTGTCAGTATTCTGGATGGAAGTAGTAAAGTACACCTTTGAACTGCAGCATTGTTAGTGAGAGGGTAGTGTTAGGCCGCGTACACACGACCGCTTTTCTCGGCAAAAAACGACAAGAAAACTGCCGGGAGAGCTTTCTTGCCGAGAAAACCGGCTGTGTGTACGCGGGTTTCAGTTTTCTCGTCAAGAAAACTGCCCAGATTCCCCGACGAGAAAAAAAACGACCTGCGGTCTTTTTTCTCGTCGAGAATCTTGTCGGCCTGTTTCTCTACGAGAAACCCAAGCGTGTGTACACTTACCTGTCGCCGTGGAAACCCGCGCATGCTCGAAATGACTTTGACGCATGCGCGGTAGCTTCCTAGGCATAGGGTGTAGCAAGATAGCGGCGACGGCATTGAATGTGACGAGCGCACGCTCGTCGTAGTCGATGACGTCACCGTGTGCGTGCCATTCAAAAGAACAGCGGTTCTTTTGAATCGTACGTGTGTACACTCTGCTGGGACAAGTTTCTTGTCAAGATTCTCGTCAGGAAAAACAACGTTTTTTTCCTGACGAGAATCTCAGCCGTGTGTACGAGGCTTCAGATTAGCAGATTTGGATGACATTAAAGTGACACTAAAGGTTCGTGTTTTTTTTGTTTTAAAATTACAATGTCAAAACATGTCATACTTACCTCCACTGTGCAGTTTGTTTTGCACAGAGTGGTCCCGATCCGTCTATTCTGGGGTCCCACGGTGGCTTTCGTGGCTCCTCCCCGCACTAGATAACCCCCTCTGGGAAGCTCTCTCCCGAGGGGGTTACCTTGCAGTCACGCTCCTGTGTCATGCACTCGGCCCCACCCCCGTCGCCCGCGTCATTTGATTTGATTGACAGCAGTGGGAGCCAATGGCTGTGCTGCTATCCATCTATCCAATCAATGCATGCCGAGCAGGTGAACTGGCTCAGATAAGTAAAACGCAGGGGCTGGGGGGCCGGTGATTGGCTGGTGTTTTTTACCTTAATGCATAGGATGCATTAAGGTGAAAAATCACGAACCTTTACAACCCCTTTAACTAACAAAATGAAGCTGAACTCCAGTTGTCACTTCATAAGCAGTGGCAGAAATATTATTTTTTTGCATAAAGTTTACATAAAGGGACTGATGTGAACGTACAATATACAGATGCATCTCAAAAAATTTGAATATCATCAATTTATTTAAGTAATTCAATTCCAAAAGTGAAACATTTTTTATAGATGCGTTACACACTGTGTAATATATTTCAAGCATTTATTTAAATTTTTATTGTTATGACTTACAGCTAGTGAAAACCCAAGATTCAGTATCTCCGAAAATTTGAATATTACATAAGATCAATAGAAAAAAGGATTTTTAATACAGAATGTTCGCTTACTGAAAAGTATGTCTACGTACAGTATAGTATTCACTCAATACGTGGTCGGGGTTACCTTTGCATGAATTACTGCATCAATGCGGCGTGGCATGGAGGGAATAAGCCTGTGGCACTGCTGATGTGTTATGGAAGCCCAGATTGCTTAGATAGTGGCCTTCAGCTCATCTGCATTGTTGAGTCTGGTGTCTCTCATCCAGGGCTTTTTTTCTCAATCAATAGGTGCTGGAACCTATCCACGGCCCCACAAAACCCCTCCCCTACACGCACCCTCCAAATCACATTAAATAGTGGGTGTGTTCAGTCAAATTTCACAAAAACAGTAGGAGGGTCTTAAAGGGGCATTAAATACCAGGATTGCATTACATACAGAGTGCAGAGCTGTCACTTGTAAACACAGAAACCAGACTTCTGTGTTTATAAGTGATTGTGGTGAGCAGGCACCAAAGGGACTGAGCCAGAGGTTGTGGAACTGAGTTCCACCAAGTTCCCCCTGAAAATAAAAGCCCTGCTCTCATTTTCCTCTTGACAATACCCCACAGATTCTCTATGGGGTTTAGGTCAGGCGAGTTTGCTGGCCAATCAAGTACAGTGTACCATGATCATTAAACCAGATATTGGTACATTTGGTAATGTGGGCAGGTGCTACATCCTGCTGGAAAATGAAATCAGCATCTCCATAAAGATGGTCAGCAGAGGTTAGCATGAAGTGCTCTAGAATTTCCTGGTAGAGGGCTGAGCTGACTTTGGACTTGATAAAACACAGTGGTCCAAAACCAGCAGATGACATGGCTCCCCAAATCATCACTGACTGTGGGAAATTTCATTTGGAAATCAAGGTGCCAGAGTCTGGAGGAAAAGTAGAGAGGCACATAATCCAAGATGCATGAGGTCCAATGTGAAGTTTGCAGAGTCAATGATGACTGACACCCTGTGTGTAACGCATCTATATAAAATATGAGTTTCACTTTTTGAATTGAATTACTGAAATAAATTAACTTTTTGAGGATATTCAAATTTTACAAGATGCACCTGTATATGTGTAAAGTGCTGCGTAAATTGATAGCGCTATATAAGTATCCATAATAAATAATATTTTGGGTCAGGGACTGAATGAATGTGAATGTACAATAAATATGTAAAGCACTGTGTAAATTGACAGTGCTATATAAGTACCTGTAATATAAAAAAATAAAAATAAAAAAAAGCTGATCATTGTAAGCACCCTGTCAGTAATAAACGGTTTGTCTCAACCTTATAACTACTACTTTGTCTGGACAGCTTGGTGTGTTGCAGTAAGTTGAAAAATAGCAGATTTATTGTGTGGTTGGTGAAAAACTTGGTTTTTGGGTTTATTACCACTTTTAATTTCCTCAGTCAATAGGAATATATAGGATGGGGTGGACAAACTTTGTGTTTCCTCCTATATTTATTTAAAATTTATTAAAGGTCGCCATTTTCTCTAGGTAAATATAATTCTAAAGGTGCTCTTGACATGACATTTTCACCACACATCGGTAACCCATTCAAAACATACATACAAAGAAACCAAAACAAATAGGTTCAGAAACAAAGTTATGTGTAATAAAATCGAGTGGCACAGGGAAAATGTATTGAACACATGGGAGGTGCAATCTATCGGTAATTGGAAAGCAATCCCGCCCCTTGTCAGTGCAAATTAATACCAGATGGTTCAGCGTCAACTGATGGCCCATAAAAAAAGTTTCTCATTACCAAGGTGTCACACAAGAAACATCTGATGAGGGGTAAAAGCAAAGAGCTCCCTCAGGACCTTCGCAACCCTATTGTTGCAAAACATACTGATGACATTTGGTTACAGAAGGATTTCTAAACTTCTGCATGTTCCAGTCAGCACTGTTGTGGCCATAACCTGGAAGTGGAAAGAACATAATTTCACCATAAAACGGCCAGGACCAGAGTGCTTCTAGCAAGATTTCTGACAGGAGTTATCAACAAATTATCAGAAGTGTTGTCCAAGAACCAAGGGCCACTTGTGGAGAGCTTCAGAAAGACCTGGAATTAGCAGGTGAAATTGTTTCAAAGAAAACAATAAGTAATGCACTCAACCGTCATGGCCTGTATGTACGCTCACCAAGCAAGACTCCATTGCTGAAGAAAAAGCATGTTGAAGCTTGTTTAAAGTTTCCTGCACAACATTTAGACAAGCCTGTGAAATACTGGGAGAATATATAGTGTAGTCAGATGAGACCAAAATTGAACTCTTTGGATGCCATAATACACACCATGTTTGGGGGTCAAATGGCACTGCTCATCACCCCAAAAGCTCCATACCAATAGTGAAGTTTGGAGGTAGGAACATCACGTGTGGGTCTATTTTTCAGCATACAGTACTGGCAAACTTCATGTCAGTGAAGGAAGGATGAATGGAAAAATTTACCAAAACATTCTTGATAGAAATCTGCTGCAATCTACCAGGATGATGTTGCTCAAACAAGAGTGCACATTTCAGCAAATTATCCCAAACACAAAGCCAAGGAAAATCTCAATCGGTTTCAAAGAAAGAAAAACAAAGCTGCCAGAATGGCCCAGCCAATCACCTGACTTGAATCCAATAGAAAATCAATAGAAAGAACTAAAGATCAGAGTTCATAAAAGAGGTCCACGGAACTTTCAAGATTTGAAGACTGTGTGTAAGAATGGGCCAAAATCACACCTGAACAATGCATATGACTAGTTTCTGCATACAGGAGGCGTCTTGAAGCTGTCATTACCAACAAAGGATTTTGTACGAAGTAATAAATACATTTCTGTTGGCGTGTTTAATACTTTTTCCCTGTGTCATTCCATTTTATTACACACAACTTGGTTTCTGTCTACGTATGTATTACATGTGTTATTACCAACATGTGGTAAAAATTTCATGTCAATGGCACTTTTAGAAATATATTTACCTAGAAAAATGGTGTCATGTTCAATACTTATTTTACCCGCTGTATACAGTAGGGAAAAGTAGGATTTTTAAAACAGCTTACCTGTAAAATCCTTTTCTTGGAGTACATCACGGGACACAGAGCAGCATAGTCATTACTATGTGGGTTATATAGAATTACCTTCAGGTGCTGGCACTGGCAACTTCCAAAACAGGAAGTACCCTCCCCTATATAAGCCCCTCCCATCCGGGAGTACCTCAGTTTTGTAGCAAAGCAATACGTGTCCCCAAAAGAGGGGTGGGAGCTCTGTGTCCCGTGATGTACTCCAAGTAAAGGATTTTACAGGTAAGCTGTTTTAAAAATCCTACTTTCTTGTTCATACATCACGGGACACAGAGCAGCATAGTCATTACTATGTGGGACGTCCCAAAGCAATGCCAAATGAGGGGGGGGGGATACACCATACATAAGCTGGGCGCCATCAGGCATGAGGATCTTTTGCGGCCTGCAACACACTGCGCCCAAAGGCGACATCCTCCTGACTTCTAACGTCCACCTGGTAGAACCTAGTAAACGTGTGTACTGAAGACCATGTTGCGGCCTTACAAATTTGAGCCAGGGAGGCCTGGTGATGCACTGCCCATGAAGTTCCAACCGCTCTCGTGGAGTGCGCCCTAACTTTGAACGGAGGCGGTCTACTTCTCAAGCCATAGGCTTGTATTATGACCTGTCGAATCCACTTGGCTAAAGTAGATTTTGATGCTGCCTGACCCTTTCTGGGGCCTTCCGGCAGAACAAACAAATAATCCGTTCTACGAATCTGAGCAGTGGCTTTTAGATAAGCTTTAACTGCTCTTACTACATCCAAAGAATGCAATAACTTTTCCTCTACCGAGCTTGGTTTGGGGAAAAAAGAAGGAAGAACCACATCCTGGTTCAAGTGAAACCTCGATACCACCTTGGGAAGAAAGGCTGGGTGAGGGCGTAATACTACTCTGTCCTTATGGATAACCAGATATGGCTCTTTACAGGACATGGCGGCTAATTCCAACACTCTTCTAGCCGAGCATATGGCTACTAAAAATATAAATTTTCTGGTGAGTAGAACCAAGGAAATGTGCCGCAAAGGTTCAAATGGCTGCTTCTTCAGAACCGACAGAACCAAATTTAGATCCAATGGGCATATGGGAGCTTTAATCGGTGGAATAATACGAGTCACCCCTTGCATAAAGGATTTGACAAGTGAATGCATAGCCAGGGGCCTTTGAAATAGTATTGATAAGGCCGAAACCTGGCCCTTGATAGTACTTAAGGCAAACTTCCTGTCTACAGCCCACTGCAGGAAGTCCAGAATTCTGCCTATAACGTACTTACGTGGATGCCATTTTCTGGCCTTGCACCAAGTGATGTACGCCTTCCAAACTCTATAGTAGATCTGCCTGGATACAGGCTTCCTGGCATTGATTATAGTTGATACCACAGAGTTAGAGAGACCTCTCTTCTTTAGGATGTGGGATTCAATAGCCAGGCCGTTAAACTTAGAGTTAGTAAGGAAGGGTGGTATATCGGTCCTTGCGAAAGCAGGTCCGGACGACGTGGAAGGGTCCAAGGACTCCCCACAGACATTTTGATGATCTCCGCGTACCAGGCCCTTCGGGGCCACGCTGGAGCCACCAGGATCACCGGCTTCTTCTCCAACCTGACTCTGCAAAGGAGTCGAGGCAACAATTGTAGCGGAGGGAATGCATATATCAGTCTGAACTGATCCCAAGGGAACACCAGAGCATCCGAGCCGCAAGCGAGGGGATCCCTTGTCCGGGAGACAAATCTGTCCACCTTTGCGTTGAATCTGGATGCTAGCAGATCTACATCCGGTGTTCCCCACCGCTGACATATTGCTCGGAAGACCTCGGGATGAAGGGACCATTCCCCTGGGCATAACTGTTGGCGACTCAGAAAGTCCGCCTTCCAATTCTCCACCCCTGGAATGAAGACAGCTGATATACATGGGACATGCTTTTCTGCCCATTCCAGGATGTGACTTACTTCCCTCTGGGCTGCACGACTCCTGGTGCCTCCCTGATGATTGATATATGCCACTGCTGTGGCATTGTCTGATTGAATTCTGACAGGGGACCCTTGGAGTCTGGATGTCCAGGCTACTAGGGCATACCGGGCTGCTCGTATCTCTAAGAGATTGATGGGCAGGGTTTTTACTACATTTGACCATCTGCCCTGGAGAGACCATTGCTCCAGTACTGCCCCCCAGCCTATAAGGCTGGCATCTGTAGTGACGACCTTCCAAGATATCGGACTGAAGGGTTTTCCCTTCTGGAGATTCTGGGGCATCAACCACCAGCAGAGACTCTTCCGAACGGAAGGGGACAAAGCCATCGGGAAGTCTAGAGCCTGAATTTTTCCGTTCCAGGCTGACAATATGGCCCTCTGTAAATTCCTTGAGTGGAATTGGGCGTATGGCACAGCTTCGAATGATGCTACCATCTTTCCTAGCAGCCTCATGCACAGGCGTATGGACGGCTGTCTTTTTGCACAAAGCAGACCGACCAAGCCCCTCAAAGAGGATACCTTGTCTAGAGGTAAGAAAATCTTCCTCTGGTCTGAATCCAGCCGTAGCCCTAGATATACCAGGTTTTTCACTGGCTGTAGGGCTGACTTGTCCAGGTTGATGACCCAACCGTGAGATTCTAGATACTTGATTGTATTGACAATTACCACTTCTAGCTTGGCAACTGAGTGGTCCATCAACAACAGGTCGTCTAGGTATGCCATTATCGTTACACCTCGTGTTCTTAGATCGGCCAACAGTGGGGCCAGAATTTTTGTGAACACTCGTGGTGCTGTGGCCAGACCGAATGGTAAGGCTCTGAACTGAAAATGGCGCCCTTCTACTGCAAAGCGTAGAAATTTTTGATGACCTGGAAAGATGGGAACATGCAAGTAAGCATCTTTGATGTCGATCGAGGCTAACCATTCCTCCCTTTGTAGGGCAGCGGTGACCGATCGGATCGACTCCCTCCGGAAAGACCGGACGTTTAGAAATTTGTTTAGACTCTTTAGGTCCAATATGGGTCTTATGTCCCCGTTTGGCTTCGGGACTGTGAAAAGGTTTGAGTAGAAACCCAACCCACACTCTTCCATAGGAACCTCCATAATTACTCCTTGGAGCAATAGTTGTTCTAACGCCAATAGGAGAGACCCTCTTTTCAGAGGGTCTCTTGGCATGCCTGACCACATAAAATGGGAAGGAGGAGACTCTTTTAACTCCAACTTGTATCCCAGAGTTACTGCGGAGAGCACCCATCTGTCTTTGATCGTCTCCCGCCAGGTCTCTGCGAACAACTGAAGTCTTCCCCCCACCCGTTTGAGTGGGGGCAGCCCTTCATAGGCTTGACTTGGAGGCTGGTTTAGTACCCCTTCGGATCCAGGGTTTCTTATTACCCTGTGACTGTCCCTGATTTTTACCCCCTGAGTTTGACCGAGGAGGCCGTCGGAACTGCTTAGTAGCAGACGTCGCAGGGATAGGAGAGGTAGTCCTCTTAAAAGATGGACCCCTAGACCTCTTCTTACTCGGTAAGAAAGTACTTTTACCACTGGAAATCTTCTGGATATACTTATCCAGGTCCTCGCCAAAAAGGCGTTCCCCATGAAATGGGAAGCTAACTAAGAGCTTCTTACAGGGAGCTTCAGCAGACCAGTTTTTGAGCCACAGAAGCCTACGCATATGTACCAAAGACAGCGTGAGGCGGGAGGCCTGATGGATAGAATCCTTGATGGCGTCAACCGCAAAGCATAATGCTCTAGGCAGATCAGCCAGAGCCTGGGCCTGCTGGTCTGGCAAATCCCTCAGGACCATTTTCATTTGATCCTTTAAAGCTTGGCAGACCCCAATAGCTGCCACTGCTGGCTGTGTAACAGCCCCTGCTGTAGAAAAAGTAGATTTTAATAAAGATTCCAATTTTTTATCTACTGGATCTTTGAACATTTGAACATTATCTACTGGACATGTCAGTGATTTGTTCACAGAAGAGATGGCTGCATCCACCGTAGGAACATTCCATCTCTGGGTGAACTTTTCCTCCATGGGATAGATCACCGGAAATTTCTTAGGCGGAACAAATAGTTTATCAGGATGTTCCCAGTCCTGGTATATAAGTCCTTCCAATAATGGATGTATTGGAAAGGAGCAATTAACCTGGGGAGCTTTTAGCGACCCCAATGAGGAGACAGCAGTAGTTGATGGTTCAACAAGAGGCATTTTAAATGCAGATCGAACCATGTCAGTTAGGGTCTGGACCCACAATCTTTCAGTCTGTGATGCTGAAAATGGTTCATCTACTGTCGATTCCTCAAAAACAGAGTTAACCTCCTCCTGATCCCCTTCAGGTAGGTCGGTCCCTTCCTGGGACTGTTGCTCTGCCAACAGGCACTCTAATGGAGGTGATGGAGATCTGGCGCGCTTTCTTTCCTGTAGAGAAGAAGCGATCAATGCTGCCAATCTCTGCTCCAATCCCTCCAGAGTTGAGGAAAAAACCTCCTCTGTTATATATGCAGGAGCAGGTGGACTGAGGACAGCCGCAGTACCTGGCACTCCCGGGGGTTCCTTATGGGTATTAACCTCTGATTTCTCAGGGGAGGAGGGTGCAGATGACTGCTCCAGATCCTCAGAGCCCGATGGAGACCCCCTACACTTCCTGAGAGGTATATCTCGGAGTTTTTTAGGCGGCATATTCCTTAGTTCAAAGCTGAGGTATTCCAGCCGCAATACACCCCTTACTGAAATAGTCTAATGCAATCTGCTGCTATGTACATCAGTGGGTGTCTACTAATGCGTCTTTCTGGGGATGCCTGTATCAACCGCCCGCTGTAAGCCCCTATACCATGCTACCAGCTCCTTTTCATGCTCTGTGTCCATAGCAAGCAGCGTGGACTGAGTCCTTTTATCTTGCTGGGACGCCCGCACATGCACAGAAGCGCTGGGCGCACAGAGCGCGTCATCCGCCAGGCTCCGCCCACTTTTTGAAGCTAAATCTATAAAAAGAAAGCGCGCACGCGCGCGCACGCGTGCACGTGTGCGCTCTTGGCGCCCTGTAGGGAGAGGAGCCAGGGTCCCTGTTTCACCAGGACTCGGGGATGGAAGGAAACTACTTGGCAGCATGACAGAGGAATGCAGCTTCCCTGATAGAGAGCTCACTCATCTGCCTGGACTTTCACCATGGAAGGAATAGTCCCAAGAAAAAAAGACGTTCCACAGCGGCCTCTAGTGGACAAACACAGGTACCGCACTTTTGTCTTTTTTTTTTTTTTTTTTAAACCTCCTTTATGAAAAACATTTCCAGGTTTACAGTTTTTAAAATTCCTTTATGAAAAAACATTTCTAGGATTTCTTAGGCATATACAGCTATTAGCGGGAATACCTTTTAGGTAACAGGCAGAAAGACATATTAGGCTTGGGGGTCCCCTCAATAGAACCAAGTTCCTGAGGGGCCCCCACTTACCTTTTCCCCGCCGCAGGACTTTGTTTGGTCCACAGAAGCCCAAACTTCACCTTTCACGGCAGGCATTGTACTAGACCTTCAGGGACCGGGTTCCCAAGGATTCCACTCCCCTGGACCTGTATAGCACCCTGCACAGATAGCCTCTTGGTTTTGGGTATGACCAGAGCTCTGGATCCCAGGGTCCAGCCCTCCTAAGAGAGGCATTACAGACAAAACCTTGCTCTTCTCTGCAAGGCCCGGGTACCGACCGTTTAGCTTTGAAGCTTTTTTGGTCGGATCTGGAATAGCTTGCTAAGGCCCAGAGAACCTGTACACAAGCCCAGATGAATACATGTTAACCTTGGCCAACACCTTAGACACTGGCAAAAAACTGAGGTACTCCCAGATGGGAGGGGCTTATATAGGGGAGGGTACTTCCTGTTTCGGAAGTTGCCAGTGCCAGCACCTGAAGGTAATTCTATATAACCCACATAGTAATGACTATGCTGCTCTGTGTCCCGTGATGTATGAACAAGAAATAATGATTTGATCCCCTGCAGATTTTGTAAGTTTGCCCACTTACAAAGAAATGAAGGGTCTATAATTTTTATCATAGGTGTATTTTAAATGATACTGACAGAATATCAACAAAAAAATCCAGAAAACAAATACTATAAATTAAGTTGCAGTTCAGTGAGTAAAATAAGTATTTGATCCCCAAGCAAAACATGACTTCATGCTTGGTAGAAAAACCCTTGTTGGTAAGACGTTGCTTTTAGTTGATGACGAGGTTTGCACACATCTCAGGAGGGATTTTGGTCCACTCTTTACAGATCTTCTCTAAATCCTTAAGGTTTTTTGCCTGTCGCTTGGCAACTCAAAGTTTCTAAAGGATTAAGGTCTGGAGACCGACTAGGCCACTCCAAGACTTTAATGTGCTTCTTCTTGAGCCACTCCTTTGGTATGTTTTGGGTCATTGACATGGTGGAAGACCCATCCACGACCCATCTTTAGTGTTCTGGCTGAGGAAAGAAGGTTCTAATCCAAGATTTTACAATACATGGCCCCGTCCATTAGTCCCTCAAGTCAGCCTGCACTTTTAGCAGAGAAACCGCCCTAAAGCATCATGTTTCCACCTCTGTGCTTGACTGTAGGGATGGTGTTCTTAGGGTCATACTCAGCGTTTTTTTTCCTCCAAACACGGCGAGTCGAGTTAATGCCAAAGAGCTCAATTTTGGTATCATCTGACCACAGCACTTTCTCCCAATCCTCTGAATCATTTAGATGTTCATTGGCATGACTGTTAATGTGCCTTCTTGATGAGGGGGACTCGCCGTGTTTTGGAGGAAGAACAATGCTGACTATGACCCTAGGAACACAATCCCTACAGTCCAGCATGGAGGTGAAGGGCCAATGGACAGGGCCATATATTGTAAAGTCTTGGATGAGAACCTTATTCCCTCAGCCAGAACACTGAAGATGGGTCATGGATGGGTCTTTCATTATGACAATGACTCAAAACATACCGCCAAGGCAACAAAGGAATGGCTCAAGAAGAAGCACATTAAGGTCATGGAGTGGCCTAGCTAGTCTCCAGACCTTACTCTTATAGAAAATTTATGGAGGGAGCTAAAACCTTGAGTTGCCAAGCAACAGCCAAGAAACCTTAAGGATTTAGAGAAGATCTGTAAAGGAGAGAATCAAAATCCCTCCTTTTAGATGTGTGCAAACCTGGTCACTAACTACAAGAAACGTCTTACCTCTGTGCTTGCCAACAAGGGTTTCTCCACCAAGTACTAAGTCATGTTTTGCCTGGGGATCAAATACTTATTTTACTCACTGAGCTGCAACTCAATTGATAACATTTATATCATGTGTTTTTATTGGATTTTTGGTTAATATTCTGTCTCTATCATTTAAAATACACCTATGATAAAAATGATAGACCCTTCATTTCTTTGTAAGTGGGCAAACTTACAAAATCTGCAGGGTATCAAATTATTTTCCCCACTGTATGTGTGTGTATATGTATGTATGTATGTATGTGTATATATGTGTGTATATATATATATATATATATATATATATAATATACACACACTGCTCAAAAAAATTAAAGCAACACTTATGAATCAGAACTCCTGGGATATTGATCTGGTTAGTTAAGTAGCAGAGGGGGTTGTCAATCAGTTTCAGCTACTTTGCTGTTAATTGAAATTGACAACAGGAGCACTAGATGGGCAACAATGAGACGACCTCCAAAACAGGATCGTTTTTTCAGGTGGAGGTGTCTGCCATTTTTTTTCCCTACTCATCTTTTCTGTTTTTCACTAGTTTTGCATTTGGCTATGGTCAGTGTCACTACTGGTAGCACAAGGCTATACTTGAACCCTATAAAAGTTGCACAGGCAGTCCAACTCCTCCATGATGGCACATCAATACGTGTCATTGCCAGAAGGTTTGCCATGTCTCCCAGCACAGTCTCAAGAGCATGGAGGAGATTCCAGGAGACAGGCAGTTGCTCTAGGAGAGCTGAACTGAGCCATAGAAGGTCCTTAACCCATCAGCGGGACCGTTATCTGCTCCTTTGTGCAAGGAGGAACAGGATGAGCACTGCCAGAGCCCTACAAAATGACCTCCAGCAGGCCACTGGTGTGAATATCTCTGACCAAACAATCAGAAACAGACTTCATGGGGGTGGCCTGAGGGCCCGACGTCCTCTAGTGTACTCTGTGCTGACTGCCGGACACTGTGGAGCTCGATTAGCATTTTCCATTGAACACCAGAATTAGCAGGTCCGCTTTTCACAGATGAGAGCAGGTTCACCCTGAGCATATGTGACAGACATGAAAGGGTCTGGAGAAGCCGTGGAGAACTTTATGCTGCCTGTAACATCATTCAGCATGACCGGTTTGGTGGTGGGTCAGTGATGGTCTGGGGAGGCATATCCATGGAGGGACGCACAGACCTCTACAGGCTACACAATGGCACCCCGATTTCCATTAGGTATCGGGATGAAATCCATGGACCCATTGTCAGACCCTACGTTGGTGCAGTGGGTCCTGGGTTCCTCCTGGTGCACGACAATGCCTAACCACATGTGGCGAGAGCATGCAGCCAGTTCCTGGAGGATAAAGAAATTGATACCTTTGAATGGCCCCCACGCTCACCTGACCTAAATCCAAAAGAACACCTCTGGGACATTATGTTTCGGTCCATCCGGAGACGCCAGGTTGCACCTCAGTCTGTTCAGGAGCTCAGTGATGCTCTGGTCCAGATCTCGGAGGAAATACCCCAGGACACGATCCATCGTCTCATTAGGAGCATGCCCTGATGTTGTCAGGCATGCATACAAGCACTTGGGGGTCATACAAACTACTGAGGACCATTTTGAGTTGTTGCAATTAAATTTTAGCAAAATGTACTAGCTTGCTGCATAATTTTTTCACTTTGATTTTCAGGGTGTCTTTGAATTCAGCCCTCTGTAGGTGGATAATTTTAATTTCCATCAAAGGATGTGCCATCCTTTCATTCCTAATACATTACCCAGTCCATATCAGTATAGATATCCAGCATGAGATTTTGCTCCGTTGAGATCTGATGTGTTTTCAAAGTGATCCTTGAATTTTTTGGAGCAGTGTATATATAAACACTGCGGTCAGAAGATAGCACTGTTCATCTACAGACTTAAAAAAAAGTTACTTTAATCAGTGGATCCTTCAGCCTGCATGTGATCTCTTTGTCTTCGCTGAAATAGTGATCACATGATTTGGAAGCACTCTGGTTGTTGATTCTCAGTGTTCACTAGGCTGTCACAGATTGAATTGAAAACTAGTAGCTGCAAGAAGGTGGAGCATTGTGTAGGGAAATTGTATGTTAGTGTTCTTTGTTTAAAATGTAATTTCAAAATGTAATAAGTGAAGTTGTAAAATTACAGACCTAGCAAAATATCTATTTAGTGCACATCCACCTGCTTTTTATTTGAATAAAGGGGTTGCAATGGTTTTATATAATCCCAGTCAGATGTGACAGTTTTGCAAATGCGGTGTCAGATTTATCATTGTACTTGCATTTAGCTTTCACTTGAAACTTGTGCACACCTACGAATTCGGCAGAGGCATGATTTAAATTGGTGAAGTCCCAAGAAGCTCCTGAGTTGGCATTTTAAGAAAAGTCTTTTAGTAAATCTGTCTAACAATTGTCCTTGTTTGTATTGTTTTTATATGTGGTAAAGTTGGTTGGCAAATCTTTATACAATGAAGGGTGGGGGATCTTGTAAATTACAAAAATATGGCACTATCTTTAACATTGTAACAATTACAGCATTTTATAAACCATATGTACCCTCAACAATCAAGGGTAAGAATAGGAATTTTAATGTGCCCAAAATACATGAAAAGAAAAAAACACAAAAAATACCAATTGTATTAGTACATTAAAAATTGAGTTCCCATATATATAAAAACAACGTTCAACAGCTGCATGGATATATGTACAATTGAATACAGTGGAACCTCGGATTGCGAGTAACGTGGTTAACGAGCGTTTCGCAATACGAGCACTGTATTTAAAAAAATCCTAACTTGGTTTTGTTGTCTCGCAAAACGTTTAGGATTCAGGCCAAAATGGTGTGCAGTACCGTGTTTGGCCTGAGGTGGGGGGGCGTCGGAGCCGAATGGAAATCCCTGTAAAGACTCGGAAAGTCCCGGAAATACTCCGTTCCCGAGCCTTTCCGAGGTTTGCCAAGGTCAGCTGAGGTGTCCTCGGACCTTTCCGGCCGTTTCCGAGGCCCTCTGGCGCCCCCCACCTCTGGCCGCATGCGGTATTGCATCGCATTGAAGTCAATGCGGTACAAATTATTTTTGTTTCCATTGACTTCAATGGGGAAACTCGCTTTGACATACGAGTGCTTTGGATTACAAGCATTCTCATGGAACGGGTTATGCTCGTAATCCGAGGTTCCAATGTACATGAAAGTGAAGAAACAATGGATTGGCATATTTTGCCCGATGAGGGCTTCCTCAGGATCCACTTCGTCTTTTGATCTGTACAACAATGCGGCTGGTGAATAATGCAAAAAAACCATTATAATACAGAAAGCAATGACAGGAAAAAAAAGAAAAAGGAGAAACAATATTCATTAATAATCCCAAAATGAACACCAGAAGCACAAAAGTTGATATTAAGGGGGGACATAACGAGCGGAAAAGGAAACACGCCAGCAGCCCCTCATCACGTATCCAGCCAAAAAGGATTTCTTTATTTTTTGGTTGGCAAATCTGCCTAAGGCCCCTTTCACACGGACGGTCCGCTCAGGTCCGCCTGTCAGTTTTTTAGGCGGACCTGAACGGATGCTCCATGTAGCCCTACGGAGCCACGGATCTCAGCGGTGACATGTCCGCTGACATCCGACCCACTCCGCTCCGCCAAAGTGTGACGGAGGAAAACCCTATTTTTCCATCCGTCGGTGGAGTGGATCGGATGAACACGGACAGACGGTCCGTGTTCATCCGATCCCCCCATAGGGGAGAGCGGTGCTCTGACAGGGCGGTCCCTGCACAGTGTGCGGGGACCGCCCAGTCATCCGCCGGCTCAGCAGGGATCAACGGAGCGATCCCCGCTGAGCAAGCGGAGCTTCACGGGGTGGATCTTCACGGATCTGTCCCGTGTGAAAGAGCCCTTAAGGTGTTTAAACCTAATATAAAGGTTTATTACATTCACTTTGGCCATTCTTGACTACATTGGAAGTAATAGGCTATATATACACAGTATATACAGTTAGGTCCATATATATTTGGACATGGGCACAATTTTTACACTTTTGGCGCTGTCTGCCACCAGAATATCATTAAAACAAAACAATCCAAATGCATTTGAAGTGCAGACTTTCAGCATTATTTCAAGGAGTTGAACATGGATATCAAGTACAAATTTTAGGAACTGCAACCATTTTTATACACAGTCCCGTCCCCCCCCTCCCATTTTCAGGGGCTCAAATGTAATTGGACAAATGAATATAGTCATAAATAAAATGTTATTTTTTATATTCTGTTGAGAATTCTTTACTGGCAATGACTGCCTCAAGTCTGGAACCCATATTACCAACGACTGGGTTTCCTCCTTTCTGATGCTTTGCGGGGCTCTAGCTGCAGCTGTTTTCAGTTGTTCTTTGTTTGTGGGTCTTTCTGTCTTTAGTTTTGCCTTCAGCAAGTGAAATGCATGCTCAATTGGGTTGAGATCAGGTGATTGACTCGGACATTGCAGAATATTCCACTTCTTTTCCTTCAAAAGCTCCAGGGTTGCTTTTGTAGTGTGTTTTGGATCATTGTCCATCTGTACTGTGAAGAGCCGTTCAATCAACTTTGCTGCATTTGGCTGAATCTCGGCTGGTGGTATATCTCTAAACACTGCACGGTTCATCCGGCTGCTTCTGTCATCTGTCACATCTTCATTAAACACCAATGACCCAGTGCCACTGGAAGCCATGCATGCCCATGCCATCACACCTCCTCCACCATGTTTTACAGATGACGTTGTGTGCTTTGGATCATGAGCTGTTCCAAGCCTTCTCCACACTTTTTTTCTCATCATTCTGGTACAGATTAATCTTATTTTCATCTGTCCAAAGAATGCTTTTCCAGAACTGGTCTGGCTTTTTTAGATGTTTTTTGGCAAAGTCTAATCTGGCTTTGCTATTCTGCAGACTTCTGAATGGTTTGCACCTTGTGGTGAACCCTCTGTATTTGCTTTTGTGAAGTCTTCTCTTGATTGTAGACTTTGACAATGATACGCCCACCTCCTGGAAAATGTCCTTTACTTGTCTGGATGTTGTGAATGGGTTTTTCTTTACCATAGAGAGGATTCTGCAATCATCCACCACTGTTGTCTTCCTTGGACGTTCAGGCCTTTATATGTTGCGGAGCGCATTAGTGCGTTCTTTAGTCCTCAGAATGTACCAAGCCGTTGATTTGGCCACTCCTAATATTGCTGCGATCTCTCTGATGGATTTGTTTCATTTTTGAAGCCTTACAATGGCATGTTTCACTTGCATTGACCGTTCCTTTGAACACATGATGTAAGTTCACAGCAATAGACCAAATGCAAATACCACACTTAGAATCAACTCCAGACCCTTTACCTGCTTAATTGATGAAGAACTAACGAAGGAGTAGCCCACACCTGGCCATAAAGCAGCTTTTGATTCAATTGTCCAATTACTTTTGGTCCCTTGAAAAAGAGGGATGGCTATTCTTAAGAGCTGTTTACTTAACCCTTCCTCCGATTTGGATGTACATGCCCTCAAATATACTTGAGAGTGTGTGCACTTTCAGCCCATATCCAGTATATAACTATAGCTTGAATATGTTTTTGTAAATACCTGAAAAAAACTAAAATTGTGCCTGTGTCCAAATATATATATGGACCTAACATATATATATATATATTGTGACAGCAGGAAGGTAAAGTCACCTGGTTGCATCCAGGGGGGTAGATATATTTCGCCCAGATTCAGGCTTTACGCCGATTTATACAGCTAGGTGGAGAGTTGTATAAGCCCAGCTGAGACTAGTGGGCTCATGGATGACTCATACCTCTAGGGAGAGGGCTGGGCGTCGTGCAGGCAGGGAGTTGATGAGGCCAGCTGAAGCCTGTCAGTTCGTTTAAGGCCTCTATAAAAACTCCCAGATTCATTAGATGTTAGCTCATGCCTGGAAGCAGACCTGTGTGGACTGTCTAGGGAGAGTGACCCCCCTGTGCGGTGAGAGAAAGCCTGTGTGGCTATATTTTGCTTGGACATTTAAAACCAGGGACTAGGACAGCACTAGGCTGATCCCAGTTGTTAGTTAGGAAACCTGTATGTTTAGTCAGAGGTCAAGTTGACCAGGATTTATTTTGTTTGTTTCTTTTGCTTTGCTGTGTTTTTGTCACTGTAAATAGAAAATAAACGGCACCTTTTTGATTTTGAAAACCACAACCTCCGTCTGCTGAGCCTGTTTTTGTGTGGGGAGCCCATCCCGGGGGTCACACACACCCGCTGCCGAGCTAACCCCCTCACAGTTGGTGGAGAATGCGGGCAGTTTTTTTTTAAGCCAGCATGGAGGAGATACTGAAACAGCTGGCTCTAGCAAATGCCAATCAACAGCAGACAAATGCAGGTTTGCAAAAGAGCCTTGCAGCTCAACAACAGAACTTCGCAGCCCAGCAGCAAGCTCATCAACAGAGCCTTGCAGCCCAGCAGCAAGCTCACCAACAGAGTCTGGAAGCTCAGCAACAAGCCCAGCAACGATCTGAGGCCCGCTTCATAGACCTATTACAGAAGCAAGAGCAGAGACTACAACAAATGGAAGCAGTAATGCAGCAACGTCCGCAGACCAGTGAGGAAAGCCGTCCCACTAATACCGCGTCCTTTGGGGTGAGTCGTTTATTGACAAAAATGACTGGAGAGGATGATCCAGAGGTATTTTTGACCACGTTTGAAAGGACTGCTGAAAGAGAAAAGTGGCCTGAGGAGCAGTGGGCTGGACTGGTGGCTCCTCTGTTAACGGGTGAATCGCAGAAAGCTTACTATGACCTAGAGCCTGACCAAGCAAAAGACTATGTGATGCTAAAAGCTGAAATATTGGCAAGGCTGGGTGTCACCCTGGCTGTCCGGGCTCAGCGTGTGCATAACTGGACTTTCCAGCTTGGAAAACCCCCCAGGTCTCAAATGTATGATCTCATTCACCTGAGCAGAAAGTGGCTACAGCCAGAGACTTTGTCCGCACCAAAGATTGTGGAACGTGTTGTAATGGATCGGTTTTTGAGAGCTCTTCCTACTGCCATCCAAAAGTGGGTAAGCCATGGAGACCCAGAGACGGCCGATGGTCTTGTGGATCGTGTGGAGAAATACTTGGCTACAGAGAACCTGACGGCCTCTTCCAGAGACACTCGGACTTTCCACCCTAAGACCAGACCATCCCCAGGGGCGGATAAGATGATTCCAAGGGGTAAGGGTGGAGAGAGTGAGAGGGTGGGAGCTCTACCCCAAGTTTGGCGAGAACAGCCTGGGAAATCAGCGGCTCAAGAGGCGGCAAGAAGGATCATTTGCTACCGCTGCCGGCAAGCGGGACATATTGCAGCAAATTGCCCGGTTTTGGAGGAACCCATGCAGTGTGACTTTCTGACGGGCAGACGTCAGTCGCTGTGTGCGACAGTCGCATGCACTGCCATTCGGGGAACTGAGAAACATTTATGCAAAATGTGTATTAATGGTAGAAATGTTGTGGTATTGCTGGATTCAGGTAGCCTTGTGACCCTGATAAAGGCTGAATTAGTTAAAACAGAGGTCTCTGGGAATAGCAAGGTAGCTGTTATTTGTGTGCATGGGGACACCCGAGAGTATCCAGTGACTACAGTGTGTTTCGAGACCCCCAAAGGTACCCTTTCTCATCCAGTGGGCTTAGTGTCTCAGTTACCGCATGACGCCATTGTGGGAAGGGATTTTCCGAAGTTCTGGGAACTGTGGGATGATCCTGAGCCCCCCACTGGTGCCCCTATGTACCAGGAATATGATAGCCAGAACTCCTCTGAGAGTGGTGAGGACTCTCCCGAATTTCCCTTGTCAGTATTGGCAGGGGAGACTCAAGAAACTGGAGAGGAGCCCACCTCCTCAGACGAAAACCTACCGTCTGTGGAGTTTTCTGATCTTGAGGTTCACAGGGAAAACTTTGCCACAGAACAGTTGAAAGACCCCGCCCTAATAAAGGCACGGGAAAACGTAGTGAAAATAGATGGCGAGTTAGTGAACCCAGATAATACCTGCACTTACCCATACTTCAGCGTAGAGAAGGACCTACTGTATCGGGTGGCAAAAAGGGCAGAAGAAACCGTTGAGCAGCTTGTGGTGCCCAAACCTTACAGGAAGTTGGTGTTGGAGTTGGCCCATGGGCACATTCTTGGAGGTCATCTGGGGACAGAGAAAACCCGAGAGAGGGTATTACAGAGATTCTATTGGCCTGGGGTGATGAAGGACATAGAAAATTATTGTTCCTCCTGCCCTGTGTGTCAGAGGTCGGCCCCGATGCCACACTTCCGTAGCCCGCTGGTCCCTCTACCCATCATTGAGGTCCCGTTTGAGAGAATCGCAATGGATTTGGTAGGTCCTATAATCAAGTCCGCTAGGGGGCACCAGTACATATTGGTTATAATGGACTATGCCACCCGTTATCCAGAAGCGATCCCTCTCAGAAATACCTCGGCCAAAACCATAGCCAAAGAGCTATCTCTTGTTTTTAGCCGGGTGGGTATTTGTAAAGAACTGCTTACGGACCAAGGTACACCCTTTATGTCCCGGGTTATGAAGGAGCTGTGTAAATTGTTCAAAGTGACGCAATTACGTACATCTGTGTATCACCCCCAAACCGATGGGCTGGTTGAAAGATTCAACAAAACCCTAAAACAAATGTTGAAGAAAGTGGTGGATAGGGATGGAAAGGATTGGGACTGTCTACTTCCTTATTTGATGTTTGCTATTAGGGAGGTGCCCCAATCCTCTACGGGATTCTCCCCCTTTGAGTTACTGTATGGGAGACACCCAAGAGGGCTGTTGGATATTGCCAAGGAAACTTGGGAAAGTGAGAGTTCTCCCCACAGGAGTGTGATTGAGCATGTCGCCCTGATGCAAGATCGAATTGCACAGGTAATGCCCATCGTGAAGGAACATTTGGCCCAAGCGCAGTTGGCACAGCAGAGAGTGTACAACCGTGGAGCCAAGACCCGTACCTTTTCCCCGGGGGATAGGATATTGGTACTTGTCCCTACGGTTGAAAGTAAATTCCTTGCCAAATGGCAAGGCCCCTACGAGATAATGGAAAAAGTGAGCGAAGTGAATTACAAGGTCAGACAACCAGGAAGGCGAAAGCCCGAACAGATCTATCACGTTAATCTGTTGAAAGCCTGGAGGGATAGAGAGTCCCTAGTCGCAGACACTTGGTCACCAGCTCAAACTGGTTGCGTGATTCCTGAGGTTGGAATCGCAGCCACCTTGTCACAACCCCAACAACAGGAGGTTAAGGAGTTTGTGCTTCGCAACAAGGAGGTATTCTCTGAGCTGCCGGGACAAACATCTGGGGTAGAGCATGACATTATTACCCCGCCCGGTGAAAGGGTGAAGTTAAAACCCTATCGGATCCCAGAGGCCCGACGGGAGGCAATACGGGAGGAAGTACAGAAAATGCTGAACTTAGGGGTGATAGAGGAGTCCCAAAGTGATTGGTCTAGTCCCATTGTGTTGGTGCCTAAACCGGATGGGAGCTGGCGATTTTGTAACGATTTTCGTCAGTTGAACAAAGTTACAAAATTTGACACCTACCCCATGCCACGTATAGATGAGTTGATCGACCGGCTGGGAACAGCCCGATACATGACGACTCTTGACCTCACAAAAGGGTATTGGCAAATCCCCCTGGCCAAGTCAGCCAAAGAGAAAACCGCATTTGTAACCCCAGACGGGGCGTTCCAATATAAAAGAATGCCGTTCGGGTTACAGAATGCGCCGGCCACATTCCAGCGGAAAATGGACCAGATGCTGAGGCCCCATCGGAAGTATGCTGCGGCTTACCTGGATGACGTAATTATCCATAGCACAGATTGGGCCTCACATCTGCCAAAAGTGCAAGCAGTCCTGGACTCTGTTCGGGAAGCAGGGTTTACGGCTAACCCCAAGAAGTGTACCATTGGGCAGGAGGAGGCCAAATATCTTGGGTACACCATTGGGAGGGGAGTAATAAAACCCCAACTCAACAAAGTCGAGGCCATCCAGAGTTGGCCACGTCCCAACAGCAAGAAGCAGGTACGAGCCTTTCTGGGAATCGCTGGGTATTATCGGCGATTCATTCCCCACTTTGCTTCTAAGGCTGTGCCCCTAACCAACCTGACGAAGGGGAAAGGGTCGGTCATGATTAAATGGACCCCCGAGGCTGAGGCAGCATTCCAATTCTTGAAACAAGCCTTATGTAGCCAGCCAGTGTTGTACTCACCCGACTTCTCTAAAGACTTTGTCGTACAAAGTGATGCGTCAGATGTGGGGTTAGGAGCAGTATTGTCCCAGGTCTGGAACGGGGAAGAGCACCCAGTCATTTACCTCAGCAGGAAGTTGAAGTCCCATGAGGTAAATTACGCCACCGTTGAAAAGGAGTGTTTAGCGGTGAAGTGGGCTCTAGATTCCCTTCGGTACTACCTGCTAGGTAGGCACTTTGACATGGTTACGGATCACGCTCCGTTAAAGTGGATGGCTCAAAACAAGGAAACAAATAGAAGAGTGAATAGGTGGTTCCTGGCCCTCCAGGAATTCAACTTCACAGTAAAGCATCGCCCTGGCGTTCAAATGGGGAATGTGGATGCTTTGTCTCGAGTACATGAATGCCTGATTGCTGGTGTTCCAACCCCGAGGTTAAAACAAGAGGGGGGGGTATGTGACAGCAGGAAGGTAAAGTCACCTGGTTGCATCCAGGGGGGTAGATATATTTCGCCCAGATTCAGGCTTTACGCCGATTTATACAGCTAGGTGGAGAGTTGTATAAGCCCAGCTGAGACTAGTGGGCTCATGGATGACTCATACCTCTAGGGAGAGGGCTGGGCGTCGTGCAGGCAGGGAGTTGATGAGGCCAGCTGAAGCCTGTCAGTTCGTTTAAGGCCTCTATAAAAACTCCCAGATTCATTAGATGTTAGCTCATGCCTGGAAGCAGACCTGTGTGGACTGTCTAGGGAGAGTGACCCCCCTGTGCGGTGAGAGAAAGCCTGTGTGGCTATATTTTGCTTGGACATTTAAAACCAGGGACTAGGACAGCACTAGGCTGATCCCAGTTGTTAGTTAGGAAACCTGTATGTTTAGTCAGAGGTCAAGTTGACCAGGATTTATTTTGTTTGTTTCTTTTGCTTTGCTGTGTTTTTGTCACTGTAAATAGAAAATAAACGGCACCTTTTTGATTTTGAAAACCACAACCTCCGTCTGCTGAGCCTGTTTTTGTGTGGGGAGCCCATCCCGGGGGTCACACACACCCGCTGCCGAGCTAACCCCCTCACAATATATATATATATATATATATATATATATATGTGTATGTATGTATACACACACATACAGAGAGAGATTTTTTTTCTCTTTGTACTTGTGTAGTTTCCATCAAAGTTGATTCAGCAGCACCCATATAAATACATCAGTAGAGGACCTTACCATTTAATTTATGGAAATCTTAAAAAAAATAGATGATTGTTACACAGAATAATGCATGGAAAAATATTTAACTTGATGACAATGAATCAGAAGGATATTTAACAGTTTCTACTGGCCTTTCAAAGCTTGTCATGTACTGCCTTCAGGAATAAAATGTTGTTTAGTATACGACCAGTTCACAGTCGGTTTGACTGCATGCCTCCTGCAGTCTTTTTTTTTTCTTGCCTTTACAACAACACAATGGGGTCATGGTAAAGTTCTCAGTTTCCCTGCCGAGTGGACTAAGAGAGCCTCAAGCAAAGCCAGTAGCATTTCATGCTTGGGACTGTCAAATTGCACAGTTCATTGAAAAAGAAATGTAAAGGAATTGATCACAAACTCTTAAGTCCTGAAAGGCCCGGCTGGTGGCAAAGAAATTGAACTCAGGGGCTGCCTGTGTTGACTCTTTTAATTTTCTGCTGTTATGACAGTGAATCCCAAATGGACCAGATCCATGCCAGAAACTTTTACTTAGACAAGTAAATAACTGCTTTAAAATGTGAAGTGCATAAGAAAGAAGGCTGCAAAGAAAGCTGCAGATTGTTCTATCATCTGTTATGAATTGTAGTATAACTTGACATTTTCTTTTCTGTCAGCTTATATGGAAGCCCATATAAATTGAAAATTAACAAATAAAGCATTCATTTATGAGTTTACATAATTGACACTAATACATCATTTAAAATGATTAACTGACAAAATCCTTAGACCACTGGTGCACAACATAGGACCCAAGAGCCATGCGCAGCCATCGTGCCCCAGAAAGTCCATAGTGGGACTATGTAAAGGTAATACCGTATATACTCGAGTATAAGCCGACCCGAATATAAGCCAAGGCACCTAATTTTACCAAGAAAAACTGGGAAAACTTATTGACTCGAGTATAAGCCTAGGGTGTCCATCTGCATGCCTCACTTTGCCAATGTGCATGCCTCACTGTGCCAGTGCCTAGACTGACGTTTAACATGGGAGTCTATGGAAGGGGTGCCCGGCTTTGAAAAATCGATGCTCCCCAGCCGTAGGTCCCTAAGACAACAAACTTTGCACACCTATAGAGGAGAAATAAGGCTATATGTGTGCCAAGTTTCAGGGCCAGAGGACCTACGACCGTCCGGTACCGGGTCCCCAAAATCACCGGAGAAATTACCGTTTGACATGGGAGTCTATGGAAGGGGTGCCCGGACTTGAAAAATCGGTGCTCCCCGGCCGTAGGTCCCCCGGAAAAACAAACTTTGCACACTTGTAGAGGAAGACTGGGGCTACATGTGTGCCAAGTTTGGGGTCCAGGGGACCTACGGCCGGCCAGTACCGGGTCCCCAAAATCCGGAAGATCAGAAGCAAAAAGGTGACTCGAGTATAAGCCAAGGGGGGCATTTTCAGCCCAAAAAAATGAGCTGAAAAACTTGGCTTATACTCGAGTATATACGGTATATATATTTTTTTTTAAATAACAAACCTGTTATGCTTATTTGCTCTGTGCAATGGCTTTGCACAGATCAGCCCAAATTTTCCTCTTCTGGGGTCCCCCACCGCCACTCCTTGCTCTCTCCCCATCCCCTCCAAGGGCTTTCATAGCAAACTGCTTGTTGTGGGGGCACTCGTGGGTGCTGATTTCCAAGCTGGGCTCTGACACACATAGTGTGGCTTGGCCCTGCCCTCTCTCTCCTCACAGGCTGTGATTGACAGCAGCAGGAGCCAGTGGCTCCCGCTGCTGCCTCCATGTCCTGTGAGGAGAGAAGGGAGACACTGTTCTTGGGCACAGCGTTGGATTGAGATCAGGCTCAGGTAAGTATTGTGGGGGGGGGGATTTTTGCCTTGAAGCAAAGGATGCATTAATGCATTAAGGTGAAAAAACTTTCTGCCTTTACAACCACTTTAATTTATAAAGTAAGTTTAAAACCCAGTGTTTTCTTTCTGTCTTTCGTAACATGTCTAGAGTCCCTGATTGTCTTCTACAGCATGACTCCAATCTCCAACCCTTTTTGAAGCACAGTGTTTGATCATTTCAGTTTTTGACATTCTCTGGTGTTACATATGATGAACTTAATATGCCTCCCCCTTTGTTACATACAGGACCATCTTTGAGGATTACTCACTTAGGCATCTTTTTCCTATTTTATCAAGGTTCTTTTGTATATAGAAAGAGTGTCCTGAAAAGACAGGCCTTCTTTACATTGTAACAAGATTAGTACTCACAATTCTGTCAAGAATTTTTTTAAGGTACTTACTCTCAGCCCTTGTTTGGTGTAGAAATTCTCCATGTCATCCAGAATAATATATGTTTAAAGTGACCCTGTCAGCATAGGATTACTTGACGGTAAAACATTCACTGCTTGCTATCCTCTGCAATTACTTATTTCTGTGAATAACCTGCTCCTCCATGGTTTGCTTAGACTTCTTCCACCAACTTCTAGTACGTCACTATAGGAATTATGATCTAGGAGAAGGAACCATGGTAAGTGGTGGGGAAAGCAAGTTTTCCACCCATCTGACCTGCCAAATACTCACAGAGGGAAGTGAGCAATGTAGCGGCAGCTTTTCAAAAAAACAGACCATCTGAAAGATAAGTATATACAGGCTTCATTTTCCAGGTATGTTTTACATATAAGTGACCTTGTGTTGACGGTAATTTTAAGACGGCTGTCAGGCTCTCTTTAGTTCTGCAAAGCTTGGAGCAAGTGCAGCGGTGTTCTCTAGTTCAGAAGTCTCCAAACTGTGGCCCGTGGGCCAGATGGGGCCCTTTCCTAGCCTTTATCTGGCCCTTTACCTCACAACATTTGGGCAAAATTCCTACCATGGACACCAATGATAGAGTGCTATTTCTCCCACTAACACCAACAATGGGGCACTATTCCTCCTGCTGATACAAACAATGGGGCACTATTCCTCCAGCTGATACCAGTGATGTGGCACTATTTGTTTTGCCGATACCAATGATGGAGCACAATCCTCCTTGCTGATACAAATGATGCAGGACTATTCCTTTCACTGATACCAACGATGGGGCACTATTCCTCCCACTGATACTAATAATGAGACAATATTATTACCAGGGATGGGGCCTATTCTTCCAAAAAATACCATTAATAGGACACTTACAGTCAGGTCCATAAATATTGGGACATCGTCACAATTCTAATCTTTTGGGCTCTATACACCACCACAATGGATGTGAAATGAAACAAACACGATGTGCTTTAACTGCAGACTTTCAGCTTTAATTTGAGGGTATTTACATCCAAATCAGGTGAACGGTGTAGGAATTACAACAGTTTGAATATATGTGCCTCCCACTTTTTAAGGGACCAAAAGTAATGGGACAATTGGCTGTTCAGCTGTTCTATGGCCAGGTGTGTGTTATTCCCTCATTATCCCATTTACAAGGAGCAGGTAAAAGGTCCAGAGTTCATTTCAAGTGTGCTATTTGCATTTGGAATCTGTTGCTGTCAACTCTCAATATGAGATCCAAAGAGCTGTCACTATCAGTGAAGCAAGCCATCATTAGGCTGAAAAAAACAAAGCAAACCCATCAGAGAGATGGCAAAACATTGGGTGTGGCCAAATCAACTGTTTGGAACATCCTTAAAAAGAAAGAACGCAACGTTGAGCTCAGCAACACCAAAAGACCCAGAAGACCACGGAAAACAACTGTGGTGGATGACCGAAGTATTCTTTCCCTGGTGAAGAAAACACCCTTCACAAAAGTTGACCAGATCAAGAACACTCTCCAGGAGGTAGGTGTATGTGTGTCAAAGTCAACAATCAAGAGAAGACTTCACCAGAGTGAATACAGAGGGTTCACCACAAGATGTAAACCATTGGTGAGCCTCAAACAGGAAGGCCAGATTAGAGTTTGCCAAACAACATCTTAAAAAGCCTTCACAGTTCTGGAACAACATCCTATGGACAGATGAGACCAAGATCAACTTGTACCAGAGTGATGGGAAGAGTATGGAGAAGGAAAGGAACTGCTCATGATCCAAAGCATACCACCTCATCAGTGAAGCATAGTGGTGGTAGTGTCATGGCGTGGGCATGTATGGCTGCCAATGGAACTGGTTCTCTTGTATTTATTGATGATGTGACTGCTGACAAAAGCAGCAGGATGAATTCTGAAGTGTTTTGGGCAATATTATCTGCTCATATTCAGCCAAATGCTTCAGAACTCATTGGACGGCGCTTCACAGTACAGATGGACAATGAACCGAAGCATACTGCGAAAGTTTTTTAAGGGAAAGAAGTGGAATGTTATGCAATGGCCAAGTCAATCACCTGACCTGAATCCCATTGAGCATGCATTTCACTTGCTGAAGACAAAACTGAAGGGAAAATGCCCCAAGAACAAGCAGGAACTGAAGACAGTTGCAGTAGAGGCCTGGCAGAGCATCACTAGGGATGAAACCCAGCGTCTGGTGATGTCTATGCGTTCCAGACTTCAGGCTGAAATTGACTGCAAAGGATTTGCAACCAAGTATTAAAAAGTGAAAGTTTGATTTATGATTGTTAATCTGTCCTATTACTTTTGGTCCCTTAAAAAGTGAGAGGCACATATACAAACTGTTGTAATTCCTACACCGTTCACCTGATTTGGATGTAAATATCCTCAAATTGAAGATGAAAGTCTGCAGTTAAAGCACATCTTGTTTGTTTCATTTCAAATCCATTGTGGTGGTGCATAGAGCCAAACAGATTAGAATTGTGTCGATGTCCCAATATTTATGTACCTGACTGTATCTTCCTCTTACTGACCACAAGTGATATGTGTTTTTTTACTCCCACTGACCAATTACCCTGAAGAATTGTTTTTCTCCCACTGAAACAAGGACTTTTTACCCTCACTGGCCACAATCTGGCTCCCCTAACGTCTAAAGGACAGTAAACTGGCCCCCTTGTTGGCGAACCTAGCTCTAGTTTCTTGATCATGTCTTCTGGCTTAGAGGTGCACAGTTTTTGCAGATCCTCATGCATTTAGATACTCCGTTTGTGATTTGTTTTGACCAAAGGAAGTTTGCAATACTCGAGTTGTGGGGAGTTGTGTTTACCATCATTAACCCTGTCTTCTTTGCTGGCAGGAATTAATTATTTTAAAATTAGGTGTACACATTGTCCCAAAAAACATCTAACAATCTCAGGCTTGAGTGGTACTTTGTATGTTAATGCACTTACAAATAAATTGTCTCTAAATCTGTCCCCTAATTGCACATAGCAAACTATTCTGAACAATTAAAGCTCTCCTATGTATAAACCTGCTCCAAAGCAACAACCAGAATGGTACAGTAAATTATTTTCAAATATGCTGTGTGAATGGGAACACATAACAAACCTATGATGGGAGTGTCTCAAATTTGACAAAAAAATCTATTTAAGACTCTATGTATTCTTTTGCTGTAGGTAAGCCTGAATAGCTATCAGTATAGAAGGAGCTTGGTATTTTCCGGATTGGTAGCCATTACACCCACCAAGCCTGTCTCTGTACGTTGATGGCTAGCCACACACACACACAAAATTCAAATAAAAGCTTTGTTTCTTTCATAATGCGCATGCAATTATTTAACAAAGCACTTTGTAAACAGAAGTGTAATCATCCTTGTCCTTTACAACAGCATCCTTTTGATGTGCTTGCTCTTATATCCATTGTGGAATTTCGTTTTTGATCTTTGATAGCCGTGTCTGTCTGTATTAGAGATGTAGTCTTCACCTGAGTAATTTTCCTCACTATCCGTTATTTAACAGACCCAGTGTTTCATAGTAGATTTACAATGGTGTTTATATGTGTACTAAATGTCAGTAATGTTCTTTGTGTTCCATTAAAAATTTTATTGATGCAAACCGCTTAAAAACTGCCTGTGTTTTCTCTATTATTTCCTGTTAAAATGATATGTGTAATGATGGTTGTTACACAAGCGTTAGTCTATTTTGAACAGGTGTAGTTGCTGCCTTAGTAGAATAGGTATGGAGATGTTTTTAGTAATTTCATGCAATATATATATATATATATATATATATATATATATATATATATATATCATGCAATTTAACCCAATTTCCTGACAGTTATACACAACCATGGTTTTCCTTGTCATAGACAGTAATGTAGGTACTACATTATGATTGTAATTATTTTTTCATCTATTGAGGGACAATATATTTATTCTTAGACTTTCAGATTATACTGCTGCCTACAGAAAAAAATGGATAACAACAAAAAAACACATTGGCCAGCATAAGATAGTCCCTATCCTCTACTATCATTCCTAATTTGGAAGATTTTCTGATATCAACAGCTGCTGGCAGTGTAGGCATGTTGGAAATCAAAAACCCTGGAAGTCTGACTAACAAGTTCAGGGTTTCACAAATTATACTAACAGTTGACAGCCCTCTGGAAGTTTTTCCAGTCGGGTACAGGGTGGATATGGAAATCATATATTGCTCTTTAGTTTGCCAAGCAATACAGGTTTCCAGTTCATTATCTATACTCAAGGCGTTCCCTCTCAAAAGTGCTACAGTTGGTAGCGACTACCAATCTGTGTTTCAACGCACATACAGTAGAAAGGACGTTGTTATGCAGGTCTTGTCAGTATGTCTAGGGATTCTTATTGGGTAATTGGATCAGAGCTCAAGCAGTTATACTCTCCCATCTCTACAATGCTCAATTGTGAGGGACTAGCATGCTACTGCTGTTGAAGTTTCCTCTGTTTTGGTACTGAGGAAACATATAGTATGTGTTATTTTCTACCTCAGCAACTATAGTTGATTGGACATTTTGTAGGAAATTAGAAGTTTATATTCTTTCCAAGTTTGTTTACACTGTACATACTTTGCAAATTGGCCCACTGCTAGGGCTACACAAGAGTAATGGTTTAATTTCTGCCCCCTCCTTCTCCGCAGATGCAACTTTAAGGCACAGCCATAATCCAGCAGGGAGAGCACAGGAATGTGCAGGAACACACAGAAATACGCCCATACTTTATACTTGCTTTATAAGGAAATAGTTACCTTTTGAGTTATGTCTGGAGTATGCAGTGTTAAGCAGTACATTTCCTTTACACCCAATGCCTTTTGTATGTGTACAATTACTACTCAGGGTAGAATTACACTGTCAATTTCTGGAATCTTGCAGGGTCCTGAATTAGGAATTAGGCGACCAATTGATTGTCTTCCTTTTCTCTGTGGTAACTATATGTTTTTAGTGGACACAGTTCTGTCTGGAGCCCTGTTACAGGTCATCTTATTGCCTTTGGTAATGCAGTACATCAGGGCAGTTGGGGGATAGTTTGGGTCTTAACCCTTACCTTGTTTTGTTTGGCCTTCACTTCTATCTCTGGTTCACAGAAGTGTGATCGCTCTGCGTATGCAATCATACTACAGTCCCATTTAGCTCTTATGTGAAGGGGACAACTTAAAATCTGTTTATGCTGGGTTCCCTCCTGATGCATGCCACTAATCTTTATTTCCTCCCCTTCCTATGCTAAATCTGACTGAGGCATACCGGACATCAGATGTGTTAATTGATGTGGATGCTATACCTTCTCTGAAGGAAGAAGTGTTCAGACCGTTTTCGGTTTTTGACCATTACACCCACATCTGGGAATTATCCTATAAATTAAAAATGCAATTGTTAAATTCAGCACACTTCTACCCCAATAATGGGGACATTCACCCACTTCCTGCCAAGGCCAATTTTCAGCTTTCACTGTTGTTACACTTTGAATAACAATTGTGTGGTCATGCAAAGCTGTACCCCTGTGACCTTTTTATAATTTTTTTTGAAACGGAGAGCTTTCTCCCGGTGCTATTTAATCACCACTGGGTTTTTAATCTTTTGCTAAATGAACAAATTTTTTGAAAAAAACTAAAACATTTTTTTTAATTTGTTTCTCTTAGAAATGTTTTAAATAAGTAATTATGACAGACTCACCCGGGACAGAGGCTTTTGGAGGGGACTGAATGCTAGCCTCTTGCCTTGCGATAATGGGCCCTGGCATTTGGGGGAACGGTGATCCTTGAGGTGGTGTTACTTTGGATTCAGGTCCATGACCCCCCAAGACACACACAGACTCTGGAACCATTTATATGTCGTATTAGAAAGAGTGACTGATTCATACTGTTGGGACACATAATTGTTAGATGCTAATGTAATCAACTCCAGCCACCTGTCTGTCTGCTATAATGTAAATTAGTCTAGGATAACTTCTAAGGATCTCTCACCCATTATTGCTTGTGCTAATTGACCCTGAAATTGTATGAAGGAGTTCTGTGTTTATACTTATAATAATGTGTATTGTAGTTACGGAGGTAGGAGACCGCCAGGCTAGGAACTCACAGGTCATCTAGGCTGTCTAAAGGATTAGCTAATTAACTCATGTTAATTAGGTTTCTGGATAAAGTGTATTGTTAGAATAATATGAGCAGGAGGGGGACCACTCCTCCTCCTCCACTGTATATAAGACTTGTATTTTGCTTCTAATAAACGGTCCATGTTCAGCAGACAAACAAGTATCATCTCGTTTTATGCTTGTGAGTGGTTGGAATATCTGATATCTATATCCAGACTTGAAGGAAGTGGTATATGACGAAAGCACTCAAGCAGAGTGTGGGACGTTTCGTTACATTGGTGGCAAGCAGCGGGATGCTTCCTGCAGTCTGGGACATCCAAACTTCCACCTGGATCCGAGGTCCGGATAGCAGGAGAGGAGAGGAGAGGTACAGATACCAGCCGCCATGGAAGAGGAATTCAGAAGGAGGTTGCGAGAGATGCAGATACAGCACAGAGGACCAGTGTCAGAGCAGGTCCTGCTGGGATGGTTTGTTTCTATCCGCTGCGAACTATGGAAGGAAGCGCTAGCCCGTGAGCAGCAGCACCAGGGAAAAGTTCTCCCCTCCATCCAAGAAAGGTACTGGTCACAGTATGGATTGCGGGTGCTGTTGTTGGGAGAAAAACCACACAAGGAACAGACAGCTGAATTAAGCAGGCTGGTCTGGTCAGAGATGCGGCTGGATGAGCGCTACAGAGCCCTTCGGTGGCATGTATCCCAAGCATGTCTCTGGATAGCAGATCACAGCCCAACAGAAGGCTTAAGCTATGGCGGCCTGGGACTGTTGTATGCAAAACTGACAGGGGACTCTAACTTTGGGAGTGGCGGTTGGACGAAATCATGGATTTCAGAAAAGGGCTACTGAACGTCTCGAAAGTGCACTGGGCACTGGAAGATATAGAGTTTCTGGCCGTTCAGGAGTGGGAGCTGAAGATTGCCTACAGACGCCTGCTAGACTCTGCTCAGCGACAGGGCTGGGCTCCCCTTGCCTGGGACTATCAGGAAATACCAGTTGACAGCTCTGAAATCCTGGCTGAAGAGTCTGCAATGTGGCAGAGTAACAGTGTGCTTTGCCAACCTGCCCCCGCAGCTTTGGACGCGGAGGTCTTATGGCGGATGCAGCAAGTGCTGACTGACCTTGATGATCCTGTTTCTGCATGGAATGATATTGGATGGAGGAACGTGCCTGACCAGCAGCATGCCAGAGAATCGGCAGTGGAAAATCTGGAGATTGCCATCCCCAAAGCTGAAGTGCTGACAACAGGGCAGAGCGCTGCTAACCTCTGCCCAGCACCGATGGCATCTTCTGGGTTCCACAGACAGGAGACGGTGAATCTCTATCCCCAGACACCAGTTGCAGAGACGGGATTTGATAGACTTTTCTGCTGAAGAACAACAACCTGATGAGCCTCCAGCAGAAGAGCTGGTATCAGGGTCAAACTTCACTGTGCTCTGTCCAGCACCAACAGCAGTATCTGTGGAGTTATAAAGAACTTCCCCAGCTGAAGCGCTGGTCAACGGACAGAGGGTCCAAGACCTCTGCCCCATACCTATGGCAGTTCCGGAGGCTCAGGGTGAAAAGGTGGCGATCACTTCCCAGCAGCAGATACAGGGGGAGAAGGGAGAGAAGGTGTTCGTCATCCCTCCCCAACAGTCGGCCAGGGTGGAGAACGCAGTCTTTCCTCCCCAGCAAAGATCCGTGTACCTGGGAGACAGTACCATAGACATGTCGACCCAGCAGCCAGATGAGGGAATGGAAAAGAAAGCAGCCAGCTCACCTCCCCACAGTTTGGGAGTGGAGGAATCCAGCCTCCTTCCCCAACGGTTAGCCGAAGCGGATGATGTGGATTCCCCAGCAGAAGTGCTGGCAACAGGACAGAGTGCTACCAACCTCTGCCCAGCACTGGCAACAACTGTGGAGATCCAGGGAGCTGGGGCAGTTGGTCCCTCTCTCCAGCGAAAAGCTGATGTAGTAAAGCTGCTACTCCCAGCTTAATCACTGGCAACAGGGCAGAGCGCCGCTGGCCTCTGCCTAGCACCTACATTGTCCCTACAGCTTCAGGAAGCTGGGGCAATCGACCCCTCTGCCCAGCAGCAGACCGAGCCCCGGAATGTTAAAAATCACCCAGCTGAAGCGCTGGCAGCCGGACAGAGAGTCAGTGACCTCTGCCCCACACCTACTGGTGTCAGCTACTCCTTGCAGCCAAGATTAGAGGTCATGTGGACTGACTATGTGAGTTCACTTTTCCCGACTAACGCATGTCCAGACCAGGTGGAGGTCTGGGGCCTTGTTAGTCGACTTTTGATGGGGGAGAAATGTTACAGACTCACCCGGGACAGAGGCTTTTGGAGGGGACTGAATGCTAGCCTCTTGCCTTGCGATCATGGGGCCTGGAATTTGGGGGAACTGTGCTCTTTGTGAGCTGTAAGCCTGGGGATCCTTGAGGTGGTGTTACTTTGCATTCAGGTCCATGGTCCCCCAAGACACACAGACTCTGGGAACCATGTATATGTCATATTAGAAAGAGTGACTGATTCATACTGTTGGGACTCATAATTGTTAGATGCTAATGTCATCAACTCCAGCCACCTGTCTGTCTGTCTACTATAATGTAAATTAGTCTAGGATAACTTCTAAGGATCTCTCACCCATTGTTTCTTATGCTAATTGATCCTGCAATTGTATGAAGGAGTTCTGCGTTTATACTTATGATAATGTGTATTGTAGTTAGGGCGCACCGACCTAGTGTATTACCACTTAGACGTTTTATTTAAAATATAAAAAAGCAGTAATCTTACTCACAAACGGAGCTTAAATAAAAGCTTATCGGACAAATCAGCTGGAAATTCTTTGGCACCTGCCGACTGGACTCGATGACAGAGAGGGTCGGACAGTACTTCAGACAACTGGATAGCTGACGCGTTTCTGGGGCGCACCCCTTTCCTCAGAGCCTAGATGGTCTTTTTTCTAGCCACATGAACACCCATTGTTCTGAGGAGGGCTGCAAGACTTTAGACTTTGCCTTTAGACGGAACCACACTACCCGTGTTTTGACGATACACCGAGAGCGCAGGAGATTTTTGTCTTTCTGTATTGTAGTTAGGGAGCTAGGAGACAGCCAGGCTAGGAACTCAAAGGTCATCTAGGCTGTCTAAATGATTAGCTAATTAACTCATGTTAGTTAGGTTTCTGGATAAAGTGTATTGTTAGAATAATATGAGCAGGAGGGGGGACCCCCCCCTCCTCCACTGTATATAAGACTTGTATTTTGGTTCTAATAAACAGTCCATGTTCAGCAGACAAACAAGTATCGTCTCGTTTTATGCTTGTGAGCCTTTGGAATATCTGATATCTATATCCAGACTGGAAGGAAGTGGTATATGACGAAAGCACTCAAGCGGAGTGTGGGACGTTTTGTTACAGTAATTTTTCCCCTTCACTGATGTGCGCTAATGAGGCTGCACTGATGGGCACTGATAAGACGACACTAATATGCAGCACTGATGAGCGGCACTGATATGCAGCACTGATGAGCAACGATGGGTGACACTGATGGTCAATGATAGGTGGCACTGGTGGGCACTGCAAGGCAGCACTGACTGGAATCACTAATTGGCATAGCTGTTGGGGCTGTACTGATAATCATGACCTGAGGGCAGAAGCTGTGTGAGGAGACAATGCTGGAGGAAGAGATCTGCAATACAGTAAGAATCTAAAAGGAAGGACAGAGCTTAATTTCCACTGTCTGCTACAGAATATGCTGGGATTGCTTTTGTGAGAGACACTGATTGTGAAGGCGCTGTGTCAGCACGACTTGACAAATCAAGAGTGGTATGTGGTTTACCTTATTACCGTCTCAGTGTGTATTAGAGATTTCTGAAAGAGCTGATCTGTAAGGTGGACAGATCAAAATTTTCACTGTTGTGATATATTTATCCATTCAGCAGGATTACAGTTTTGTTTTTTTGTTTTTTAGAAGTTGCTCCTTAGGCCGGCCATACACCGTTCAAATTTTACCTGGTTCCTGCTAAACCGGCCAAGATTTGAACCGTTAATAGGCAGGCTGAATCTACCAAGTTGATCAATCTACTTGGGTACATCCAGCCTGCCGAATTCTCTTGCGATTATTGCTAGCGGCGGTTCAATGCATACTATATTACATTGTGTTCATACTCACTTTGGCAAAATCAGCCATTTTGGAACTTTGAAAGAGTTCCCTTTGTCTCTCCCAGACCTCAGCATCCAAGTTCTCATCTCATTACCATTACAATTCTCAGACATCCAAGTATAGTGCCAAGCCTACCACATGAAGAGCAGCCCCTTGTCAGCTACCTGGACTCAGGGCATTTCGGATCTTGGGGATGGTGCTCTGGGGTACAGGCTGGAATTTCGATCCTCATCCAAATCTTCTTGTTTCTCTGTGGAGATTGCTTGCAGAAGCTTCTCTCTTCAGGAGTGATTGTTCTGTTACCTCAGAGGAATAGTTTCAGTGGTTTTATACCAACCTTTCTATGGTTTTGAAACCACACAGGGGCGTTTGCCACATCTTGGAATCAAAAGTTCTCAAACCTTCCTGCAGGTACAAAAATCCCAGATGAGATTGGCTTGGTCTGTCATTGCATCACTTCAATCCAGGATGCCTATTTACATGTCCCCATTTTCCCTCTGGATCTGTGGTTCCTGCTCTTTGCGTTAGGGGAACAGCACTTCCAGTTTCTATGTCCATTCTAAAGCAATGTCATTGGCTATATATGAACATGACTATATCTGGTCACTGCGATCACCAGCTGAATGTATAAAAATAGGAAGGAAAATACTGCACCACCACACTTAGTATATGATCTGCTGACACTCAAGAAAGTGGTAAGGATTTAACCACTTCAGCCACGGAAATAGAGCAACAATTTTCAAAAAAAAAAAATATATATTTTTTTCCTTTTTGCTATAATAAACATCCCCAAAAAATATAAAAAAAAAAAAAATTCTCAGTTTAGGCCGATGTATTCTTGCACATATTTTTTTTAAAAATCGCAACAAGCGTATATTGATTGGTTTGCACAGAAGTTATAGCAAAAGTTATAGTGTCTACAAAATAGGGGATAGATTTATGTCATTTAATTTTTTTTTTTTTTTATTAGTAATGGCGGTGATCTGCGATTTTTATCATGACTGCAACATTGTGGCGGACAAATCGGACACTTTTGACACTATTTTCGGACCATGGTCATTTATACAGCGATCAGTGCTATAAAAATGCACTGATTACTGTGTAAATGACACTGGCAGGGAAGGGGTTAAGTGTGTCCTAGGGAGTGATTATAACTGTGGGGGGGCTGGGCTACAAGTGACATAACAGTGATCACTGCTCCCGATGACAGGGAGCAGTACATCACTGTCCTGTCACTAGGCAGAACAGGGAAATGCCTTGTTTACCTGTTCTGAAGGTCTGTGACACAATCGTGGGCACCCGGCGGACATCGAGTCCGCGGGACTAGCGGTCACACTCGCGTAGCTCGCTGTGGGCGCATTGACGGCGGCGCGCGCCCGCAATGCCACGATTTAAAGGGGACGAACAGGTACGTCCACTTGCGCAACCGTGCCATTCTGCCGACGTTAATACTTGTGCATCGGTCGGCAAGCAGTTAAAGAACCACTGTTTGTGAAGAAAAATATTTCCAGTGGGAAAATAAACTCGGGACAAACTGGATTAAAGATTCTGTTCACTGATTTTTTCCCCACTAAATTGTAAGCTCAATAGTTCCTATTTGATAGTGATTTCTTGGTCACTTTTCTACACTATGCAGTTTTTTGGAGAAAAATGAGCATCAGCACCTTGATAAGGTCACCCTGTCTTTTTTTTTTTTTTGAGTCCTGGTGTGCAGGATTATCGAACAAGGAGATCATTATATGTATGTATGTGTGTGTATGTATATATATATATTTTTTAACAAACACAACTGTAGTTAGGGGAATTTTATATTTTCTTTTAGTTTAGTAGTTCAAAAAAGCCATCATACTGCACAGTTTTCAGGTAAAATTCCTAAATGAAGCAGCATTTCTGTCATTGTAGAGCCCGGCAGAGAAACACTTTTTAGGGGTAGCTGTTCCCAGTGAAAAAAATAGTCCACCATATAAGGATTGTCTGCCAGGCTTGGGCATGTAAAGAGTTACTGGCATTAAGTTATTTTTTTGTCTTTTCATGAGCTGAATGTTGTGCCGCACAACAGTACTGTAATTAAACAGCCATGATTGTGTGTGTTCTTCAAATGGTCTGTTTTAACATTATGGGACTAGAAAATGGGAATAATCATAGTGTACTATATTTAACACAATGCTTTAAAAGCCCCATTGTCAGCAGTTATCATTGATGTTGCCACATTTCTGGGGCACATACATCACTGTGTCGATGATGAGTCTGCTTTGCCCTGGAACCAGAATCTAGTTTGATGGGCAGTAGCAAGATGCAGGACGTGATAAAAATATTGGCCATGACAAGCAATGGTGATAATCACAGGTTCACTTTAATAATGCTTTGCTATTCTTTTTTTTATATTATCCTAGTGTAATGGTAGTGATGGTTGTTTATTTCTCCTAACTTTCGAGCACTATATATATTTTTTTCAATTTATAATATCTTCAGACCTTTTCTTGTAAAACACAATATTAATATTTTTAATAAATATAATATGCATGTTCAGCAGTTGGCAGTTTTGTTTAGAAATCCAATTTTAGCTTAATTTGCATAGCAAACATTGAGCCATTCTGTGCAAAGCAGAATGCAAAATATGTAATCAGGTAGATACTAGTATTCTCTTCAGATACGAAGAAAAAAATTATATTACTTTTATTCTAAACTATTAGAGTGATTCATTAAGCATGTCCAACGTATCCATTCCCTGGAAATTATTTTCTATTTTTATCAGAGAATTCTAAAATAAAACAAAATGAGGTAGTCCCTAAAATGCATGATCCGTGCCTGCTGAGTGAGTAATCTTTGTGAACAATAAAATTCCTCATCAGGGAACAGCACCTGGGGAATAAAGAGAGATAAATTACCCTACCATATTCTTTATCTCCTCTTTCCAGCCGTCTGTATACTTGAGGTTTGTTGCTACTACTCTCTTGGCACATTAACTTTTTGGTCTAGATTGCTTTGATGTGTTTACTCTCTTGAGAGTTTTTTTTAAATTTTTATTCCTAATACTAAATGCACTTATCTGCATTGTTCATCACAGGCTGGGAGCTGCTTATCGTATATCACATCATGAGTGTTGTAAGCCTTAAAAAAGTGGGAAATAAAATAACGAACTTGATTTTCAGAAGCTTTTGTTGTTTAGCATGCTAGGTTTTTCATTGAATGGTTTTACAGTGGTTATTGGCTATTATATTTTCTGAAAGGAAGTGATTTTTTTTTTTTTAAGGAAAACAACAGAACAACTTGATGGAGCTAAAGCACTCGTCTGTCCTTTTGACACAAAAATCATTAATTTAGTTGGCCCCCTAGCACACTTAGTGCATGCAGCATGACATTTGATATTTTAAAGCTGAACTGAAGCAATCTAAATCAGTGATTGGCTACTTACTACTATACTACAGGTGACTGTCAGAGACTGTGGGTATGCAACAGGAGATGTTCATATACTATCGGTGTGCTGCAGTTGTGGTTGGGGATTTGGTACAGCTGCAGAAGAAAGAGATCGAGTCATGCTAGAGATCATTGCCATTACTCCTTTACAGATCAATATTCCAACATTCTCCCTCAATACTGCCCCTAAATTTGATCTTCTCCACAGCAAGATCCATTAATAGGACAGAAGCATATGTAAGTAAGGTGATACACTTGTTTTGGCAGTGCGGGTATTCTAGGAGCATTAGAAATTTCTTGTTGTGCAGATATGCGGCCACTGAGAGCACTTTCTGTAACCGTCTTTGACCATCAAATTTACATTTTTTTAAAATAATTTTTTCAATTCCGCGTGTGAAAGACAACAGTTTATTGTAAATAACTGTATGAATGTTCATTAACACTGTTACTGCCATGGTCAAAAGGGTTATGTTGGAACAGAACTGCTTACAGTAGGCCAGCTTGGTAATTGCATTTTCACAGGCTGTAAATTTAAGGTCTTACAGCCATCTACTACCCAAGACTGCCCGGAAATATGAATGGATGCGATCAGCGGCAAACACCTCTCTTTTGCCCCTCTGCTACTGCTTGGATGATGGGCAGGGATCAGTAAACCGTACTCTACTTATCAATCTCATACAGAGTAAAACTGAGTCTCACAAATGAGTTCAGTTTAGTGCTGGGAGAGAATGGGACAGAGGGTTCTGTGTTCTCATGAGATATCAGTTAGCTCCCCCCCCTCCCTGTATGAGTACTAGTATCCCCCTTCTCTTGCAGAAAGTCTTGTCCAGAAATGGAAGTGCTATATCCTGTTGACTGTCCACCGGTGTTCAAACACTACAGGAAAATAATTTGTCAATGTGATCCTGTATTTACCTAGTCAATCCTGTGTTATTGCTTAGGCCTCTTCCATAGCAATTTGGTTCATTCCTCCCTCTCCATTTGTTGCTGCTAGGTAAATTTTCAGTGGCTGGGGAATAATGTTCCAGCTGCTTTAAAAAGGGTGAATTGTTAAGGACCTCTTGTACTCACCTAGCCGAAGAACAGTGTCATGTAGAAGATATGCCTGAGGAGTAAAAGGGGCAACATGGTCAAGTATTTTTGTAATAGCTTCATCTATAGAAATCCTGTAGGGTCCAATAAGTGGACATTCCCACCATAAGTTTTTAAAGTAGTGCTCCTGTCGCTACAACCCTACCAGTAACGGTCAGATATGTCTGGAAACATTTGTCTTGGTTTGTAAGGTCCTGCACCATAAATCTATTTTTTTTTGCAGCTTCTTGATAGCTCAAGCTAATGGAGCATTTGTGTGAGAAGGCATATTTTTCCCATTGTTCAGCCTCCAGGTTGATATGCAAGTCCTTTTCCCACTGAAACTTAACCACTTCCAGCCCTTAGGATATACAGTTCTTTGAAAAAGTATTCATACCCCTTGAAATTTTCAAAAAATGTTCATGTTGCAACCAAATACTAATGTATTTTATTGGGATTTGATGTGATAGACCAACACAAAGTGGCACATAATTGTGAAGTGGAAGGAAAATGACAAATGGTTTCCATTTTTTTTTTCAATTATCTGAAAAGTGTGGCGTGCATTTGTATTCAGCCCCCTTTACTCTAATACCCCGAACTAAAATCTAGTGGAACCAATTGCCTTCAGAAGTCACCTAATTAGTAAATGGCGTCCACCCGTGTGTAATTTAATCTCAGTATAAATACAGCTGTAATGTGAAGCCATCAGAGGTTTGTTAGAGAACCTTAGTGAACAAACCGCATCATAAAGGCCAAGTAACACGCCAGACAGGTCAGGGATAAAGTTGTGGAGAAGTTTAACCACTTGCCGACCAGCCGTCGCAGTTGTACTCCGGCAGGTTGACTCGGCTGTGCGAATTGCCATACCGGTACGTCAGCTCGTACGCGGCGATCTGTGGGTGCACGCATAGCAGAAAGACGGGATCTGTGTGTGATACCCTGACAGAATGGAGATCTTCCTTGTTTACTATGGCAGGTTCCTGTTCGGTGCATGCGGGGGTGTCAATCAGCGGGTCTGGTAGACTGGATGTCCGCCAGCTGCCTGCGATCATTCCCCGCAGTGACAGATCGGGGATCTGCCATAGTAAACAAGGCAGATCTCTGTTCTGATAGGGGATCACACACAGATCTGTCTTTCTGCTATGCAGGAAGACGGATCTGTGTGGTGTCCCAGGCAGCCCATCCCCCCACACAGTTAGAAACACACTGAGGGAACACAGTTAACCCCTTGATTGCCCCTGATGTTAACCCCTTTCCTGCCAGTGCCATTAATTCAATGTCCGTGCATATTTTTAGCACTGATCACTGTAATAATGTCACTGGTTCCCAAAAAAGTGTAAAAATGTCAGTTAGGTGTCCGATCTGTCCGCCGCAATGTCGCAGTCCCACTAAAAAATGCTGATCACCGCCATTACTAGTAAAAAAAATTAAAATGCCATAAATTATCCCCTATTTTGTAGATGCAATAACTTTTACGCAAACCAATCAATAAACACTTTTTGGGATTTTTTTTTTCTTTTTAAATGGGCCTCTTGGCTGCTTCTTTGATTAATGCTTGCCCAGCCTGTCAGTTTAGGTGGACGGCCATGTCTTGGTAGGTTTGCAGTTATGCAATACTCTTTCCATTTTTGGATGATGGATCTTACAGTGCTCCATGAGATTTTCAAAACTTGGGATATTTTTTTATAACCTAACCCAGTTTTAAACTTCTCCACAACTTTATCCCTGATCTGTCTGGTGTGTTCCTTGGCCTTCATGGTGCCGTTTGTTCATTAAGGTTCTCTAACAAACCTCTGAGGGCTTTATAGAGCAGCTGTATTCATACTGAGATTAAATTACACACAAGTGGACTTTATGTACTAATTAGGTGACTTCTGAAGGCAAATTGGTTCCACTAGATTTCAGTTAGGGGTATCAGAGTAAAGGGGGCTGAATACAAATGCACGTTACACTTTTCAGATATTTATTTGCAAAAAAAAATGGAAAACCATTGCCATTTTGTGTTGGTCTATCACATAAAATCCTAATAAAATACATTTAAAAAGTAAGTAAACCCTGATTCCTTGCCAAGTAAAAGCATATTGGGCTAGTATGCATCGCATATTAGCCCATTATGTGGCATTTACAGTACCTGCAAACAAAGCCCACAATGTCCCCGCTGGTGGAAACATCCATCTTCACCCCTCTTCCTTCCGGGGACCGCGGACTCCGGCTCTGTGACTGACCAGAGTCGCGTGATATCACTCCCGCGCATGCCACGGCACGGGCCCTATAGAAATGGCACGAGTGTGCCCTTTCTAAAGTGCGCATACACCGATGACCTCGGTGCAAGCGTATATGGTAAATTTCCCCTAAACCGTGCAGGTTTAGGAGATATTTCCAGTACCTACAGGTAAGCCTTATTATAGGCTTACCTGTAGGGAAACGTGGTCTGTAAGGGTTTGATGCCACTTTAAGTTCTTAGTTGTAACATGACAAAATGTGTAAAATTTCAAGGTGTATGAATACTTTTTCAACTGGATAGACTGCTGTCTTTATTAAAACTAACCAACTGTAAAATGTAAAATATGACAGACATAGAAGGATTTCTGTATTTGACACTGTTAACATGTAGTTTTTGTTCACTGTTATCTAACAGTTACAGTATAACATGTTATTTTCTTGCTATTCTAAAACATAAAAATATTAAATGTGTATCAAGCTGATATTAGTAAAAGAAAACTGATGCTAAAGCATACATTAATTTAAGTTCTGTATAATTAGAATACATTGAGAGTGCTGACATTTTAAAGAAGTTTTCATGTAAGTTTAAGAAGAACTAATTAAACCCACTAACATATAAAATGCTGTTTATCAGCACAATAAAGCCATGGTTTAATGGAGCAAATGTAATTGCTGGATTTTTATTGTTTTTTTCCCTCTTTTTTTAACTATCCACATATATTTTATTTATTTTTGCTCTGAACAAACATATTTTTTTTCACAATACCAATTAAAGACTGACAGATTATAAACTATGGAAAGAAGCTGCTTTTTATTATCTTGCCTTCCTCTGCAGTTGCGGTTTTGTGCTTAAACTAACAAAAGTCCAAGCATGATATATTCCACCTTTAATAAGTTGAGTCTGTAAGTCTGCAACATAGGGAGCTTTATTATATCTCATTGTGAATTCCACCAAGTATTGCAAAAATAAAAGGTTAAAGAAAATGTTACATTTCCATCCTTCTCGTCTTGCTTGAAATGCTTAGTCTAACAAAGCTGGATGGTGATAAGTTTTAAACAAGTCAACCTTTAGTGCAAAGACCAAAATCCCTTTATCCAAGTGGATTTACACAACACGTATCAAGAAATCTCTAAACACCAGCGAGGTTGAGTGGGGAAAAAACAACATTGCAAGCCCTAGAGACTAGACAGAGCCCTATAACATAGTTCATAAACACATTGGAGTTCACAAATGGTCATTTAACTAACAAGCACTTACAGGTTGGGTGACATTGAAAAATTATTTTGTAACCCTCCTTTTTTTATTTTTGCAAAATATTGCAATAAGGGTGGACCTGTGTGGTTACAGTGAGGCATTGAAATGCTGCATGTGCATTTTGAAAAAGATCACTTTTACTTCTGTTGGGACCAATTAATTTGTCTGTGTATTCCCACAAAGCTTTCAGCTTTTAAACGTGCCAAGGTCTGCAGGGATTAGTTGTACACTCTGAACCGGAAAGGGCATCAGCGTTTAAAAAAAAAAAAAAGCATATACAATGCTATTAAAAGATGTGAAATGTATGGCTAAAATATCAAATTCATTTTTAGTTATTTGCTATATAATAATATGGAATTCTAAACCATAAACAAAGTAAACTGGCACTTGACAATGTGACATAGATACAGTTTTCATGAAGGTTTAGCTTTTAACTTCTCTTCTTGACAACTCTTTTACAATTAAGTTTTGATAGGCCAATACATACAAAATACAAATATGGTTTCAGTAAAAGATTACCTTGGTTCTGCCTTTTGGGGGTGTTCACGAAGACATATGCTGATTGTTATTTACCAGTGACATGCTCCTAATGGTCTTCCACATGAAAACGTAAAAAATTTATGGGTTTACACATAGACAAAATTTACATGGCAGCCAACACATGTAAGAAATGACTGTAGAATTTTTATTCAGAAAGTTATTTGGTTGCCCTTAGGGGTCAATTTGGAAGGACTCTGTTGGAGAAAATGGAGAATTTGGGCCATGCTTTATCATTTTCTATTCAGACCTTTCAACTCAGGGTTTGAGCGTAATCTTTTTCTTGGTTAGTTTGATTTACAAGTGCTATTTCTCAGCCTGGAATGTAACTATGTAACTATGTTACATGCATTTAGGCTGGGTTCACACTTGTGCGACACGACAGCCGTCCTACTTTGGATCTGACTTTGCCCTGCGACTTGAAGCTGACATACGTCCGACTTTCAATGAACGGGGATCCGACTTGGATCCCCGCCAATACCAGGCACTGTTTGGTATGAATCTTGAGGGGGAACTCAACAGCATACCAGGCCCTTCGGTCTGGTATGGATTTTAAGGGGAACCCCCTAAGCCGAAAAAAACGGCGTGGGTCCCCTCAAAATCCAAACCAGACCCTTATCCGAGCACGCAACCTGGCAGGCCGCAGAAAAAGAGGGGGGACTCCGGGGGTCTCTTCCGACTTTGGGGGTCTCTTCTTCTGCTCTCCGGTTCTTTCTGCCTTCTGCCGGGTGCCTTTGCTATCTTCTTCCAGCTCTTTTGCTAGCGGGGGCCCGGTCTTCTTCGTCGCCTTCTTCCCTCTTCTCCTCCTCGATGTTCACTCGTCACTTCCTCCTGCTGTAATGCTGGGTTGCGGTCCGCAACAATTTATATAGGCCTCTCATGACGTCACAGTCACATGCTCCCATGACATCACAGTCACATGCTCCAGGGCCACCCGAAGCTTGTGACTGTGACGTCATGAGAGGCCTATATAAATCGTTGCACACTGCACACCCGGCATTACAGCGGGAGAAAGCGACATGTCAACATCGAAGAGGAGAAGAGGGAAGAAGACGGTGATGGGAAGACCGGGCCCCTCCACTAGCAAAAGAGCTGAAAGGAATCTAGTAGAGTAGTGGAGCAGCCTGGCAGAAGGACAACAGAGAGCGGAAGGAGACGACGGGGAAGACCGGGCCTCTCCGCTAGCAAAAGAGCTGAAAGAAGTTAGCGGAAAAGCCTGGCAGAAGAAAAAAGGCACCGGAGAGCAGAAGAAGACCCCCGAAGTCGAAAGAAGAGACCCCCGAAGTCGGAAGAGACCCCCGGAGTCGAAAGAAGACCCCCAGAGCTCTGTAATAAATTACTTTACAAACCTGTGTAGAGTTTTTTTATTGACATTTTTTTCCACCAGGTGAATGGGTAGGGGTACGATGTACCCCATACTTATTCACATAGGGTGGGGGGCCGGGATCTGGGGGCCCCTTATTAAAAGGGGGCTCCTGGATTCCGATAAGCCCCTCGCCCGCAAACCCCGACAACCAACGGCCAGGGTTGTCGGGAAGAGGCCCTCCTGGAGGGGAACGCATGCTGTTTTTTTTTATTTAAAATTTGGCGTGGAGTTCCCCCTCAAGATCAGCAGAGCACAAGTCGCATGCCAAAGTCGGATCATGCAAGTCCGCGGTCCGACTTTGATCCGACTTCAATGATAGTCAATGGGCTGAAGTAGGATCAAAGTCGGACCAAAGTAGTACAGGGAGCATCTTCAAAGTCAGACCGACATGTGTCGGACCAGTTAAGACGGCTCCCATAGGAAAACATTGATTTTCACACGTCATGCGACATGAGCTCCCAATGTCGGAGCGTTTGTCGGACAAGTGTGAACCCGGCCTTACTCAAGGCTGATTTCCCTTTGTAAATGACTTTAGAAGGAAATGTGATCGTTCAAAGTTCTTCACATTGGCAGGAGTTCCATACACAATTGAGGCAAGACAGGTTAGGTTTTACACTCCTTTCTTTTGCTACCCGATCAGATTATTTTGCAGAGTGATGTCAACAAAGTAGAGTGATCATTCCTTTCTTGCTGGGTTCTCTGTGGTTATGCTTTATTGGATTCTTGGTTACACGTTAACATTATGAAAAGCATGACCAGATTTCCTGGCTAACAGTAATTGCACATGCTCATGGTTGCCTAAGTTAAACCTGTATCAATTTAAACTCGCTATGAGTGCATAAAATAGCCATTGACAAGACCATAATTTCTTAAATTGCTGAAAGTTGTGTTAAAAATTATGTCAATAACATAAAAACATTTCATATTCCTGACATGTACCTGGTGTACCATGTACTTGTATGAAAAAGTATCCTGTTCTCTTTGTGTTACTTCCTTTGTGTGAAATCCCTGTTTTTTCTGCCAGTCCTTCTGTGTTCCTATTAAAAACTGACCACACTAGGTCAGTTTTCTGAGCTGGGAACTCAGCCTGCTCTGCTCCATTTATCAAACCTGTGACTTTGGCCCAGAACAAGAAGGGATCCCACCCGCCGTCGTTTGTCTATACGGCAGGTGGGATCCCCTCTTTTTCTGGGCCCTCATATGACGTCGCCCAGACTCACCACGATCATGCTTCCAACTGAGCCACGCTGTGTCCCTGGGACATGGCCCGACCCCAATTTCAGTAAGAGCTTATGACGTGGCTCTTTAGCCGTGCCAGTAATCAGCTCTCCTCACCTCACACAGTGTGAGGAGAGGAGTGGAAAGCCGATCTGCGGCATCTCCTCACAGGGAAGATTGTACAGATTATCAGTGCCCTGATTAACAGTGCAGCCCCAACAGTGCCCAGCAGTGATGCCAATTTGTGCTGCCTATCAGTGCCTGCTCATCAGTGCCGCCTCTCCATGCCACCTATCATTTCCCATAAGTGTTGCGTATCAGTGCTGCATATTAGTGCTGCATTTTTGTGCCTCCTAATCAGTGCCCCCTCATCAGTGCCCATCAGTGAAGGAGAAAAATTACTGTATATACTCGAGTATAAGCTGACCCGAATATAAGCCGAGGCACTTAATTTTACCACCAAAAAATTGCAAAACTTATTGACTCGAGTATTAGCCTAGGGTGTCCATCTGCATCCCTCTCTGTGCCTCACTTTGCCTCACTGTGTCCATGCCTCACTGTGCCTCACTTTGCCTCACCGTGTCCATGTGCATGCCTCACTATGCCTCACTGTGCCCATGCCTCACTGTGCCCATGCCTCACTGTGCCCATGCCTCACTGTGCCCATGCCTCACTGTCACTGTGCCCATGCCTCACTGTGCCCAATCTCCCTACCTGATCTCCGGCGCTGTGTGACTAGACTGACTTGTAACATGAAACATGAAAATCGGTGCTCCCCGGCCGTAGGTCCCCTGGACAACAAACTTTGCACACTTGTAGATGAATAGTGGGGCTACATGTGTGCCAGGTTTGACCGGGCGCACAAAGTTGAAGATGGACACAGACTCGAGTATAAGCCGAGGGGGGCATTTTCAGCACAAAAAAATTTGCTGAAAAACTCAGCTTATACTCGAGTATATACGGTACTTATTTACAAAATTTTCTGACAGAAACACTGTCAGAAAAACTTATTTTTCATTTTTTTTTGTCTTTCAGCAAAAAAAAAAAACAGCGGTGATTAAATACCACCAAAAGAAATCTCTGTGGGAAAAAATAAGATAAAAAATAAATTTATGTACAGCATTGCATGACCGTGCAATTGTCATTCAAAGTGTGACAGCGCTGAAAACGAAACATTGGCCTGGGCAGGAAGGGGTGAAAGTGCCCTGTAGGGGAGTGGTTAACCACTTAACGACCGCCCACTGTAAATATACGTCAGCAGAATGGCACCGACAGGCAGAATCACGTACATATACGTGATTGCCTTTGTATAGTTGGGGGGTCCGATCGGACCCCCTTTCTTTACAGTGGGTGGTCGTTTTACCTTCGGGAGCGATCCGGCATGAGGGGACGGCCGTTCGATTCCGGCCACCCCCTCTCGATCGCTCCCGGCGAATGAGAGAGCTTCCCCTGCCTGCCAGGAAGGAGGAAGTGATGTCATCTCTCCTGGGGCGCTCACATATACCGAGCGCCGTACAGGAGAAGATGCCAGGTTAGTACACAAAACAGCACACTGACGCCAGGACACATAGGCACATAAATCGCCCCCCCAGGCCCCCCCAGATCACCCTCCAGCCCCCCCCCAGCCCCCAGTCACACTGTCACTGATTGCAGTGACCATTTATTTAGTGATCACTGCAATCAGTGACATTTGTGACTGTAAAAGTGTCACTACATTTAGTTTTAGGTCCAGTGTAGCCCCCTAACCCCCCCTAATAAAGGTTTAACCCCCTGATCACCCCCCAGATAACCCTTTCACCCCCTAGCACCGCCGTCACTAAGCAATCATTTTTCTGATCGATGTCTTAGCGTCGGTGATGCTGATCGGTAGCCAGTAATTTTTTTTAGGTTCGCCGCAGGTTTTTATAGCGTCAGGTACCCCCATATATTACCTAATGAAGGTTTAACCCCCTTGATCGCCCCCCAGGTAACCCTTTCACCCCCTATCACCACTGTCACTAAGTTATAATTTTTCTGATCGATGTCTTAGCGTCGGCGATGCTGATCGGTAGCCAGTAATTTTTTTTAGGTTCGCCGCAGGTTTTTATAGCGTCGGGTACCCCCATATATTACCTAATAAAGGTTTAACCCCCTTGATCACCCCCCAGGTAACCCTTTCACCCCCTAGCACCGCCGTCGCTATGCGATCATTTTTCTGATCGATGTCTTAGCGTCGGTGATGCTGATCGGTAGCCAGTAATTTTTTTTAGGTTCGCTGCAGGTTTTTATAGCGTCGGGTACCCCCATATATTACCTAATAAAGGTGTAACCCCCTTGATCACCCCCAGGTAACCCTTTCACCCCCTAGCACCGCCGTCACTATGCGATCATTTTTCTGATCGATGTCTTAGCGTCGGTGATGCTGATCGGTAGCCAGTAATTTTTTTTAGGTTCGCCGCAGGTTTTTATAGCATCAGGTACCCCTATATATTATCTAATAAAGGTTTAACCCCCCTGATCGCCCCCCAGGTAACCCTTTCACCCCCTATCACCACTGTCGCTAAGCAATCGTTTTTATGATCATTGTCTTAGTGTCGGTGATGCCGATAGGTAGCCAGTAATTTTTTTTTAGGTTCGCCGTCAGGTTTTTATATAGCGTCAGGTACCCCCATATATTACCTAATAAAGGTTTTAACCCCCTAATTGCCCCTAGTTAACCCTTTCACCAGTGATCATCATATAAGTGTTACGGGTGACGCTGGTTAGTTAGTTTGCTTTTTATAGTGTCAGGGCACCCGCTGTATATAACCCAATAAAGGTTTAACCCCCTGATCGCCCGGCGGGTGATATCAGTTAGGTTTTAGCGTCAGAGAGGGTCTGCGTCACACACCAGGCAGCGTCAGGTTAGTGCCAGTAGCGCTAACACCCACACGTGAAGCATACACCCCCCTTAGTGGTATAGTATCTGATCAGCTCAATATCTGATCTGATCAGATCTATACTAGCGTCCCCAGCAGTTTAGGGTTCCCAAAAACGCAGTGTTAGCGGGATCAGCCCAGATACCTGCTAGCACCTGCGTTTTTCCCCTCCGTCCAGCCCAGGCCACCGAAGTGCAGTATCGATCGATCACTGTCACTTGCAAAACACAACACACATAACTGCAGCGTTCGCAGAGACAGGCCTGATCCCTGCGACTCCAGTGCTGTAGGAGGTGATTTCACCACCACAGTTAAAAAAAAAAGCATATATGCCGAAGCATTGGGGCAGCAGGAGCGGAGGAGCGATTTTGCTCCTAATGCCGCGTATATACGGTCGAAATTCCGACGGAGGCTTGCCCGTGGAAAAGTCTGACCATGTGTACGCGGCATAACTTTTGCGAGAAGATGCCCCCATGCTTCGGCATATATAAATGGTGCATGTATGCCCATCATTAGAAGTGGGTGGATGAAGGGCGGTATTCTAATGGTGGGCATACCCACTGATCAATCTTTTGTTTTCGTTCAGCCAACAGGCTGCATGAAAAAAAAGATTACAATACATGTCCAACAAGGACCAGCAACGTACTGGTATGTTGCTGGACTTTGAATGTTTATACCAAAATGATGCCTGCGGGTTTAGGTATCATCTTGGTATCATTCTTTTCAGCCAGCGGCCGGCTTTCATGTAAAAGCAATCCTAGTGGCTAATTAGCCTCTGGACTGCTTTTACAAGCAGTGGGAGGGAATGTCCCCCCCCCCGGATATAAAAAGCGCCATTGGTAAAGCATTTTATCACACCAATCTTGGTGTGGTCAGATGCTTTGAGGGCAGAGGAAAGATCTAGGGTCCAATAGACCCCAGTTTTTTCAAAAAAGAGTACCTGTCATTACCTATTGCTATCATAGGGGATATTTACATTCCCTGAGATAACAATAAAAGTGATAAAAATAAATAAATATGGAAGCAACAGTTTAAAAATAAAATAAAAAAGCAAAATTAATAATAAAAAAAAAAAAGCACCCCTGTCCTGCCCTGCTCTTGCCCAATGGCGAGCTCAAGCGTCGGTCTGGCGTCATATGTAAACAGCAATTGCACCATGCATGTGAGGTATCACCGCGAAGGTCAGATCGAGGGCAGTAATTTTAGCAGTAGACCTCCTCTGTAAATCTAACGGGGTAACCTGTAAATGCTTTTAAAGGCTTTTAAAAATGTATGTAGTTTGTCGCCAATGCGCGTTTGTGCGAAATTTTAAAGCATGTCGTGTTTGGTATCTATGTACTCGGCCTAAGATCATCTTTTTTATTTCATCAAACATTTGGGCAATATAGTGTGTTTTAGTGCATTAAAATTAAAAAAAGTGTATTTTTTCCCCAAAAAATGCGTTTGAAAAATCGCTGCGCAAATACTGTGTAGAAAAAAAAAATGCAACACCCACCATTTTATTCTGTAGGGCCTTTGCTTTAAAAATATATATAATGTTTGGGGGTTCAACTTAATTTTCTTGCAAAAAATAAATATGTTTTCATGTAAACAAAAAGTGTCAAAAAGGGCTTTGTCTTCAAGTGGTTAGAAGAGTGGATGTAAGCTTCCTAATGTTGTGTATAAAATGCCAGAACAGTTCAAAACCCCCCCAAATGACCCCATTTTGGAAAGTAGACACCCCAAGCTATATACTGAGAGGCATGTCGAGTCCATGGAATATTTTATATGTTGACACAAGTTGCGGAAAAAATAAATTTTTTTTTTTTTTTTGCACAAAGTTGTCACTAAATGATATATTGCTCAAACATGCCATGGGCATATGTGGAATTACACCCCAAAATACATTCTGTTGCTTCTCCTGAGTACGGGGATACCACATGTGTGAGACTTTTTGGGAGCCTAGCCACGTACGGGACCCCAAAAACCAAGCACCGCCTTCAGGCTTTCTAAGGGTGTCAATTTTTGATTTCACTTCTCACTGCCTATCACAGTTTCGGAGGCCATGGAATGCCCAGATGGCACAAAACCCCCCCAAATGACCCCATTTTGGAAAGTAGACACCCCAAGCTATTTGCTGATAGGTATTGTGAGTATTTTGCAGATCTCGCTTTTTGTCACAAAGTTTTGAAAATTGAAAAAAAAAAGAAAAAAAAAAAAAGTTCTTTCTTCATTTTCAAAAACAAATGAGAGCTGTAAAATACTCACCATGCCTCTCAGCAATTTCCTTGGGGTGTCTACTTTCTAAAATGGGGTCATTTGGGGGGGTTTTGTGCTATTTTGGCATTTTATGGCCTTCAAAACTGTGATAGGTAGTGAGGAGTGAAATCAAAAATTTGCGCCCTTAGAAATCCTGAAGGCGGTGCTTGGTTTCCGGGGTCCCGTACGTGGCTAGGCTCCTAAAAAGTCCCACACATGTGGTATCCCCGTACTCAGGAGAAGCAGCAGAATGTATTTTGGGGTGCAATTCCACATATAACCATGGCATGTGTGAGCAATATATCATTTAGTGACAACTTTTTGTAATTTTTTTTTTTTTTTGTCATTATTCAATCACTTGGGACAAAAAAAAAATATTCAATGGGCTCAACATGCCTCTCAGCAATTTCCTTGGGGTGTCTACTTTCTAAAATGGGGTCATTTGGGGGGGGTTTTGTACTGCCCTGTCATTTTAGCACCTCAAGAAATGAGATAGGCAGTCATAAATTAAAAGCTGTGTAAATTCCAGAAAATGTACCCTAGTTTGTAAACGCTATAACTTTTGCGCAAACCGATAAATATACGCTTATTGACATTTTTTTTTACTAAAGACATGTGGCTGAATACATTTTGGCCTAAATGTATGACTAAAATTGAGTTTATTCGATTTTTCTTATAACAAAAATTAGAAAATATCATTTTTTTTCAAAATTTTCGGTCTTTTTCCGTTTATATCGCAAAAAATAAAAATCGCAGAGGCAATCAAATACCATTAAAAGAAAGCTCTATTTGTGGGAAGAAAAGGACGCAAATTTCGTTTGGGTACAACATTGCATGTCCGCACAATTTACAGTTAAAGCAGCGCAGTGCAAAATTCTGAATTCACCTCTGGTCCTTTAGCTACCAAATGGTCCGGGGCTTAAGTGGTTAAAGAACGGAACTTTTTGGGTATCTGCAACATATTTGCCAACTTCAGTATTCCCCTTTTCCTCTAAAGCAGCCAGGATAGTAGAGAATAGTATAAAACCACTACATAGTAGAATATACTACATAATACACTACATGAAAGAATGAGACCGAGCATTGTCCATATCGTTGGACCATAATTATCTTTTTTTGCAAGTAAAGGGTGTTCCAATCCAGACATCCAATGCATCAAACTACTGCCAACACAGAAACAATAAATGACACTTATCATTGCTCCTACCAGCCCCATCTGGCTGCCATGGTTGAACTAGGCTCATGTCTCTAGCAGTGGACCATTAGTATACCAGACCCCCGATTGTATAAAAACTACTTCTCCCTGTTGTGTTGTGCCAGAAAAACACAGTACCACGTCACATGTTAGGCATATTAGCATGACCTGTCATTACTGTCTCTATGAGAGGTAGTAATAACATATAATACATAAATCTGATCATAGCAAATTTTTCTTCGTTTCCACAGGAGAGACTGGATGATTCAGAGAAAAACAAAGTGAAAAAAAAAAAACTGCAACATGTAGTCTTGTTTTCTTAGTTGTGCAATGACCAGGTTGGACTTCATGAACAATGGTGCAAAGTCTGCTGAATTGGTACATTGATTTTTTTTTTGGGCTCTAGACAAAACTGTTAACTCTTCATAAAAGTGTGCTTTAAACCAGCTTTAAATGCACTTCTTTTTTCTTAAATGCTTTGTTCGATATATAAATATGAATACATTTTACAAAACCTTTTCAATACAATAAAGCAAACCCTAAAAATCTAATATTTCTCAAAGGAGGAAAGGGGGTATGACAGACAGTGCACATAGAGCCCACACAACCATCTGAAAGCTGCCAGGATGGAACATCTGCAGCCCTAATCAATCATGCAGCCCAGTTTGCAAGATTAGTTTGAGGGCTGCAAAATTAATAGGGGATGTGGCTTCAGTGCTGGCTGTAACCCCCCCTGGGAACGCCTATAAACTGGGTTTCAGCTTGAGGCTATTATCACAGGCAGAAATAAAAATTTCTTTCTCGTACATCACGGGACACAGAGCGGCATAGTCATTACTATGTGGGTTATATAGTTTACCTTCAGGTGCTGGCACTGGCAACTTCCAAACCGGAAGTACCCTCCCCTATATAAGCCCCTCCCATCCGGAAGCACCTCAGTTTTTTGCCAGTGTCTAAGGTGTTGGCCAAGAAGTAACATGTGTTTTTCACTGAGCTTGCGTACAGGTTCTTTTGGGCCTCAGTAAGCTATTCCGGATCCAACCAAAAAAGCTTCATAGCTAAACGGTCGGTACCCGGGCCTTGCAGAGAAGAGCAAGGTTTTGCCTGTAATGCTTCTCTTAGGAGAGCTGGACCCTGGGATCCAGAGCTCTGGTCATACCCACGACTAAGATGCTTTCTGTGCAGGGTGCTATACAGGTCCAGGGGAGTGGAATCCTTGGGAACCCAGTCCATGAAGGTTTAATTACAATGCCTGCCGTGAGAGGTGAAGTTTGGGCTTCTGTGGACCAAACAGAGTCCTGCGGCGGGGAAAAGGTAAGTGGGGGCCCCCCAGGAACTTGGTTCTATTAGGGGACCCCCAAGCCTAATATGTCTTTCTGCCTGTTACCTAACGGTATTCCCGCTAAATATCTGTGCATGCCTGTAACTACTAAAAAATGTAATAATTTTAATAGTGGTCAAGAAAAAAAAAATATATATAGACAGACCGCGGTACCAGTGTTAATCCACTAGAGGCCGCTGTGGAACGTTTCTTGTCATGTGGACTTTTTCTTTTCATCAGAGTCAAGTCCAGGCAGATGGTGAGTTCTCTTGTGGGAAACTGCTTCCTCTGCCATGTTGCAATGCTCGTCCATCCCCCGGCCTGCGGCAAAAGGGCCCTGTCTCCTGTCCCTAGTTTCCTTTTTCAAAAAAGAGCGCCGAAGGCACACGTGCCCGCGCGCGTGCGCGTGCGCGTGCACGCGCCGCTATATATAGAGGTGAGCTGGAAAAGGGGGCGGAGCTTGGGGGATGACGCTCTGTGCGCGCCGCAGCGCTTCTGCGCATGTGCGGGCGTCCCAGCATATTAAAAGGCACAATTTTGTGTTGTGAGCTGGCTATGGAGTGCAGAGACAGAGCTGGCAACATTTAAAAAAGGCATACAGCAAGCGGTTGATGCAGGCATCCCCATAGAAAGGCACATTAGTAGACACCAACTGTTTTTATAGCAGCAATTGTGCTAGACTATTGTCAGTAAGTGGTGTATTTCGGCTGGAATACCTCAGCTTTGGGCTTAGGAATATGCCGTCTAAAAACTCCGGGACTAAAAATCCCAGGAAGCATAGGGGGTCTCCATCGGGCTCTGAGGATCTTGGGCATGCTTCGGCTGCACCAATCTGCCCTGAAAAATCAGAGGGTAGTGACCGTAGAGCACCCTCAGGAGTACCTGGTACTGTGGCTGTCCTCAGTTCACCTGCTCCTGTGTATGTAACAGAGGAGGTTTTTTCCTCAGCTCTGGGAGGGCTGGAAGAGAGATTGTCAACATTGATCGCTGCTTCCCTGTCAGAGGGAAAGCGTGCCCGATCTCCGTCTCCTCCCTCAGAGTACCTGTTAGCAGAGCAACAGTCCCATACAGGGATCGACCTACCTGAAGGGGATCAGGATGAGGTTGATTCTGTTGTAGAGGAATCAACAGTGGAAGAGCCATTCTCAGCATCACATGCTGAAAGGTTATGGGTTCAGTCCTTGACTAACATGGTCCGATCAGCATTTAAAATGCCCCTTGCGGAGCCATCATCCACTTCTGTCTCCTCGTTGGGGTCGCTAAAAGCTCCCCAGACTGTTTGTTCCTTTCCAATCCATCCTTTACTGGAAGGGCTCATTTACCAGGATTGGGAACATCCTGATAAAATATTTACTCCTCCCAAGAGATTTCAGGTGGTCTATCCCATGGAGGATAAGTTCATCAAAAAATGGAGGGTCCCTACAGTGGACGCAGCCATCTCTTGTGTGAATAAATCACTGACATGTCCGGTGGATAATGTCCAAATGTTCAAGGACCCAATAGATAAAAAATTGGAGTCCTTATTAAAATCTGCTTTTGCTACAGCAGGCTTGGTGACACAACCAGCAGTGGCAGCTATTGGGGTCTGCCAAGCAGTGAAGGATCAGTTGAAACAGGTCTTAAGGGACTTGCCAGATCAGCAGGCCCTTGTCCTAGCTGATCTACCTAGGGCCTTATGCTTTGCGGTTGACGCTATAAAGGATTCAGTCCATCAGGCCTCCCGCCTTACGCTGTCTGTAGTACATATGCGCAGGCTTCTATGGCTCAAAAACTGGTCTGCTGAAGCCCCCTGTAAAAAATTGCTGGTCAGCTTCCCATTTCATGGTGAACGCTTATTCGGGGAAGACCTGGACAGATATATCCAGAAAATTTCCAGCGGTAAAAGTACACTCTTGCCGGTTAAAAACAGAGTTAGAGGTCCCTCCTTTAAGAGGCCGGCTTCTCCAGTCCCTAGGACATCGGCTGTGAAACAGTTCCGACGGCCTCCTCGGTCAAATCCCAGGGGTAAAAATCAGGGACAATCGCAGGGTAACAAGAAGCCCTGGGTCAGGAGAGGTACAAAACCTCCCCCAAAGTCAAATGCATGAAGGGTTGCCCCCACTCAATCGAGTGGGGGGAAGACTTCAGTTGTTTGCAGAGACCTGGCGGGACACGATCAGAGACAGATGGGTGCTCTCCGCAGTAAGTCTGGGATACAAATTGGAGTTAAAAGACTCCCCTTCTTCCCATTTTATAAGGTCGAACGTGCCAAGGGATCCCCGGAAGAGAGGTTCCCTCCTGTTGGCACTAGAACAACTATTGCTCCAAGCAGTAATTATGGAGGTTCCCCTAGAAGAATGGGGGTTCGGGTTTTACTCAAACCTCTTTACAGTCCCGAAGCCAAACGGGGACGTGAGGCCCATATTAAATCTAAAAGGGCTAAACAAATTCCTGCATATCAGGACTTTCCGGATGGAGTCGATCCGATCGGTGGCCACTGCCCTACAAGGGGAGGAATGGTTAGCCTCGATCGACATCAAAGATGCTTATTTGCACATTCCCATCTTTCCAGTCCACCAAAAATTTCTACGCTTTGCAGTAGAAGGGCGCCATTTTCAGTTCAGAGCCTTACCCTTCGGTCTGGCCACAGCACCACGCGTGTTCACAAAAATTCTGGCCCCATTATTGGCCAATTTAAGAACACGAGGTGTAACGATAATGGCATATCTAGACGACTTGTTGCTGATAGACCACTCAGTGGAAAAACTAGAAGTGGTTGTTCACGAGACAATCGAGTATCTGGAATCTCACGGTTGGATTATCAACCGAGACAAGTCAGCCCTAAAACCAGTCAAAAGTCTGGAATACTTGGGGCTAAGGCTGGATTCAGACCAGAGAAAAATGTTCTTGCCTCAAGAAAAGGTGTCGTCTTTGAGAGATTTGATCCACCTAGTGGGTACAAAAAGACAGCCATCCATACGCCTGTGCATGAGGCTGCTGGGAAAAATGGTGGCATCATTCGAAACAGTACCCTACGGTCAATTCCATTCAAGGAATTTGCAAAGGGCTATACTGTCAGCCTGGAACAAAAAAGTTCAGGCCCTAGACTTACCAATGTCCTTGTCCCCTTCCGTTCGCAAGAGCCTCCGTGGGAGGTTGGTTCCCCAGAATCTGGAAAAAGGGAAATCCTTCAGTCCGATTTCTTGGAAGGTGGTCACTACAGATGCCAGCCTTATAGGCTGGGTAGCAGTACTGGAGCAATGGTCTCTCCAGGGCAGATGGTCGGATGCAGAAAAGGCCCTGCCCATCAATCTCTTAGAGATACGAGCAGCCCGGTATGCCCTAGTAGCATGGACATCCAAACTCCAAGGGTCCCCTGTCAGAATTCAATCGGACAATGCCACGGCAGTGGCATATATCAATCATCAGGGTGGCACCAGGAGTCGTGCAGCCCAGAGGGAAGTAAATTGCATCCTGAAATGGGCAGAAAGATATGTCCCAGCCATATCCATGGTATTCATTCCAGGAGTGGAGAATTGGAAGGCGGACTTTCTAAGTCGCCAACAATTATGCCCAGGGGAATGGTCCCTTCACCCCGAGGTTTTCCGGACAATATGTCAGCGGTGGGGAACACCGGATGTAGATCTGCTAGCATCCAGATTCAACGCAAAGGTGGACAGGTTTGTCTCTTGGACAAGGGATCCCCTAGCTTGCGGCTCAGATGCCCTAGTGTTCCCTTGGGATCAGTTCAAGCTGATATATGCATTCCCACCGCCACAATTGTTACCTCGATTACTCCGCAGAATCAGGGTAGAAAAGAAACCAGTGATTCTGGTGGCTCCAGCGTGGCCCCACAGAGCATGGTACGCGGAGATTGTAAAAATGTCTGTGGGGAGTCCTTGGACCCTCCCACATCATCCGGACCTGCTTTCGCAAGGACCGATATACCACCCTTCCTTACCAGCCCTAGGTTTGACGGCCTGGCTATTGAAGCCCACATTCTAAAAAAGAGAGGTCTCTCTAATCCTGTGGTAGCTACCATGATCAATGCCAGGAAGCCGGTATCCAGGCAGATCTACTATAGAATCTGGAAGGCGTACATCGCCTGGTGTGAGGCCAAGAAATGGCATCCACGTAAGTACGTAATAGGTAGGATTCTGGACTTCCTACAGTGGGCTGTAGATAGGAAGCTTGCCTTGAGTACTATCAAGGGTCAGATTTCGGCCTTGTCAATATTTTTTCAGAGGCCCTTGGCCTCACATTCACTAGTCAAAGCCTTTATACAAGGAGTGATGCGTATTAGCCCTCCGGTTAATATTCCCATATGTCCATGGGACTTAAACCTGGTTCTGTCGGTTCTACAGAAACAACCATTTGAACCATTACAGCATATTTCCCTGGTTCTTCTCACCAGGAAATAGATTTTTCTAGTAGCCATTTGTTCGGCTAAAAGAGTGTCGGAATTAGCCGCTATGTCCTGTAGGGAGCCATATCTGGTTATCCATAAGGACAGAGTAGTGTTACGTCCTCATCCAGCCTTTCTTCCTAAGGTGGTATCGAGATTTCATTTGAACCAAGATGTGGTTCTTCCTTCTTTTTTCCCCAAACCTAGTTCAGTAGAGGAAAAGTTATTACATTCTTTGGATGTAGTAAGAGCAGTTAAAGCTTATCTAAAAGCCACTGCTCAGATTCGCAGAACGGATACTTTGTTTATTCTGCCGGAAGGCCCCAGAAAGGGTCAGGCAGCGTCAAAATCTACTTTAGCCAAGTGGATTCGACAGGTCATTATGCAAGCCTATGGCTTGAGAAGGAGACCGCCTCCGTTCAAAGTTAGGGCGCACTCCACGAGAGCAGTTGGAACTTCATGGGCAGTGCATCACCAGGCCTCCCTGGCTCAAATCTGTAAGGCCGCAACATGGTCTTCAGTACACACGTTTACTAGGTTCTACCGGGTGGACGTTAGAAGTCAGGAGGATGTCGCCTTTGGGCGCAGTGTGTTGCAGGGCGCAAAAGATCCTCATGTCTGATAGCGCTCAGCTTATGTATGGTGTATCCCCCCCCCCTCATTGGGCATTGCTTTAGGACATCCCACATAGTAATGACTATGCCGCTCTGTGTCCCGTGATGTACGAGAAAGAAAATAGGATTTTTATAACAGCTTACCTGTAAAATCCTTTTCTTGGAGTACATCACGGGACACAGAGCTCCCACCCCTCTTTTGGGGACACTTATTGCTTTGCTACAAAACTGAGGTGCTCCTGGATGGGAGGGGCTTATATAGGGGAGGGTACTTCCGGTTTGGAAGTTGCCAGTGCCAGCACCTGAAGGTAAACTATATAACCCACATAGTAATGACTATGCCGCTCTGTGTCCCGTGATGTACTCCAAGAAAAGTATTTTACAGGTAAGCTGTTATAAAAATCCTATTAGCATTGTGCAGTAGTTCTGCAATAAAATATGTGTACTGGATCCCCTGGGGATACAACAATGACTTAGGCTAGGTTCACACATGTCCGGCTGCAGTTTGCAGTCTGGAGTTCGTTGCGGTTTTGTTCACCGGTTCAGGTGCGTTTCAGGTACAAGTTTTTACTTGAATTAATACCTAAACTGGACCCAAAATTGCACAGGACCCTTTTCAAAAATGGACCGCGGCTGTCCCAGACATGTGTGAACTGGCTTTTAATGTTAAAAAGGTTAAAAATGCATCCAATTCACATATACTGTATGTGAACCAAGCCTTATGGTGATAATTTTTCTTTAACCAATTTCTCTGCAAACACCCCAGACCACTCTCATGTTTGGAAAATGATATCTCTGATTATTACCTGATCTCATGGGAGATGAAGGTGATTCATATCATTAACCACTTCAGCCCCGGACCATTTGGCTTGCCAAAGACCATAGCACTTTTTGCGATACGGCACTGCGTCGCTTTAACTGACAATTGCGCGGTTGTGCGACGTGGCTCCCAAACAAAATTGACATCCTTTTTTCCCACAAATAAAGCTTTTCATTTGGTGGTATTTGATCACCTCTGCGGTTTTTATTTTTTGCTCTATAAACAAAAATAGAGCGACAATTTAAAAAAAAAAAAAAACAATTGCATAAGTTATAGCATCTACAAAATAGGGGATAGTTTTATGGCATTTTTATTATTATTATTTTTTTTACTAGTAATCATCGATTTTTATTGTGACTGCAACATTATGGCGGACACATCGGACACTTTTGACGCCATTTTGGGACCATTGTCATTTATACAGCGGCCAGTGCTATAAAAATGCACTGATTACTGTAAAGATTACACTAGCAGTGAAGGGGTTAACCAGTAGGGGGCGCTGAACGGGTTAAGTGTGTAGTAGGGATGTGTTAGAACTGTAGGGGAGATGGGCTACGTGTGACATGACACTGATCACCCCTCCCGATTACAGGGAGCTGTGATCAGTGTCCTGTCACTAGAAAGAATGGGGAAATGCTTGTTTACATCAGCATTTTCCCTGTTCTTCCTTTCCGTGAGACGATCGCGGGTATCCCAGCGGACATTGAGTCCGCGGGACCCGTGGTCGTACTCACGGAGCTCACGGCGGGCGCGCGCGCCCACAATGCTGCATCTTAAAGGGGACGTACCTGTATGCTCATATGCCCAGCCGTGCCATTGTGTTGACTTATATCATCGTGCGCTGGTCGGCATGTGGTTAATGACCTCTACCTACCTCAGACTATTATAATTGTATTCAGATACAACATCTGCTACGTCCAAACCTTAATCTTTGGGTTCATCCTAATAACACAATTTTCTTCCACCTGCTATTTACCGGAGCTTATATTTATGCCATTGATTAAAAATGGATTGAAGTGAACGTTATACACAGGTTATAATATTCCACATTAAAGGAGAAGTCCAGCCTGAGCTTGTTTGGCTGTACTTCTCCTATGGGTCACAGGAGTGCAATTCATTCTTCACTCCTGTGACCAGTTTTCAGCAGAGAGTGGTCTGAAGTCCGGTCTCTGCTGACATCACCAAGATCAGTCCAGGCATCGCGTAGTCATGACAATAAAATCTGGATCCGCCAGGTGCCTGGACTAATGCCTGTCTCAGCCTTTCAGCAAGCCGCTTAGAGCCTGAGACGGCTGATCCCTGCCCCTCCACAGCTCAGCGCTCCAGTGAGCATGGAGGAGCAGAGTGGAGAGCTGCTCACCGACAGTCAGCAGCTCTCCGCTTGGGGAGTTGAGAGAACTGAGCCATCAGCGATGTTCGATCGCTTGGTTCTCAGTGTAGAGGTGGCGGGGGACAGATGCAGCATCGGACCGATGCTGCATCCACCTAGGTAAGTATGATTATGGGAAAAAATCCCATACTTCTCTTTTAAGGGCTCATTCACATGATGCGGTCACTGATATTTTCCACACTGGAAGAACGCCAGTAACTGCTAGGGCACATGGAAAGCCATTTTTTTTCTGGTGCCCTGGTCGCACTGCAATTCAGTCTGGAAGTGCGGTGCAGGGAGCGGTGATAAAATGCAGACATGCTGTATTGTACTGCGGCATACTGGATGACACCAAATGTCTACTGCACGGCAGCGCAATGCACTGCGGTGCGGTGACATGAATAAAGTGTCACTTTGTATGCTTCAAACAAAGATGCCAAGCAAAAAGAACTCTGTGATACGGGACTTATTATTGTACAAACAGGAGTTTTAAAATTAAAGCGATACTAAAGTCTAATTTTTTTAGTTAAAAATAACAAACATGTTATACTTACCTTAGTGGATTTACTCAGAGCAGCCCAGATCCTCCTCTTCTCTGGTCCCTCTTCGGTGCTTCTGGCCCCTCCCTTCTTTTGAGTGCCCCCACAGCAAGCAGGTTGTTATGGGGACACCCCTGCCTAGCTACAGCTCCCTATATTCATTTAGACACGGAGTCATGGCCCGGCTCCACCTCCTTTCTCTCAGCATTGGCTGACTGACTTTGATTGATAGCAGCAGAAGCCAATGGCGCTGTGCTGCTGTATCGGCCAATGAGGAGGTGACTCCTGGGTAGCCGAGACACTGGTGGACATTGCTGTTCAGATATGGGCGCAGGTAAGTATTAGGGTGGCATATAATGCATTAAAATAAACCTTCTGCCTTTACATTCACTTTAAAGCATTTAAAAATCACTGTGCCACTGGTTCCATGTTGCTACAGAGCTGTGTTAAACAAAGGTAAACTAGTTTAAACTATGAAGCACGTTTAATGATGAACTCATTAAATTTGGCTAGACTCTTTGGATTCAATTGTTATTGCTGTATTTTGAACTAGGTTATTGCACATTATTGAATAGCAACCTTACATGCTTGGCTTTATGTTTTAAACCAGTGGTCTCCAAACTACGTGGACCAGGTGCGCGGCCCTTTGCTTGCCTTTATCTGACTATTGGGGCACTGCTCCTGCCACTAATACAAGGCACTGTTACTCCCACTGATATTAGGCACTATTCCTTTCACAGACACCAACAATAGGGCACCATTTCTTCCACTGACATCAACAGTATGACACTATTTCTTCCACTGACACCAATGATGGGAAACTATTCCTCCTCATACTGACCACTGATTCTGAGACTTTCTCTACTGTCACTGACCACAGTCCAGCTCCCCTAAGACCTGAAGAACGGTAATCTGGTCCTTTGTTGGAGACACCTGTTTTAAACCATTCTGAACTGGACGACTTTAGTTATTTGCACCACTATTTTAGTATCTTAATGCTTTTACCTTGCTAGAATTATTCATTGGAAATGTTCTTTGCTTATACAGTATTTTTCATCAATCATGCTGTATTTGGATTCCATTTTAATTGGCACCGTATTTTTTTTTAAAGTCTAATGCCCCGTACACGCGATCGGAAATTCCGACAAGAAAACCGTGGATTTTTTCTGATAGAATGTTGGCTCAAACTTGTGTTGCATACAGACGGTCACACAAATCTTGTCTGAAATTCCGACCTTCAAGAACGCGGTGACGTACAAAATGTACGACGAGCCGAGATCAATGAAGTTCAATAGGCAGTTTGGTTGTTCTGCTTGATTCTGAGCATGCGTGTTTCTTTGCACGTCGGAATTGCATACAGACGAGCGGGATTTCCGACAAGAACTTTTTCCGTCGGAAAAATAGAGAACCAGCTCTCAATCTTTTGCTGGTGGAAATTCTGACAGAAAATGTTGGATGGAGCATACACACGGTCAGAATATCTGACCAAAAGCTCACATCCAACTTTTTTTGATGGAAAATCCTATTGTGTGTACAGGGCATAGTTAAAGCATGTTTTTGTGTTTTTTGTTTTTTTTAAATAACACAACCCACAAATACATTAAACCATAATATTTTTCTGCACTCTTTACAGCAAATGTATGACATCGTTATATAATTACAGGTGCTATTTACCAGCCTGTTTGTGTTTTTTTTTCTGTAGCTGAATTGCTAGAAACCTATGATATTCTAGAAATTGTAACATCAAGCTAGAAATTGTGGTTCTGTCACTTCAGAATAAAAGGACATTTAAATTGCGTTCTCAGAAAATCATGCTTATTATCTGTGCTTACATTTCTCTAAAGAGCCCATGATATCATTGAAAGGCTTCATTCTGATTAGGAAGTTTTTATCTTTGCCCATTGTAGTGGAAAAGAACTGGAAACATTGTGCAGCTGCAGAGCTTCAAAAATGCTCTAGTTCTGTCCAGTGCTTAGTTGTTAATTAAACCTTAAACAACGTATCGGTAAACATTCTAGGATGGTTTCAAGATGAACTGAATAACTGCTTTTTGTTTGTATTCCGCTAATTACAGCCTCTACATGGCACATAAAAGATATATTTAAGCAGCTGTATCTACTAGCAATGATAAAATGTTAATGGTTGGCTTGGAAACATCCTCCTTTTGTTTTGTTTCTGGGCCCAGAGGTATGCATAATCATTAATAATATCTAATTAGCATCTATGTTTAGTTGAACAGGTAGTAAAAATAATACTGGCACAAGCCTATTTACCTGTAATGGAGAGTTTAATGGGCAAGAGCACTATTATTTGGCAAACCTTCTTTTTTTTTTTTTTAGTTTCCTTTGTTTTACAATAAATTTTTCCATTGTCAAGATATTTTTTAAAGGAATAGTTCACCTTTTGGAACATGTTACATGTTCCACCCATATTTATGTTGGAACATGTAACATGTTCCAGCTCCGACAGCCAGTTTGCCCAATTTCCCCCACGGAGTGACAGCAGGCGGTGGGGATCTTCTCCCTGCACCCTCTGTCACTTTTAGTGTGTGGCGCTTGTGAATGAATCCACTACAACTGCCGTCATCCACTGCAACTGACAGCTTGTAGTTTCGAATAAACTGTGAGGGCGCTGATGAGCGCTCTCCAATTTCATTCACAAGCCTTGCAGCTTGTATGCAGGTATGGGCTGAAAGCTGCTGGGCTTGTCTGCAGCAGTCTGATTTTGCACCCATGATCCACTGGTCATGGGGGCAATGCTTTCCCGGCTCCTGCAGGACAAAATAATAAATGCACGTTTTTGTTAATGCAAAAATGTGTATGTTTATTATTCTTTGTAAAAAAAGTGAGCTTCGCCTTTGAAGAGAAGTGTATAGCCATGCTGACCCTACTGGTTATACAAAGAGAGAGAGGAGAGGGTGGAGAAACTGCAGATAGAAGGTGGCATTGGCTTGGGGGAAAAAAAGAACAATTGGGGCTAGTTTTACAACCTGATTGAATGTTTTCAGTGACAGCAGATGGCTTGCTTTGTCCTATATAAATATTAGATCACCACTTTTTCCGCCCCCTGGGCGGTACTGTAGATGGTGTGATGCAACACTTTTTACAAGTTTTCTGCCTAGTCACTCCTAATTAACCACTTCGCGCCCAAGGACGTCCATGGACGTCCTTGACTTTGAGCCGGGATATCTGAATGATGCCTGCAGCTACAGGCATCATTCAGATATCGTTTTTTAGAGCCGGCGATTCTCTGTACCGTAAGAACGATCATAGCGGCTGTTCCGCCGCTTGATCGTTCTTACAGGCGGTGAGAGGGGACGTCCTCCCGCCGCCCTCCGGTGCTTCTACCGACTCACCTGAGCGATCGGCGAGTCGGTGACCGGATCCGCCGGCCCCGGCTTCTTACAATAGAGATTTCCGGCGGACCAGATGGTCGCCGGAGTCTCTATGATCGTTCGGAGGCCGGGCGCGATGTTATGACGTCACGCCCGGCCTCTGCATTCAAAAAAACGGCGCCGCTTCGGCTAGGAAGCGGTGATCGTTTTTTTTTTATTTCAGGCTTCCCAGCCTAGAGGTGAGATGTGGGGTCTTATTGACCCCATATCTCACTGTAAAGAGGACCTGTCATGCTTATTCCTATTACAAGGGATGTTTACATTCCTTGTAATAGGAATAAAAGTGATCATTTTTTTTTCTAACTGTCAAAGTAAAAAGTTAAGTGTAAAATGAACAATAAATAAAAAAAAAAAATTGTAAAGCGCCCCTGTCCCCGGTAGCTCGTACGCAGAAGCGAACGCATACGTAAGTCCCGCCCACATATTAAAACGGTGTTCAGAACACACATGTGAGGTATCGTAGCGAACGTTAGAGCGAGAGCAATAATTCTAGCCCTAGACCTCCTCTGTAACTCAAAACATGTAACCAATAAAAAAAATGAAAGCGTCGCCCATGAGGATTTTTAAGTACCGAAGTTTGGCGCCATTCCACGAGCGTGTACAATTTTGAAGGGTGACATGTTAGGTATCTATTTACTCGGCGTAACTTCATCTTTCACATTATGCAAAAAAATTGGGCTAACTTTAATGTTTTAATATTTTTTAATTCCCAAAAAAATGCGTTTGAAAAATTATTGCGCAAATACCGTGCGAGATAAAAAGTTGCAATGACCGCCATTGTATTCTCTAGGGTCTTTGCTAAAAAAACATATATATTGTTTGGGGGTTATATGTAATTTTCTAGCAAAAAAATTAGGCTTTTTACATGTAGGAGCGAAGTGTCAGAATTGGCCCGGGTGCGAAGTGGTTAATGGATAATACCCACTATGTCAATAGAGAAGCTGTGTCGGTCCATGAACGAAAGAGTAAAATTGTTTAATTACTACAGTTTATGCTTTTTCCCCCCCCTACGTTATCCATTCATATGTGTTTCAGTTTTATCAGTTAGTGTGCTGCCTGCATGCTACTTACTTAAGCTTGATGTTTTTAACTATGTAAGTAGCACCATTTAATAACTGTAGGCTGGGTTCACACTAGCTGTGGCTCAGAGCAGGGGGTCCGGTGCGTCCCAGTTCTCCATTTCACGTGCGAATCAGGTCCGAATTTTTGGCTGAATTCACACCTGATACAGACCAGAAGATGCACAGGACCCTTTTCCAGTGTGGGCCCCGGCCATCCCGGAGCTGTGTGATCTGGCTCCATTGAATCGGCCATCCAATTTGCATCCCTGTGAACCCAGCCTAACACTGATTTTTGCACATTACATTAAAGCGTTATTAAAAGCAATTTTATTTCAATTAAAATGATAAAACATTTTATACTCAATCCAGCCCCAAACCTCCTCTTCTGGGGTCACGCTCTGGCTCTCTAGGCTCCCCTCTTCTGTGTCTGCCCCAAAGCAAGCACTTGCTGTGGGGGCAGATGTGCGGACTTGCTCCTAAGCCAGACTCTCTCTCCATAGACACACACGGTGTGGCTCAACTCCACCCCCAGGTAAGTATTTTGTGGGTAGGGGGATGCTGGGGGGGGAGCTTACACTAAAACATTTTTCACTTTAATGCATAGAATGCAAAAAGGTAAAATAACTTTAAGCTTTTAGAACCACTTAAATGCATGCGTGTACAATTAGAGCATGTGTAACAAACTTGAACCCTTCCCCACTGAAGGTGTGCAAGCAATAAGATATGTCTGTAGAATAAAAGGTGGTGGTGGACAGGCAGGAGACACAGCCCCAGCTAAAAGTGGGAGGGTACAGTAGTCAGCATGACCACTGCTCCATGCAGAGAGTGACAGGTGGTGAGGTAGGAACCATTGTCAGCCCGGCTACAGCTCTACAATGATGCAATATTTTAAAATTGAAATAATTGCTAGTAAAATTATATGCTTAAAATATTTATAGTTACCACTAATATCTGGGAAACTTTGTCCAGCAAATGATGGTGCAACTGCCTTTGCGAGCCATCTTTTTGACATGCATGTACTGGATTGAAATAGGGAACAATATGAGTTTAACTGAGAATTTTGAAAAATGCTGATTCTGCTGTTCTCCGGTTGTGGCTTCCTTGGGAATGTTGTGTATTCTTGATTACTTTAACCACTTAAGCCCCGGACCAATACGCAGCTTAAAGACCAGAGGTGTTTTTACAATTTGGCACTGTGCTGCTTTAACTGGAAATTGCGCGGACATGCAATGTTGTACCCAAACAAAATTTGCGTCCTTTTCTTCCCACAGATAGAGCTTTCTTTTAATGGTATTTGATTGCCTCTGCAATTTTTATTTTTTTGCGATATAAATGAAAAAAGACCGAAAATTTGGGGAAAAAATTACGGTATATTTACTACTTTTTGTTATAAGAAAAATCGAATAAACTCAATTTTAGTCATACATTTAGGCCAAAATGTATTCAGCCACATGTCTTTAGTAAAAAAAATGTCAATAAGCGTATATTTATTGGTTTGCGCAAAAGTTATAGCAGCTACAAACTAGGATACATTTTCTGGAATTTACACAGCTTTTAATTTATGACTGTGATAAAGTGAACTCCGCGCCAAACAATTATGTGGACTATCTAAACAATAGATAATACCTACTCAAATATTTATCTACTATAAAAAAAAAATTTTTTTATAAATTAATTACTAGAAATAAGCTGCTCCCCTGTGAAGTGTGGACCCCCAGTGATGTAATAATTTTTATAGGGGGCGCTATCAGAATTAATGTGGCTAAATATCATGTATAATCCCACCTGGGATCCTAGTATCTATAGCACATGTGATAAAAAATAATTTTTAATATGTAATACATGTAATAAGTGAATCAATGATAAATTCCAAAACCACAATCATTAATATAATATATGAAAAAAGTCCCAATTTAGTGATTCAAAGTAATCATTGAAAGTCCATAACCCACATAAACTCTTGCTTGCTGTCGTGATATATCTTGAAAGAATAAAGTGAATAAGTTGTTCGACCATCAAACGTGTCCATTCAATGTCTCAAAGTAAACTTGAAGTGTGGTATGAAATTAATCCTCCACCAGTAACAAAAGAAACACACCCAATGTGCTCGTTTATAGATTCTGCTTACCAGAACAATGTGACCACTTTAATCAAAAAGTAGGTCAGTAGCGCTTATGCAGGTTTGTGCCTGCTCACATATGTATGATTTGGAGACGTACACCCTTCCTCCTCAGACGTGCCGGTAGGATCTTATGAAAAAATTATTAAAGTTGCCCATAGCGTAAAACCATTTATTGGTAAAAAACAAAGTAAAAATAGAAAGCCAAAGGCTTACTCACATTTAAAAGTGCCTGTATCCCGGCACTGGGGCTGCTGGCTTGTCAGATTAGATACTGTGGCGCTGGAACGTCTCCCATCTGTCCACCTCCGTGTGCGGCGTGCGTTCCACCTTTTTACTTCCGGCAACCATCCAGTCCTGATATGGCGTACAAACGTGACCAGGTGGCGGTACCTGCGTTCGTCTTTGCACAAGAGCAGGGCAGGACAGGGGTGCTTTTGTTTTGTTTTTTATTATTTATTTTGCTTTTTCATTTTATTTTTAAACTCGTTCCTTCCATTTTTTTTATCATCTTTATTGAATGTAAATATCCCCTATGATAGCAATAGGTAGTGACAGGTACTCTTTTTTTGAAAAAACTGGGGTCTATTAGACCCTAGATCTTTCTTCTGCCCTCAAAGCATCTGACCACACCAAGATCGGTGTGATAAAATGCTTTCCCAATTTCCCAATGGCACTTTTTATATCCGGGGGGGGGGACATTCCCTCCCACTGCTTGTAAAAGCAGTCCAGAGGCTAATTAGCCGCTAGGATTGCTTTTACATGAAAGCCGGCCGCTGGCTGAAAAGAATGATACCAAGATGATACCTAAACCCGGAGGCATCATTCTGGTATAACCATTCAAAGTCCAGCAACATACTAGTACGTTGCTGGTCCTTGTTGGACATGTATTGTAATCTTTTTTTTCATGCAGCCTGTTGGCTGAATGAAAAAAAGAGATTGATCGGTGGGTATGCCCACCATTAGAATACCTCCCTTCATCCACCCACTTCTAATGATGGGCATACATGCACCATTTATATATGCCGAAGCATGGGGGCATCCTCCCGCAAAAGTTATGCCACGTGCACACGGTCGGACTTTTCCACGGGCAAGCCTCCATCGGAATTTCGACCGTATGTACGCAGCATTAGGAGCAAAATCGCTCCTCCGCCCCTGCTGCCCCCATGCTTCGGCTTATATGCTCTTTTTTTTAACTGTGGTGGTGAAATCACCTCCTACAGCACTGGAGTCGCAGGGATCAGGCCTGTTTCTGCGAACGCTGCAGTTATGTGTGTTTTGTTTTGTAAGTGACAGTGATCGATCGCTACTGCACTTGGGTAAGCTGGGCTGGGCTGATCCCGCTAACACTGCATTTTTGGGAACCCTAAACTGCTGGGGACGCTAGTATAGATCTGATCAGATCAGATATTATACCACTAAGGGAGGGGTATGCTTCACGTGTGGGTGTTAGCGTTACTGGCACTAACCTGGCGCTTCCTGCGGCGACGCAGACCCTCTCTGATGCTAAAACCTAATTGATATCACCCGCCGGGCGATCAGGGGGTTAAACCTTTATTGGGTTATATACAGCGGTTGCCCTGACACTATAAAAAGCAAACTAATTAACCAGCGTCACCTGTAACACTTATACGGTGATCACTGGTGAAAGGGTTAACTAGGGGCAATCAGGGTTTAAAACCTTTATTAGGTTGTATATGGGGGTACCTGATGCTATAAAAACCTGGCGGCGAACCTAACAAATTAACTGGCTACCTAGCGGCACTTGCGACACTAATACAGCGATCAGAAAAACGACCGCTTAGTGACACTGGTGATAGGGGATGAAAGGGTTACCTGGGGGGTGATCAAGGGGTTAAACCTTTATTAAGTAATATATGGGGGTACCTGACGCTATAAAAACCTGGCGGCGAACCTAAAAAAATAACTGGCTACCTAGCGGCACCTGCGACACTACTACAGCGATCAGAAAAACGACCGCTTAGTGACACTGGTGATAGGGGTGAAAGGGTTACCTGGGGGGTGATCAAGGGGTTAAACCTTTATTAGGTAATATTATGTGGGTACCTGACGCTATAAAAACCTGGCGGCGAACCTAAAAAAATAACTGGCTACCTAGCGGCACCTGCGACACTACTACAGCGATCAGAAAAACGACCGCTTAGTGACACTGGTGATAGGGGTGAAAGGGTTACCTGGGGGGTGATCAAGGGGTTAAACCTTTATTAGGTAATATATGGGGGTACCTGAGGCTATAAAAACCTGGCGGCGAACCTAAAAAAATAACTGGCTACTTAGCGGCACCAGCAACACTAATACAGCGATCAGAAAAACGATTGCTTAGTGACACTGGTGATAGGGGGTGAAAGGGTTACCCGGGGGGTGATCAAGGGGTTAAATCTTTATTAGGGGGGGTTAGGGGGCTACCCTGGACCTGAAGGGGCCTAAACCTAACTGCCCTGCAACTTTTACAGTCACAAATGACACTGATTGCAGTGATCAGTAAATAAATGATCACTGCAATCAGTGACACTGTGACTGGGGGCTGGGGGGTGATTTTATGTGCCTTTGTGTCCTGGTGTCAGTGGTCTGTTGGTGCACTAACCTGATGTCTTCTCTCCTCGAGCTCTGGTCAAAAACACTGCCTCGAGGAGAGATGACATCACTTCCTCCTGCCTGTGTATACATTACACAGGCAGGGGAAGCATTTCATTCGCTGGGAGCGATCGCGAGGGGGTGGTCAGAAACCAATGGCCGCCCCCTCATCCTGGGATCGCTCCTACAGCTTAACGACTGCCGCATGTACTGGGGGGGGGTCCGATCGGACCCCCCAGCCGCACGAAGGCAGCCACGTACAGGTACGTGATTGTGCCTGTCCGTGCCATTCTGCCAACGTATATGTACATGGGGCGGCCGTTAAGTATCAAGTTAAGATACAGTATGTATTGGTGTTAAATACCTGTGAATTTAGATGTATAAAACATTTCGGGTTAAATGTACTATGGTGCAGTGATTGTGAAGGCAGTATTTATTGCTAGGTTTTCTTCTCTTCTCAAAGCTTTCACTATGAGTTGATTATGATTCTATAGAGTTGCTTGCCAGGGCTCTACGCTGAATAACCTTCATGTTAACAGCAGGGAATCCAACACCATTATGCAGGTACCCAGGAAAGTTAAGACTGTACATCGAATGGTCACCATTGACGCTTTAGAGCAAACTTTCTAACTGTGTAATGGAATTTTCAGATTTTTCACCTTGTAGCTTAAAGCACAAGGTGAATAATGATGAACTGACTACAGAAAAATGCATGTGGTAAAATGTGTATTCTTTTATTTCATTTTTGGGTCTCTATGTCTGTATTGTTCTCTGCTATTAAAGTTGATATCATCCTGGCATTTTTAACACCTTAACCCCCTAAATTCTTTATTTTTTTAATTTATTTTTTATAGTACCGTATATACTCGAGTATAAGCCGAGTTTTTAAGCACAAATTTTTGTGCTGAAAATGCCCCCCTCGGCGTATACTCGAGTCACCTTTTTGCGCCTGATCTCCTGGACTTTGGAGAGCCGTTACCGGCCGGCCGTAGGTCCCCTGGAACCCACTTGGCACACATATAGCCCCACTCTTCCTCTACAAGTGTGCAAAGTTTCTTGTCCGGGGGACCTACGGCCGGGGAGCACCGATTTTTCAAAACCGGGCACCCCTTCCATAGACTCCCATGTTAAACGGTAATTTCCAAAACGTCTTTCCGGACAGCACCCGAGAGATCATGGCTCCTCCTCCTACAGGAAACACCTCATCAATTAATTCTTTAATTGGAGGCCTCCACGTTGCTTCCATCAGTTTTTTGTGTTTCCTCCAGCCGGAGGAACACCTCTGGTGAGAGCCACGATCTCTCAGGGCTTTCCTGGGAGACAAGGTTCTCAGTCAGTCTTTTTTTCTTTGGAGAGTGATCCTCCCACTTACCTCCTAGCATGGATGGTCCTGTGGGCTCCCTCTCCCTCTTCCGTGCTCGGGGAGAGCCTGTACAGCCCGGGAGGGCTGCCTCCTTTTTGTCTTCAGAGCGGTGGTTTGCTGTACTCTCGCCGACCGCTGGCGAAAGCGGTGTGGAGTTTTGCGGCGGCCGCCATTGTTCTGGTGGCCGAGGAGAGCCTCGGCCGCGTCCTGTATGGGAAGAGGCAGCACTTCCAGGTCGGCGCGCGCCTCATTTCCGGCCACAAAGCGCAGAGGGAGAGGGCAGGGTCACCTGGTGCCTTAAAGTTCCGGTTCCAGGTCAGCGCGGCGGTGTTTTCGAATCTGGAACCGGCGTTTTTCTTCACCACGCATCCGCAGACAGCTATGGATAGCGATGCAGCGGATAAGGGGGCAAGCCAAGGCACCAGCAAGGCTAAGGTAAGGGACTGTGTCCTATTTTACACTGGGCCGTTTTCTCCTGTGGGGGGGGTGGTATTCACCCTTCTCCCCCACCCCCCATCTCCCTGGTGGTGCAGTGGCTGGTGATTTAGCAGGTCTGCATAATATCTAGTGGTCTTTTTGTAAAAGGTGGTGGTGGTGGTGCATGGCTTGCGGGGCACAAGGAAGTGAAAGTGTTTTTTCCTATGTGCACCTGGGTGTATTGATTTGTACTGTGTAACAGTTTTTTCTTAGCGTGGTCCCTGTTTTTTTTCTTTTCTGTTTGTGCAGGCCAAAAGTTCTGCTCAACCAGTGAAGAGAAGGTGCCCTGTCTGCAAGGAAAAGTTAAGCGAGGCTTGGACCAAGTCGCTTTGTGCAGATTGCACTGCAGATGTAGTCAGGGAAGAGTCTCCATCCTTTTGTGGCGATCTAGTATCTACAAGTAAGGATGAACTCCGTGCCACCTTTCAAGCTTTTAGGTCAAACCTAAGAGAAGAACCAGGCCCTTCAAGGGAACCTAGGGCTCCTCAGCCTTCTTCAGAACCCCAAGACGGCTCTCAAATATTATTGGGAGGTCCGATAGACGCTTCCGAAGAATCTGCTTCCCTTGCTCCGGATGGAACAGACTCTGAGGAGGAAGAAAATGAAGCAGAGAGCGCTTCTAAGTACAAGATGTCGCTTGAAGAAGTCGCAGGACTTTTAAAAGTAATACATGCGACTTTGGGGATTGAAGAGGAAAAGAAGGAGCTCTCCCTACATGACCGCATGTATGCAGGTTTGGGTGATCCAAAAAGCCGTGTTTTTCCAGTCCATTCAATAATCTCGGACATGATTAAAAAAGAGTGGTTGGAACCTGAGAAAAAGCCATTTTTTTCCCGGTCTCATAAGAGAAGATTTCCATTTGAGGACAACCCGGATTCCATCTGGAACAAGGTTCCAAAACTGGACTCTGCTTTTTCACAGGTCTCAAAATCAACTGACCTTGCCTTTGAGGACATGGGCATGTTAAAGGAGCCCATGGACAAAAGAATGGATTTGCTTCTTAAAAGGGCTTGGCAGTCCGTGATGAACAATCTAAAACCAGCAATGGCAACAACCTGTGTCGCTAGGAATTTAGAACACTGGATTAACCAGATGAAGGCCCATGTTACGGCGGATTCTCCAAAACAGGAGATTCTGGACTCATTTAAAACGCTTTCTGCAGCGGTATCATATATTGCGGATGCTTCAGCAGAATCCATTCGTATGTCAGCCAGGTCAGCGGCTTTGACCAATTCTGCTAGGAGAGCGTTGTGGCTTAAAGCTTGGCCAGGAGATGCTGCATCTAAAAATAGACTGTGTAGCATTCCCTTTGCAGGGGATTTGCTATTTTGGTTCTGAGCTGGAGTCCATTCTTGACCGTACGGCTGACAAAAAGAAGGCGTTTCCGGTCAAAAAACAACAGGTACAGACCCGTAAGCGTTTTTTCGTCCCCAAAAAGGACAACAGGAAGGAAAAACGCAAACCAAAAGGAAGCAGTGGTCTTCCCAGAAACCAAAAGGTAGGAGTGGAGTGCTCTTCCATCCTCCTGCGACCCCCGGAAAGCCGCAGTGACAATCCACCCCAAGTAGGGGGAAGACTCCAGGAGTTCATTCCCCAGTGGAGAGACATCACTACAAATCAGTATATTGTAAACATGCTCTCCCAAGGATATGTGGTGGAATTCACGGAAGAACCCCCAAAGAGATTCCTAGTGACAAACGTCCCGAGGGATCCAGTCAAGGCACTCGCCATGAAGGCCCTAATTCAGGAACTGATATCCCAGAGAGTCGTTGTTCCGGTTCCAACAAAGGAGTTCTTCCAGGGGTTCTATTCTCACGTTTTCCTTGTACAGAAACCTTCAGGAAAGTACCGCCTCATCCTAAATCTAAAAATGCTGAATTTGTCAGTAGAATACAAAAGATTTCGGATGGATTCCATTTTCTCAGTAAGAAGCCTCCTGAGTCAAGGATGCTTCATGGCGTCAATAGATTTGCAGGACGCATACCTCCACATTCCTATTGCTGCCAGATCTCAGAGATATCTGAGGTTAGCACTGAGAGAAGGGAAGAAGGTGGTACACCTGCAATTCAGAGCTCTTCCATTCGGCCTGTCATCTTCTCCAAGGGTGTTCACGAAGGTAATGGCCGAAGCTCTAGCACCCTTGCGTCTAGAGGGAATTTCAGTAATTTCTTATCTAGACGACCTGCTACTGTTTGCCCAAACCAGAGATGGACTTCAGAGAAACTTGGATAGAGCACGCGCTCACCTAGAATCCATCGGATGGATACTAAACCTCCAAAAGTCCAATATGATTCCCTCTCAGGAGGTGTTATTCCTGGGTTTCCGTATCAACTCTGTGGAGCAAAAGATTTTTCTCCCAGAAGAAAAACGGGAAAAGCTGTTGGAGGTTGTGTCTCTCTTACAATCCAGTCAGCTTCTGTCCATCAGGAGGGTCATGTCAGCATTAGGAACCCTAACCTCTTCCATACCGGCAGTACAGTGGGCAAAGCTCCATTTCAGACCGCTGCAAAAGTTTCTGTTAAAAATCTGGGATCGCCAGCAGAATTCACTGGATTCACTGGTGAAGATCCCCACCAAAGTAAAGAGGAGTCTCTGGTGGTGGAAGAACCAGGCAAGACTCTCAGCAGGCCTGTTATGGTCCTTTCCAACCCAGGTAAGGCTAACAACCGATGCCAGCTCCTGGGGTTGGGGGGCTCACATGAGCGGTCGTTGGGCTCAGGGATCTTGGTCCACAAGGGAAGCACTGAGATCTTCAAACTGGAGGGAACTAAAGGCGATAGAAATGGCCTTATTGTAATTTGCAGAAGAAGTCCAAGGGCGACATACACAAATCCTGTCGGACAACGCCACGGCGGTGGCTTACATAAACCGACAAGGGGGCACCAGAAGCAGAATACTTCAAGGCCTAGCAGAGAGCATTCTAAATTGGGCAGAGCTCCATACTCAATCCTTGTCCGCGGTCCATCTAAAAGGGACCCTAAACAGGATAGCGGATTTCCTCAGCAGGAACCAGGTGTACGAAGTGGAGTGGCAATTGAATCCAGATGTCTTCAATCTAATAGTGAAGAAATGGGGACAGCCAAGAGTGGATCTCTTTGCGACTCAGGAAAATACACAAATATCCCTCTTTTTTTCCCTGAACAGGAACGAGTCATCTCTGGGGGTAGATGCTCTGGCACACAGTTGGAATTTTCACCTCGGCTACGCCTTCCCTCCATTTCAGCTGATTCCGCAGGTCATAACAAAAATCCGGAAAGAGGATATGACAGTAATCCTCATCACTCCCTTCTGGCCCAAGAGGCCTTGGTTTTCGGCTCTTCTACAGATGCAGATCAAACCATACTGGCACCTTCCCTTGAGACTAGACCTTCTGTTACATGGTCCGCTGTTTCACCAAGAAGTAGAAAAGCTAAAACTCACAGCCTGGCTTCTGAGGAGCAGCTCTTAAGGAGAAAAGGATTCTCGGATAGGTTGGTGGCTACCCTCCTATCTAGCAGAAAGAATGTTACCAGAGCAATATATCACAAAGTCTGGAAAGTCTTTAACTCTTGGTGCACTACATCCGGCAGACCATTAAAGCAGATTTCTTCTATCTTGGAATTTCTGCAAGAAGGAGCAGACAAGGGCCTAGCGATCAGTACCCTAAAAGTTCAGGTTGCCGCACTGGGGGTATATTTTGAGAAGTCTATTTCATCAGAACCCCTAGTAAACAGATTCTTTAAAGCCCTCACTCGGGCTAGACCGATAGTGATCAAAACCTGTCCGTCATGGGACTTGTCAGTCGTTCTACAGGCCCTGACCAGGGAACCTTTCGAACCTCTTAATTTAACCTCCCTGAAGCTAATTACTTTAAAAACAATTTTTCTAGTAGCTATTACAACAGCTCGAAGGATCAGTGAGCTGCAAGCTTTATCTATCAGGGAACCATTTTTTTCTATTTTTTCAGACAGAATTGTGCTGAAGACGGATCCTAATTTTTTACCAAAGGTTGCCTCAGTTCAAAATAGAACCCAGGAGATAATACTTCCTACGTTTTGTTCTAATCCGTCGGGTAAGAAGGAAGAAGAATTCCATACCCTGGATGTTAAAAGATCAGTTTTAAGTTACCTGGAAGCTACTAAAGACTTTAGGCGTTCAGACGCACTATTCATTTTATTTTCCAGAAATAAAAAAGGAAGACAAGCTTCTAGAGGAACCATTGCCAGATGGTTGAGAATGGCTATCTCAGACGCCTATTCCCTTACAGGCCAGGAGAGTCCAGTAAGTATCCGGGCTCATTCTACTAGAGCTTCGGCGGTGAGTTGGGCAGAAAAAGCTGGTGCCACCCCCGAACAAATCTGTAAGGCAGCTACATGGACAAGTCTGACGACCTTTGCCCGTCATTATAGATTAGATCTCATGACGGCTGGGGACCAGGCTTTTGGAAGGAAAGTCTTACAGGCTGTTGTCCCACCCTAAATGGGGTAAGTCTCGATTATCCTCTCGGGTGCTGTCCTGAAAGACGTTTTGGAAAAATGCAAGTTAGACTTACCGGTAACTTGTTTTCCAATAGGCTTTCAGGACAGCAGGATCCCGCCCTTTTTTATGCTGTGGCTGTAATACTATGTAATAACTGTCACTTATGTGTTGCAGCTGGGGCTGGAGATTCTCTACAAACAACTGATGGAAGCAACGTGGAGGCCTCCAATTAAAGAATTAATTGATGAGGTGTTTCCTGTAGGAGGAGGAGCCATGATCTCTCGGGTGCTGTCCTGAAAGCCTATTGGAAAACAAGTTACCGGTAAGTCTAACTTGCATTTTTCTCTGGTGAGTTTGGGGACCCAGTACCGGCCGGTCGTAGGTCCTCTGGACCCCAAACTTGGCACACATATAGCCCCACTGTTCTTCTACAAGTGTGCAAAGTTTCTTGTCCGGGGGTCCTACGGCCGGGGAGCACCGGTTTTTCAAAACCGGGCACCCCTTCCATAGACTCCCATGTTAAACGTCAGTCTAGTCATGGACACAGTGAGGCATGGACAAAGTGAGGCACACCCTAGGCTTATACTCGAGTCAATAGGCTTTCCCAGTTTTTGTGGTAAAATTAGGTGGGTCGGCTTATACTCGAGTATATACGGTATATAATAATGTTTTTTTTTTAACCTGATAAATGATTTGTAATTGTGCATAGTTGTCAGTATTGTGACATTTTATTTGACATTAAACTATGATTTATTTTTTTTTTTATGTCGGCATCCCCCCTTTTTTTTTAATTTAACGCCTTGTACCAAATAACAATGATATAATACATGGACTGCATATATTTTCATAGTGTACATTTCAGGGTAGTGCAAAACAGTAAACAATAGAAACTGACAAAAACATAGAAGAGATAACAGTGTTCATATAAAAACAAGACTGCATCAATCAAAAAGACGCAATATGCTGGTGTATCTCACTGAGCGAAATTCACTGAGCACTGAGCGAAATTCAGTGTGTAAAAAGTGTCTTGCAATGACTAAATAAAAGTATGCAGAAACCATGTGTATCCACATTAGTCTGGATTTGTGCGCACCAAAAGATGATGTTTTAACAAGGAATTATGCAGGTAAAGAAATGAACAAGAAAAAAAATTAAAATAAATGGGGGGGGGGGGGGGGGTATTCATCCGATAAACAAAAGAGGTCCCAGTAGAACCATATGGTCTTATGTTCCTCAGTCTTGTCCCTAAGGGCCGAAGTCAGGTCCTCCGTTTGTTCGATATCGTTCACTTTCACGATCCATTGGACAACCGTCAGGGCAGCTTGTTGTTTACACATGCTAGGGATACAAAAGCAAGCTGGGTTTAACAAGTGTTTGAGTATGGAATTATGGTAGCGCTTCCTGGATAGGGGAGTAAGATTAAGCAAAATTGCTGCGGGATCGTCATGCAGGAAGATGTCTGTAAATTTGTAAAATTTATTGAAGCACTGGTTGCCCGAATGTGCGCAAAACTGAGCATTCACAAAAAATGTGGTAGAGATTGCCCGCACATGTAGCACAGAACATAATATTTTGTTTGCAGTGAAAAAAAAAAAGCTAAATACCACCAGTATCGTGTATGGGCTCATTCACACCAGAAACTGTACATAACTGTGTGTTTTTGACTGCATGTTTACATGCATTTTGAAGTGCGCTTGGCACACGTTTGAAGTGAGCTTGATGCGCATTTAACCACTTCAATACAGGGCACTTATAGCCCCTTCCTGCCCAGACCTGGTGGTGCACAGAGGTGGTGAGCAGAGGTGGTGTGCAGAGTTGTATGGAAAGGAGGGGTTGGAGTGCAGAGGTTAATAGATGAGGGATTTGGGGGACAGAGGTTGGCAGATGATGAGTTAGGAGGGCAGAGTTGTACTGAGAGGGAGATAAGAATGCAGAGATTAGGGAGCTGGGGGGTTACTGTATATACGCATGTTACATCACTGGTCAGTGTAAATGTCTCAATAAATTGGTGGTTGATGTAAATACTCCTGTTGTGTTGAGGTCAGTGTAAATGTCCCAGTTACATTGGCGATTAGTGTAGGGTCCCCCTTACATTGGTTGTCAGTGTAGAAATATTATTTTGTTATATTTTTTTAATATTTAATACATCATTAGGTTTGGAATATTTTTTTCCATATTTTCCTCCTCTAAAACCTAGGTGCGTCTTATGGTCAATTGTCTTATGATTTTATGGAGCGAAAAATACAATATATTTTTTAAGGGGCGCAGCACAATTGTAGTGCTTTCCCTGCATTTGTGGTGTAGAAAAATGCAGCATTCTCTATTTTTTTTAACTGCACTGCAATGATGTGAACTATGCCCATAGGATCATCTTGATTTTGGGCTGTCTATGCAGTTGAAGTGCAGTTCAAAATGCAGCCAACTGCGTTCGGTGTAATAGGGCCCTACATGATATTGTTTTATACCTGCATTTAAAATATAAATATATTGTTTACACCTGTCACTATAAATTCACAACAAAAAAGTTCTTACAGTTTGCGTACAAATGCTTGAATGTGTGGTTTGTCAGTAAACTTTATCTGTATGTTCTAATGCTCCCCATAATGTCAACAGACAGTGTTCTCTGGTGCCCCCTTGTGTTTCTTACATAATGTTTAAGCTCATACACAACTTTTTGCTATTCAGGATGTCAGTTCTTAGAATTGAAAATATTTGCTTATTTATGTCAATTTATTTTCGTATTATGGTATCAGAAGAATTACATTTTGCACTGTGCCCTAGTTATATCAATGTTGTATGTCAAACAAACTATATATGAGGGGACAGTATTCAATTTAATATAATATAGCTAGAAAATAAATGGTGAATAGAAATAGCTCACTTAAAGTGATATTTTATTTAAAAATAACAAACATGTTGTACTTACCTGCTCTGTACAATGGTTTTGCACAGAGCAGCCCCATTCCTTCTCTTCTCGGGTCTCTCACCGGCGCTCCAGGCCCCTCCCACCTGCCCCCACAGCAAGCAGCTCGCTATTGGGGCACTCTAGCCGATCCACTGCTCTGTGTGTCCATTTGGACATGGAGCCGCTGCTTGGCCCTGTCCCCTCTCTCTCTCCTCATTGGCTCACTGACTTTGACAGCAGCAGGAGCCAATGGTGCCCCACTGTTGTCTTAGCCAATGAGGAACGAGAGTCCAAAACAGCCGAGACTATCGAGGAATATATCTAGATTGAAATGAGACTGAGGGGGGCTGCTGTTCACAGAAGTTTTTTTATCTTATTACATAGAATGCAATAAGATAAAAAAAGAATTCTGGCTTTAGAACTATTTTAAGGCTGGGTTAACATGTTAATATGATTGGCTTTCAATGGAGCCGGTTCACACATGTGCAGAGTGGCCGAGGTGTGGTTTTGAAAAGGGTCTTGTGCGTTTTTGGGTCCGGAATCGCACCTTAACCGGTGAACAGAAATGCTCTGGACTGCAAACCGCAGCCGCATTTGTGTGAAACCAGCCTAAATCCTTCTTTATCGTAGTATGAAGAAATTACTTGTACTTATTAAACACTTTTTTTGGTCATACTTGAGGTTGTAGTAGCCGTAGTAGTGCACTTGCAACAAGAACAATTGAGTACTGTCTGTGATACTTTTGTAGTGTTTACTAACATCCAAATTGTCAGGACAAGCTTTTGGGGTGTGTCCTCTTCATCGAGGTCCAAGCAGTACTAATCCACAAAGTTTTAGTAGAATGTAAAAGTGGTTGCAAACCCTCACACATATACCTAGTGAAGTGACTGGCCTCAAGTGATACACAGAGATTGTGCAAAATGCTGAATTTATAAGCTTGTCTCATAGTTATTAAAAAACTCTGCAAAGCTCAGCAAAGAGAGCTCTGACAGCTGATTGGAGGGAATGGACACACCTCCTTCACACAGCGCACAAGAACAGAGCTGAGGCTGTCAATGAGGTGGAGATCCCTCCCTCCCCCATTACCATTTTTCTCTTGGTGTCAAGAAAACCTGTCAGAAGTGATTTATGTTGATAGCAGAGGAATGACGCAGTAGACAGAAATGACACAAGTACACACTATACAGGGATATGCTTTGTTCAAATTTCATGTATAAGGTTTGCAACCACTTAAAGTGGTTGTAAACCCACTTTGACAACATGCACCTACAGGTAAGCCTAGATTAAGGCTTACCTGTAGGTGCATGAAATATCTCCTTAACCTACACGGTTAAGGAGATATTTACTATAAAAACAGCACCGAGAACGTTACACGCATGCGCACTAGTGGGCCGGCATCCTTGCCGGTTTTCTGAATGGGATCTTGTCGGCCCGAGCGCGCATGCGTGTGACGTCATTGCCGCTCCAGCCAATCACCGCGCCGGAGCGGCGATACACTGACATCAGTGACAGGACATCGAGGCAAGATGGCGGCGGAGGGGAACGAGGAGGACTTCGGGGCTTTGATTTCAGGTAAGTGCCACATAATGAGCTAGTATGCTATGCATACTAGCTCATTATGCCTTTCTCTTGCAGGGGTATGTTTACCTAAAAAAAAAATGTGTGGAGGGTTTACTTCCTCTTTAAGCCCCGGACCATTTTGTTGCTAAAGGACCAGGCCCCTTTTTGCGATTCGGCACTGCGTCGTTTTAACTGAAAATTGTGTGGTCGTGCGACGTGGCTCCCAAACAGAATTGACGTCCTTTTTTTCCCACAAATAGAGCTTTCTTTTGGTGGTATTTGATCACCTCTGCGTTTTTTTTTTTTGCGCTATAAACAAAAATAGAGTGACAATTTTGAACAAAATGCAATATTTTTAACTTTTTGCTATAAAAAAAAAATATAAAAAAAAAACTTTTTTTCCCCTCAGTTTAGGCCGATACGTATTCTACATATTTGTGGTAAAAAAATAGCAATAAGCGTTTGATTGGTTTGCGCAAAAGTTATAGAGTCTACAAGATCGGGGATAGTTTTATGGCATTTTAATTAATAATTATTTTTTTTAATAGCGGCGATCAGCGATTTTTATCGTGACTGCGACATTATGGCGGACACATCGGACACTTTTGACACCATTTTGGGAACATTGTCATTTTTACAGCGATCAGTGCTATAAAAATGCACTGATTACTGTGAAAATGACACTGGCAGTGAAGGGGTTAACCTGTAGGGGGCGCTTAACAGGGTTGAGTGTAACCTAATGAGTGATTCTTACTGTGTGGGGGCGTGGCTTGGCGTGTGACGTCACTGATCGTCGTTCCCTATGACAGGGAGAAGACGATCAGTGACACTCTCCCTAGGAAGAACGGGGAAAGGTTTGTTTACACTTACCTCTCCCCGTTCTTCAGCTCTGTGACCCGATCGTGGACACCAGCGGCGATCGGGTCCATGGGTGCGGTCACGGAGCTCACGACTGGTTCCGCCGTGCCATTCTGTTGACTTATATCAGCGTTTGGCAGTCCTTAAGTGGTTAAAGCGGAGTCCCAGCCTGTGTAAATAAAAATACAATTAACCACTCTCAAGTGCCGGGTGGACGTCCCTGGACGTGCTGCTGTTTTCATTCCCCCTGCGCGCCGATGAGGGCGCGCGGCGGGGAACAGCTGTCCCCGCCGTATCACATGTTGCCAATGTGCGTGCCTGGCGGCCGCCAGGTACGCGCGATCGGCTGTTACAGAGGCACAGTTACAGTTACAGAGGCAGGACGTGGATCTCTGTGTGTAAACACAGAGATCCATGTCCTATCAGGGAGAGAGGAGACCGATGCTGTGTCCCTTGTACATAGGGACACAGATCGGTCACCTCCCCCAGTCAGTCCCCTCCCCCACACAGTTAGAATCACTCCCAGGGAACATATTTAACCCCTTGATCGCCCCCTAGTGTTAACCCCTTCCCTGCCAGTCACATTTATACAGTAATCAATCAGGCCATAGGTCCCGCAGGCATTTTTCCTTAATATCAATTTTACCCTTCCTAATTGTGGTGACCCTTTGGAATTATCTATGCTTTATCCTTTTGACAACCATGTCATAAAATTATGTATTACTGCTATAACCATTCTACTGTGTACCCTCTCAGTAGTGGCTTTACTATGTTATTATGTCCACTACTGTTACTATGCTTAACATGTATCTTTGTGTAACTACTGTTTATATGTGTAATATGATCATTTTAATAAATTCCTATGGTTCATCCAACTTTATTCCTTTGCTAACTAGTGCTTCAATTAAAGTCCCATTTTCTCTGTTCTCCCCCTTTAACAGTAATCAATGCATATTTATAGCACTGTTCGCTGTATAAATGTGAATGGTCCCAAAATAGTGTCAAAAGTGTCCGATATGTCCGCCGCAATATCGCAGGCCTGACAAAAATCACAGAGATCCGCCATTACTAGTAAAAAAAAATATATATAGATATAATAAAAATGTCATTAATCTATCCCCTATTTTGTAGGCGCTAAAACTTTTGCGCAAACCAATCACTATACGCTTATTGCAATTTTTTTTACCAAAAATATGTAGAAGAATACATATTGGCCTAAACTGAGAAAAATGTATAATTTTTTAAAAAAAATTGGGGATATTATTATAGCAAAAAGTAAAAAAATATTGTTTTTTTTCCAAAAATTTCTGTCTTTTTTTGTTTATAGCGCAAAAAATAAGAACCGCAGAGGTGATCAAATACCACCAAAAGAAAGCTCTATTTGTGGGAAAAAATGATAAAAATATAATTTCGCTACAGCGTTGTATGACCGCGCAATTGTCATTCAAAATGCGTCAGCGCTGAAACCTGAAAATTGGTCTGGGTACGAAGGGGGTTTTAGTGCCCAGTAAGCAAGTGGTTAAAGTCAGCAGCTACAAATGCTGTAGCTTTTACATTTGATATAAGGACACTTACCTGTCCAGGTATCCCACAATTGGCACCGTTAGCCGATTCATCTATTAGCTTTAGGTACAGGTGCCGGCATCCTTGCTTATGGCCCGTACACACGATCCGAAAATCGGACGAACAATACCGCTTTCGACGCGATCGTACAAAAATCGGATCGTTAGTACAGAGCTTTCGAGAGCCGATCACGTCAATTCATCTAATATTATTCGATCGGACAAGCGTGAAAATTATTTTTTCCCTTTTTGTTGCATTTTATCCCAGAAATTGACCTACTACCATACGCAAAATTTGCATTAATACTGCTTGGACCTTTATGAAGGGGACACACCTCGAAAGCTTGTCCTGAAAATGTTGACGGTGCAAATCAAATAAAGTATTACGGACAGTACTCAAATGTTCTTATTGCAAGTACACTAATATGGCTACAACCACCCCAAGCATTGTGAGATTCTGCGTATAGCTGCATTAACCACTTCGCGCCCGGGCAATGCTCAAAAGACGTCTGCATTGCGGCGCCGAAGTGCTGACTGGACGTCCATGGACGTCGTCCTCTTTCCCTCCCCCCCGCGCGCCCCCGCGAGCGCGCATCGGGGAAAATCTGTGTTGGCCGTGTCCCTTGGACACAGCCAATCACAGATCGTGCTGAATGGCCAATCACAGAGGCCATTCAGCACTCGATCTCACTATCCAATGAGAGATGATCTCAAATGTAAACATATGAGATCATCTCTCATTGCCGGCTTTCTCTCCTCACACAGAGACAGTGTGTGAGGAGAGAGAGAGATCTGTGCTGCAGCTTGTAATAGTGAGTGATAAAATACACACACACACACACAAGTAAAAAACAGTGCCCACAGTCCCTGCCAGTGCCATCTGCTACCAGTGCCACCTGCCAGGGCCATCTTCCATCTGCCAGGGCCATCTGCCAGGGTCATCTGCCACTGCCATCTGCCAGTGCCATCTGCTGCCAGTGCCACCTGCCATTGCCATCTGCTGCCAGTGCCACCTGCCAGTGCCATCTGCCACCGCCATCTGCCACCGCCATCTGCCACCGCCATCTGCCACCAGTCCCATCTGCCACCAGTGACACCAGTCAGTGCCATCTGTGCCACCTGCCAGTGCCACCTGCCAGTGCCATCTGTGCCACCTGCCAGTGCCATCTGTGCCACCAGTCCCATCTGCCACCAGTCAGTGCCATCTGTGCCACCTGCCAGTGCCATCTGTGCCACCTGCCAGTGCCATCTGTGCCACCTGCCAGTGCCATCTGTGCCACCAGTCCCATCTGCCACCAGTCCCATCTGCCACCAGTCCCAACTGCCAGTGCCACCTGCCATCAGTGCCACCTGTCAGTGCCATCTCATCAAATGGCTAAAAGAGTATTCTCAGCCGAGGAGGCGTATGAAATTCTTGCGGCCGACGGGAGCAACGGGGAGCGCTCCGATTCGGAGTCCTCCGCATATTCAGATGATTCTGACGTGGACTACGAGCCTGTCATAAGCAGTGGATCAGTGACGGAGGAGACGGAGACGGCAGAGGAAGAGGAGGAAGAAGAAGAGGAGGAGGGCCCGCCCGCCAGACGAAGGCGTTCTGCTGAGGAGGCAGTGCCATCCACCAGCACTGCAGTGCCATCCACCAGCACCACAGTACCTCGAGAAGCAAGGCCACGTACCAGTGGGGTGTCACCTCAGCCCCAAAGGGTTAGGTCCCATGCCAGCCTTCCCTATTCCCTTCAGTACCCTTTGTGGCTTCCTCCAAATTCAGGAGAAGCCAACATTCCCCCTTTCACTGCCCAGCCAGGAGTCCAGGTGGATACAGAAAACTTTTCCCCAATAGATTTTTTTAATTTAATTTTTACTAACGACATGCTGGAAACAATTGTGGCCCAGTGCAACTTATATGCCCAACAGTTTATAACCAGCAACCCAACGTCCTCTTATGCCCGTCCCTACGTGTGGAAAGCCCTTACAGTGGAGGAGTTTAGGATTTTTTTGGGCCTCACATTCTGCATAGGACTAAATGGAAAAAATCAATTACGTTCATATTGGTCATCCCGCCCCATATATCACATGCCCATCTTTTCCTCAGTAATGCCCAGGTCCAGATATCTAATGATTATGAGATTCCTACACTTCAATGATAATACCCAGTGCCCTCCCCGAAATGACCCAAATTTTGATAAACTTTATAAAATTCGGCCGCTACTAAATTATTTTTCTGAAACCTTCCCCCAGTTGTTTACCCCCAGACAAACACATATGCATAGATGAGTCCCTTATCAAATTTTCTGGCAGGCTGGGCATAAAACAATTTATACCCAGCAAAAGGGTCCGCTATGGGTTGAAGCTGTATAAATTGTGCGACAGAGAAACTGGGTATGTGTATGGCTTCATCATATATGAAGGGAAGGACTCCGAACTGAACCCCCCTAATTGCCCAATCTACATTGGAACCAGTGGGAAAGTAGTTTGGGAACTCATAAACCCACTCCTAGAGAAAGGATACCACTTGTATGTGGACAATTTTTATACCAGTTTGCCCCTGTTCCGAAATTTGCACAGAATGAAGACTCCAGCATGCGGCACCGTACGGACGAACCGGAAGGGCTTTCCTCAAAGCCTGGTCACCAAAAAATTGAGAAGAGGGGAGACGGCGAGTTTGCGTAATGAGGAGATTTTGGCTGTGAAGTGGAGGGACAGAAGAGACGTGTACTTGCTTTCTTCCATCCACAACAATGAATTTGTTGAAGTCACCAGGAGGAATGGCCGGATCCAAAAACCCAAATGCATCTACGATTACAATAAGTTCATGGGGGGTGTCGACTTCAACGACCAGATGCTCGAACCCTACCTTTCCACAAGAAGATCATACCAGTGGTATAAGAAAGTTTCAATTTATTTGTTCAATTTGGCCATGTACAACTCATATGTAATATATCGAAAATCCACTAGAAGACCCAAATCCTTCCTTTTCTTCCAGGAGGAAATCACCACTGCCCTTTTATACCCGAACAGCCCACCAGTAAACATTAGATCCGATGTCGTTAGCCGTCTCTCCGAGCGCCACTTCCCAGATAAAATCCCTCCCAGACCAACAGGCCAAAAACGCCAGAACAAATGCCGGGTGTGCTCCAAAAGAGGAGAGAGAAGAGACACCATTTATCATTGTGCCCAATGTCCTTCAGAACCAGGCCTCTGCATAGGCAACTGCTTCCGCCATTACCATACCAAAATAAATTATTAGTTCACTTCCTGCCATTTATGTTCACACCCCTTATGCCTCTGCTTTCTCTGTAACTGACCCTGGACTGTTATTTGACCACGCTTCTGCCTAACGATACTGTTTATACCTCTGCCTGATCTGGAACTGACCCTGGACTGTTATTTGACCACGCTTCTGCCTAACGATTCTGTTTATACCTCTGCCTGATCTGGAACTGACCCTGGACTGTTATTTGACCACGCTTCTGCCTAACGATTCTGTACATACCTCTGCCTGATCTGGAACTGACCCTGGACTGTTTGACCATGCTTTTTGCCTGCCTCTTGGCCTGATCTTGTACCCTGCCAGTGGACTAGTGGGATTCATAACACAGGGGTCTCACATATGTGAGGGGCTCCAGAATTGTTTTTCTGGATGAAGAAAACAATTGTTTTTGTTTTTTCTCATTCCCAGATTAGGGTCTGGAGACTCGGAGGCTTCAAAGAGATTTGGGTGGGAGAAGCCTCTACCCCTGTCCCCATTCAGTCCTGAATGAGGCCCTACTTCTGCCAACTGCCTGTAGGACCTATGCCATCCTGCCTCTGCCTGTCGGATGAACTGACCACACCGCTTTTGCTGACCAAGTCCCTGCCTCTTGCCTGGACCAGTGCTGTCCTCCTGTGGAAAACTGCGCTACTAAAACCACAGGTAATCTTTTGTTTACCATTTGCTCAGCAGAATGTATTTTGGGGTGTAATTCTTGGTATGTTCATGTTATGTGTCCCTAGAACACCTGATGGTGTACCTTGCATGTTGGGCCTCTGTATGTGGCCAGGTTGTATAAAAGTCTCACACATTTGGTATCGCCATACTCAGGAGGAGTAGCAGAATGTATTTTGTGGTGTCATTTTTGCTATGTACATGCTATGTGTTGGCAATATCTTATAAATGGACAACTTTGCGTAAAAAAATTGCGTTTTCATTTTTTTCCCGCAATTTCCAAAAACTTCAGGAAAAAAATGAACCGTTCAACAGACTCATTATGCCTCATAGATTATACATTGGGGTGTTAGCTTTCCAAAATGGGGTGACTTTGTTGGCGTTTCCATTGTCCTGGTGCTCCAGGGCCTTCAAAAGTGTAATAGGTGGTTGAGAAATGAGATGTGTAATTTATGCTCCTAGAATGCCTGAAGGTGCCATTTCAATATTGGGCCTCTGTATGTGGGCAGGCTGTATAAAAGTCTCACACATTTGGTATTGCCATACTCAGGAGGAGTAGCAGAATGTATTTTGGGGCGTCATTTGTGGTATACACATGCCATGTGAGAGAAATAACCTATTATAATGACAATTTTGTGGAAAAAAAAATAAAATAAAAAAAAATCTTCATTTTGCAAAGAATTGTGGGAAAAAATTACAACATCAAAAACCTCACGATGCATCTTACTAAATACCTTGGAATGTCTAATTTAAAAAAAGGGGTCATTTGGGGGGTATTTGTGCTTTGCTGGCTTGTTCGGGTCGTAAGAAATGAGATAGGCCACCAGTACATTAGGTGTGATCAATTGTTTATGATCCGCACCACAGCTTGTAGACTCTATAACTTTCACAAAGACCAAATAATATCCACTAATTTGGGTTATTTTTACCAAAGATATGTAGCAGTATAAATTGTGGCTAAATTTTATAAAGAAAAATTTATAATTTGCAAAATTTTATCACATAAACTAAAAAAAAGCGTTTTTTTTTTCAAAATTTTCCGTGTTTTTTTCATTTATAGCGCAAAAAATAAAAAACCCAGAGGTAATCAAATACCACCAAAAGAAAGCTCTATTTGTATGAAAAAAAGGACAAAAAAATCATTAGGTTACAGTATTACATGACTGAGTAATTGTCATTCAAAGTGTGAGAGCACTGAAAGCTGAAAATTGGTCCGGGCACGAAGGGGATTTAGTGCCCAGTTGTCAAGTGGTTAAGAAGAAGTTACCTAACATGTTCAAAAGGGAAACACAGATCAACAGTGACATTTTTTTCTCTCTCAGTAAATACCTTATACAGCCCACTTCCTCTTTCTTGTCTGGTAAAAAGCCTAGGCTTATGACATCATGCAAAGCTCTCTCTCTCTGATGAGAGTTTGCCAGGAAGGGGGGGTGAGTAGTAGTAGACTTGATGGACTTGTGTCTTTTTCCAACCTCACCTACTATGTAACTATGTAACATAAACACAAACCCAACCTACAGACCATATCTATAAAATTACCTTCTAACTTTTTCTTCATATACCGCAGAGCCTGTACAGGCTTTATATGGGGCTCCACTCGCCCCAGATTAAGCTTCCAGAGACTGACGATACCGAAATTAAAAGGCGGTATCGGCCTCCCAGACATCCTGAAATACCACTGAGCATGTAAACTAGCAAGAATAATCGACTGGAACATCCATTCCGACGTTAAATCCCACTACGTCAACTTCCCTGGCTAACTCCCTGGCTAACTCCCAAACATGTCCCATTGAACTGCAGGAACCACCCATTGATGAATCCCACATTAGTAACTTTCCAGGAAGCCTGTCGCAAATACAACATTTCATACACTCTAGGCCCTTTGATGCCACATCATCAAAACCCAGACTTCACCCCAGGTAGATCCGCAACCTTTCTCGTAGACAGATGGCCACATCCAAATATCCGTATGGAAAAATTCTATGAGAGAGGCCGTTTTATTCCTCTATCATTGTGTAAGAGTATCCTTCGCACTACTAAGGTTAATAGTGAAATGTAACAAAGTAACAAAATAAGAAGTGATAAAAAATGAATCAAAACCAGCATTAAAACCTAATAGTGTTCACAATACACAAAATAAAAGTCAATGAAAAAGGTGATCTCGCGCAGTAATGTGTTATCACTTAGCCAACAAATAATCAAAATCACACAAACTTGAATAAAATTCAAACAATGTGATATATATAAACAGTCCAATAAGATATATATATATATATAACTCTTCAAGAGAATTTTTTTTTTTATCTAAATCGGTGTTCAAAAATGTATAAAAAATAAGAGGAAACTAAAATCTGTGTTGGTATAAGTCCATATAGTCCTCCACAGAACTCTCACCTCATATATATGAAGAAATCAGCTTCAGTAAATACAGATGTTATTCGACCTTCATGGAAAACCATTTCACAGCATCTTATTGGGGCTTCTCTGGCTCTAGAAGGCCATTACGGTATCCTAGATTAATCCTCAAACTGCATAATCCATCCACCAAACCTTCCTGGTATACTCCGGTATAAAAAACTAAGATATGGTTTATTAAAAGAACTAATAGGTGGACTCTGATGCCTAGTACACACGACAGGGATTCCCGACAGGAAAAGATCCGTCGGAAATTCTGAGGGGAAAACCGAGAGTCTGCTCGCTACTTTTCCTCCGTACAGACGCTCTGTTTTCCCATTGGGAAAACTCTAATGAGAGCTTTTCCTCGGGAATCCCGACCGTGTTTTATGCTCCATCTGAGTTTTTCCCCACAGGAAAACTGCCAAAAATGTCCGGTTTCTGCTACACACGGCTGGGTTTTCTGATGGATAAAAGTCCGTTGGGAATCCCAGCGGGAAAAAAGAGAGCTGGTTCTCTTTTTTTTGTCCGGCGGGTTTGGCAGTTCTCCCGTCTGAAAAACTGCGAGGGAGCATACACACGGCCGGGATTCCCGGTGTAGCGTTCGGGGAACCAGCTAGATCGCAGGACAAAGGCTTTTCAAACAAAAGGACGTTTATTAAACTTAAATGGCTTCACAGCAGCAAAACAAAAAGAAATAACAGTCTCACCGACTTGTAGAGCTTTATAACTGCTGTTGCAGTTAAACAGTCCTTGGTGTTGCAGGTAAGTTTCCCAGCTAGCAGGCTTCCATGCAGGCCACTGCCATGTACATTCACAGCTTTCCAGAGCTTTTCACAGCCTCCACAGCTTTTGCAGTGTCCACCATTCACCATGCAGACATCACTACACTCCTTCCTCTCACCTAAAACTTCCTGTCTCTCTTAAACCACTTCCTTGGACAGGTGTGTTAACCCTTTCTGTTCCCTTAAAGGAACCATAGCCCAAACAGAGGGGAAATATAGCGTCCTTCCCGGACCCAGCCACGGCGTCCTGTACACCGGCCAAAAGCTCTCCTCACAGTTTTCCGGTCATTACATTAATAATAGTACAAACAAGCAAATCAGATAAAAACTGCGTTTTCAGTGCCTTCTCACGTTACTTCCGGTGTACTTCTGGCCGGAAGCAGACGTACACCGGAAGTGACGTAAGAAGGCGCTGAAAATGCAGTTTTTATCTGCTTTGCTTGTTTGTACTATTTTTAATGTAAGAGTCCACCTATTAGTTCTTATAATAAACCATACCTTAGTTTTTTAAACGTACTGCACCATTGGAGGTATTCTTTTCTCTTCCTTCCCACCCTATATCCAAAATACCTGAGTATACCAGGAAGGTTCGGTAGATGGATTATGCGCTTTGAGGATTAATCTAGGATACCGTAACGGCCTTCTAGAGCCAGAGAAGCCCCATAAGATGCTGTGAAATGGTTTTCCATGAAGGTCGAATGACATCTGTATTTATTGAAGCTGATTTCTTCATATATATATGAGGTGAGAGTTCTGTGAGACTATATCTTTTGGATAGCAAGGAATTTATATCGCACACGGTCTATGGAGTACTATATGGACTTATACCACCATACATTTTAGTTTCCTCTTCCTTTTTTATAAATTTAAACACAGATTTAGATAAAAAAAAATTCTTGAAGAGTTATATATATTTATATATATATTGTGAGGGGGTTAACTCAGCAGCGGGTTTGTGTGACCCCCTGGATGGGTTCACCACACAAAAACAGGCACAGCAGACAGTGGTAGGAGAAAACAAAAGGGTGTGGTTTTATTTGAACTATATACAGACAAAAAATAAAGCAAAAACAAAAGAAACAGAAAAAGAAATCCTGGTCAACTTGACCGCTCACTACACACGTTGGTGTCCGTAACTAACAACTGGGTACAGCCTTGTGCTGTCCCAGTCACTAGCTCCCTGCTTTTAGAAGTTCTTAGCACTAACCACACAGGCTTTGGCTCACCGCACAGAGATCACACTCCCCAGACTATCCACACAGATCTGGTTCCAGGTTGGAGCATCTCCCTTAGCATGCTGGGAGTTCTTGTAGAGGCCCTAATGAGCCCACTTACTTCAGCTGGGCTCATTAACTCTTCCCCTGCAAGACTCCCAGCACTCCCCCTAGTGGTATAAATCGGTATAAAGCCTGAATCTAGGACATGTATACCTTCCATCCTGGATGCAACCTGGTGATTTTACCTGCCTGCTGTCACAATATATATATATATATATATATATATATCATGTGTGAGGGGGTTAGCTCGGCAGCGGGTGTGTGTGACCCCCGGGATGGGCTCCCCACACAAAACAGGCCCAGCAAACGGAGGTTGTGGTTTTCAAAATCAAAAAAGGTGCGGTTTATTTTCTATTTACAGTGACAAAACACAGCAAAGCAAAAGAAACATAACCAAAATAAATCCTGGTCAAGTTGACCTCTGACTAAACATACAGGTTTCCTAACTAACAACTGGGATCAGCCTAGTGCTGTCCTAGTCCCTAAGTCCCTGGTTTTAAATGTCCAAGCAAATAGCCACACAGGCTTTGTCTCACCGCACAGGGGTTCACTCTCCCTAGACAGTCCACACAGGTCTGGTTCCAGGCATGAGCTAACATCTAATGAATCTGGGAGTTCTTATAGAGGCCTAAATGAGCTGACAAGCTTCAGCTGGCCTCATCAACTCCCTGTCTGTACGACGCCCAGCCCTCTCCCTAGAGGTATGAGTCATCCATGAGCCCACTAGCCTTATACAACTCTCCACCTAGTTGTATAAGTCGGCGTAAAGCCTGAATCTGGGCGAAATATATCTACCCCCCTGGATGCAACCAGGTGACTTTACCTTCCTGCTGTCACATACCCCCCCCCCCTCTTGTTTTAACCTCGGGGTTGGAACACCAGCAATCAGGCATTCATGTACTCGAGACAAAGCATCCACATTCCCCATTTGAACGCCAGGGCGATGCTTTACTGTGAAGTTGAATTCCTGGAGGGCCAGGAACCACCTATTCACTCTTCTATTTGTTTCCTTGTTTTGAGCCATCCACTTTAACGGAGCGTGATCCGTAACCATGTCAAAGTGCCTACCTAGCAGGTAGTACCGAAGGGAATCTAGAGCCCACTTCACCGCTAAACACTCCTTTTCAACGGTGGCGTAATTTACCTCATGGGACTTCAACTTCCTGCTGAGGTAAATGACTGGGTGCTCTTCCCCGTTCCAGACCTGGGACAATACTGCTCCTAACCCCACATCTGACGCATCACTTTGTACGACAAAGTCTTTAGAGAAGTCGGGTGAGTACAACACTGGCTGGCTACATAAGGCTTGTTTCAAGAATTGGAATGCTGCCTCAGCCTCGGGGGTCCATTTAATCATGACCGACCCTTTCCCCTTCGTCAGGTTGGTTAGGGGCACAGCCTTAGAAGCAAAGTGGGGAATGAATCGCCGATAATACCCAGCGATTCCCAGAAAGGCTCGTACCTGCTTCTTGCTGTTGGGACGTGGCCAACTCTGGATGGCCTCGACTTTGTTGAGTTGGGGTTTTATTACTCCCCTCCCAATGGTGTACCCAAGATATTTGGCCTCCTCCTGCCCAATGGTACACTTCTTGGGGTTAGCCGTAAACCCCGCTTCCCGAACAGAGTCCAGGACTGCTTGCACTTTTGGCAGATGTGAGGCCCAATCTGTGCTATGGACAATTACGTCATCCAGGTAAGCCGCAGCATACTTCCGATGGGGCCTCAGCATCTGGTCCATTTTCCGCTGGAATGTGGCCGGCGCATTCTGTAACCCGAACGGCATTCTTTTATATTGGAACGCCCCGTCTGGGGTTACAAATGCGGTTTTCTCTTTGGCCGACTTGGCCAGGGGGATTTGCCAATACCCTTTTGTGAGGTCAAGAGTCGTCATGTATCGGGCTGTTCCCAGCCGGTCGATCAACTCATCTATACGTGGCATGGGGTAGGTGTCAAATTTTGTAACTTTGTTCAACTGACGAAAATCGTTACAAAATCGCCAGCTCCCATCCGGTTTAGGCACCAACACGATGGGACTAGACCAATCACTTTGGGACTCCTCTATCACCCCTAAGTTCAGCATTTTCTGTACTTCCTCCCGTATTGCCTCCCGTCGAGCCTCTGGGATCCGATAGGGTTTTAACTTCACCCTTTCACCGGGCGGGGTAATGATGTCATGCTCTACCCCAGATGTTTGTCCCGGCAGCTCAGAGAATACCTCCTTGTTGCGAAGCACAAACTCCTTAACCTCCTGTTGTTGGGGTTGTGACAAGGTGGCTGCTATTCCAACCTCAGGAATCACGCAACCAGTTTGAGCTGGTGACCAAGTGTCTGCGACTAGGGACTCTCTATCCCTCCAGGCTTTCAACAGATTAACGTGATAGATCTGTTCGGGCTTTCGCCTTCCTGGTTGTCTGACCTTGTAATTCACTTCGCTCACTTTTTCCATTATCTCGTAGGGGCCTTGCCATTTGGCAAGGAATTTACTTTCAACCGTAGGGACAAGTACCAATATCCTATCCCCCGGGGAAAAGGTACGGGTCTTGGCTCCACGGTTGTACACTCTCTGCTGTGCCAACTGCGCTTGGGCCAAATGTTCCTTCACGATGGGCATTACCTGTGCAATTCGATCTTTCATCAGGGCGACATGCTCAATCACACTCCTGTGGGGAGAACTCTCACTTTCCCAAGTTTCCTTGGCAATATCCAACAGCCCTCTTGGGTGTCTCCCATACAGTAACTCAAAGGGGGAGAATCCCGTAGAGGATTGGGGCACCTCCCTAATAGCAAACATCAAATAAGGAAGTAAACAGTCCCAATCCTTTCCATCTCTATCCACCACTTTCTTCAACATTTGTTTTAGGGTTTTGTTGAATCTTTCAACCAGCCCATCGGTTTGGGGGTGATACACAGACGTACGCAATTGCGTCACTTTGAACAATTTACACAGCTCTTTCATAACCCGGGACATAAAGGGTGTACCTTGGTCCGTAAGCAGTTCTTTACAAATACCCACCCGGCTAAAAACAAGAGATAGCTCTTTGGCTATGGTTTTGGCCAAGGTATTTCGGAGAGGGATCGCTTCTGGATAACGGGTGGCATAGTCCATTATAACTAATATGTACTGGTGCCCCCTAGCGGACTTGATTATAGGACCTACCAAATCCATGGCGATCCTCTCAAACGGGACCTCAATGATGGGTAGAGGGACCAGCGGGCTACGGAAATGTGGCATCGGGGCCAACCTCTGACACACAGGGCAGGAGGAACAATAATTTTCTACGTCCTTCATCACCCCCGGCCAATAGAATCTCTGTAATACCCTCTCTCGGGTTTTCTCTGTCCCCAGATGACCTCCAAGAATGTGCCCATGGGCCAACTCCAACACCAACTTCCTGTAAGGTTTGGGCACCACAAGCTGCTCAACGGTTTCTTCTGCCCTTTTTGCCACCCGATACAGTAGGTCCTTCTCTACGCTGAAGTATGGGTAAGTGCAGGTATTATCTGGGTTCACTAACTCGCCATCTATTTTCACTACGTTTTCCCGTGCCTTTATTAGGGCGGGGTCTTTCAACTGTTCTGTGGCAAAGTTTTCCCTGTGAACCTCAAGATCAGAAAACTCCACAGACGGTAGGTTTTTGTCTGAGGAGGTGGGCTCCTCTCCAGTTTCTTGAGTCTCCCCTGCCAATACTGATAAGGGAAATTCCGGAGAGTCCTCACCACTCTCAGGGGAGTTCTGGCTATCACATTCCTGGTACATAGGGGCACCAGTGAGGGGCTCAGGATCATCCCACAGTTCCCAGAACTTCGGAAAATCCCTTCCCACAATGGCGTCATGCGGTAACTGAGATACTAAGCCCACTGGATGAGAGAGGGTACCTTTGGGGGTCTCGAAACACACTGTAGTCACTGGATACTCTCGGGTGTCCCCATGCACACAAATAACAGCTACCTTGCTATTCCCAGAGACCTCTGTTTTAACTAACTCAGCCTTTATCAGGGTCACAAGGCTACCTGAATCCAGCAATACCACAACATTTCTACCATTAACACACATTTTGCATAAATGTTTCTCAGTTCCTCGAATGGCAGTGCATGCGACTGTCGCACACAGCGACTGACGTCTGCCCGTCAGAAAGTCACACTGCATGGGTTCCTCCACAACCGGGCAATTGGCTGCAATATGTCCCGCTTGCCGGCAGCGGTAGCAAACGATCCTTCTTGCCGCCTCTTGAGCCGCTGATTTCCCAGGCTGTTCTCGCCAAACTTGGGGTAGAGCTCCCACCCTCTCACTCTCTCCACCCTCACCCCTTGGAATCCTCTTATCCGCCCCTGGGGATGGTCTGGTCTTAGGGTGGAAAGTCCGAGTGTCTCTGGAAGAGGCCGTCAGGTTCTCTGTAGCCAAGTATTTCTCCACACGATCCACAAGACCATCGGCCGTCTCTGGGTCTCCATGGCTTACCCACTTTTGGATGGCAGTAGGAAGAGCTCTCAAAAACCGATCCATTACAACACGTTCCACAATCTTTGGTGCGGACAAAGTCTCTGGCTGTAGCCACTTTCTGCTCAGGTGAATGAGATCATACATTTGAGACCTGGGGGGTTTTCCAAGCTGGAAAGTCCAGTTATGCACACGCTGAGCCCGGACAGCCTGGGTGACACCCAGCCTTGCCAATATTTCAGCTTTTAGCATCACATAGTCTTTTGCTTGGTTAGGCTCTAGGTCATAGTAAGCTTTCTGCGATTCACCAGTTAACAGAGGAGCCACCAGTCCAGCCCACTGCTCCTCAGGCCACTTTTCTCTTTCAGCGGTCCTTTCAAATGTGGTCAAAAATACCTCTGGATCATCCTCTCCAGTCATTTTTGTCAATAAACGACTCACCCCAAAGGACGCGGTATTAGTGGGACGGCTTTCCTCACTGGTCTGCGGACGTTGCTGCATTACTGCTTCCATCTGTTGTTGTAGTCTCTGCTCTTGCTTCTGCAACAGGTCTATGAAGCGGGCCTCAGATTGCTGCTGGGCTCGTTGCTGAGCCTCCAGACTCTGTTGCAAAGTTGCGTTTGTCTGCTCCTGGGCTGCAAGGCTCCTTTGCAAACCTGCATTTGTCTGCTGTTGATTGGCATTTGCTAGAGCCAGCTGCTTCAGTATCTCCTCCATGCTGGCTTAAAAAAAACTGCCACTGGTTCTCCACCAACTGTGAGGGGGTTAGCTCGGCAGCGGGTGTGTGTGACCCCCGGGATGGGCTCCCCACACAAAACAGGCCCAGCAAACGGAGGTTGTGGTTTTCAAAATCAAAAAAAGGTGCGGTTTATTTTCTATTTACAGTGACAAAACACAGCAAAGCAAAAGAAACATAACCAAAATAAATCCTGGTCAAGTTGACCTCTGACTAAACATACAGGTTTCCTAACTAACAACTGGGATCAGCCTAGTGCTGTCCTAGTCCCTAAGTCCCTGGTTTTAAATGTCCAAGCAAATAGCCACACAGGCTTTGTCTCACCGCACAGGGGTTCACTCTCCCTAGACAGTCCACACAGGTCTGGTTCCAGGCATGAGCTAACATCTAATGAATCTGGGAGTTCTTATAGAGGCCTAAATGAGCTGACAAGCTTCAGCTGGCCTCATCAACTCCCTGTCTGTACGACGCCCAGCCCTCTCCCTAGAGGTATGAGTCATCCATGAGCCCACTAGCCTTATACAACTCTCCACCTAGTTGTATAAGTCGGCGTAAAGCCTGAATCTGGGCTAAATATATCTACCCCCCTGGATGCAACCAGGTGACTTTACCTTCCTGCTGTCACACATGTTTGAATTGTCCATTCATTGGTGAAACACTCATCAAAATAGGCACCTCATCCCAAACAATTTATAGTAAAGGGAAGGTAGAACAAAAGGGATTTTTGTGGTGCATAGATGAATCAATGAGAGAGAGTTTCTAAAAATATATAATTTTTTATTTGGTACAAATTATTACAAGAAATATAAAAACACAGATCCTAAGTATATTCAATACATGGTATGTCATACAGAGATGGTGGTTATAATACATAACGTTTAGGATGGAATATAAGAACTCGCATAGAAACCCAACATGTTTCGCTTAAAAAAGCTTCCTCAGGGGTATGCGAAGACCATCAACGTTTGTTAAGTATGACTATACAAAAAAGAAAAAAGAAATACAAAATTATACCTTTGAATAACTAAACAGCCATATTTGGGCAAATTGAATACAAACAGGATTAGACTGCAGGGTCAAGTCCCTCCCTCTGTCACTTACCAAGCCACCCGTACCATCTGCAGAGCACCACCAAGAAACACAGGATCAAGAACTACGATCAACCCTTATAACGACAGGCGCGGTTGTGTGACCACAGCGAACAGTAGATAGGGGACCAGCTATATGTCAAAGACAAGGACAGGAGTAAAAAGAAAGAAAGAGAAAAGAAAAGGGAATAAAATTGCAGTAGGATTGGTAAACCAATAAGCAAACCACAGAGGACGGAAAAATCCATCTACTATGAGTTCAGAATGCAATAAATAAGGTTAACTTACATATAGTCAAGTGAACAAAAATATGTTCACTTGCAGATATTGTGAGGCTGTCTGCTTGGAAAAAGACCGATTTTTGTTGTGGAAGCCACTAGAAGAAACCACAATAGGTTTAGTTTATAGATATGAATAGCATGGCGTGCCTATATCCTCCAAAAATAAGCACACAAAATCAAAAAATATAATTCATTAAGAGAGATTAATGGACTGGATGTATTGCAGGACGTGTATTGCATTTAAGCAATATTATTATAAATAGATATTTAAATATTTAAAGTTGTTCCATAGGAAACAAAATGAAACATCATGGACAATAGTCTCCATATATATATAGCAAAGTCAATAATAGAAATGAAAACAATAAATAATTAATTAATTACAGGTCCAACAGTCCAAAATAAAGTGGGACAAGAGCCCACTCTAACCAAATAGAAAACGTCATATATATTTGGTATGATCCCCTATTAGTAGTGCAGACTAAGAGGTAAGTACTAAACAAAAAGGGAGTATATAGAGAAAACCAAAAAAGAAAACCAGAAAAAACTGAATTTGGCTGAACCTTACCTATCGATGTCCAAGACATCAGCTTGGGCTCCACCAGCCCACACTGCTGCGACCAGCGTGTGAGCAGGTTATATACTGTCCGCCATTGCGGTCAGCGTCTGACATCACCGACCGCAATGCGGGCTAAGAGCGCATGACGTCAGCCCGTAGGACACAACACACGCCGAGGACTGCGGAAACCAGAATGCACCAGGGCAAGGGGAGGAGCCGCTCACCGTCACAGCGGGCGCGACAGACGCAAGCGGACACTCCCCATTGGAATGACCAACCAACAGAGGATGTGCGAACACATCCTCCGTTGGGGATGACGAAGACAGCCTAAGGCGGACAATGTGCCTGTCACCAAGGATGACGCTGCGCTGGAATAGGGTCACCCGTGGAGGAACATAGATGACCCTGGGCGCCCATATGGTCACACCGCACAAATCGAGGGGAAATCATGGCCTGAGCGAGATGGTGGCACACAACAGACAGGGCAGGTGGCTGATGTCAAAAATTAGAGGGGTAAGCACAGATACAGATAAACGGGCCCAGCTGGATATCCAGCTCACATGGCCCGATGCTCCAAGGGAGGGAAAAGAGAGGAGACCCATGTCATTCTCTAAACAGTTAATATCAGAACTACATGATACAAATATATAGAATGTTACATAATATCAAACAGATAAAACAACACTTATTATAATGCAATAACCTTTAGATGAAGGTTGAAGCTCAAATGTCCATAACATAAAGGGCCACGAGAATATACTCGTGACCCTTGATGCAGAGACATACACCATTTTACAGTGGCAACAGTAGGCAGCTAAAAAAAAAAAAAAAAAATTTGGGAAAAGAAGGGGGAAAAAACAATGAATATAAAAACAGAAAATCCATCCAGGAGATAACGTCAAAGGAATGGTCTAAAACTAAGACTTTCATTAAATCCAGGAAAATGAGTGGCCCTAAGGTCATAGATCCAGCGCGCCTCGAGTTGGAGCAGGGTCCTGTCTACACTGCCCCCCCCCCTCGAGTCGAGCGGGACATGGTCCAGGGCCAAAAACTTGATAACATCAGGATCAAAGTTATGATAGTGACCGACATGCCCACTAATTGCAGTCATTACTTTTCTCTTCAAAATGGGTCTCATATGGTCCCTTATTCTCTTAAAGAAAGGTCTTTTAGTTTTCTCAACATAGTACCCACCGCATTGACACTGAGCCAGATAGATCACCCCCACTGTTTGGCAGGTGACTACAACTCGGGTAGAGTGCCAATTGCCATTGGGTAATTTGAACTTAGTTTTGGTGTCTACAAAGCGACAAACGTCGCAATGACCACAAGGCGATGTGCCTCCAGTAGATATATTTTTGGAGACTGAAGAGGTCTGAAAATGACTATGAACAAGGCGGTCTCTCAAAGAGGGAACCCGTCTAAAAGTAATCTCTGGGTGTTTTTTAACATATTTATTTACAGTTGAATCTGCTAGTAATAAGGGCCAGAATTTTTGTAAGATGTTTCTCATTTCTTTATGTTGGGAAGCGTACCTAGTAATTAATCTGACCGTGTCAGTGGTTGCAGAGTTTTTAGAAGAAAAGATGAGAGCGCTTCTTTTTTGGGTCTTTACCCGATTAAAGGCTCGTTTTAGACATTTATGGCTATAGCCTCTAGCTTTTAGTCTTCGATAGAGATCTTTTGAAGTGTCTCTAAATTCCGCATCCTTACTGCAGTTACGCCTAAGTCGAAGATATTGACTATAGGGAATGCTCCGCAGAAGGGGTGCTGTGTGTGCACTACTGGCATGAAGGATGGTGTTTCCAGCGGTGGGTTTCCTGTATAGACATGAGTTAATTAGCCCTGTGTCATCGATAGAGATATTGAGGTCCAAGAAACTAATAGTAGTTTGACTGTAATTAATTGTAAATTTTAAATTAAAGTCATTGATAGACAAAAGATCAAAAAACTGCTGCAATTGAATTTCATCGCCTGACCAAAAAATCAATAGGTCATCTATGTACCTATACCAAGAGATGACATGGTCCAGAAAAGGAGCAAGGTCATCTCTAGAAAAGACCTGTCGTTCCCACCCCCCCAGGTACAGGTTGGCATACGATGGGGCACATTTGGTCCCCATGGCAACCCCCTGCACCTGGAGGTAGTGGGAAGATCCAAAAAGAAAAACGTTATGTTTCAAAATATAGCTTAATAGCTCCAAAACAAAATCGTTGTATACCCGTGAAGAGGGGCCTCTCTCAGAGAGGTGACCCTCTATAACCTCCAAACCCCTAGCATGTGGTATGGTGTTATAGAGGCTCTCAACATCGAGAGAAACGAGCCAAGTATTGGCCGGAAGCTGTATACCTTCTATTGTTCTTAATAAGTCGATGGTATCTTTGACATACGATGAAAGCGAGGTGACATGAGGAGATAGATAACTGTCAATTAAAGAGCTGGCGTTTTCAGTGAGACTGGAACAGCCAGAAATAATAGGCCGTCCTGGCGGATTAGTTAATGATTTATGTGTCTTTGGCAAAGCATAAAACGTTGGAGTCCTTGGATTCTTAATATCAAGGAATTTCCATGTATCCTGGTCTATGATGCCCCGCTGAAAGGCTTTGAGGATAATGGAGCGATACTTGGCATGATAATTTTCCAAAACAGTTTTAGAAATTGGTCTATACCATTCAGAATTAGACAAAATCTTCATACACATGATCTCATAGTTTTCCACATCCATGATAACAAGATTGCCGCCTTTATCTGCGGGTTTTATTATTATCTCGGAATTACTTTGTAGAGATTTAATAGCCGCTTTTTGTGATGTAGTTAAATTTGAAGATGCTGGAGAAACACAGTTCATTTCTTGAATACTATTTGAAACCTGTTGAACAAAGGCCCAAATATTGGGATTGGTATTCAAAAGGGGAAAATTTCGAGATTTAGATCTGAAAGATTGAGGAGGGGGGAAGGACATGCCAGCGATAGATAAACCCGGTACATCACTCCACCAGGAATCCTCATCGGGGACATGGCCCTCCTCCCAAAGATCAATCAGGTCTAACATCGCATTATGTTCAGTGATCTTTAATTTAGTATTGATATCTATGTCACATATAGATGGTTCAACTGGAGGTTTATCATAGATCACTCTATATATAAGGCGACGCGCGAACATAGATGACCTATTGATTTTTTGGTCAGGCGATGAAATTCAATTGCAGCAGTTTTTTGATCTTTTGTCTATCAATGACATTAATTTAAAATTTACAATTAATTACAGTCAAACTACTATTAGTTTCTTGGACCTCAATATCTCTATCGATGACACAGGGCTAATTAACTCATGTCTATACAGGAAACCCACCGCTGGAAACACCATCCTTCATGCCAGTAGTGCACACACAGCACCCCTTCTGCGGAGCATTCCCTATAGTCAATATCTTCGACTTAGGCGTAACTGCAGTAAGGATGCGGAATTTAGAGACACTTCAAAAGATCTCTATCGAAGACTAAAAGCTAGAGGCTATAGCCATAAATGTCTAAAACGAGCCTTTAATCGGGTAAAGACCCAAAAAAGAAGCGCTCTCATCTTTTCTTCTAAAAACTCTGCAACCACTGACACGGTCAGATTAATTACTAGGTACGCTTCCCAACATAAAGAAATGAGAAACATCTTACAAAAATTCTGGCCCTTATTACTAGCAGATTCAACTGTAAATAAATATGTTAAAAAACACCCAGAGATTACTTTTAGACGGGTTCCCTCTTTGAGAGACCGCCTTGTTCATAGTCATTTTCAGACCTCTTCAGTCTCCAAAAATATATCTACTGGAGGCACATCGCCTTGTGGTCATTGCGACGTTTGTCGCTTTGTAGACACCAAAACTAAGTTCAAATTACCCAATGGCAATTGGCACTCTACCCGAGTTGTAGTCACCTGCCAAACAGTGGGGGTGATCTATCTGGCTCAGTGTCAATGCGGTGGGTACTATGTTGGGAAAACTAAAATACCGTTCTTTAAGAGAATAAGGGACCATATGAGACCCATTTTGAAGAGAAAAGTAATGACTGCAATTAGTGGGCATGTCGGTCACTATCATAACTTTGATCCTGATGTTATCAAGTTTTTGGCCCTGGACCATGTCCCGCTCGACTCGAGGGGGGGGCAGTGTAGACAGGACCCTGCTCCAACTCGAGGCGCGCTGGATCTATGACCTTAGGGCCACTCATTTTCCTGGATTTAATGAAAGTCTTAGTTTTAGACCATTCCTTTGACGTTATCTCCTGGATGGATTTCCTGTTTTTATATTCATTGTTTTTTCCCCCTTCTTTTCCCAATTTTTTTTTTTTTTTTAGCTGCCTACTGTTGCCACTGTAAAATGGTGTATGTCTCTGCATCAAGGGTCACGAGTATATTCTCGTGGCCCTTTATGTTATGGACATTTGAGCTTCAACCTTCATCTAAAGGTTATCGCATTATAATAAGTGTTGTTTTATCTGTTTGATATTATGTAACATTCTATATATTTGTATCATGTAGTTCTGATATTAACTGTTTAGAGAATGACATGGGTCTCCTCTCTTTTCCCTCCCTTGGAGCATCGGGCCATGTGAGCTGGATATCCAGCTGGGCCCGTTTATCTGTATCTGTGCTTACCCCTCTAATTTTTGACATCAGCCACCTGCCCTGTCTGTTGTGTGCCACCATCTCGCTCAGGCCATGATTTCCCCTCGATTTGTGCGGTGTGACCATATGGGCGCCCAGGGTCATCTATGTTCCTCCACGGATGACCCTATTCCAGCGCAGCGTCATCCTTGGTGACAGGCACATTGTCCGCCTTAGGCTGCCTTCGTCATCCCCAATGGAGGATGTGTTCGCACATCCTCTGTTGGTTGGTCATTCCAATGGGGAGTGTCCGCTTGCGTCTGTCCCGCCCGCTGTGACGGTGAGCGGCTCCTCCCCTTGCCCTGGTGCATTCTGGTTTCCGCAGTCCTCGGCGTGTGTTGTGTCCTACGGGCCGACGTCATGCGCTCTTAGCCCGCATTGCGGTCGGTGATGTCAGACGCTGACCGCAATGGCGGACAGTATATAACTTGCTCACACGCTGGTCGCAGCAGTGTGGGCTGGTGGAGCCCAAGCTGATGTCTTGGACATCGGTAGGTAAGGTTCAGCCAAATTCTGTTTTTTCTGGTTTTCTTTTTTGGTTTTCTCTATATACTCCCTTTTTGTTTAGTACTTACCTCTTAGTCTGCACTACTAATAGGGGATCATACCAAATATATATAATGTTTTCTATTTGGTTAGAGTGGGCTCTCGTCCCACTTTATTTTGGACTGTTGGACCTGTAATTAATTAATTATTTATTGTTTTCATTTCTATTATTGACTTTGCTATATATATATGGAGACTATTGTCCATGATGTTTCATTTTGTTTCCTTTGGAACAACTTTAAATATTTAAATATCTATTTATAATAATATTGCTTAAATGCAATACACGTCCTGCAATACATCCAGTCCGTTAATCTCTCTTAATGAATTATATTTTTTGATTTTGTGTGCTTATTTTTGGAGGATATAGGCACACCATGCTATACATATCTATAAACTAAACCTATTGTGGTTTCTTCTAGTGGCTTCCACAACAAAAATCGGTCTTTTTCCAAGCAGACAGCCTCACAATATCTGCAAGTGAACATATTTTTGTTCACTTGACTATATGTAAGTTAACCTTATTTATTGCATTCTGAACTCATAGTAGACGGATTTTTCCGTCCTCTGTGGTTTGCTTATTGGTTTACCAATCCTACTGCAATTTTATTCCCTTTTCTTTTCTCTTTCTTTCTTTTTACTCCTGTCCTTGTCTTTGACATATAGCTGGTCCCCTATCTACTGTTCGCTGTGGTCACACAACCGCGCCTGTCGTTATAAGGGTTGATCGTAGTTCTTGATCCTGTGTTTCTTGGTGGTGCTCTGCAGATGGTACGGGTGGCTTGGTAAGTGACAGAGGGAGGGACTTGACCCTGCAGTCTAATCCTGTTTGTATTCAATTTGCCCAAATATGGCTGTTTAGTTATTCAAAGGTATAATTTTGTATTTCTTTTTTCTTTTTTGTATAGTCATACTTAACAAACGTTGATGGTCTTCGCATACCCCTGAGGAAGCTTTTTTAAGCGAAACATGTTGGGTTTCTATGCGAGTTCTTATATTCCATCCTAAACGTTATGTATTATAACCACCATCTCTGTATGACATACCATGTATTGAATATACTTAGGATCTGTGTTTTTATATTTCTTGTAATAATTTGTACCAAATAAAAAATTATATATTTTTAGAAACTCTCTCTCATTGATTCATCTATGCACCACAAAAATCCCTTTTGTTCATATATATATATATAGATATATATATCTATATATATATATATATCTTATTGGACTGTTTTGAATTTTATTCAAGTTTGTGTGATTTGGATTATTTATTGACTAAGTGATAACACATTACTGCGTGAGATCACCTTTTTCATTCCTCTATCATTATTGTCCTCCCAGATGCTCAACCAATCGTTCCCACTATGGTCATATTTTCAATTACGACACTTCCTCAAAAGATCTCATCCCCGACCAGACTGTTCCCGACAGACCACACCATTTGAATCAATGTGCCTAAAAGCAGAACCTCAAAGGCGTCTGATCTCAGACATGTATGCTCTGCTATTTGTGGATCAAAACCCCAAATCTAATCTAGCTAGCCGCAAATGGGAGCATGATCTGTCCATTGACCTTTCAGAGAGACTGGAAAATTATCTACACATACATCCATAAGGGGACGGTTAACGTCTTTGTACAAACAAAAGAGTTTAAAATATTCTCCAGATGGTACAAGACCCCACTCAGACTTCATAAAATATTGCCTGATACTTTCAACCAGAAATAACAGTCCTCGCCAAAGGCTTTACATTCTGCTCAACCACCAACGTGGATAACTTACAGTTATTCTCAGATGTGGAAGCTAGGAGACTCGAGGCTCAAATTAGTACCTTTTTCCTAATTGATGAAAAGCTGTCACACGACCCAGTTTTTTTTCCCAGCCTGTCTGCAGGGAAAAATATATAAACTGTTTTACATTGTCATTCAAATATATAATTTAAATTAAATCTTTAATCTTTTGTGGAAATAACAGTGTGGGTGGTTTTTATGCCAGTCACAGGCTGTCACACCCCTCCACCCTGTGTCTTAAAATAAGACGGAGGTGATTCCTCCATTAATCTACATGTGATATCCTGCCTCCATTGTGTTTAGCTAGTTTAGTGGGAATGGAGGAGGGAGGGAGTGGGCTGTCATTTACCAAGGTGTATACGCCCACATGTGTGACTCTATAGTCACATGGGTTGCTCAGAGGTGGTAGGAAATGCTCAGCATAGAAACTCACTAAAAACTGAGCATGTGCATAGATGCCACCACAGCTGCAAAATCCCTAGCTGAACTGAGGACATGAACAGAAGGTGGAGATAGAGAGCAGCAGGATCAACCAGTTTTTTTTTTTTGCAGAATACAGAAAAGAAATCCCATAGTGGCTGAAGTGAGTATGAACAGCATGTAATAAACCATGTATTGATAGTTTTTATGATGTGAGTTTAGTGACACTTTAAGTCGACATGCAGGATTTTAAAGTAGATAAAGCAGCAGACAATGAAATTTATAATGTCAGCTGCTGTGCTAATACTACTTTAAACCATTCATGATGTGGATATGTTGTGCCTTTGATAAATTGTCGTTACCTGTGCCTCTCTTCCGTTTTTCTATTACAAAGTGATAAACAGTGGGAATGCTCTGCTAAAAGAGTAGAACATGTTCACTTTGCCTAGTGAATAGGGCGAAGTTAAGAAAAATTTACTTTGCAAGGAATACCCAATTGTGCACCAGGTAAAAAAATAAAATAAGACTTTTTGCTTTATTTCTTTAGTAAATAAACCCCATTGCATGACCTCCTGACTGTAATGCTGCTAATATGTAGGAAAGTTAGGTCACCCAAGACTTCTTTTCTGTCCATGGTGGGTTGATTTACAATAGCATTTTTACCAGATCTAGGCAATCTATTCAGATGCTGAGTACCTTAATTAGCACCTTCTTAGTGGACATTGTATGAAAGCCATGAAAGCTGTATGAAATCCACTAATTACTCCCCCCTATTAAAACAGATTACAAATTTACTAAAACAATGGTCCCGACTCCCGCTGTCCTGGATAGGGAAGATCAATGCTTCTAAAATGACTATCCTACCCAAACTACTATATATGTTTAGAGTCCTGCCAATCCCAATCCCTTCATATTATTTAAGATTGATCCAAAAAAGAACATCTACCTTTATATGGGGTACCTCCAACCACGCATACCGATTCGCACACTACATCTCCCTAAATCACAAGGTGGACTAGGCTATCCCAACTTTGCAACCTATTACAATGCTGCTTACTTAGCTAGTCTTCCAAAGTACCACGCAACACAGTAATCTCCCTTATGGATATCGATAGAGGCCTCAGAAAGTGACCCTTTATTGATCTCCAACATACTATGGCTTCGGCCCAGAGATCAACGTGAATTGAGTAACCCTATCACAAAACACTTTTTATCCCTTTGGGATAAATTTAAACATAAACACCAATTACAATCGGAACACAATCCCCTCTTATCTTTCCTCAATAATCCAGCTTTTTATCCGGCATGGATTTTCCCGAACATTTTTAAAGCTTGGACAAAAACAGGAATACTGACGTTTCATGACTTGGTCACTTCAAAAAACTTTGTACCTGTTTCTACACTCAGAGAAACACGACTTACCAGAAACAGAACAGTTTAGATATCTCCAAATTAAAAAAAAAAATTCTCCACTTTTACAAGTTGCAACACCACTGACCCAATTATATCCATTAGCCAGAGGAATGATATCAACCCTCTACGCCCAACTTCTTATAGACCCCAATTATGACAAACCAACCTATGTGCGGAAATGGGAGGAGGACCTGGGGCGTACCCTAGATAATGCTGATTGGACGAAGATTTGGTCAACCATAAAATCATCCTCGCCCAATGTCACGGCGATGGAAACAAATGACAAGGTCCTGACACGGTGGTACCTTGTACCTGCTAGAGTGGCCAAATTTGCGCCTACACATTCAGCTCTTTGCTTTAGGGGCTGTTCAGATTTGGGCACTCACTTGCATGTATGGTGGACGTGTCTGATAGTGCAATCTTTCTGGAAAGAAATCTTTGCAATGGCCTCTAAAATGTTCCGACAACAGATACAACTAGACCCGTTTACGGCACTACTTAATCTAATACCGGAATGCTTAACATTTTTTCAATTTAATATTTTTATTCCACTTCTAACTGCAGCAAAACAAACGATAGCCAAAGCATGGAAATCCCCAACTTTGGGGTTGGCAGAAACAATTCATAGAATGAACTCCACAATGTCACATGCCAAAATGATAGCCACTGACGGGGACCAAATCCCAAAATTAAAAAAAAAATTGGCTCCCTTGGATAAAACACTATTTACCTCCGGATTTCAATAATGAGGTCCTTCTGCCATGGTAGCTGATTAATCGCTTCAATGCAAACCCCATATACCTAAGAAATGGTAATCATTACGCATCGTACTGGTTCTTGGATCGCCCTTGTGGACTTTCCCTCTCTCTCACTACTCTTTTACTCTCCCTATTTATTATATATATATTGTTCTTCACTACAATAAGTTGAAGTTGTTAGGTCACAACTCATGTAGTTAATATGACGGTAGTTTAATTAAACTTTAACCACTTAAGCCCCGGACCAATACGCAGCATAAAGACCAGGCCCCTTTTTGCGATTTGGCACTGCGTTGCTTTAACTTACAATTGCGCGGTCGTGCGACGTGGCTCCCATAGAAAATTGATGTCCTTTTTTTCCCCACAAATAGAGCTTTCTTTTGGTGGTATTTGATCACCTCTGCTGTTTTTATTTTTTGCGCTATAAATAAAAATAGAGCGACAATTAAAAAAAAAATTAAATATTTTTTACTTTTTGCTATAATAAATTTCCCCAAAAAATATATAAAAAAACATTTTTTTTCCTCAGTTTAGGCCGATACGTATTCTTCTACATATTTTTGGTAAAAAAAATCGCAATCAGCGTTTATTGATTGGTTTGCGCATAAGTTATAGCGTTTACAAAATAGGGGGTCGTTTTATGGCATTTTTATAAAAATTTTTTTTTTTTTACTAGTAATAACGATGATCAGCGATTTTTTTTTTTGTGACTGCGACATTATGGCGGACACATCGGACGCTTTTGACACATTTTTGGGACCATTGTCATTTTCACAGCGAACAGTGCTATAAAAATGCACTGGTTACTGTGAAAATGACACTTGCAGTGAAGGGGTTAACCACTAGGGGCGCTGGAGGGGTTAAGTGTTTCTAGGGGAGTGATTACTACTGTGTGGGGGCGTGGCTACGACTGACACGTCACCGATCTCCACTCTGATTACACAGAGCGGAGATCACTGACATTGTCAGTAGGGGAGCGGGGAGGTGTTGTGTTTACACTAACATCTCCCCGCTCCATGCCTCCGTGAGATGATCGCGGGGATGCCCGCGGCGATCAAGTCCGCGGGACCCGCGGTCCGACTCACGGGGAAGGCAGGGGGGTCGCGAGCGCGCCGTCGGCCATTCTGCCGACGTATATATACAGTGAGCGGTCCTTAAGGCACGGTAGTCATGTATACAATGCTACTCACCGGCTATCTAGTTAGTGAAGATCTAATTAATTCTCTTTAAATATTCTGTTATCCATTATTTATAAAAAAAAACATTATGTAAACGTCATTATCTGTATCCTTGCGTAAATAACCAATGTATGTACTTATTATTGTGTAATCAATAAATATTTTTGAAAAGGAAAGCCATGTAAATTCATCCATACAGTTTGTATTAGATCACATTTTAAATCTTTGTAGTTCAATATCTAAAACATCTCTCAGTCTTGAAAGTCAAGGCAGCCCACATGTGGGTTAAATATTTTTTTAAGGTCTAGAACTTTCTTTGCTTAGAACTTTATTGTGCATGGGCACCTTAATATGGTTGTAAACCCACTTTTTCAACTTGCACCTACAGGTAAGCCTAGATTAAGGCTTACCTGTAGGTGCAAGAAATATCTCCTAAACCTACACGGTTTAGGAGATATGTGCTAAAAATGACATTGCTCCGTGTCTACGGCCCATGCGCTCCGTAGACAACGGTGCATTCATGGGGTTAATCCCATTCACAAATTCAGCTAAGTCCCAGCAATGCTTGGGCTTAGCCGAATTTGACGGCTCCCGCACGCATGCGCGGGGTGATGTCTTCGCCGCTCCGGCCAATCACAGCACCGGAGCGGCGCTGTGATTGGCTGGAGCGGCGATACCCGAAAGTAACATTCCGGCTATCGCCACAGCGATGGCTGCGGCTAAAGAGGGAGACGAGGACGGCTTCGGGGGCCCCGATCTACGGTAAGTGATGCATAATGTGCTATTATGCTAGTCAGATTAGCTCATTATGCCTTTCTCTTACAGGTGGTTTAAAAAAAAAAAATTATAGGGGTTTACAACCACTTTAAGCCAATGCTGGACAAATCCAAGTAGCCATATTTATAGCCCTTTTTATTGTCCGTGGAAGGATATTTACTCCAGCTCTTTAAAAATGTTTTCTGCTTATAACCCATGCTGAACTGACTGTTTGTTCGATACTGCTATGACTTTGTTCACCTTAAACAAAATAATGTTCAAGCAATATTGCATGGCAGGTGATCACTTTAAAATGACACTGATTGCCAGCTGGGAATCGGCATGTTTATTTCTAAGTCCCTTTGCAGAGACAAAGCCTCTTAGAAACAACCTTGTCACGAGATGTACTGTACATGAACTGCATTTACCTTCCATGCATTGTTTATGATGACTTCATATATGCTACTTACTAGTGTAGTTCTACATTGTGATGTGGGAAACATCTATGATCAGGATCTAAGCCTACTGCTAGTGGACCTTATGAGTCATCATATTGGACAGAGGGGCATAAGATATTTAAAGGGTAACTCCACTTTTGTGGGGAAAAAAATATAGCAAATAAAGAAAACATAATAAAACGTGTACAATTGCGATACAAGTTATATTGTAATTGAATGTTATTAAAAATTACCTTTCCTTTTCAATCTGCAGCCGCTGTAATTTTCTATAAATGCAATATGGCTACATAGAGTTGTTCTGTACACAGAATGTGTACTGACCACTCCCCAGAAACATAATTTCCTGCTTGTGTGATTGGCTAACCAATTTTCCCAGAAGTCTGCCCAAGGCTTGGCCATACATGGTCAAATTTCGAAAGAATTTTCTTTAGAAAATCAGAAATTTCATGCGTTATGTGATCCAATGGTGCCACAATTCATTTAGAAATTTGACCAACCAAGCCTTCAATTTCACCTCATGTTACTACAGAAAATAATTTTCGTGGCTTCTTTTCTTTACGGGAATTTTCTTTTCTTGCACTCATGCGCTTTTCTTTTTCGATTACATTTTTCGCACAATTCTTCCATCATTGATTAGAAAATAGTTTGTTTTTCAAAAAATTTCTAACATGTCCAAATACTCGAATTTGATGGCGGCACGAAAATCGGCTTTTGCTGCAGCCCACGAATGGTGCGAAACAAGAACAAAAATTCTTAGATAAGATTTTCAAAAATTTCGACCCATGAGTTAGATACAAGTCAGATTTCAGGCATCCCCTGCAACAAAAATGTGATCTTTGGTGAGATACTCCCAATAGAAAATCACAGCTGACTGATAATTATGAAACCACTCCCATTAGACCCACTTGACACAGAGGCACAGACAAACACACATGAATTTCTTAAGAATAAGGCCCCTTTCACACGGAGGGTCCGTTCAGGTCCGCCTGTCAGTTTTTTAGGCGGACCTGCACGGACGCTCCATGTAGCCCTATGGAGCCACGGATGTCAGCGGTGACATGTCTGCTGACATCCGCTCCGCTCCGCCAAAGTGTGATGGAGGAAAACCCTATTTTTCCTTCCGTCGGCGGAGCGGATCGGATGACAACGGACTTTACGGTCCGTCATCATCCGATCCCCCCATAGGGGAGAGCGGCGCTCTGACAGGGCGGTCCCTGCACAGTGTGCGAGGACCGCCCAGTCATCCGCCGGCTCAGCGGGGATCAACGGAGCGATCCCCGCTGAGCAAGCGGAGCTTCACGGGGCGGATCTTCACGGATCCGCCCCGTGTAAAAGAGCCTTAACAAAAGGTAGGAATCTGCAACAAAGTTTGTTATAATCCTTGCAATGTACATAGATCAGCAAACAGGACCGAAAAAGTCTTCTGGACTGCAGCACTCAAAAATAAAAGCCTTTATTTTAAAATAAGGAATCCAAAATACACACTGTACAACGGTACACAGGTCAAAAAAATATGGCTGACATGTTTCGCACTATGCTAGTGCTTATTCATATTCAAAAAAAAAATAATAATAAATAAGTTAAAGGAATTTGTACCTTTAAATGGAATCAATAGATATAGAATATTGATGTCAGTAAACAGTCCACTTTAGCGAACAAGTCACAAAGCCTCAAAGGGTCAAGAAAATATATTCTCACTAAATCCAAAGAGCAGAGGGAGAAAATCCTGTAATAATGTAAATAGATTAATAGAGAGGAATCTATCCTGCAATCCAAAGCTATGATAGTGGCAATAGAAAAAACGGTACATACCTAGGAGATGCAAAAGAAAATGTTCCCCAGTGGGGCTTTTAACAGCAGTATAGTATGGTTAAAAGTAATAGCAAATGGACAACATATAAAATAACTGGCCAACAGATACAATGCATTTTCCACAATACAGCCTGTATTAAAATTACACAAAGGGTGTACACAATGTTGATTATCAGATTGATGAAAATTATTTTGGAGTCCCCGACGCGTTTCAACCTCTGTAGCGGTCATCATCAGGGGGAAGGTAGACTCTATAAAACACATAGCATGATTTCAGAAATTTGAAAACATCATCATAAGTCCCATTAAGGGTCTAAAATGGTGAAATATTTACCGCTGAAGTGGAATGGATAGTCCCATGGCCAGATGAGTTAGAGATCGCTGGGCGGTGAGGTAGACCCCACAAATGCGCCCTTCCCCCCAGACGGGGAAGAGCCCAACCCAAGGGGCTTGCAAGGAGCCACATGATAGACATCCTCCAGTGGACAAGGGAGCAGGCATCTGCAATGAATACCCAATCAATGACCATATGTACAATACAAAATAGTAGGTGAATTAACTCTAAACAGAGTAGCAAAATTCTAGGGGTGTATGGACTAACCACTAACACAGTAACTCCTCAGGTACCAAAAAATCCCAGAATTGAGGCGGTACATGCCTATAAATGTTATATAGAGGTAATGGGGTTGGATAAAATTTAGATGGAAGTGGGGTGAGTGGAAATGAATAGATGGTATGTGTTACTGATGGTGTTAGAAAGAAAAGTGAAAGTGTGTGTGTGTGTGTGTGTGTGTGTGTGTGTGTGTGTGTGTGTGCGTGAGTGTATGTGAGTAATGATAAACTGAATGTAGGTTAGAATGTTAAGGGCAATGCAGACTAATAAAGTGTGGTATCAACAAAAGTGGTGTGGAAATATGAAGGAAGTAAAAGTGTGTGAAAAAAAGTGAAAGGGAAGAAAAAGCAAAAATAAAAAACCTAGGAGATGCTTCCAACTGTGACTCCTGGTCCCCAGCTTGCAAAGCAAGCAACAGCAAACCAAAAAGTATCAATCCCCAACTCTGGGGGAATGGCAGATAATCGCGGCTGCAAGCCGTTTTTAAACCGTCCCAGCGCGGCGACGTCTGACGTCATTGCTGCGCGGCGGACGCTCAAAGGGAGCGAGATGCGTGAGTGCGGCGCCGCTCATTCGCAGAGATTACAGGGGGCCGGGCTTGCAGGTGTTAAGGCTGCAGCGGCCATAATGGAAAATCCAAAAGCCCATATAATGCTGGGGAACATGACAATGGGCATAAGCGATGGCATGCCTGCGGATCGGAAGTGTACAAAGCACACCAAGATCCGCCCGGGATACCAAAACTGGAACAAAAGAATGGTAAAAAACTCAAATAAAAACCGCCAAGAAGAAAGGGGCAAAGCCTAGCACTCGAGATCTCACAATAAGGGCTGAAAAAAGTGAACTATTGATTAAAGAACAAAATGCAAACTGCCCGGGGCGTCCATACAGGAAAAAACTGAGAACCCAATCAATCCTGGGGGAAGGGGAAAGAGAAAAATGGGGGAGAAAAAGAGAAGAAATAAAGAATAAAATGGGATAAAATAAAAGAGGGAATGGGAAAAGAAGAGGAGGAGGTGGGCAAGGTGAAACCCAATTCCCAAGACCTACAAGGTAATGAAAAATAAAAATAAAGCATTAATTTATATGTCTATAATACAAAAATTATCAAATTGATCAGACACATTTGTTTGTAAGATTCTAAGGGCAGAGCAAAATGACCACATCATTCAAAAACACATAATAAAAATGAAGTGCATGAAATAGGGGCAGATAAACTGCAATAGACAAAATTAATACCAAAGAATGTTATTAAATTGGCTGGAAAAAAGAACATGAACAGACAAATATTATCATTAAACCAAAATCAAGCACAAGAAGAAAAAGAATAAAAATTAAAGAAAAGGTTTGAAACTGAGGGTGTCATTTAGGCCAGGATAATGAAGTGCCCCTAAATTTGAAATCCATTTGGCTTCACGCTGCAATAAAATCTGGTCATAGTCACCCCCACGTGAATTGGGGGGAACATGCTCCAGTGCAAAGGCCCGTATGGCGACTAATGGGCGTTTCCATTTTATTTTTCTGAACCAGAGAAACATGGTCTCTGATCCTGTTAAAGAAGGGGCGCTTGCTTTTGCCTATATAATAGGCTTGGTATTGGCATGTCATGATATAGACAATGCTTTGACAGTTGACTGAAAACTTTGGTTCATACAAAACGCCATTAGGAAGAGTTATAGTCCGAGAAGCATATATGTAATGACAGAACCCACATTTGTGGCAGGGTCTTGTCCCCCTTACCCCATTAGGGGTGATCACCTTGAGGGCATGATGGCTATGGACTACATAGTATTTTAATGATTTGGATCTCTTGAAGGTGATCTCTGGATATTTATATGTTTAGATACCAGGGGGTCCCCTGTTAGAAGATACCAGTGTCGTTGTAGCAGATCGCTCATCTGCTGATGTTGCCCTGAAAAGAGAAGCACAGTAGAAAAGTAAGTATAAAAATAAAAACGGTATGCACTGGATAGTGCAGTTTAAATTGCTTTACTAAAAATAAGAAAAAAGGTAAAATTGCACGTCCAAAAAAAGTAACTTGATTAGGGCATATCGCTAAAGAAAAAAAAAAATGTCCACAGTAACATCTGGACGTGCCACCAGCTGCTGCATAATCTCTCATGAAGCAGCTGGCAATGGGAGAGGAAGAAGGGCAAGATACCAATGCTGATGCAGTCAATAGGAGTACCAGAATGAAGCAGGGTACCAAGATGTCCCCAGTGTGTATGGAAGAGAGGACCGAGTTTGTACACTAGATGATGGCTCTTCTTTTTGACTTTTACTTGCATACTACCTAAGAAGGCAAAAAGTAGGAGTGTACTTACAGTTTTCATATGAAAAAACTGCATTTTTGTTGACTTAGATCATGGAAATAAATAATATAGTAATATGGAGAGTAAGACCTTATGTACACTACAGCTTCTAAACTTGAGTTTAGGAGCTTTTGGCATTTTTTTTTGCCATAGGCTTTTACAAGAAGCTGCTGCGGTTAGGGGAGGTGCAACCTCCCTCAACCTCCCTCTCCTGAACGTGGAAGAGTCACGTTCAGGAGAGGAACATTTTGACTGCCAGACGTGATTTTGCCACAATTTGCGTTTTCCCGATGCTGGCAGTTAACATAGTCTGTGTGTACATGAGCCCTTAAAGTGGGTGTAAACCCGATTCATGAAATTTGAGCTGGGCTCATCATATATCTGTAGTGTTATCTTATCTCTCTCCAAAGCACTATGTCCTGTAGTGGTCTCTTGCTCCGTAGCTCTGTTATCAGCCTGATAACTTCTCACACGTTCTCCGAGACAGGAGATAGGTGTTTCTTTGGGGGAGGTTGCTATACATAGATTAGCAGTCCAAGTTCCTGGTACAAGCATCAAACTTTCAGCTCATCACCTGTAAGGGCCCATTCATACTAGGAACTGCATGTGAATCGCACAGGATCACTATGCGGTTCCTGTACGATTCACATGCACTTCTGTGCATTGCGATATCAGCCCCGTTTTGTTTTAATAGGCTGAAAAAGGGGCCTTGGTGTTACATCGCAGAAGCAAAAGCTTTCTGCATTAGAAGTGGATGCCACATTTTCCTGCTTTACTTGTTTTGTGTATGTCCTGTTGCATATGGAAAACTTTGGAGTTCACCAGTGAAAATCTTTATCTATGCAACTGAACTCTGAATGCCTACTTGGACATTCTAACCTAGTTGCACGTACAATGCTTTCCATAACCATTTCTTTATTATTTAAGACTTTTATTCGGTACACTGTTCTGTTTCTATTATTGCTTGACAAATATATATTTTTTAATACTGTAATTTCATCTAACAATAAGAATATTAAACCAAGACAAACTGCTATATACAGGCTGACTTATTTTTTCTGCATGACCTACTACCCTCTATATGATTACTATGTAATTGGTTCCTAATAAGTTGCAAGAACTGGAGCTGTGAGTGACGGAACAATTTGACAGCTAGTAGTCACGCACAGTGTTGGCTACGATTTGTCATAGTCTTAGAAATTATCATTCTCTTAACTTGTGGCATTCTCTCAACTTGTGGTTGGGAAGCTATTGCAGCACTTGTAGTGGGTAAAATATGAGGATAAGCAAAATGTTAAACATGAATCAAATGGGTACCGGTCATTATCAAATTATCTTTTTTTTGTGCAAATAATGTAGTTCTTTCTTATCAAATATTTTTTATTATTTTTTTGTTGGACTGTTTACAGTCGTTTGACATGCTGGAACTTGTTTTCTGCATACCCCACACTGGCAATAGCCTAGGGTTGCACAAAGCCACCAAGATATCACATTGCTAACTGTCAGAAACACATTCTATGTATAACGTTTCAGACTGCCTAGCAGACCAATCTGGCTGAAGCCCTAATTGTTCTTAAGTATTGTGTACTTGACCTTAAATCTGTATACCTAGAACTAAACTGCCAGCAGACAAAGCTGGCAGTTTGGTGTACTCCTAAAAGAAAATGGCAAAATTGTCTTTCAGATTTCCAGTCAAGAGCCTCAGAGAGTCTCGTGTGACTTGTGTGTCTTTGATCTTGTGTGTATCTGATTCTGTTACTGTAGGAGGGCACAAGAGTAGTGATCCTGTTAACCACTTAAGCCCCGGACCAATACGCAGCATAAAGACCAGGCCCCTTTTTGCGATTCGGCATTGCGTCGCTTTAACTGACGATTGTGCGGTCATACGACGTGGCTCCCAAACAAAATTGACATCCTTTTTTTCCCCCACAAATAGAGCTTTCTTTTGGTGGTATTTGATCACCTCTGCGGTTTTTATTTTTTGCGCTATAAACAAAAAATAGAGCGACAATTTTGAAAAAAATTCAATATTTTCTACTTTTTGCTATAATAAATATCCCCCAAAAATATATAAAAAAAAACATTTTTTTCCTCAGTTTAGGCCGATACGTCTTCTTCTACATATTTTTGGTAAAAAAAATCGCAATCGGCGTTTGATTGGTTTGCGCAAAAGTTATAGCGTTTACAAAATAGGGGGTCGTTTTATGGCATTTTTATTAACCACTTAACGACCGCCCACCGCCGATTTACGTCGGCAGAATGGCACGGACAGGCAGAATCACGTAGATCTACGTGATCGCCTTTGTGCAGTTGGGGGGTCCATCCGGACCCCCCTTCACTGCAGTGAGCGGCCGTTAAGTGTTCGGGAGCGATCAGGCATGAGGGGGCGGCCGCTCGATTCCGCCCCCCCCCTCGCGATCGCTCCCGGCCAATGAAAATGCTTCCTCCGCCATGTGATGTAAACACAGGCTGGAGGAAGTGATGTCTTCTCCCTCGCCGCGGTCTTTTCGTTCCCGGCGCAGAGGAGAGGAGACAGAGGTTAGTGCTCCAACAGTCCACTGACACATAGGTACACATAGGCACACAAATCACCCCCAGATCACCCCCCAGGTCACCCCAAAGCCCCCAATCACAGTGTCACTGATTGCAGTGATCATTTATTTTACTGATCACTGCATTTAGTGTCATCTGTGATTGTAAAAAGTTGCAGGGCAGTTAGGATTAGGCCCCTTTAGGTCCAGGGTAGCCCCCTAACCCCCCCAATAAAGGTTTAACCCCTTGATCACCCCCCAGGTAACCCTTTCACCCCCTAACTTCAGCGTCACTAAGCGATTGTTTTTCCGATCGCTGTATTCGTGTCGCTGGTGTTTTAGATAGGCAGTTATTTTTTTTTAGGTTCGCCGCAGGTTTTTATTAGTGTCAGGTACCCCCATATATTATTTTAACCCCCTGATTGCCCCTAGAGTTAACCCTTTCACCAGTGATCGCCGTATAAGCGTCACTGGTGTCACTGGTTAGCCAGTAAGTTATCTAGTTATTTAGGTAACCCGTCAGGTTTTTATATAGCGTCGGGTACCCCCATATTTAACCTAATAAAGGTTTTAACCCCCTGATTGCCCCTAGTTAACCCTTTCACCAGTGATCACCATATAAAGGTTACAGGTGACGCTGGTTGATTAGTTTGCTTTTTATAGCATCAGGGCACCCGCCGTATATAACCCAATAAAGGTTTAACCCCCCTGATCGCCCGGCGGGTGAGATCAATTAGGTTTTAGCGCCAGAGAGGGTCTGCGTCGCCCCAGGCAGTGTTAGGTTAGTGCCAGTAACGCTAACACCCACGCGCAAAGCATACACCCCCCTTAGTGGTATAGTATCTGATCAGATCTATACTAGCATCCCCAGCGGTTTAGGGTTCCCAAAAACGCAGTGTTAGCGGGATCAGCCCAGATACCTGCTAGCGCCTGCGTTTAGCCCCTCCGCCCAGCCCAGCCCAGCCCAGCCCACCCAAGTGCAGTATCGATCGATCACTGTCACTTACCAAACACAACACACATAACTGCAGCGTTCGCAGAGACAGGCCTGATCCCTGCGATCGCTAACAGTTTTTTTGTAGCGTTTGATATATTTGCTGACGACAGTCAGGTGCTTTTTTTCCTGTGAATCTTACTAGTGTACCCCTAAATTTAGAGCCCAAAATGGCAAGACGAAGGTACACTAGTAAAGAGGCCTACGAGATTCTGAGCATGACTGATAGTGAAGAGGAGGTCACGTATCTGTCAGATTCAGGCTCAGAATATCTTCCCGTAGAAGACAGTGACGTCAGCGGCCCCACGTCAGATAGCTCTGACGACGAAGTTGAGGTCCCTGCTAAGGTCAGGTGTACCCGATCCCGATCTTCTGAGGTTGTTGAGGAGCAAGAACCGCAGGTCTCTCGTATCATGGAGCAGAGTAGTACTAGCGCCGCTATTCCTTCTGGTGAACTGGCAAGCACCAGCGGCCTAGTACAGCCTGGACGTACATCCAGCACTGCAGTAACACTTGGTGACGTGGCGAGTCCCATAAGTGCAGTTCAAGCTGGCGAGGTGGCAAGCACAAGTAGTGTCCCGCTGCCACCAAGAAGACAAAGGCAGGCCCGTCGTGCCCATACTGCCCTTCCTGCAGAATTTGCCTATCCTGATTGGGTCCCCACCACTTCTGCAGAACCCGTACTTCCCCCATTCACTGCCCAACCCGGTATTCAGGTGGAAACAGCTGATTTTATTCCAATTGATTTTTATTCGCTGTTTTTCACGGAAGATCTCTATAGATCTATTGTGGACCAGAGTAATTTATATGCTGGTCAATTTATCGCCGCTAACCCCCAGTTGCCTAAAATTGCCAGAAATTGGAAACCAATTACGGTTTCCGAATTTAAGACCTTTCTGGGCCTTTCCCTCAACATGGGCACACATAAATTTCCGTCATTGCGTGCTTATTGGTCCACGCACCCAATTGACCACATGCCCGTGTTCTCTGCCTCCATGTCCAGGGCACGATACGAGCAGATTTTGCGGTTCATGCACTTCAACGACAATGAACTTTGTCGTCCACGTGGGGACCCTGAATACGACCGGCTCTATAAAATTCGGCCCCTCATAAACCACTTCAACGAACGTTTTGCAGCCTTGTTTACTCCCGATCAAGTTGTCTGCGTTGATGAGTCCCTGATTAAATTTTCTGGCCGCTTGTCTTTCAAGCAGTACCTTCCCAGCAAGCGTGCCAGATACGGGGTCAAGCTCTACAAGTTCTGTGACAGGGCAACAGGCTATGTAGTGAACTTTACGGTTTATGAGGGAAAAAGACAGTCAGATTGAGTCGGTCAACTGCCCGGATTACATAGGGAGCGCTGGCAAGATAGTGTGGAACTTGGTGTCACCCTTATTCGGAAAGGGGTACCACTTGTATGTGGACAATTATTACACGAGCGTGCCACTGTTTAGTCACTTGTTTGATCATCAGATTGGAGCATGTGGCACCGTGCGACCTAATCGCCGGGGCTTTCCCCAGCGGCTTGTAGATGCCCGTCTTAGGCTGGGGGAGAGAGCCTGCTTGAAGTGTAATAACTTGCTCGCTATGAAGTGGAGGGACAATAAGAATGTTTTCCTTCTTACCTCCCTTCATGCAGACACGACAGTCCAAATTCGTACGGCGACTGGTGTTGTGGAGAAACCCCTCTGTGTCCACGAATATAACCAAAATATGGGAGGGGTGGACCTCAACGACCAGTTGATGGCGCCGTATCTAATTGACCGTAAGGCGAGACGCTGGTACAAAAAAGTGTCTCTATTATTATTCCAATTGGCTTTGCTGAACGCTCATGTGCTATACAGAGCTTCAGGCGGGACGTTATCTCTTCTAAAATTCCAGAATGAGATAGTCACAGAACTCCTGTATCCAGGCGGTTCTGCACCTCACCATCCCCAACCAAATGCAGTAAGCCGGCTGCATGAGAGGCATTATTCGTATGTCCTCCCGAGTACCCCTACCCAAAGCCACCCCCAAAAAAGATGTCGTGTCTGTAGCAAGCGCGGATTTAGGCGTGACACCCGTAGTTTTTGTCCACTCTGTCCTGACAAGCCTGGTCTTTGCCAAGGTGAATGTTTTGAACGCTACCACTCAAAAGTGAAGTTTTAGCGTAGGGTACAGCATTTCACAGACTAGGACACACTTACACAGGGTCTCCCAAGATGCCATTACATTTTGAGAGACCCGAACCATTAGAGTTGTAAAGTTACAAAAAAAAGTGTAAAAAAGAAAAAAAAAAACGTAAAAAACAAAACACAAAAAAATATATAAAATAAAAAAAACAAAAATAGTTGTCGTTTTATTGTTCTCTCTCTCTCTATTTTCTCTCTATTGTTCTGCTCTTTTTTACTGTATTCTATTCTGCAATGTTTTATCATGCTTGCTTTTCAGGTATGTAATTTTTTGTTTTCAGGTGCGCCATTCAACTGCAGCGCGGAATTATTTATCTTGACAGCAACAGCGTTTGCTCCCACGATACATAAAGCCGTGACTCCAGTGCTGTAGGAGGTGATTTCACCACCACAGTTAAAAAAAAGAGCATATATGCCGAAGCATGGGGGCAGCAGGGGCGGAGGAGCGATTTTGCTCCTAATGCCGCGTACATACGGTCGAAATTCCGACGGAGGCCTGCCCGTGGAAAATTCCGACCGTGTGTACGCGGCATAACTTTTTTGCGGGAGGATGCCCCCATGCTTCGGCATATATATATTTTAGGCACAGGTTGCGTTAAAACATTTTTTTATTTTTTACTAGGTTTTGTTTTGGTATTTGCTTTGCAGGTATGGCATGGTAAGGTCTTACTGTTGTACTGTAATGTTACTTTGTTTTAATGTTAACCACCATTTGCTTAGCAGGTACGCCATTCAGTTGCAGCGCGGATCTATTTATCTTGACAGCAACAGCGTTTGCTCCCACGATACATAAAGCCGTGACTCCAACGCTGTAGGAGGTGATTTCACCACCACAGTTAAAAAAAGAGCATATATGCCGAAGCATGGGGGCAGCAGGGGCGGAGGAGCGATTTTGCTCCTAATGCCGCGTACATACGGTCGAAATTCCGACGGAGGCCTGCCCGTGGAAAATTCCGACCGTGTGTACGCGGCATAACTTTTTTGCGGGAGGATGCCCCCATGCTTCGGCATATATATATTTTAGGCACAGGTTGCGTTAAAACATTTTTTTATTTTTTACTAGGTTTTGTTTTGGTATTTGCTTTGCAGGTATGGCATGGTAAGGTCTTACTGTTGTACTGTAATGTTACTTTGTTTTAATGTTAACCACCATTTGCTTAGCAGGTACGCCATTCAGTTGCAGCGCGGATCTATTTATCTTGACAGCAACAGCGTTTGCTCCCACGATACATAAAGCCGTGACTCCAACGCTGTAGGAGGTGATTTCACCACCACAGTTAAAAAAAGAGCATATATGCCGAAGCATGGGGGCAGCAGGGGCGGAGGAGCGATTTTGCTCCTAATGCCGCGTATATACGGTCGAAATTCCAACGGAGGCTTGCCCGTGGAAAAGTCCGACCGTGTGTACGCGGCATAACCTTTTATGCCGCGTACATACGGTCGAAATTCCGACGAAGGCTTGACCGTGTGTACGCGGCATAACTTTTTTGCGGGAGGATGCCCCCATGCTTCGGCATATATGCCCATCATTAGAAGTGGGTGGATGAAGGGAGGTATTCTAATGGTGGGCATACCCACCAATCAATCTCTTTTTTTCGTTCAGCCAATAGGCTGTATGAAAAAAAAGATTACAATACATGTCCAACAAGGACCAGCAACGTACTGGTATGTTGCTGGACTTTGAATGTTTATACCAGAATGATGCCTGCGGGTTTAGGTATCATCTTGGTATCATTCTTTTCAGCCAGCGGCCGGCTTTCATGTAAAAGCAATTCTAGCAGATAATTAGCCTCTAGACTGCTTTTACAAGCAGTGGGAGGGAATGCCCCCCCCCCGGATATAAAAAGCGCCATTGGGAAATTGGGAAAGCATTTTATCACACCGATCTTGGTGTGGTCAGATGCTTTGAGGGCAGAGGAAAGATCTAGGGTCTAACCCCCCAATTTTTTTCAAAAAAAGAGTACCTGTCACTACCTATTGCTATAATAGGGGATATTTACATTCCCTGAGATAACGATAAAAATGGTAAAAAAATAAAATATGGAAGGCACAGTTTAAAAATAAAATAAAAAAGCCAAATAAATAATAAAAAAATAAAAAAAAGCACCGCTGTCCCCCCCTGCTCTTGCGCAAAGGCGAACGCAAGCGTCGGTCTAGCGTCATATGTAAACAGCAATTGCATCATGCATGTGAGGTATCACCGCGAAGGTCAGATCGAGGGCAGTCATTTTAGCAGTAGACCTCCTCTGTAAATCTAACGTGGTAACCTGTAAAGGCTTTTAAATGCTTTTAAAAATGAATGTAGTTTGTCGCCGCTGCGCGTTTGTGCGCAATTTTAAAGCATGTCGTGTTTGGTATCCATGTACTCGGCCTATGATCATCTTTTTTATTTCATCAAACATTTGGGCAATATAGTGTTTTTTAGTGCATTAAAAATAAAAAAAGTGTGTTTTTCCCCCAAAAAATGCGTTTGAAAAATCGCTGCGCAAATACTGTGTGGAAAAAAAAATGCAACACCCACTATTTTAATCTGTAGGGCCTTTGCTTTAAAAAAATATATAATGTTTGGGGGTTCAACATAATTTTCTTGCAAAAAAAATTTTTTTTCATGTAAACAAAAAGTGTCAGAAAGGGCTTTGTCTTCAAGTGGTTAGAAGAGTGGATAATGTGTGACATAAGCTTCCTAATGTTGTGCATAAAATGCCAGGACAGTTCAAAACCCCCCCAAATGACCCCATTTTGTAAAGTAGACACCTCAAGCTATTTGCTGAAAAGGCATGTTGAGCCCATTGAATATTTTTTTTTTTTTGTCCCAAGTGATTGAATAATGACCAAAAAAAAAAAAAAAAAATGTACAAAAAGTTGTCACTAAATTATATATTGCTCAAACATGCCATGGGCATATGTGGAATTACACCCCAAAATACATTCTGTTGCTTCTCCTGAGTACGGGGATACCACATGTGTGGGACTTTTTGGGAGCCTAGTCGCGTACGGGACCCCAAAAACCAAGCACCGCCTTCAGGATTTCTATGGGTGTAAATTTTTGATTTCACTCCTCACTGCCTATCACAGTTTCGGAGGCCATGGAATGCCCAGATGGCACAAAACCCCCCCAAATGACCCCATTTTGGAAAGTAGACATCCCAAGCTATTTGCTGAGAGGTATGTTGAGTATTTTGCAGATCTCGCTTTTTGTCACAAAGTTTTGAAAATGTAAAAAAAGAAAAAAAAAAGAAAAAAAAATGTCTTTCTTAATTTTCAAAAACAAATGAGAGCTGTAAAATACTCACCATGCCTCTCAGCAAATAGCTTGGGGTGTCTACTTTCCAAAATGGGGTCATTTGTGGGGGTTTTGGGCTATTTTGACATTTTATGGCCTTCAAAACTGTGATAGGTAGTGAGGAGTGAAATCAAAAATTTATGCCCTTAGAAACCTTGAAGGCGGTGCTTGGTTTTTGGGGTCCCGTACGCGGCTAGGCTCCCAAAAAGTCCCACACATGTGGTATCCCCGTACTCAGGAGAAGCAGCAGAATGTATTTTGGGGTGTAATTTCACATATAACCATGGCATGTGTGAGCAATATATCATTTAGTGACAACTTTGTGCAAAAAAAAAAAAAGTTTGTCATATTCCCGCAACTTGTGGCAAAATATAAAATATTCCATGGACTGAACATGCCTCTCAGTAAATAGCTTGGGGTGTCTACTTTCTAAAATGGGGTCATTTGGGGGGGTTTTGTGCTATTTTGGCATTTTATGGCCTTCGAAACTGTGATAGGTAGTGAGGAGTGAAATCAAAAATTTGCGCCCTTAGAAATCCTGAAGGCGGTGCTTGGTTTCCGGGGTCCCGTACGTGGCTAGGCTCCTAAAAAGTCCCACACATGTGGTATCCCCGTACTCAGGAGAAGCAGCAGAATGTATTTTGGGGTGCAATTCCACATATAACCATGGCATGTGTGAGCAATATATCATTTAGTGACAACTTTTTGTAATTTTTTTTTTTGTCATTATTCAATCACTTGGGACAAAAAAAAAAAATATTCAATGGGCTCAACATGCCTCTCAGCAATTTCCTTGGGGTGTCTACTTTCCAAAATGGGGTCATTTGGGGGGGTTTTGTACTGCCCTGCCATTTTAGCACCTCAAGAAATGAGATAGGCAGTCATAAATTTAAAGCTGTGTAAATTTCAGAAAATGTACCCTAGTTTGTAAACGCTATAACTTTTGCGCAAACCAATAAATATACGCTTATTGACATTTTTTTTACTAAAGACATGTGGCTGAATACATTTTGGCCTAAATGTATGACTAAAATTGAGTTTATTCGATTTTTCTTATAACAAAAAGTAGAAAATATAATTTTTTTTCAAAATTTTCGGTCTTTTTCTGTTTATATCGCAAAAAATAAAAATCGCAGAGGCAATCAAATACCATTAAAAGAAAGCTCTATTTGTGGGAAGAAAAGGACGCAAATTTCATTTGGGTACAACATTGCATGTCCGCACAATTTACAGTTAAAGCAGCGCAGTGCCGAATCCCAAAAACAGGCCTGGTCCTAATGGCCCGAAATGGTCCGGGGCTTAAGTGGTTAATTATTATTTTTTTACTAGTAATGGCGGCGATCTGCGATTTTTTTCGTGACTGCGACATTATGGCGGACACATCGGACACTTTTGACACATTTTTGGGACAGATTTTTACAGCGATCAGTGCAATAAAAATGCACTGGTTACTGTAAAAATGACACTGGCAGTGAAGGGGTTAACCACTAGGGGCGCTGAAGGGGTTAAGTGTGCCTAGGGGAGTGACTACTACTGTGTGGGGGCGTGGCTACGAGTGACACGTGACCGATCTCCGCTCTGATTACACAGAGCGGAGATGGGTGACATTGTCAGTAGGGGAGCGGGGAGATGTTGTGTTTACACTAACATCTCCCTGCTCCATGCCTCGTGAGACGATTGCGGGGATCCCTACGGCGATCGATTCCGCGAGACTCGCGGTCCGACTAACGGGGAAGGCAGAGGGGTCGCGAGCGCGCCCGCAACCCCAACGTCGGTACGCGATTGTGCCTGTACGAGCTATTCTGCCGACGTATATATACAGTGGCTGGTCCTTAAGTGGTTAATGTAGGAGGGCACAAGAGTAGTGGTCTAGGCGAAGAAAATATGAATCTGGCCTTGCAAACACTTTTCAGTTGACCTTTAGTGATCTTAGACAAAGTACAACATTTTGCAGCATTACTAATCAGAAAGTAGAGCTTGCATATGTCAGGGGCAAATATGTAAACCCAAGATCCATATATAATTACAAATTAATATATATATAGACAGGCTTTTTAAAACATTAACATTAATAGTATTTACACTAAACAGATTTGTTCTATAATTATTTATGAAAAATTTAAAACTATACGTCCCCCTTTAAAATGTTAAGGAAAAAGCAAAGTGCAGTAATTGCCAGTAGTTGGATGTAATCTTTCATTGTTATTTTGTTTCATTTTCTTAACCAAACTTTGTACTGTAATTTGATGACATATAACTTATGCTCTTAAATTCATACTGCCTACATGCTATTCCATGAAAAACCAAGAGTACTTGTTGAGATACAAAAAAAAAGGGAACTTAATGTCTTGCATCTTTTTACTGTTGAATTGTCAGCATACACATAACCAGCTTAGCATATGATTATATTTTAATATAATAAGCATAACTTTTTTCCTGTTGAGGCTTAATGTCACATTAAACTCTTTTAATTGGATTTACAACATGGATTAGCTCATCATCCTATTTTTCACACTTTTCATTGCTTTATTTTTCAAACTCACAAGTGTACAGGCTTTATGATATGTATTCTATTTTCTCATATTGTGCCTGAATAATATTTCCTTAATTTATATATGCTTTCCCACTTCTAGATTGGACAACTGGTCTTCAAAGGAGTGAAACGGCTGAACCGGATCCAGTCAATAGTTTTTGAGACTGCTTACAACACCAATGAAAACATGCTTATCTGTGCACCAACCGGTGCAGGCAAAACGAACATTGCCATGCTAACGGTCTTGCATGAAATCCACCAAAATATTCAACAAGGTGTCATTAAAAAGGATGCATTTAAGGTATTTGTTTATTTTAACAAAGACTGGTCTGTGCTAGTAATGTACATGTTATTTATACAGAGAATTGGAAATCTTAGAGACCCTTTAATTGGCATACTCTTAAAGTAAAGCCAAAATAAACTAGCGAGTAAATTATGCTGTTTACTGTAAGGCCTCATTCACATAGTTGCTGATATCCATAGCCTGTGCATGAGCGCCTTGTCTATTAGGTTTCAGTCACCACATCCTGCATGCAGGCAGCCCTTTCATGTCTATTGGGACAGAGCGGCTGTACAGATATTTGATAGCCATGCGGGTGCAACTGCATAAACAAGGCACTCATTCACAGGCTACAGGTGTAAGTGTCTGTCTGAATAATGCCTAGTACACAATAAAAGGAATTTTACAACAGCTTACCTGTAAAATCCTTTTCTTGGAGTACATTACGGGACACAGAGCACCGTAGTCATTACTATGTGGGTTATACGCCACCTTCAGGTGATTGGACACTGGCATACTTAAAGACAGGAAGTCCCCCTCTATATAACCCCTCCCATACAGGGAGTACCTCAGTTTTTGTAGCAAAGCAATAAATATATATATTCCAATAAGAGGGGAGGGACTTCTGTGTCCCGTGATGTACTCCAAGAAAAGGATTTTACAGGTAAGCTGTTATAAAAATTATATTTTCTTTATCGTACATCACTGGACACAGAGCACCATAGTCTTTACTATGTGGGATGTCCCAAAGCATTGCCATCTGAGGGGAGGGAGAAACACATAAAAGCAGGCCGCCATCAGATGTGAGGACCTATAATGCTGCCTGCAGTACAGGCAGCATCCTCTTGCTGGCCTACAGTCATAGAGGCTTGGTGATGCAGTGCCCATGAAGCACTTACTGCCCTGGTAGAGTGCGCTCTAGGTTGAAAGGGCGGAACCCTTCCTTTCAAACCGTAAGCCTGAATAATAACCTGACGAATCCATCCAGAAATAGTCGATTTTTATGCTGCCTGCCCTCTCTCCTGGGGCCTTCCGGCAGCAAAAACAAAGCGTCAGTCTTCCGTATCTGAGCTGTCACTTTCAGATAGACCTTAACCGCTCTCACTCCAGAGAGTGTAATAATCTTCTACAGAACGGGGTTCTGGAAAAAACAAAGGTAGGGAAACATCTTGATTCATATGAAAACTATATACTACCTTAGGCAAAAAGGATGGGTGAGGATGCAACACCACCGTATCCTTATGAATAACTACGTATGGCTCTTTACAATAGAAATCTGCCAATTCTGACACTTTTCTTGTGGAGGTTACCGCAACCAAGAATACCAACTTCCTTGTCACAAGGATCAAGGGCACATGGCGCATCAGCTCAAAAGGCTGTCTTTGCAAGGCCGACAAAACTAGATTCAAATCCCACGGGCACAAGGGAGACCTAACTGGTGGATTAATACGCGTTACCCCTTGTATAAAGGCCTGGACCAAAGAATGCGAAGCAAGCAGCCTTTAGAAAAACACTGACAAGGCCGAGATCTGACCTTTGATAGTATTCAAGGGTAGCTTCATTTCCACTCCTAATTGTAGAAAGGTAAGGACTCTACCTATGACATACTTCCGAGAATGCCGTCCTTTGGTTGCACACCAGGAAACGTAGGCCTTCCAGACCCTATAATAAAAGGTCCTAGAGGCCGGCTTCCTTGCATTAATCAGGGTAGTTACCACTGAACCCGAAAACCCCTGACTCTTTAGGATGTGGGCTTCAATAGCCAAACCGTCAAATTTAGCGTTCGTAAGGCAGGATGGAACACCGGCCCCTGCGAAAGCAGGTTTGGCCGAAATGGAAGAGTCCAAGGATCCCCTACTGCCATCCTTACGATCTCTGCATACCAGGATCTTCTGGGCCATGCCGGGGCAACTAGGATTACCAGCTTCCGTTCCTCTTTGATCCTGCGTAGAAGTCGCGGTAGCAGCTGAACTGTGGGGAATGCATAAATCAGTGAGAACTGTTCCCATGGAGTCATTAATGCATCCGTTCTGTATGCGAGTGGATCCCTTGTCCTTGACCCAAAGCTGTCCAACTTCTTTTTTAACCTGGACGCCAATAGATCTATGTCCAGGGTACCCCATTTCTGTCATATGGCCAGAAAAATGTTGGGATGTAGAGACCATTCTCCCGGGAACAATTGTTAGCGGCTCAAGAAATCCGCCTGCCAATTCTCCACTCCCGGAATGAAAACTGCAGATAAGGAAGGCACATGCTCTTCTGCCCAAGCCAGAATATGGTTCACCTCTTTCTGGGCCGCGCGACTTCTGGTACCGCCTTGGTGATTGATGAGCCAGACGTGCTGCCCGAATCTCTAGAATGTTAATGGGCAAGGTTTTCTCGGATTCTGACCACTTCCCCTGGATAGTGTTCTCTTCCAGGACTGCTCCCCAGCCCAAGAGGCTGGCATCCGTCGTCACAATCCTTAACTGGTATGAAGGTTTTCGCCTACATTGGACAATCCAAGTCTTGGCTCTTCTTGTTCCAAGCAGACAGGGTACTGCATTGTAACAGTCTTGAATGGAACTGGGCATAGGGAACTGCTTTGAATAAAGCGACCATCTTCCTTAACAACCTCATGCAAAGGCGGATGGAAGGACCCTTCCTTGCCCTGACCGCGCAAACCAGATCTCTTATAGCGCTGACATTTGCCTGAGGTAAAAACACAATTTTTTGGGCTGTGTCTATAACCAGACCCAAGTACTCCAGCCTTTTTTACGTAAGGACAATTTCCCTAAGTTGAGAATCCAACCCAGATGTTCCAGATACTTGACCGTGCTGACCACATTTTGGTCTAACCGTGCTATGGACTGATCTATCAGCAGCAGGTCGTCTAGGTATTCCATTACCGCTATACCCTGGGCCCTTAGTCTTGCCAGAAGTGGAGCCAGAACACTCGAGGCGTGGTAGCAAACCCGAAGGGCAAGGCCACGAACAAAGTGGCGTTGTTATACTGCGAACCGCAAGAACCTCTGGTGAGCGGGAAAAATTGGAACGTGTAGATATGCTAGAAATTCTCCTCCCCTCAGGGTAGACACTACTGACCTGATTGATTACATGCGATAAGAGCGGATGTTTAGGAACCGATTCAGACCGTTGAGTTCTAGAATGTGTCTGACATCTCCATTCTGTTTTGGCACTGTGAAGAGATTTGAATAAAATCCCATACCCTGCTCTTCCGAGGGGGTCTCTATGATCACACCCTATGACATCAATCGATCTAGCGCCTGAAATAAAGACCCTTTTTTCACTGGGTCTTTGGGAATGTTTGATCTTAGAAAGCGGGACGGTGGGAACTCTTGAAACTCTAGTTTGCATCCTAGAGATATTGTGGAGATGACCCATCTGTCCTGGATCTCTTCCCGCCAGGCTCCTGAGAATTGCAGAAGCCTTCCCCCCACTCGATCGATCAGGGGCGCCCCTTCACAAGGAGGTCTTGAGACTCTGCTTTGCAGACTTTTGCCAACAGGGCTTTTTCTGGCCCTGAGCTTGGTTTTGAGGCCTTCCTCTTGGACCTGACGGCGGAGGCCGCCGCGACTGCCTAGAGTCTGTCGACCCCGGAATTGGAGAAGCAGACCGTTTAAATTAAGGCCTTTTACTTTTTCTTTTAACTGGAAGAAGGGTACTCTTACCACCTGAGATTTTTTGGATGTACTTGGTTACAGTGTATGTCCAGGGTTCTCTGTGTCTGTTATTCTGGGAGCTGCGATGCTCCCTGTGCGCCCCCCTCTCGTCATTCCCCTCCCCGCCCCCCTTTGGGCGGTCGGGCGTGCGGGGTTGGGATTTACGCTCACGGTGCATCAGCGCTATGCACCCCGCCCAGCGCGTGACATCACACATTGGCGTCATCGCGTCGGTTGTGTTTTCCTCCTCGCCGACCAATGGGGGGGTGAGCGCCGTTCATGGGCGGTTCTGCCTAACGTTGGTGGCGGCCAGCGTGCACACGTGTGGCGGCTTTATTTGGCCTCCCTGCAACACAGTTTAGCTGCCTTCACTTGGAGACGCCACACCACATTTTCTTTACCTACCTCCTTCCTCCCCTGGCTGGGATTCAAGGATGCTGCACAAGGTTACTATACCCACCATTTTTTCCATCTGGGCTTGCCTTTACCTTACTTGGCAATCATATATTTGATACAGTGTTTTTTTTTATTTTTATATTCATTGATTTGGAACCCCCCTTGCAACCATCATTGGTCAATCGCCTACTCCAATATGAACACCAACCATTGGCTATCTGTGTTTGTGGGGGGACCATGCGGCGCGCCCAGCGGCTGTGTGCCTGCCTGTCACCTCAACTCCCATAACGGTCTTAACTATTGGCCGTGGCTTCATACCTACCAACCGTGTCACTATGGTTCCATGTAAGTACCTCAGATGGGCCTCACTGCCTCATCGTTTACTTATTCAACCATTAACCAGATCAAGTAATTACACTTTACCATATATCTTGTAGATATCCCAAAGCATCAGCCCCTGATGAGTGTCTCATGTACACGAAACGCTTCGGGCAACTGGGACGCAGATATAATATTTATCTAATCTGCCAACAATGACATTTCTTGGTTATATTGGTTTTGAACTACACAATTAAATTTCTGTGCCTTTTGCTACCCACATGTGAATTGTACATATGGAAACTCATTTTAATGTATCTATCCAACAGCGCAGATCACCATGTGGCGTTGGGCTATACACTGTTGTACCTCCAATGCCTGTATTGCATATGCACCTATTTGATGTGTGTATTAATATGTAGAAATGATATGCACTACCATGTTGTTTCTTTTTAGGTGACTTCTGTTTTTTGTGATATGTCATGCATTTTTTGGACAAATAAATATGTATTTTCTTCAACCTACCTACACCATGTCTACAGCCTCATTTAAAGTCCCACATTCTCCTCTTCATGTACTTATCCCGAAAAAACGTTCCCCATGAAAGGGAAAACCAGCCAATAGCTTTTTACATGGCAACTCAGCTGACCGATGCTTAAGCCACAGAACAAGGCGTGAAGCCTGATGAATAGAATCTTTAATAGCGTCAACCGCAAAACATACGGCCCTAGGTAGCTTAGCTAAATCCGGGACCTCTTCCCCTTTGACGACTTGTTTAACTTTGTCTTTAAGGGATTGACAAATGCCGATCGCTGCTACTGCAGGCTGTGCTATTGCACCAGCCAAAGCAAAGGAGGCCTTAAGCAAGGATTCCAACCTTTTATCAGCTGGATCCTTAAACACCTGGACATTGTCCACTGGACAAGTGAGACTCTTATTCAGAGAAGGAATGGCAGCCTCTAGTGCTGGCACACTCCATTTCCTAGGAAACTTTTCCTCCATAGGATAAAGAAGAGAAAATCTCTTGGGAGGAAGAAAATGAATGATCCCAGTCAGCATATATAAGCTGTTCCAGCAATGGAGATATTTATATATAGTTATTTTTTCTTGTTGAGTTTAACTTTGCTATAGATTTTTTTTTTTTAATTAACCATTTTAAAATGTAGATCTGTGGGTGGTGCAGCATGGTGACATAGGGAGGACTGAGATTACCCCCTCCTATGTCATGGGCTTTCTGGATATCAAGTCCAAGCAGTCATAATATAAGCTCACATTTGTGTTGCAAAAGGCATTTCCACGCTGGTTCCGGCGGCTTCTCCTCCGGTCCAGGCTACATCCCGGAGACACCCGAAAAATCGCGGTGATCCAGGCTGGAGATCGCGTGTGGGGGGGGTATTGAGATCACGATTCTTATACGATTAATCATGCAGCTCTAGTGCATAGGGAAAACGTGGACCCTGAGGAGGCTTTAGAGAACCCAAAGAGGAAAAGGGAACTTCAGCCGTCTCTGTTAGGGGTAACTGACTCCGTAAGGGATTGAACTAACAATCTTTGAGATTGCGAGGCTGAGAAGGGCTCTTCTGAGGCTGAATCCCCAAAAGAGGAGCCATCTTCCTGCCCTTCTGCTGGGTCCCCTAAGGATTAATCCGCATCCCCTGCCCACTCCTGATCCACTGATGATGGGCCCGGGACAAGGGGAAGGGACCTATCGCGCTTCCTCCCAGCCTGGGAGGAGGATGCAAACAAACCAGCTAGTGCCGTAGCCAAATCGTCTTTAGTGACGTATGCAGAGGCTGGAATGCTGGAGGTAGCCACAATGCCTGACAAGCTCAATGGCTCAGCTTGGCCAGACGCTTCAGGTCTTTAGGGGGAGGATGATACTGTGGAAGCGTGACTAGGCTCCTCAGACCCTGAACGCGGCACTTTTGCGCTCCTCTTCACTGTTTTTGTTCCTCTCTTTCAGGAATACATAGTTCTAAGAAAAAAGCAGAGGTACTAACACCACTTAGCTCAGCAATGAGTTAGTATGCCACTATCAGTGCTCAGCCTGATGCTGAGTAGATGTGTCTGAGAATGCCTGTACCCAACACCCATACAACACTTGCGTATCCTAGATATGTCTCTGTGTCTCTCCGACAGCCATTAGTTCAATACAGCATGAGGACTTTTAAAGACTCAGCCAGCCTGCACCGTAAATATCGTGCACGCCGGAGGTGCTAAGCCCCGCCCCCGTGACGTCCTCTCTCTCCTATTTTCAAAAGGAGGGTAACTCCTGCACACGCGGCGGTCTGGTTTGTCGGGAATCCCGGGTGGGGGAAGCCTGCAACAAGGGGATGCCCAGTGCCCTGAATACAGTGGGGGAGTCCCCTAACCCCCTCAGAGGGTCTGACAGTAGTGGAGTGAAAGAGCAAACACTGTCCACAAGCGCTGCTGGCACAGTACTATCCGTGTAAGCATGGTAATGTTGACACCAGGTATGTTTACACTATACACCCTATAGTGGTAAAAATAGGCAAGACATCATCCACTCGGAAAAAAAAGAAGTCCACAAGAGTTTCTTAGGATCTTCTTTAACTTACCATTCCCGCCGCAGGATAATGCTGGAAATCACAGTCAGATCCAATCTTCACCCATCACGGTGGGTTTGTGTCATGACAGACCTTTAAGGACCGGGTCCCTTTTGCATATAGGGTCCACTCCCTTGGACCTGTACAGCACCCTGCCAGAGGAACCTGTGGTATGAAATGTGACCAAGGTGCTGGATCCCAGAGTCCAGCTCTCAAAGAGAAATGTTACAGGCAGAAACCTCGTTCTTCCCATTCGAGGCTCGGGTACCATCCGTTTTAGCCTTTCTCTGTTGCTGGCTCTTTGAATGGATCCGATGGCATAGCCCCTCCTGATCCTATCCAGGATCACCTGCGGAGCTCTTCTTAGCACTTCATTAACTGTGACCAACACTGTATGGGAGGGGTTGTATAGAGGGGGACTTCCGGTCTTTGAGTATGCCAGTGTCCAATCACCTGAAGGTGGCATATAACCCACATAGTAATGACTATGGTGCTCTGTGTCCCGTGATGTACGTTAATATACATAATATGCAGTCATCTGTTACTAAACAACATGCCTACAATACAAGTATATTTGGTGGGAAATGCCAGATGGTATGTGTGGGCAAGGAGGAATTGTTTTCCATTTTGTCTCCTGACATGTCAGAGGCAGACAACTTAAAGGTGTTGCACTGTCATTAAAATAAAATAAAATCATCTGAGCATTTTTTAACCTGTTTTGAAAAAAAAAAAGAGACTGGGATTTTGATAACTGAAGCAGGATAGACACTCTGCTACAACTTAAAGGGACACTAAAGGTTCAAAAAATAACAAACATGTCATACTTCCCTCCACTGTGCAGTTTGTTTTGCACAGAATGGCCCCGGACGTCCTCTTCTGGTGTCCCACGGTGGCTCTCGTGGCTCCTCCCTGCAAGAGCTAACCCCCTCTGGGGAGCTCTCTCCCAAGGGGGTTACCTTGCAGGCGTGCTCCCATGTGATACAGTTGCATAGAATGCATTAAGGTGAAAAAACACAAAGCTTTACAACCCCTTTAAGAGACTTCTTGGCTAATGTATACTCTTGTTAATAAATTATTTGTCTAGGTATTCTGTTGTATGAGTATGATGGATAGCATGCATTATCAATACAAAATGGTGTACTCCATTTGTAGGTAGATAAAAAAGTTGTATGATGATGATTCAGTAATGCTTGTATCCCTTCTATAACTTTTTTATATTACATTTTAATTGATAGGAGACTTAAAATGTGGTATACAATTCTTTTTTTATTAGTAAATAATAGTAAGTTTTCAAGGGCGTTAGTCAGTCCTAATTCATATAAAGAATGCTGCTTGATTTTGCTCATTACTATAATAGCAATCCTTATTTGTGTCCTGAAAATCTTATTACCCATGTGAAAAAGCTATGAAAATGCATTTAGCTTTGATGCAGAACCAATTTTCAAAGTGATGAGGCTATATAAACAAAATCCATTGTCCTCTAAAGAGCTGCACACTTATCCAGCAAAGCTAACAACTTATCATATATCACTATTAGGATTTTTCACTGTAAGTGCTTGGAATCATATTTCACAATAAATTTAGATTTGTACTGGTTGCTTTGGGACAAATGACATTGTGAGTTTTGCTCGTTTATCAGCTTGGTGTCCCTTTTTGTACAGATTGTGTATGTAGCACCTATGAAGGCCTTGGCGGCTGAGATGACAAATTACTTCAGCAAGCGTCTAGAGCCATTGGGTGTCACAGTGAAAGAACTGACTGGTGATATGCAGTTGTCAAAAGGTGAAATTATACGGACTCAGGTAAGTTCAGCTAAGGTGAAATATATGGCTTTTGCTTTGCGCTTTAAATTTTTCACCTTGGCTTTGTGTATCTTGTCTATTGAGCTTGTATTACAATTTATGATTAAGTTGGATTACAGGCTAATACATCCTAGCTCTTGAGATGAAGTAGTTGGTAAGCTACTCTGTCATGATAACATTTACAAGCTTTAACTTAATTAAGTGATCTTTATTGTATTTGTCTCTAAGGTTTGTTAACTTCTTTGAACTTTTGATACCCTAACGTATGCACAGAATTATTGTCCCCTGTCATGAAAACATATTTAGCTTATATGACCTTATCTCAGAGCAGTCTTTATTCACGTAGTTTACAGCAGCCTGCTGTTTTGTCTGCAGTTTTGTTTTTATATCTCCAAATTTTATGTTTTATTATTAATTAATGAACCACTACAAAATTACCTTTGAGAATTTAAATAATTTAATTCTGGATCAACCAAGTTCACCGGTTAGCAAAGTCAAAGGAGTCAAGTTCAAGCTAAATTATTTCCAAACGAAAGCTGTCTGGCTTTAGTTATTTCCTTTTTGAAAACTGACTGCAAAGGCAAGTGCAGCTTGTTAGTAAACCTTTTGGTTAAAGCAAAGTACAAAAGAAAATCTTGACACATTTTGAGAATTCTGTCAAGCCTTTTATTAATGCATTGTGTTTTAGGTTTTTAGCAGTGTTGTCTTTTGTAATTTTAAAGTAGATCTGTTGTTAAAAAAAGGTACTACCACAAAGTCCCATTCCATATCAGTGACTTAAGGGGGTTGTAAAGGCAGAAGGTTTTTCATCTTCATGCATTCTATGCATGAAGATAAAAAGCCTTCTGTGTGCAGCAGCACCTGGCCCTAATACTTACCTGAGGTACATCTCTATCCAGTGATGTCCACAAGTTCTTCAGCCATCTGGGACTCTCCATCCTTATTGGCTGAGACACAGCAGTAGCACCATTTGCCCCCGCTGCTGTCAAAGTCAGTTAGCTAATCAAGAGAGAGGGGATGGGGCCGAACCGCCGCTCCGTGTCTGAATGGACACACAGGGCTGCAGCTTGGCTCAGGCACCCCCATAGCAAGCTTGACAGGAGGGAGGGGAAAGGAGCAGTAAAGAGGGACCTGAGAAGAGGAGGATCCAGGCTGCTCTTTGCAAAACCAACTGCACATAGGAGGTAAATATAACATGTTTATTATTTAAAAAAAAAACAAGACTTTACAATTACTTTAACAAATCTACTGTGTGCACCCTGTGAGTCCCTAAACATTGTAATAGAAAAATTAAATAAAAATCGTAATTTTAGTTACAAGAAGACAAGCCAGTTGTTTGAGGTGACCAGTTTGTATCTTTGTTGTGACCAGTTTGTATCTTTGTGGTAACTGGTTGTCCCCAGAAAAGTAACAGAGGGGAAATCTTCCAATAGGGACACTATTTCTGGCGACCTGGGGGTCCCCAAGGAATTCCCTTAATTTGCAGGGATTTCCTCTCGCTTCCTGTTTGGCTGAGGAACAGAAAGTAAAGGGAAATCTCTGCAATGGGACAAAAAGGTCCCTTCCCTTGCTCTATCCAAAATGGAAAAAAAAAAAGGTTGTGCCCATAGTTCTTCTTTTAAGAGTTGGATACATTCTTGCTGCTAGTGATGCAAAAGCTGGATAAACTTACATTTACATATGATTAAAAAATCATAAAGAAATTGCCTTCAGATGGGGCTCTGGTAAAACATCTCCCGGCCAAAGGGGGGGGGGGTGTGTGTGTCAGCGTGTGGTCACCCTACATGTCCACAAGGGCCCAGAAACGCATGCCGAAGCAGCAATGGAATGGGGTGAACCAAAGGCTCAGGAGGAGGGGGTGGATGATTAGTCTAGAAATTACAAAGGAAACCATTACAAATATTAATATAAGGGGAGGTATTGGGCAAGCAGTGTAAGGAACAGAAAAACTGGTGAAGGAGGCAAGAGCCAGTATATATAGTATAATGAAAGTTCCAATGTGGCTAGGAGGTAGTAAGAGAAAGGGAATAGAACTGACCTGTACACTGCAAAATATGTAAATGCGTGTCCCAAATGGAGGTGCTGGATGTATGGCTGGGATCAGTATATATGCCCACAACATCCTGGGTAATTAAATACATCCTGTGCAGGTGGGACCTACCTCCTGCTGATGTGACTGTTGGCCCGCATTGACATCCAGCCAATCCAACCAGAGTGGTGGGCGGGCACAGGTTCGGGCAGCCCCCCCCGGCGTTATAACGTGCGGCACCTTCCTGATGTCAGGTGGGATGATGTCACGTGACGCTGTTCACCCTGCACAAAAAGAGAGAATGCATGGACTGGTCTTTATTACAGGAAGCTCCTGCACAAAGACAAAGATTCACACTGGACAAATCTGGAAGAATACACAAAGCACACCAAGATTTAAGAGCAAGTACAAATGCTTCTTGTGTTTAGACAATATTTGCTTATGCTGGAGTTTAGCTTTAATGTATTTTACTTTTGTGTATTGTTGTTTTGCCTTGTCATTAAATTGTATTTTGTTGCAACACATACAGATATACAGTAAAACCTTGGTTTGAGAGTAACTTAGTTTGAGAGTGTTTTGCAAGACAAGCAAAATTTTTAAATACAATTTGACTTGATATACAAGCGATGTCTTGATATATAAGTAGCGTCATGTCACAACTGAGTATAAAAGAGAAGAGAGGCACCTCTAAGTGTTGCAATATGGTTACATTTAATGAAGGTACAACATTTAGCAAACTCATATGGTTGATGATTAAAAGAGGCACATTTAAGTATGCAAGCATCTGGGGTAAAGCTGTCCACAAAGACCATCCTCCGCACCACCATTGATGTCATCCCTTCCACTCTGTGCTTCATGAGCGGTTCAAGCCTTGCTTTTAGATCGCTCTAATGCAGGGTAGTCTTCCTGGTCACGATTGCAGACTGACAGCGGTGAGTTGTTAAATGTTGTACCTTCATTAAATGTAACCATATTGCTACACTTATAGGCGCCTCTCTTCTCTGTTATACTCTGTAGCTCCTGCTGGATTTTGCTTCTAATCCCCTTGTGTGGAGGATTCCATTTGTGGATGGACATTTTATGGTTACACAACCTGGTCACATTGCTATAATCTTTTTATATGGACTGTAAACTGAAGGACTTATGAATAAATGGTTGTGGACCAAATCATTTCAGTTTCCTATATTTCTTATGGGGAAATTTGCTTTGATATACAAGTGCTTTGGATTACAAGCATATTTCTGGAACAAATTATGCTCGCAATCCAAAGGTTTTACTGTACTCCAAAATTGTGTAATATTTTTGGTTATGTTTAGGGATTGGTTCAAATGAATACTGTTGCAGAATGGCCTGGCCGCGGTGGAATCTGCAAAACAATGCAGTAGCTTGTGCTGCATACAGTAGGCTGTGCTGTCTTCCTGGCCAAAGTCTACATGGTTCTCTTTTGCCTCTGGAAAGAAAGCAAAATGATCCTACCTCATCTCAGCCATGCATGAGCAGCCTCATATTTGGGTCACTGAATATAAGGTGTTCCCTGATTGGCCGAGATGAAGAGGTGGACAGATGACACCACAGTCTTCACCTCAGCCAATTGGCCTACCTGTGCCGCTTTTGGAAAGAGTGAAATTCACTTGCTGTCTAGGTGACAGCTGTTACCAGGTGAATGAGAGGAAACTTCAGCAACATGACCTAGGCAACAATTAACGTGTCTTTGGGAGCATGCGTTTGAACAGATGACGATGAGATAGCAACTGCGAGGCAGTCCCCCTGTTATGCTATAAACACATTTTTACTGTTCCCCACCATATCTCCCCCCCCCCCACTACCCATAGGTAATATGAGATACCACCTTTGAATTCGTATATGGTTTGAACCATTTTACCCTAATTTTGATACTTGTCTTACAGTAACCCATTCTTTTCATGTGGATGTTAGCATGGTAGAGCTGTTGTACTTCTAACCTCCTGTATGTTGCGTTAAGGCAGTCCTTTCATGAAAACATCTTCTTAGACAAAATCCATTTATTATTTCTGGTTTCCCATGTTCTCCCAATGTCGAGCATTGTCATCCATGATCTATTATTATAGCTTAAGTCTCTGTGCTGTGTGTAGTAGAATTTCCTTAATCTGGCACCCAAGGGAATTGCACTTGCCAGTCAATAAAACATTCTGCATTACCCAGCTGCCAGATGTTTAGATGTTTATGAAGAATGTTTTTTTTTTTTACAATGTCTCTGTTTTTGTTGCTGGTATAGGTATTATATTATTTACTGCCCTATGCGGTAATGTGCTAAAGGGTTTTATGCGTGCATGTAACAGTTACCTACATTCTGTGTTTCATAGACAGACCTATGTGATGATCTATATAAAGTTATTGGGGGAAATATATTTTGTTTCCAATGTTTGACAGAAGAAAATGTAAACTGTCAATAAAACACAGCCACTAGATTGAGAGTTCAGAGAGTATTTGCTGTGCCCACTGAGATGTGTACACACATCTTGGAAAGAGCTGTTATATTGTCAGCAGATCTAATTTCTACAAGCCAAATACATAAAACATCTTAATAAACAGCAGTACTATAGATGCCTTAGGTGACCAGACTGAGAAGTAAGCATTGGAAATTCATGTAGATGTGCATGTTGTAAAGCCGTTCATCATGTAGAAGAATCTTTCAATGAATCTTTATTTTTGCTTCAAGCTGTGAAGAAATGCCTCCAATTTCTGGATCACTGCCATTTACAAACCTCAACTCAAATACACTACATTTTACTTGTAATAAAATGGACAAATAACAGTTCCATATGCTGTTTAGTTGTTTTTGTGTTTGAAGGGTAAGCGTGGTCAGCTTTATAAGGCCAAAACCTTTAAACACACAAACATTTGTGCCTTAACCCTAGCTCAGTGTTAACAGGCACACCTCTGTTAAACAAAATGTCAGTCTCTTACAGAGCAAAATATGGTGTCACTGTTTGGTTAAACTGTTATTGTAGATTTGACTTAATTTCTTCTTAAAAATTACATGCAAATGTTTTATGGAAAGTTGCTTTTTATATATTTTGTGCATGAGCCTACTTGATTAAAGGGAAAAAATGGAAGTGAATAAACCTAGGCAATTGCGGTACATTCTACTTATACTTTATTTTTTTTCTTGAAATTAACCATGTCTTGATACTTTGCATGTGTTTGCCAATTATGACATAAGGTTGATTTTGATGGTAATTTTAGTAAATCCTAGTTTAATTTAATTTTTTTTTCCCGTTTATAAACTGAATGGTAATTCAGCCAATTTATTAGGACAGGGATGTGCAGTTTAAAGCGGAACTTTACCCATAACAACTTGATAAAATATAAGTTTGTTTTTAGCAAGGAACATACATTCCACATGAATAATTATGCTACCAAAATGAGTGTGTGCTGTAAATTGCTTCCAGCATTGCTCCAGTTTCTTTTTGCTGCAGGCTGTCATTTTGCTGAAGCCCAGAGCCCCTGAACAGCAGTAAATCATAAAGCAAAACTAAACCTGTCCATCAGTTTGAAAAAAAATGGTTACATTCCTGGAATGTCAGGATTGCCAACTGTCCCAACCGTGTCCTCAACCAAATTGTCAAACCATCAAATGACTAAAGTGTAAAAATTAAATTCACACTTAGAAACTAAAACAAAACAGCAGCTGTGCACTATAAACCAGATACCAGGCACAAACAATATGTAAATAATAAGTGCAGCACTAAAAATATACTTGCAATATATAACACAATGCATATAACCGGTACAAAGATTACTAAAGTGCATTCGGTGCAATCAATAGTGTATAAACAATATAGAAAATCAACAGCAAAATATTGCATAGAAAGAAATATGCAACAAATAAAACGTGTACTAATTAAAGTACAATAAGTGCCATCAATTGTGCAAAACCCATAATCCAGCTAGGGATGCATTTCAAGCATAAACACCAGTGCAATATACAAAAAGGGTGCAGGTCTCTGCAAAAGATCATATGGGACTAAAGTCCATGTGTAAAATCCATTGCTACAATGTGTTGAAATGATGATCAAACACCCAGCTGTGTGACTCCCATCACCAAAGTAAAAATGGAGGCTTACTCAGGGAGGTCATACAGTGCTTGACTGGATCTCTGTAGCGAGCAACTGGTAATGTGCAGAAGAGGGTGAGACGTGTATTTTTATTTATTTTTTATTATTAGAATTTTTTTATTTTATTTAAAGTTTAAAACATAAACATTAACATCATATTACACACTAACATCACATTGAAATCTAATATCCCCCCTCCCCCCAGAACACAACAAAAAAAAAATTCCCCTAAATTTCCCCAGAAAGGGTTCCAGTATTATGGCGAGCAACAATGGAGATAATGGACACCCCTGTCTCATATTATTTTGTATTTGGAAATAGTTCGACATTGTCCCATTCGCCTTCACTCTGGCCCTTGGGTTCACATACAACGCCGAGACCCAGCCCATCATACGATCTCCCATCCCCATCAACACCTCGATCATGAAAGGCCAGTTCACCCTGTCAAATGCCTTTTCAGCATCGATTGACAATACCACTCTAGGGGCTTTATCAGGGCCATGTTGTATCAATGAAGGATGTGGAGAGGACGTATCGTATTATCTCTGGCCTCATGGCCCTTCAAAAAGCCCGTCTGGTCTGGGTCAACTAGCCTTACTATTCGATCCTGTTATCGAAGGGCCAAAATTTCGGATAGGAGCTTAGTATCCGAGTTGAGTAGGGAGATGGGTCTGTAGTTGGCACAATGTTGAGGTTCCTTTCCTGCTTTGGGGAGCACTGTAATATATGCCAATAAAGCTTCTGGTGGTAGGGGATTGGAGGCATTAATTGAATTAAAATATCTACATAATGGGGGTCCTAGTTCCGACATAAATTTCTTATAATATATGTTCGTAAAGCCATCGGGTCCTGGACTTTTGCCCAATGACAGTCATTATCGCCCTATTCAATGCCTCGATAGTAATTGGTCGTTCTAATTCTTCGATCACCAGGGATGGCAGCGAATTTAATTTTGAGTCTTTAATATAGTTTCTAATTTCAATTGTTCGCTGCTCCTCCGTGGTGATCGCTAATGGCGATTGTATATTATACAGAGCCTTATAAAGTTTATGAAATTCTGCTGCTATCGCTTGAGTCTCCACTATCTTTTTATTTTGTACTAATAAGTTATGGACATGTCTCGAGTCCTGCTGTTTTTTAAGTTGCCTAGCTAGTAGCCTGCCACACTTGTTCCCCTGTTCGTAAAACCGATGTGCGTAATATCTATATTTATTTTTAACCCTATGGTCTATGCATTGTGAAAGCTTACCTCTCAGGGTCTCTAATTTATGGGCATCTACTGGGTTCAAATATCATTTATGTGGGCCAAAAAAAAGGGGGGGGGGAGGGACCAAAAAGGGAACCAAAAAAAAAAAAAAAAAGTCACGGGGAGAAAAAAAAAGTCCCGGGAAAAAAAGTGAAAGTTATTTCTCTCGCTTCCCTCATGTCGAGTCCTCGCCTCCTCCACCTTTTCCATCCAAGTCTCTTCCCTCCAAGTCTCTTCCCTAAACAGGCCCTTTTACCGTTCCTCTGTGTCCATTTGTGCGATTTCTGTGCCGAACTTTCATTGGCACTTGCTGCCATTGCTCAGTGCGCTGTAAAGGATTTCCAAAGCTACTTCTTCTCCAATCTACAAAATCAGTGGGAGGGAGATGTAATGTTTCTGTGAACGACTGTAGGTCGTCTTTGGTACGGAGAGTTGCTGTCTTGCCATTCCGTCAAACTAAATGGGAATCCCCAGCGGTAATTGACCTCCACATTACGTAAGGCCTCAAGCAGTGGCCGGACGGCCCTTCGCTTCATCAGTGTCTGACGTGACAAAACCGGATAAAGATCTAAATTTACTCCATTAAAGATAATTTCTGTTTTACCGCAGGCATTTTTCATGGTTGATTCTTTTATTGTAAATTTATGCAGCTTACATATACCGCCCTTGGTCTATCTGCATTCAGTATGATATAAGATGGAACACGGTGTACCCGATCAATTTCAATGCTCTCTGGTCCCGAGCTCCCCATTATCTGGAAAAATAGCTCTTGGACTGTGGGGAGTAGTTCAGAAGTCTGAATTATTTCCGGTAAACCTCTTATGCGAATGTTTTGTCTACAGGCCCTATTTTCATAATCATCCAATTGATCTTTATATGCATTTAAAACCTCCTCATGAAATTTTGTGGTGTCCTTGATATCTTCTACCACCAGCATCATTGCCTCATGACCGTTCTCCAATGTTTCCACCCAGTGCACATGTGTCCTCTCTGAGGCTTTCCACCGCTTGCTGGCATGATTGCTCTACAGCCGATATCAGCTGCTGAATGTCTGTCGTGGTGGGAAGGGCCCTAAGGAGCTCTCTGATGTCCAAATCTATGCTCTCTGCTCCCCCCCATGGCTCCAGAGGGTGGTCTTCTCCACACTGCACTGGCTTAGGGCTCCCTGCTCGCAATTGTTTTTGTGTTTGTACTACAGATATTCCTTCCGGGGAAACTGAGGGGACACTTGACCTGGCCATGGACCTTCCTTCTCCAACCCCTGCACTTTCTTTATCCAACTCTGGGGGGCCCTGTTCAATGCATACAGGTCTTCACTGGGCGTCAATATTGCCAGCGCTACCCGCTGGTCCCCACTAATCATTGGGCAAGTCAGGTTATTGTCTTTCCCATGTACCTGAGGTTTCTGCTGCAACTCAGCGAAGTCCTCTCTACCTCCCGTCACTCCCGGCTCTGTGGTTGGTGCCATTCTCCCCTGCACCGTGCCGTCCTGTTCAGGGGTCCGCTGGTCCTCAGTCTTGTAATGCTTTGGCCTGGAGCTGGATTGCCCCCTCCAGGCACTGTTCTCTGTTCTCCCCCTCCCGAGCACTGGGGACCCTCGGTCAGTAGCTTGAAAACCGGCTTGAACACCCGGTTCCCGCTGAGGTGCATAGCTCCGTGCTTCCCCTCCTGTCTCCCTGTTTGGCGCCCTATCTCCGCCGCCCGAGGGGATAGATAGGCACATATAGCACCGGCTTGCTGTTTGCCTGCGTGTTGGCATGTCTCAGCTCCCGGCCCGCTCAATCAACATCCGTTCACAGCTCGTCTAATCACCCAGGGGAGAAGCAAGGAGTGAGCGCGCTCACTCAGCACATCCACACCCACATCCTCTCGGGTGAGACATGTATTAGTGCACTTGAAACAGTATTGCCAATTATTTTTAATGTTTTACATAGCTATACCTGCCAAAGGGGCCAGCCTGAAATGATCTAGCAGGATCTAATTTTCTGACTAAAGTTTCCCCTCTCTGCTGTGCCGCCTCTGCTCTCCTGTCCTATTGTTCAGATTGTGGGGAGTGATGTTCCTGTTTTACTGCAATCGGGAGCACCAATGCAGTGGAATTGCTACAAGCGTAACAGCCAATGAAGTTGGTGTCTCCGCTCACGCAGAAGCCTTAGCTCTTTAGACATCGGTCCAAACAAAGCTTATAGGAGGTGACCCAAAACTATCAGTGAAGTTAAGGCAGTATGGCGTGTTCTCAGTGTTGTGACTCCTGAGGAAATCAAAACAAAGCAAAACTGAAGAGTTCTTTAAGGTGGGGGCCCCAAACCAGCCAAGAAGGCTGCCCTGTCACAAGTGTGGCCGGCTGGCGGGTGAGAGAGCGAGCAGAGAGATGACATCTGTAACGCCACCCCGAGTATGAAAGGGGTTAAAGCCGTTTAGGACATTCCATTCCCGAACACAAAGGCAGCTACCGAACACTCCAATCAGCCGAACAAGAAACCCTCCCCCCCCAAGTACGAGACAAGGCTCTGTATTGAGGGTCAAACTGGAATCAGGCTCTTTATTGAAAAGAATACTGGCTCTTTATATACACTGGAGAATACTGCAGTCACCACATGAACAATGACCCGGATCCACCCACAACGAGCCCCCAATACACATTATTCTGAGTGTCAATACATCCCTTAGCAGACAACAGGTGAGTTCATTAGCACACTTAATAATAGGTGAAGGGAAAGCTGCCTCAGTCAAGATTAACATAATTTACTTATCCAGACAAAAGCACATCGTTAAGCAATAGAGCCTTACATTGAACTTCCTGGAAAGCCCATATTAGGAGTTATACTTCCTGGTCATAGACCTCACAGTGTACAGGGGATAAAATCGTCATATTTCTTGAGAGATATTGTTAATATTACTGTCTCATTTGAAGTAATCCAATCATTTCTCAGGGTTCATTATTTTCTTGGTCACCCTGCGCCCAAAAGTGACTCCTGTCAAAACATCTCTCACTGCCCACCCCGCATCATTGCAGTTGCGCCCTCACAGCCGCAAAGGCTGCTTTGTTATATGCAGCCGCGAGCAAAGAGATGACATCCTCTTTCACTGCCCGCCCTCACTCTGGGACCCAACCAATGCGCATGTGCCAGTTCACCCTCGGATGCTGTAACTTTGGGGAGAGACTGCCAGAAGCCTCTTTCTCTGCTGTCACTGTTGCCTGCCACCAAATTGCCTTTACATTTAAAAAGTGGCAAGCTGCATCTGGTATTTTTTGGTGGCAGGCAACAGTGGGAGGCTTCAGCTGGTGGCAGGATAGTTACAATCCGCACCTAGTGGCAGGCAACGCGGAAAATGACAATCTGCATCTGGTGGCAGGCGAATTGGCAAGTAACAATCTGCATCTGGTGGCAGGCGACGTGGCAATAACAATCCACATCTGGTGGCAGGCGACGTGGCAAGTGACAAGCTGCATCTGGTGGCAGGTGACGTGGCAAGGGACAATCTGCATCTGGTGGCAGGCAACGTGGCAAGTGACAATCCACATCTGGTGGCAGGCGACATGGCAAGTGACAATCCGCAATCTGGTGGCAAGTGACAATCTACATCTGGTGGGAGGCGACGTGGCAAGTGACAAGCTGCATCTGGTGGCAGACGACATGGCAAGGGACAAGCTGCATCTGGTGGCAGGTGACGCGACGAGCTGCATCTGGTGGCAGGTGACGCGACAAGCTGCATCTGGTGGCAGGTGATGCGACAAGCTGCATTTGGTAGCAGGTGATGTGACAAGCTGCATCTGGTGGCAAGTGCATCTGGTGGCAGGTGACGTGGCAAGTGACAAGCTGCATCTGGTGACAGGCGAGTGGCAAGTGACATGCTCAGGGCTTCTACTGATCCTGCATTATGGTGAGTTGAACTATTTAATTTTATATTACAATGTAATAATAGAAATAATGCGCTTCAATCATCCTGACACCATATCAACTGTGCAGTGATGATTGAAACCCCAACACCAGCCATTGTCCCGACAAATTGCCTGCGAAAAACCGCATCAAGGCCTCCTGTGTTTCATCACATGCTTTACACACTCCTAATCAGAGAAAAACTGGTTTAAGTGAATTTTCTTAGAAAATGACACTTTTCTAAATACACCTCTGAAGAAAAGTTGACACATGTTCTGAATTTAATGTGATGTTTTAAATGCCTATATACAAATGTTAATAAATTTCCCCTAATCAGTCCTTGACTTCAGCAGCATAATCTAGTGAAGCTGTCAGTAGGAACAGGGAGTTCAACTATGAGCATGATAATGAATATGTGTAATGAAGCAAATCATGAACACAGCACAAATATTAGGCAGATACATGTAGGAATGACTAAATCAGTTCGCACTTAGTAATATTAAAGCCTTTTTAAGCAGTTTCTACTTCTGAGCTAGAAACTTACTGTGTACGCTGCTTCTTCAGGTTTTCAGCTTGTTTTCCTGCCATGTCTTGGTTGGTTTCCTCAGGGCCTAGCCTAGCTTTTGGTTTCAGTGTGGCTCCTTTAACCCGTAGGTTTCTGTGGAGCCATCTGTGCATGCACGTTCCCAGCTGGCAGTGTGGAAGAGTCACAGGAAAACATTGCCCCATCAACAAGCCACTCCATTTTCCACCCTTCTTCTAGTCACTGACTAAAATTGTCTGGAGCACGCACTGTCCCTACTTCAGTGTGCATGTGAAGCACTCAGGGAGTGTGCAGCACTTATCCGGATGTTTTGAGAAGTGGTGGTATGAACCTGGAGTTGGCAGTGATGAACATGGATAAGTTAGTGTTTGGCACACTGGGGCATGTAAAAGTACTGAGGCATGTTTTACCTTAATGCTTAGAATACATTAAGATAATATTGCTAAGCAGTTAGTACTACTTTAAAGTAGTATGATAGACAAAATAGTTTTCTTCACCTTGGATAGACCAAGGGAGGGTTATAACTAGGGATGCACTGAAATTTCGGCCGCCGAAACATATCGGCCGAAAATTACCTTTTCGGCAAATCGCTGAAAGAGAAAAATTGCCGATAATAAAGCCGAAAATGGTGGCGCCCATTACGAGGGTGTCCTATAGCGCAGAAGAGAGGAGAGCTGCCGCGGCCGTGTTGATAACAGCGCTGGGAACATCACAGCTTTCATTTCAATAGCTGTGTGTTGTGTTCCCCACGGCATGTCGTCACATACAGCCCCTCCCCCTTGTCCGGGGAACTTTGATAGACAGATCACCCGTCCCAGGATTGGACGGGTGATCTGTCTATCAAAGTGCCTGGACAAGGGGGAGGGGCTGTATGTGACGGCGCGCCGCGGTGGAACACACAGCTATTGAAATGAAAGCTGTGATGTTCCCAGCCCTGTAATCAACGCGGCGGCGGCTCTCCTCTCTCTTCCCCTGAACAGGTAGGCTGCACTGGGGATGCTGGCTAACTGGCTGCACTGGGTGACGCTGGCTAACTGGCTGCACTGGGGATGCTGGCTAACTGGATGCACTGGGGATGCTGGCTAACTGGATGCACTGGGGATGCTGGCTAACTGGCTGCACTGGGGACGCTGGCTAACTGGCTGCACTGGGGACGCTGGCTAACTGGCTGCACTGGGGACGCTGGCTAACTGGCTGCACTGGGGACGCTGGCTAACTGGCTGCACTGGGGACGCTGGCTAACTGGCTGCACTGGGGACGCTGGCTAACTGGCTGCACTGGGGACGCTGGCTAACTGGCTGCACTGGAGACGCTGGCTAACTGGCTGCACTGGGGACGCTGGCTAACTGGCTGCACTGGGGACGCTGGCTAACTGGCTGCACTGGGGACGCTGGCTAACTGGCTGCACTGGGGACGCTGGCTAACTGGCTGCACTGGGGACGCTGGCTGCACTGGGGACGCTGGCTAACTGGCTGCACTGGGGATGCTAGCTAACTGGCTGCACTGGGGACGCTGGCTAACTGGCTGCACTGGGGACGCTGGCTAACTGGCTGCCCTGGGGACACTGGCTGCACTGGGGACGCTGGCTAACTGGCTGCACTGGGGACGCTGGCTATCTGGCTGCACTGGGGACACTGGCTAACTGACTGCACTGGGGACACAGGCTGGCTAACTGGCTGCACTGGGGACACTGGCTAACTGACTGCACTGGGGACACTGGCTAACTGACTGCACTGGGGACACAGGCTGGCTAACTGGCTGCACTGGGGACACAGGCTGGCTAACTGGATGCACTGGGGACACAGGCTGGCTAACTGGATGCACTGGGGACACAGGCTGGCTGGTTGCACTGGGGACACAGGCTTGCTGCATCTGACTAGCACTGGTGCATTGATCTCTTGTATCATGTCAGTCCCTGACCATCTCCTGTACCATGTCCCCAGTCTCTGACCATCTCTTGTACCATGTCCCCAGTCTCTGACCATCTCTTGTACCATGTCCCCAGTCTCTGACCATCTCCTGTAATGTGTCTGCAGTCTCTGACCATCTCCTGTACCATGTCCCCAGTCTCTGACCATCTCCTGTTATGTGTCTGCAGTCTGACCATCTCCTGTATCATGTCCCCAGTCTCTGACCATCTCCTGTATCATGTCCCCAGTCTCTGACCATCTCCTGTATCATGTCCCCAGTCTCTGACCATCTCCTGTACCATGTCCCCAGTCTCTAACCATCTCCTGTACCATGTCCCCAGTCTCTGACCATCTCCTGTACCATGTCCCCAGTAGGGTGACCACATTTCCAAACTGCCATTCAGGGACACCCGCCCCCCTGCACCCACGCCCGCCCCCAAAAAAAGATGATACTTGTGCCCCATCAAATGCTGCCAGTGTGCCCATCAATTCTCGCTACTGTGCCCCATCAGATGCTGCCAGTGTGCCGATCAATTGTCGCTACTGTGCCCCATCAGATGCTGCCAGTGTGCCGATCAATTGTCGCTACTGTGCCCCATCAGATGCTGCCAGTGTGCCGATCAATTGTTGCTACTGTGCCCCATCAAATGCTGCCAGTGTGCCCATCAATTGCTGCTACTGTGCCCCATCAGATGCTGCCAGTGTGCCCATCAATTGCCGCTACTGTGCCCCATGATCAAATGCTGCCAGTGTGCCCATCAATTGCCGCGACTGTGGCACTGTGCCCCATCAGAAGCTGCCAGTGTCAATTGCCGCTATTTTTCACCTGATCTGCTCCGGTTCCATTTGCTCACCTTTAAATCTGGACTGGTCTCGGTCTGGTCTGGTGGTGGTGGGGGAAGCAGACTTCAGCGCCGGTCTTCTCTTCGTTGGTTCCCTGGTCCAGGCAGTCGGGCCGCTCGGGCAGGAGGAGGAGGAGCTTAGAGGAGGTTAGAGATGTCGCGGCCCCAGGCTGCAGCCTGAAATGCACTGCAGCTGCGGGAGGTCGGGATCGGGAACAGTTGAGCCGAGCCGTGGATCTAAGGCTAGCCAGCACTGGCACTGCAGAATGCCGCCGCCCACCGAGTGGTCACTGGGGGTGGAGGTCGGAGGACTCGGAGTCAGCGGTGAGTGACTGATGCTGCTCTCTCTGCTGCTGTGGGGGGAGGAGGAGGAGGAGGAGGTGGGTGGAGTGGACTCGAGTCGGAGAGCGCAGTGCAGCACTGGGAAAAAGGCCTTGTACCCTCGGCCGGCCGCCTCCCTCTGCAAATGTGACGTCACTAATTGCTACACGCCAAGCGGGGCGGCCCTAGCAACCAGTTTGGTAATTTTTTTTGACGGTGGCAGCCAGTCCTTATTTCATTCTGGGACACTGTATTGTCCCGGAATGAAGGTGCCCAGGACACGGGACACAAATACAAATTACCCGATAATCCCGGGCAATCCGGGACACGTGGTCACCCTAGTCCCCAGTCTCTGACCATCTCCTGTACCATGTCCCCAGTCTCTGACCATCTCCTGTACTATGTCCCCAGTCTCTGACCATCTCCTGTACCATGTCCCCAGTCTCTGACCATCTCCTGTACCATGTCCCCAGTCTCTGACCATCTCCTGTACCATGTCCCCAGTCTCTGACCATCTCCTGTATAAAAATATTTTTTAAAAACAGTCACTTTCGGTATTGGTGCTGTTTCGGTATCGTTTTCAGTTGTCGGGATCCTGAAATTTTTATTTTCGGTATCGGTTTCGCCACCAAAAAACCCATTCAGTGCATCCCTAGTTATAACCTCTGTCAGATTTATTTTTGCCATCTGTGTCCTATTGCAGAGGTTTCCCCTCACTTCCTGTCCCTTAGCCAAACAGGAAGTGAGAGGAAGTCCATGCAAATTAAGGGAATACCTTGGTAACCCTCAGGTCAACAGAACTAGTGTCCCCATTGGAAGATTGGAAAACTCAATATGTGGTATTTTTTTTACTTTCACTTTGAATGATAATGGTAAACAGGACAAATAGGGTGAATTCGTGATTGGACTTTTCTTTTAATATATATTACTGCTGATAATTTTTTTTTACTATATGGTTTACATTTTCATGTTTATTTCTTTAGTTGTGCTGCACCAGTTTATGTTATCTACATAAAGTGGTATTTTCCTTAAATACTGGAGCTTATGATGATAGAAAATGTAAATTCACACAAATTACAATCATTAAATTGATAATTGTCAATGATTGTGCCAATGCTGGTACATTCGCACAGCAATTGTTTTATAAAAAGACTTCAAAGTGTATCCAAAAGCAAAAAATGTTTTCCTCTGCGGAACAGCATTATGGAGAATACACAAGTAATGCCGTGTACATACGATCGGTTTCACTGATGAAAACAGTCCGATGGACTTTTCTCATCGGACAAACCGATCGTGTATGGGCCCCATCGGTCTTTTTTCCATCGGTGAGAAAAAATAGAACAGGTTTTAAATTTATCTGATGGGAAAAAAAAAACGATAGCAAATTCCGATCGTCTGTGTGGAACTCCATCGGACAAAAAACCCACGCATCCTCAGAATCAAGTCGACGCATGCTCAGAAGCATTGAACTTAATTTTTCTCGGCTTGTCGGAGTGTTTTACGTCACGGCGTTTGGGACGGTCGGATTTTTTTTTTTTTTTCGAAAATAATTTTTATTAGTTTATAAAAAATATAACAAATACAGAGCTGTAGAGTACATACTCAGAAGAACAATTTGCATCAATATAAATCACAAACTACTGAGTATTTCCATATCAATCATCCATAAAAGTATATAAAACAACCATCTGATCATGTACTCAAAGTCGGCCCGTAACCGTTTAATATACATAAGAAAGAACGAGAGATTGTATTCTCCTATGAAACATTTAGTAACTATTGACCATGTTTTTCTTCCCTTCTCCTTTACATAAACAGAAATACCTGTGTAGTATTGATTTGCAGAAAGTACATTTCTTTTTTTTTTTTTTTTTTGTGTAAAACAAATTATATAGTAGGCCTGTAGGTTCCCCATAAGTGCCAGTTATTTGTGAATTCCTTTACTTTCCTCTCTTTGACAGCAAAGGATTTTTCGTATGAATAAGAGTCATCAACTAACTTCATTACTTCCCCAACCCGAGGGGGTTCTGTCTATTTCCATTTACGGGTTAGTACTAGTCTGGCTGCATATAGGATGTGCATTACAAGTGAGCGGTAGGGCTTGGGGTAGATATCCATGTCAACACTCAATAAAGCTTGTTCCACCCTTAATTTATTAAGTATCCCTGTCAGATTAGCTATTACCCGAGCTATTGCAGCCCAGAAGCTACGCAGAGATACACAGAACCATAGCACATGGGCCAAAGTGCCCACCTGTCCACACTCCCTCCAGCATAGGTTGGGTGTATGGCCCTGAAATTTAGCCAATACATAAGGGGTTCTGTACCACCTCAATTGTATCTTCTGTGCTATTTCTCTGTAGTTAGAACATTTGGTGTGAGAGTAGTTCGCTTTTATTGCTCGCATCCACTGTACTTTTTTTTTTTTATTATTGAAAAAAAACAACTTTATTGAAAAGTATGCATGGTACATAAATCAATATAAGCCAGTATGTCCAATATAATAGTACATACATGAACACAGTGAAGCATATGTGTGACATAAAGATAATAACAGCAGTGAAAGTAGAGCCGGTACACAACAAAAATAAAGAATCGACATGTCAAGTACACGTTTCACCATCCGCCATCCATCTGTCCCAGACCTTCTCATACTTTAGCGGACACCCTCTATGTACATAAATCAGTTTTTTATATGGGAGAGCATCGTTAACCGCCTTTTTCCAGCACTGAATTGTAGGGGGCAGGGCCTGCATCCAATTACGGGCCACTACTTTTCTTGCCAAGAATAGCGTCTCATGTAAAAAGGTACGCAGGGGTTTGTCGGCATCCAAGTCTGGTAACAGGCCAAGTAGACACATCTTTGGGTCAAGGGTAGCAGGGGAGCCCATCTGATCGTGCAGGAAGCGTATCACCTGTGTCCAGTATGCCTGAATGGTAGGGCAGAACCATATGAGGTGGTAGAAGGAGCCTGGAGAATGGTCACAGAGGCGGCATCCTGGATTGTACGTGGGCCTGAAACGTGCTATTCTCTGAGGGGTCAGATACGTTCTATCTATGATGTACAGCTGTGTGAGGCGGTCCGACAGTTTGGGGGAAACCTTTTTCACGTCCTCCAAAATTTTGTCCCAGTCCTCATCCTCTATAAGTCCAACATCCGCCTCCCATCTAGTCTTAGCAGTATAGGCCAATGCTGTGGCGCTAGGGAGACGAATGGCAGAGTACAAAGTGGAGATGAGCTTAGCAGGCTCATTAACCGTGACTGTGTCCACTATAGAGGGAACTGCCAGGGATGGGCAAGAGCCAGAAAACTGGGCCTGTATAGCGTGACGGAGTTGAAAATACCTGAAGAAAAGGCAATTGGGGAGTGAAAATTCGTCCTTCAGCATTTGGAATGTTTTAAGGCCTGAAGCGGTCATGATCTGGTGTATGTATAAGATCCCATGGCGTATCCACACCGCGGGGTCCGGAATGGACAATAATTCTGGCAAGCATGTATTGTACCAGAGAGGGGTATGAGAGTGTACCTGAGGGGTCCCAATTCTCTGCAGTGCCGTCCGCCACACCCTCCGGTGGTGAGTCAACATGTCTGCTGTGCGTTGGGGGGGGGCGTCTTGTCAATGGGGCTCTGAGGACCGATTGAAGTGGGGTATGGGCCAAGTCATCCAGGTGCTCACAGAGTAGTGTCTGGTATCTCGTTAGTTCATGTTTGTCAAAATAATAGAAGTGGGACAGTTGGGAGGCAAAATAATAGTCCTGAAAGTCTGGGAGAGCAGCTCCTCCCAACGTCACAGGGTTCTTCAGAATTCTCCAAGATAATTTGTGTCTGCCATGACCCCAAATAAATGAATTCAGGATGGATTCGATTATCTTGAAGAATTTTTGTGGAATATAGAGGGGAGCATGCCAGACCAAATAGAGTACCTTGGGAAGGAGTATCATCTTAACTAAGCTGACGCGACCCATAACACCCAGGGGTAGTCTGGCCCAAGTCTGCGTCTTGGTCTTGATCAGGGCAAACAGGGGTTCAATGTTCAGTAGTTTGTAGTCTGAGAGCGATCTGGTGACCTGTACGCCAAGGTATTTAATCTGGGAGACCCTTGGAAGAGCCAGAGGAGGGGACGTGAACGAGGGGGGGAAATGGTCAATCGGAAGGATCTGGGACTTAGACCAATTAATACTCAGACCCGAATGGCCACCCATACGTTCTATGGACTGGAGGGCTGCTATAAGAGAAGGACCGGAGTCCGCCAGATACAAAAGTGTGTCGTCGGCATACATCCCAATCTTTTCTTCCAGGTTCCCCATCCTGAGGCCCCGGATGCAAGTGTCCGCACGGACCATAATGGCCAATGGCTCCCCGACTAATGCGTAGAGCATGGGGGAAAGGGGGCAGCCCTGCCGGATCCCTCTCTCCAGCGGGAACTGGTCGGAAAGCCAACCATTCACAAATACTCTGGCCCTTGGGGAATGATAGAGGAGTTGGACCCAGCGAATAAAGCTGGGGCCAAATCCAAATCTTGAGAGGCACTCCCACAGGTAGTTCCACTCCACGGAGTCGAAGGCCTTGGCGGCATCCAGAGCCACCACGACCCTCGAGCCAATTTCATCATGGGACCCCTGAATATTCATAAATAGGCGACGAATATTCATAGCCGTGTTCTTCCCTGGCATAAAGCCAGTTTGGTCAGGGTGTATCAATGACAGAATAACCTGGTTAAGGCGGGAGGCTAGAATCTTAGCTAATATTTTAATGTCTACCTGTAACAAAGAAATGGGCCTATACGACTCCGGGTATTTAGGGTCCTTTCCGGGTTTGGGAATTACGACTATTTGGGCTTCTCTCATAGATGGGGGTAGAACTCCTGAGTCAAATATGGATTTATACAGGTCCTTAAGTTCAGGGATTAGGATTTCAGTAGGTGGCATAGAATTCAAGAGGTAGACCATCCAATCATGGGGCCTTGGATGAGGCCAGACAGGAAATGGCCTCAGAAATGTCCTCCTCAGTAATAGGGGCTTCCAGAATTTCAAGCTGGTCGTCTGTCAGGCCTCGTACACACGACCGAGTTTCTCGGCAAGAACCAGCAAGAAACATGCTGGCAGAGATGTCTTGCCGAGAAATTTGTTCGTGTGTATGGTTTCTCGTCAAGAAAACCGACAAGCAATCTCGACGAGAAAATAGAGAACCTGCTCTCTATTTTCTCGTCGAGATTCTCGTCGGCATGTTTCTCGGCGAGAAAAGTGAGTGTGTGTACACTTACCTGTCCTCCCGGAAGGCCGCGCATGTTCGAAATGAATTTGACGCATGCGCGGTAGCTTACTAGGCATAGGTAGGGTATACCAAGAATGTGACGAGCGAATGCTCGTCGTAGTCGATGACGTCACCGCGTACGCTCCATTCAAAGAACCGCGGGTTCTTTGAATCGAGCGTCTGTACACTCGGCCGGGACAAGTTTCTTGTCCAAGAATCTCGTCGAAAAAAACGACATGTTTTTTTCGACGAGAATCTCGGCCGTGTGTACAAGGCTCCAGTCTAGGGAATTGAACTCCCGCTAGGTAGTCCCTGGTGTCTTGGGGAGTGTGGGCGACCCTGGAAGTGTAGAGTGCCCGGTAGAATCTCCCAAACTCCTCCGCCACCAGTTGCGGATCGGTGATGTCGTTCCCCTGTGGGTCAGTCAAGGACACCACCACAGGGGGACGCATATCCAAGTGGGCGAGATATGCGAGCAGTTTGCCCGATCTTTCTCCATACTCAAACACCCTCTGTCTACAGAAGAAGATACGTTGTTTAGCCTTCTCTATGTGCAATAAGTGTTGATGACCGTTTAAGCCTGTTAATACGTGTGGAAAGTAGGGAACGAGCGTGGAGTTTAAACATTTCCCACACCATATCATGCGTGGCAGTGCCCCTGTTGGTCGTAAAATAGTATTGCAATTCTGTGGGGATGTCATCCTGGTCCTGCAGGGCAGTCAGCCAGAACGGGTTTAGCCGCCAAGAAGGGGCAGGGGAAGCTTTCAGGAGCTGGATCGTGATCCAGTAGGGGGCGTGATCCGAGAGTACTCTCGGAGCAAAGCCCACATCTCCTAGCTTAGGCAGCAGGGACATTGAGATAAAAACAAAATCAATTTGTGAGATTGTGTTATGACTGGCTGAAAAGCATGAGAAGACTTTAGTGTGCGGGTGTTTGTGGCGCCAAGTGTCGACAAGAGCAAAGTCGGTCATTATGCGGTGCAGTCTGGTATGGGTCGGTGGGTTAAGGGGGGGATCCAGTGTGCCCACACGGTCCAGAGTGGGGATCAGGGTCATATTGAAGTCCCCCATCCACACTGCCGGTATGGAGGGGTATTGGGTCATAAAGGCAAGGCCTTCCTGAATTACAGCTGAGTTGTACGGGGGGGGGAATATAGCAAGCAAGTAGCAGGATAGGAGACCCATTAATGGTAGCATGCATAAACACATATCTGCCCTGCTGATCCGTGCGGAGCAGTATTAGCTCAAAAGGTACCCGTTTGGCAACCAGGACCGATACTCCTCTGGAATATGAAGTGTGAGTGGCGTGGTAAGCCCACCCCACCCTAGGTTTTTTAAGGGAGGATTGCAAGTGGCCCGTGACATGGGTCTCGACCAGTGTGATAATGTCAGCTCTCTGAGATTTGAGAAATGTCAGGACCGCTGTGCGTTTGATCTTATTGCGCATGCCTCTAACATTCCACGTGAGGAACTTCAGGGAACTCATGGTGGATATATGGTGTGTATAATAGACCGCAGCCAGACCAGAACCAGCAGAGCAGATAAGGGCACATCAGATAGTACAGAACATATCGGCAACCAATATTGATAGTGCATGTATGACAATGACATAGTACCTTTAGCAGAAATAAACAATTGTAAACATGGTGGCAAATAAAAAACAGCCAAAACATTTCCCTTCCCTCCCAGTCCATTGCCACCCCAACTCGGCATGAACATAGTATCCCAAAACCAGGTATCAACCGGGGACATCCAACGTGAAAAAAGCATTGGAGGCGAGGGACTTAATTTCAAAGGGACATAGATACCTGTGATGAAAAGAAAACAAAAAAGGAGGAAAAAACAGTCAGGTAAACGGGGGGAGTGAAAAAAGTCCATAGAGAACCTAGGGGGGCGATTTCTTCTCTGAGAAGTGCATGGGGTGTAGGGGCCACAAAAGCACAACACCATTGCAGCCGTGCAGAAGGGTGCCCCGCCTGCCATCAGGGTGGTACGTAAAGTAGTATAGGAAGTTCCAGCAACGTTCGGTAAGCTGCCCTCTACAAGTATCTCCCATGTGTGGGGAGAACGGGGAATTAACAGTAAGGTCACCCGGAGGTGGCGAGCATGCTGTGAGATCCGAGGAGGCGCGGAAAAGGTTTTCAGGTCTGTCCCCCCCGTCCCGGCGGAGGGCACCCACTAGCAACAGAGAAACCGTGAGGTGAAGCACCGGGGTACAAACAGGGAGTGTTACCGGCACAGGGGGCAGCAGGGGAGAGAAAAGAAAAGTACTCACAGCTCCCAGACAGCGCGGTATGCTCAATCTTGCCGATCTCTCCTGTTAATCCAAGTGGATGCCGACTCTGGGTCCTCGAAGAAGTGAGTCCGACCGTCGCATTCCACACAAAACTTTGCAGGGTACAGCATGGCGTATTTGAGGTGTAGAGTGCGGAGGCGCTTCTTAACATCCTGGAACCTGGACCGCTGCCGTTGTACCTCATTGGAGAAGTCCGGGAAGACGGCAACATGTGTGTTGGTATGGGGGATATTCCCCTTCTCTCTGGTTAGGCGGAGGATCTTGTCGCGATCCCTGAAATTAAGGAACTTCGCTATCAGGGTACGCGGTGGAGCTCCTTGGGGAGGAGGACGGCCAGGGATTCGATGAGCTCTCTCCACTGCAAACATTACCGAAAATGCGTCTCTGCCGAAGGTTAATGTTAGGAGGTTTTCAAGGAAGCTCTCCGGGTCGGTGCCCTCAGCAGACTCAGGAAGACCGATGAAGCGGAGGTTACATCTCCGAAGTCGATTTTCCATGTCATCCTGTTTTGCGCTAATCTGTTGTAACTGGCGGCGCACCTCATCAGTGGTATGTTGTAAAGGGTGCAAGATATCCTCCGCTCTGCTAATACGGGTCTCCGTCACGCGGTCCCTGAGGGTAGAAAGATAAGGGACACATCAATTTTTTCCTCCTCAATCTTGGTGGTAAGCGTGCTCTGGCACAGGGCGATGGCATCCAGTAATTTGTTAGTAGCCACCACAGAGTGATCCGCGTCTAGGGAAGCAGCAGCGCCGTCTCTGACCTGCTGGTCTTCTTCAAGCCGGCGGTATTTGGCCAGTTTATCGGCGGCTTCAGAATTCTTTTTAGGCGGAGACATGCTGTAGGGCGGCAGGGAAGATCCCTGGGTGCACCAATATGGCCGCTGTTAAGGAGGCCGGGTCCTCCACAACCCCCCCACCGCTGTCCAGGGGTGGCCCAACGCAAGCAGCAGGTCACTCTCAAGCAGCTGTATTGGCAGCAGGCTGCATGTAGGGGAATCTAAGCTCGGGGGAGTCAGGGAGGCCTGTAATACTTGCCAAGGATGTCTCCGGGTGGAGCAAGATGGCCGCCGCTCCGGGAGTCAGGCCGAGACCGCGGTCCGCTCTCACAGTAGGTGCAGAGTGCAGAGGCACCCCAGCAGCAGCAGCAGGTAATCCGGGGGCCGATGTAGGAGAGGATGGAGCCCAGTGCGCACAGGGAGGCAAGGAGAAGTGTCCAGGGCCGCCGTCGGGAGGGCCAAGATGGCCGCCGAACCAGGAACTAGGCCCAAGCCGCGGGCTTTCCTAAAGCAGAGGACCGGGAAGCGTCACGATGGCAGCGGCGGCAAACTAACAGGCTAGCAGGCTTCAGGAACCACAGGGGGAGCAGGACAAGTCCTCGGATGTAGCGGATGGCAGGAACCGAGCAGGATGCAGACAGGATGGTAAGTTAGGAGTATGGGCAAGCGGAGCTCACATCACATGCGACCTATCCCATTGCTATCCAGGCCACGCCCCCTGCATCCACTGTACTTTAGATATGGTTATATTCAAGTCTGACTCCCATTTCAGGAATTGCTTCGGGGTTACAAAGTGGAGTTTACATTGCAGTAGGTTATAGAATATTCTTATTCCTTTTTTGGGTGTGGGGAAAGAGTGCCATAGGTCATAAATGGTTTCTGGTATGTCTAAATGTTGTGTTTTAATAGCATTTATGATGCTGGTAATCCTGGCATATTCCATAAACTCATTCTCAGGGATAGACTTAGTAGTTTGTAGCTCAGGGAAAGTTATGAGACGTTCCTGGACAAACATATCTGAAATATTAACTATACCATATTTCCCCCAGTGTCATATATCTAGATTCGGAGATAGGAATGATAGTGCTTTCACTGGGATTGGTATCTTTTTATGAGCAATATGGGGATCTTTATTTGCCAAGAAATATTCCCATGCTGATAATGTGGCTGCTACTGTTGGGATTGTCCTACAGGGTGAGTGTTTGTCTGAGGCCTCGTACACACGACCGATTTTCTCGTCCAAAACAGTCAAGAAAAGTGCCGCAAGAGTTTTTTTGTCTAGAAAAACGTTCGTGTGTATGGTTTTACGACGAGAAACTTGACGAGAATCTCGACGAGAAAATAGAGAACCTGCTCTCTATTTTCTCGTCAGGATTCCAGATTTCCTCGTCGTGTTTCTCGTCGGCCTGTTTTGTGACGAGAAAATGGTTCGTGTATGTTTTTATGACTCTTCCAAAAGCGCGCATGCTCACAAGCAACTATGAGACGGGAGCGCATCTTCTGGTAAAACAAGCCTTCATAATGGAGAGAGCACATTCGTCACGCTCATAAATATTTCATAGTTTAAATGTTCTGCATTGAAATCTTCGTTAGAATGTTACATTAATCAAAACGAGTGACCTTCTTTTGCTGCTGATATTCACACAGAGTTCTGCCTTATTTTTAATATTTTTCATGCTGCTCTTTATAAGATTTATGTGTATTATATCGTGCAAGTTTTTAGGAATAATTTAAATGGTTAGATTTTTCAAAATGATGTTAATTATAATTTCTCAATGTTTTGATAGCGATCTCCCATTTAATTTTGGAATCTATATTATTAAAATTTCACACCATGTTTTTGTGCTAATCAGATTTAGTTATTCTTTTGTGGGGGTGATATCTGTGCCTTTTATTGTCAGTCAAATGTATCTGCTTACTCCAAAGCTTGATTTTTTTTATTTAAAAATACACATAGTCAAGTATGAACTTAAACAAAAAACACATTTATTCATGTTTATAAATTAAATAAAGAGAAGGAAGCGCTGGAGAAGCTGCTGCCATTTGTGCATCCCAGGGACCCCAGAGCACACAGCAACCCTGTGTGGACACTAAAATTGGGAGCTTGAGAAGGCCCACATTTCAGAACACAATCTGATGCCGGCCTCCCAGAGGTCAGGAACAGCAGCAGGTGAGATATATGTCCCAAGTGTGTGGTACTACAACAGGCTGCCTTCTGTCCGACCACAATGAAGCAAGGCCATCACTTCCTCTTCTTCCTGGCAACCTTCCCTGTAGCCTTTCCTGAAGCCTTTCCTGAAGCCTTTCCTGAAGCCTTTCCTGCAGCCTTTCCTGCAGCCTTCCTTCTTCGTTTGGCTGGAGGCTGGCCCACTGGAGGGGTACTCCTGTCAGGAGGAGGAGGTGGAGGTGTAGCAGAAGGGGGTGGGGCAGAAGAAGAAGGTGGAGGTGTAGCAGAAGGGGGTGGGCACAGAAGAAGAAGGTGGAGGTGTAGCAGAAGGGGGTGGGGCAGAAGGTGGAGGTGTAGCAGAAGAGGGTGGGGCAGAAGGTGGAGGTGTAGCAGAAGGGGGTGGGGCAGAAGGTGGAGGTGTAGCAGAAGGGGGTGGGGCAGAAGGTGGAGGTGTAGCAGAAGGGGGTGGGGCAGAAGGTGGAGGTGTAGCAGAAGGGGGTGGGGCAGAAGGTGGAGGTGTAGCAGAAGGGGGTGGGGCAGAAGAGGAAGGTGGAGGTGGAGGTTGAGGTTGGGTCAGTTGGGCCACCTCACATATGGCGGTATTGGGGGTAATTTGCTCCATCACCCCCTTGTTGAGCAAGGTGATGAGCAGGGGCTCGCATAGGAGGCGTTGCTCCATGCTCATCACCTTGAACTTAGCCTCCACTAGGCCGGCAATGGCCTCTTCAGGGGATGTGGGCTCCTTGAGGGTGGCATGGGCCTCTTTAATAAGGGCCATTGCTGCCTCACTGGTGGTCCTGTCCCTCCTGCCTCTTTTGTGAAGCCGGATGGGAGGCACCTGGGATCTGGTGCTTCTCCTTTGCCCTGCCACCTCCTGTCTGCCACTGGGCCCTGCCACCTCCTGTCTGCCACTGGGCCCTGCCACCTCCTGTCTGCCACTGGGCCCTGCCACCTCCTGGCTGCCACTGGGCCCTGCCACCTCCTGGCTGCCACTGGGCCCTTCCTCCTCCTGCCTGACAGTTTCCAGACCCTCCTCCTGGCTGATTTCATCCTGTGTATGAAAAAGGAACATAGTTTAATATGTTGGTTTAATCTTTGCATCAAACTTTGTAATCCTGATGGAAGCAATTAGAATGTAAATGCATAAATCCTTGCTTTAAATTTACCACTACATCAGCTTGACTATTTACCACACAATTAAGTGCAGAATAATGTCTACAGATCATGATTTCACTTGTGGAATACAAAATAATGTATGTTTCTCATCCTGACATATTTGGGAAACATTAATTTTATCCCACTACATTTTCAGTTAATACTATACCTGGCTCCAGATGGACAAATCAGGATCATCCAGGATGGCTGCCTCCTCTTGCTCCAGAGAAGGCTCAGGTTGGCTGCAGGGAAGTCTGGGGGGAAGAGTGGAGAGTGATGGCCTTGGCTCAATGTGGTCATCCAGGAAGGACATCCTGCTGTAGTACCACAAAATCGGGACATAAACATCATCTGCTGCTGCTCCTGACCTCTGAGAAGCCAGCACCTTAGAGCGTTCAGTCCTGTAGGTACCTCTCAAGCTCCCAATTTTAGTGTCCACTTGTTTTGCTGTGGCTGTGGGCACCTTGGTATGCACAAATGGGAGCAGCTTCTCCAGCGCTGCTTTTCTCACCCCTTTTTTTTTATGGATGGGGTTTTTGGTCTCCCACAGAGCCGGCAGCTCCCTTACCCGGTCAATAAATTCCGCCAGGAACTCTTTGTCGCTAATAAAGACATTCATATTGTATCTGCAAGTAAAATAAATTATATTTAAATAATGTGAGGCAAACAGTCTAACCTCCTTCACATCCTAGTCACCATATATATCCTCCACCAATCTCAAGACAGTATAGGCCAACAATTTTTACAAGTCTCACAAAATCACATACCTTCGTTCGCACGTCCGTCACTTGAACTCCTCTCTCCGCACACCGAACGTACTATAGTCACATGTGTGTTTGCTATATACACACCACGCATGCGTCAAAATTCGAACACGTCGCTCCGCACACGTCGCCCGCCCATGACGTTCTAACTAACATCTTTTCCCCGCCCCTTCTCTTTCGGCGCGCAGACAGATATGGCGGAGTTACAGCAGCTGTCTGATAATTCCGCAACTAGCGAGGAGACAAGCCCGGAGACCGAGGACACGTCACGATCAAGGAGGAGATTCAAGGCATCGAATATGTCTTTGGCGGAGATGGTGGAGATGGTGGACATCTTGGTCAAGGCTGATTATGATGCCAAGCATGGGCCGTATAGCAAACCAAATAGAAGGAAGGCCAAAATCCTCACTAAAGTTGTGAAGAGTCTGAGGGCGAAGTTCGGGGTGAAACGCTCAAATGAGCAGCTCAGAAAGAGGTGGTCAGACCTCAAACTGAGGGAGCCAGACCAGTTGAGGATCATAAAGAGGATGCTCGCTAAAAGTAAGTAAAATGACGACGTTTCTGCTATTAATCTTTTTAGAAACTGACATTTTTTTTTTTTTTTTATCATATTGGACTCCCTTCCAAAATGTAATATTTTGAACTAGGTTGGGCACAGTAATCGTTCGTTACGTTACCGACACTTCGTTCGGCCACTATCCGCGGTTTTGGCTTATTTAAGAGCCACAAAAGTAATTAGACATCTGCCATTTTTGATCAAGTATTGTGGATAATTTTTAAGTCTAGATGATGTGTTTGTAAGGAGAATGAAATGCAAACTTTTATCAGTGTAAAGGAGAGGACACTCAGCAGCTGCTTCCACATCTGTACTTTGGAGCACTATAGTGTGGGCCACCAGACCCGCCTTTTTTGGGTGTCCCACACAGGTGCATCAGAGTTTATTTGTGGTGCCTCCATGTCCAAAAAATGACATCCAAATGTGAATACTAAACATATTTGGGGTCATAAATAATGCATTCTTCTTTAAATTCTGCACAAACACACACTTGTACCCCACTTCCAAACAATTTAGCCTGTTTTTAGTTTAACAATGAGATTTTTACAGTGTGATAAATAGACCTTTGGTTTTATTCTCATAGGGGAGAGAAGACTGGGAGGAGGACACTCCAGGGAGCACATGCACCCCACAACTTCCAAGCAACCCCAAACTCCCAAAGATCCACAACCGAAAGATGTGCAGGAAGTTGAGGTGGAGGAAGGAGAAGTGCAGGAAGGAGAGGTGGATGATGTTGTGGATCTGGTCACCACAACAGGTCAGTATCTGACACCACAGCTTAAGGTAAGCGAGGTAGGCCTGCAGAGTTTTATTAATTTTTTTTTTGTTTTTTAGGGGATGGAAATGTTGTGAAGGATAGCACACGGTTCTCTGTTGACAGTGCCCTCCGCCTCATCCAGCAAGTGATGGAATGTAGCACGGAACTGGACCTAATTAAACAAAGAATCCATGTGATGGAACAAACATTTAAAGACATTCTCAATGTTTTGGGGAGAATTCAATAAGCCATCCAAACACATTTGTTTTTACATGTTTGTTTTTATATTTTTTTATAATTTTTTGAGTAACAAACCAGCCAAAAATTGAATATGCACACAGTGTGTGAACATGTGCTATCTGCCATCAGGGGATATCCATGTACGTCTTTTGTGGGTGCAACCCCTTCCTCGTATCAAAAGTCGGTGAACTGAGGAAGGGGATGCACCCCCAAAACACGTCCATTGATCACCCCTGATGGCAGATAGCACATGTTGACAATAGGGATCAGGATTGTAAACTTCCTATTTGCAAAAAAGTAAAAATGTGTGCATATTGAATTTTTGGCTGGGCAAGGGGTGGCAGGACCCCATATTAGGACGGGCACATAGAGACATAGTTTGTGTAACTGAATGTCTCAGATTGCTCAGAGGTATCCAATGTTGTAATTTTAGAAATGCAAGTGATATTTTTGTATTTTCATAAGCCAAAATTTGCCGGGTTGTGGCCAGGCCAACCCCAAAGTAAAACAAAAAAAAAATTAAAAAAGAGAATGTGCAGAGAGTAAAATATTTGACCACAAACAACGTGTAGCTTCTTTTTATAATACTCTCTAAGCTTATTTGGTTCTTTTGTAAGGTAACATAGTGAAATTGGTTGTTATTTACTAAAGTAAAATACACTTGCCACTACAAATGCACAAAGACAAACTAGGAGACAGGAAAGAACAAATAATTAAAGGTTTAAACAAGATTTTTATTGGGATACTTAGACATAGGCTGGCATAGGAATTGCCCCCCTACCCGTGAAATACTCCATGTATTTGTCCCGAACCACACGGGCATTTTGGGGGGGCAAGCCAAGACGGGCAGATTCCAGGCCCGGAAGGGGATTTGCAGGGGAAAGTCCAGCCTCTGGCAAAACTGAGGCCATATAGGAATTAGATTTTTGGCTCAGAAAGTTGTGTAGCACACAGCAGCATAACACTACATAGTTTATTTTGTAGTCCGCCAAGTGGATGGAAGTCATAAAAAGGCGGAACCGGCTGGCCATTATGCCAAAGGCATTTTCAACGACTCTTCGGGCCCTGGCCAGCCGGTAATTGAACACACTCTTCTCTGGGGTCAGGGTCCTCTGTGGAAATGGCCTCATAAGATGCCGTCCGAGTCCGAAGGCTTCATCAGCCAAGAAAACAAAGGGGAGTCCTTCAATATTCCCTGCATCCGGTGGCAATGCAAGGTCGTCACTCTGGAGACGGAGGGCAAACTCCGTCTGGATGAAGGATCCCCCATCGGACATCCGGCCATTCTTCCCTACATCAACATAGAGGAATTCATACCGTGCTGACACCACCGCCATCAGCACAATGCTATGAAACCCCTTGTAATTGTAGTAGTAGGACCCAGAACGGGGTGGCGGCACGATGCGGACGTGCTTCCCGTCTATGGCACCACCGCAGTTGGGGAAGTCCCACCGCGTGGCAAACTCCGATGCCACCGTCTGCCATTCCTGTGGCGTGGAAGGAAGCTGTGGAGTGAAACAAGATGAAATAATATTAGAAAAACAAAGGCATACATTACAAGGAAATTCTATCCCAAAAAATTAGAGACCAACATCAATCTAATTATACGTTTATTAAGGTGTGTAAAAAAAGTATAATGGAAGGCTCATTTATCATATTCATCACCCCCTCTGATGGGCCATTACTAAATTATTTTGGGGGGGGGGGAGATGTGTTTGGCCACAGGATAGCATTGCAGTGGCGGTGCGTGCAGAGTGGGCGCTGGAGCACTGTCCACTCTCTCCTGTGCCCATCACTCAGAACAATACATAGGTTCATGCGTTGCATGAACCTATGTATTGTCTATGCCGCACACTATTCAGGTGGATGGCCTCTTGTAAAGCGACCGACATATGAATAATTGCGGCATTTAGGGGGTTAAAATTGCAGAGCAGAAACAGGTATTAAAATAGTCTTGCAAATTACAACCTGAGGGATGTAATTGGCTTCCTCAAAGAAAAATTGGGGACGCAAGGAGGGGGGCATTCCTTGTGTAAACACTGACAGGCTGCTCTGCCAATCATGTTCACCAAGTCTGTTTAATGGTAACATGATTGGCTGATGCAACATGAAGGGAAGGAGAAGACATCAAGGACAGAAGAAGGATGGCGCTGACCACAAGAAGGTAAGTGCAGGGCTGGGGGGAAACTGGCTGCATTAGAGGGGACTAAATGGCTGCATTTGAGGGAACAAAATGGCTGCATTGGAGGGGACAACTGGGGGCATTTATTAGGCAACAGAGCAAAAAAGGAGGAAGTTTATTTCCGAAATTGGGGTTGGAACCCCCCAACATTTGGAGCAACAGGCGCCCCTGCTGGAAAAGTTAGTGAGGGGAAATATTTAGGGAGGATAAAAAAGGGGCAATCTAAAGCTTCCAACATGCATGGGGACAAAGGGGACATTCTCAGCATATTACAATCATGGTAATTAGGGAAGGATGAAAGAAATACAATACATTAGCATACATGTAATACATAAAATGTGATGTTAAGGGAGAAAACTTACCCTAATATAGTCCTCCTGCAGGACTTGTATAATGGCAGAACAGGTGTCTGGGATTATGAGGCCCAGAGCCTGGGGGGAGATGCCTGTGGTGAACTTCAAGTCCTGAAGACTTCTCCCTGTCGCCAGGTAACGCAACGTGGCGATGAGCCTCTGCTCAGCTCTGATGGCTTCCCGCATAACGGTGTGCTTCCTGGTAATATAGGATGACACCAAAGCCAACAGTTCCTGAAAAACGGGGTCAGACATCCTCAGAAAATTCCTGTAGTCCTCAGGATTATTCTCGACGATCTCCCGCAGCAGAGGCATGTGGCAGATTTGGTCCCGCTGGAGCAACCAATTCTTGGTCCATGAACTCCTCCTCACACCATTCATGGACTGGTCTTGGTCCAAAACAAGCAGACCAACACCAAGCGCACGCACAGCACGAACTCGACGACGAGAACGTCCAGGCGACATGGCTAGGAAACGGTCGTCTAATCAGAACGTACAGAACAGAACGCACTTTAGAACAGCAAGGCCTATGAATAACGAACTGAAATTCAGAAACGAACAGGCAAGAACACACTGTAAAACAGATACGACCTGCCTAGACGCCCTGAAAGTCAAGATACGAACCCACAAGCACAAACTGAACGGCAGAAAACGATCTGAAAAGTACGAAGACTGAAAAGCGCGAATCGTCTCTTCCCAAACTTTTACTTCACACGCGGTAACACGAGATCAGCAAAAGCAGCCCAAGGGGTGGCGCCAAGAAAAAAGATCTTCCCCTTTATAGTGCCGTCGTACGTGCTGGACGTGAGCGCAGAGAACCACGAGGAAATTGGAAAATGACAGTGTGTACGCATAGAAAGCTTGACGAGAAAATCGACAAGCTTAACAAGAATCTCGTCGAAAAAAACGACGTGTTTTTTACGACGAGAAAATCGGTCGTGTGTACGAGGCCTAAGAGTGAGATCAGCAAAAGGTTTTGAATCTCCCCGTGTCCTATCTGAGCTTGTTCTGCTCTACACCAATGGATTGGGTCTGAGGAATGAAACCACGCTTTAGCTTGGTCCTATATTGCTGCCATATGATAGTCCTTAATATTGGGCACCCCCATTCCACCTGCTGTTCTGTGTTTCATAAGTAAATTATGAGAGCATCTGGCTCTCTTCCCTTCCCATATGAATTGAGACAAGGTCCGTTGCATAGTTACATAGAATGAGCTAGGTATTTGAAGTGGAAGGGCTCTAAAATAGTACAATAATTTGGGAAGCATAATCATTTTATATGCTGCTAGTCTACCAGACCAGGTGAGGTAAAACTTCTTCAATCTAAACATTTCCTGTGTAAATTTGTCTTTCAGGGGCTCAAAGTTGCAGCTGTAAAGTTGGGAGACCGAATGAGTCAGTGTAATGCCTAGGTACTGAATCTTATTCTTTGCCCAGGGATATGGTAGCCTCTCTTGAATGAGAGATTTTGTTTTACTGTCAACCCCTAGGCCAAGTACACTGGATTTGGTAGCATTTACTTTGTAATAAGACACCGCATTGAACAACTCTAGTATTTCATGTACCACTGACAGGGAATGGGCCTGATTGGAGAGCGACAGAATCACATCGTCTGCGAATAGGGTAATTGTATGCTCCTCTTTACCTAATCTGATTCCCTGAATTTGGGGGTTTGTTCTTATCTTCTCAGCCAAAGGCTCCATCACAAGAGCAAAGATCAAGGGTGACAAAGGGCACCCCTGTCTCGTGCCATTCGTGATAGAGAATTGCTCCGAGAATATGCCTTCTGTAAAAACCATAGCTGAGGGATTTGAGTATAAAGCAGAAATGGCAGAGCAGATATGCCCTGAGAATCCGAATTTCCCAAGAACTTTTGACAGATACCCCCAGTGGATCCTGTCAAAGGCCTTTTCTGCGTCCAATGACAGGAGGACTGAGGGCCTCTTAGAGGTGGAGGATGAGTGTATTAAGTTTATAATTCATCTTGTGGCATCCGTAGCTTGCCTACCCGCCACAAACCCAACCTGATCAGGTTTAATCAATGTAGGGAGCAAGTCCACAATTCTATTGGCCAAAATCTTTGCATATACCTTTAAGTCAACATTTAAAAGTGAAATAGGCCTGAAATTCTGTGCTCTGTCCGGCTCCTTCCCTGGTTTAGGCAATGTAACCACTGTAGCTTGCAACATTTCTGCAGGAAATGAGGCAGATGAGGCAGCAGCATGGAACACTCGCAACAGTATGGGAGACAATATATTAGTACATTTTTTGTAGTATTCCGAAGAGTACCCATCAGGGCCAGGCGATTTATTGTTTGGGAGGTTTAAAATGGTACTAGTAATTTCTGAAGTAGAAATCAGAGAGTTTAAGGACCGTAGGTCCTCTTGGGATAGCTGAGGAAGTGATATGTCCTCTAGAAAGCTTTCTATCAATTTTGGGGTGGTTTGGGGTGTTTCAGAATCGCTCTGTAGGTTATACAAAGTGCCATAATAGCTACTAAATGCATCTGCTATCTCTTTAGGGTTGGTCAGTTTGGAACCGCTCTTGGGGTGGAATAAGTGTGGGACTTTTTGTTTCAGCATTTTCTCTTTAATTTGATTTGCTAGTAACTTGCCAGCTTTATTACCATGAGTGTAAAAATTGGACCTAAATCTGTGGGTGGTACGAACATGCTGTGAAAGAAGTAAAGTTCTAAGGTCATTTCTAGCTGCTGCTAATTTATTGCTAGTGTCCATGGTAGGGGAAGATTTCTTTTGAAGTTCCAACTTTGTGATAGTTTCTAGAATGGAGTCCATGTGCTGCCCCCTCTTTTTTCTCAGAGAGGCACTATGTTTCATTAGCAACCCTCTTATAAACGCTTTATGGGTATTCCACAAAGTGAACCGGTTTACTCCCGTAATGTCATTATTGGCAAAAAATTCTGATAGAGATTTCTCAATATCTTTGGCAATTGTTGGATCTGAAAATAAATGGATATCATTTTTCCATCTATTTGCCCGGGTAATGAACCCCCGGCTCCCCACTGTGATGGATTCAGGAGCATGGTCAGACCATGTGATGTGACCAATATCCGTCTGTGAGATTTTTTGTAGCAAAAATTTGTCCGTTAGGAACATATCAATCCTCGAGTAGGACATGTGGACTGGGGAAAAATAAGTAAAATCCTTTTCAGTGGAGTGTTGGCACCTCCAAACATCATAGAGATTATTCGCACTGATAAAGTTCGATAAAGTGTGCTTTTCCTGGCAGTGGCTCTAGAAACATCCTAGGTGAGTGTCAGATATGGAATTCATATCACCGCAGAGTATGACATGTCCAGAACTGTGTTTCCTAATTTTCTTCCACATTTTATTCAGGAAATGTACCTGCCTATTATTTGGGGCATAAACATTGACTATGGTGTACTTAACGCCATTAATCTCGCAAGACAGTATAATATATCTCCCTCCTTCATCACAGTGATTAGAAATCAGTTTAAACGCCACTGTGTTCTTCACCAAAATAGCCACCCCCCTTTTTTTTGAAGGGGCATACGCGACAAAAGTGTGAGGGTACAAGTTGTGTGATAAATTAGGATGATTTTGCGCTTTAAAGTGGGTCTCCTGGATACAGAACACATCACAGTTTTGAGCACGGGCTTCCTTCCATAGCATGTGTCTCTTCTGTGGGCTATTTAATCCTTTCACATTCAGCGAGGTGATTTTAAACGCCATTGTTTGGTGATTTGGTTTATTGGCGAAGGAAAGATTGTGTCAGATCTTGTGGGGCTGCTAGAGAACCGGCTTCTGAAAAGGTGTGTTACACGTGTGAGAGGTGTAATTTTATACCTGTAGTAGGAGAAGTTGTTGAGGCAGTCCTTGTCAGTATATTCGTGGGCCCCTACTGCAGTTGTCGCTGAATTTCGGAGCTCCTGTTCTGTGGTACGGTTTGTTTTGCTGGGTATTGCAGAGTAGAAATCTGGCTGGAGATGCAAGTCAGCAGCTTGGCAGGAAAAAAAGAAAAACTGAACAAAAGACAAAAACTGGTCAAACGTTTGTAGAAAGAAACAATCTGCGCAAAACGAGGCACACTTTAAAAACGTGCAATTTCTATTGAAATCTGGGCAGGGATGAACCTGCTAACTAGGGGGTGTAAAGAGATTAAGAGTTTATGCCGGTAGAACATCCGGAGCATGTTGAGGTAAACTACTATGATAGGGCAACATATGTTGTTTTGCCGTACAGTCATTTAGTGCGGGTATGATAGGAGGCATGCGTTTGTTGATCATCCTCTGTCTCATCAGGGAGAATTTTCCATCTCTCTAACAATTTGATACCCTCTTCCAAGGATCTCACCAGAAATTCCTTTTCTCCCTTAGTGATCAGTAGGTTAGTGGGGTAATTCCAGCGATATGGAATCTGGTGATTCCTGAGAGGTTTGGTTATGGTCATGAGGTTTCTTCTCCTCTGCATCGTGTGCGCACATAGATCCGCAAAGAAGGATAGTCCTTGCATGCATTCAGGTAGATTGTCAGCTCGTCTTGCCACATACATCAATTTTTCTTTAACTGTATAATAATGGATTCTGGCTATGGTGTCCCTGGGCAGCTTCTCAGGGATGTGTTTAGGTTTGGGTAGTCTGTGTATTCTATCAATGACAATTTCCTCCAGGGGGAGGTCAGGGAGGGCTTCTTTTAGTATGTTGGTGAGGAAAGCATTCAATTCTGAGTTTTTTACTGACTCTGGGATTCCTCTAATTTTAATATTGTTCCTTCTGGAACGATCTTCAAGGTCAGTGACCTTTGATTTGAGCCGGACAATGTCCTCCTCGTGGTCATTGTGCGCGTCCACCATTGCATTAAAAGTCTCAGAGAAATCCCCCATCTTATCCTCTATGTGAGCCACCCTGTCTCTGACTTCAGCCACTTCTGCTTTGCACTGGTTTACCAGCTGCAGCATGTCAGTGTGTATAGCAGCTCTAAGGGACACTAGCATGTCTTTCAGTGTGGAATCCATTACAGGCTGGTTATTTGTAGGGAAAGCTGCTATGGCATCCTGGAATTCTAGTGTGTCATCAATCCGCACTCCTCCCTCCCCTTCAGCCATTGTCCCAGAAGCAGGCACAGATAATCTTTGTTTGGCTTTAACAGGGCTGTTAACTGTGGAGGAAGACTGTGAGCTTGGTAGTGTCTGATCAGAGATAGGTTGGGGAGAAGCGCCTGCCATCTGGTTTCTGGAATGTTTCAGGCCGTGTGTGTCTTCAGAGCCCTGCACGCTGCCGGCACCATTTTGGCTGCTGCGGCGGTCTGACAATGAGAAGAAATCCGTCATCTTACCCAGCGCAGATCTTTCTCTTCTCCTCCTCCATATGCTCCGGTAGTGTCCCCGCTCTGCTATGTCCCAAAACCGCGGTTCCTGGGTTCCCTATGTAGCTGTGATAAGCTCCGGTGTGTTCAGGTGGCCGGGAGCTGTGATCTCATGCGGCCATACTCCTTGCTTGCCCGGCTCCGCCCCCCGGGACGGTTGGATTTTTGACTGATGGTGTGTAGGCAAGACTGATGGAAGTCAGCTTCATCGGATTTCTAATGTTAAGTGCCCCAGAGGCTATACCCACTCCAACCTCACACCTGCTTAGTTATGCTTGGTGTTCTCAAGAGGATAGACGTCTCCTTCCTCTCTGTTACAGTATATTTTTCACTTGAATTTGAAGAATTTTCTCACCATAAATGGCTTCTGAAAATCCTGGAAGTCTCTTCAGTTAGCCACCAAGCACAGATTTTCCTAGTTGATTTAGTATACAAATTTTCTCCCTGTCTCAGTCTTGTGGTCGGTAGTGACATCCTGTCTATGTTCCAGTTAGCACAGGACTCCTATATTCAGATCAGGCCAGTTATCTGTTGATTTCCTTGCCGAGTTTTGGGATCAGAGCTGTGGAAGTTTACCTGACCCCATCTGCTGTTGGTGTTAATCCTTAATTTATTGATTACATTGACCAGATGACTATTGCATCGGGTGTCTCTGAGACAGAACACGACTCCCTCCCCACGTATGCTATCTTTTCTCATGAGGCTGCTTGCTAAAGTTGAGCAGGTGTGAGATGGGAATGGTTGTAGCCTCAGCAGGACTGGCCTTCAATTTCTATGTGCTTAGTGTCCATTTCTCCTGTAAGCAGCAACATAACTTTTAGTTGCTTTGTACCCATCAATGGACTCCAAGAAAAGTTTTATTTTTTTAATGTTTTAAATATTTTGTAAGGCTCTCATTTATCCTGGTCATGGTATATCTAGTAGTCACATTCAATTGGACTTGTTCAGTAATGTTGAAGATGTTTTTTCTTTATGTTTGAAATAAAGAAATTAGAAAGAATTAGACCAAACAATCAGAAACAGACTTCATGAGGGTGGCCTGAGGGCCCAACGTCCTCTAGTGGACCCTGTGCTCACTGCCCGGCACCGTGGAGCTTGACATTTGCCATTGAACACCAGAATTGTCAGGTCCACCACTGGAGTCCTGTGCTTTTCACAGATGAGAGCAGGTTCACCCTGAGCACATGCGATAGATGCGAAAGGGTCTGGAGAAGCTGTGGAGAACGTTATGCTGCCTGTAACATCGTTTAGCATGACCGGTTTGGTGGTGGATCAGTGAGGGTCTGGGGAGGCATATCCATGGAGGGACACACAGACCTCAGGGACAATGGCACCCTGATTGCCATTAGGTATCAGGATGAATTCCTTGGACCCATTGTCAGACCCTACGCTGGCGCAGTGGGTCCTGGGTTCCTCCTGGTGCACGACAATGCCCGGCCTTATGTGGCGAGAGTATTCAGCAAGTTCCTGTAGGAGGAAGGAATTGATACCATTGAATGGCCCCCACACTCGCCTGACCTAAATCCAATAGAACACTTCTGTGACATCCGACGCCGCCAGGCTGGACCTCAGTGTGTTCAGGAGCTCAGTGATGCTCTGGTCCAGACCTGGGAGGAAATACCCCAGGCCACCATTCGTCATATCATTAGGAGCATGGCCCAACATTATCAGTCATGCGTACAAACACGTGGGGGCCATACAAATTACTTGGTACCATTTTTAGTTGCTGCAATGAAATTTCAGCAAAATGGACTAGCTTGCTGCATCATTTTTTTCAGTTTGATTTTTGGGGTGTCTTGTAAATTCAGCTCTCTGTAGGTTGATACATTTCATTTCCATCAAACAATGTGGTATTCTTTTGTTCCTAACACATTACCCAGTCCATATCAGTATACATATCCAGCATGATATTTTTCCCCATTGAGATTTGATGTGTTTTCAAAGTGTTCCTTTAATTTTTTTGAGCAGTGTATATGGAAAATGCATGGTGTCCTATGAGGTCACATCCATTCTCACCTGTATACCAATGGCAGAGTCTATTGAAAAAAGTAAGCAAATATCTGAAAAGAGATAAGGCTCTTGACAGTCAAACAGAACTTTTGTTTTCAACACCATCTATTTCAAGTACAAGTATAACTAGCTGTGCTATGGGATCACCTGCATCTTTAATTTTAGTTAAAGCATTTTTTCAAGAACAAACATGTTATAGTTACCTGTTCTGTGCAGTCGTATTGCACAGAGCAGCCCAAATGCTCCTCCTCTTCTGGGGTCCACTACCGGCTATTCTGGCTCCTCCACTTCTCAGTGTGTCACCTTAGGAAACCACTTCCTATTGTGGCACACCTGTGGGCTTACTCCTGAGCCACCTTGCCTGTATCTGTAGACATAGATATGCACCGTAGTCCAGACCCCCGCCACAGGATTTGACTGACAGCAGCGAAAGCCCACGGCTCTCACTGCCTCAACAAAGCCTGTAAGAGTGGGGAGAAGAGAAGAGAGCAACTACAGGCGAACACAGTGCTGGATCAATACAGGACTTGGGTAAGTATAAGGGGGTGTGAGCGGGCGATACACATCCTGAAACTTTTTTTTTCCTTAACCGTTTGCCGACCGCCGCACAAACTTATACGTTGGCAGAATGACCCTGCCGCAAGCTCCGTGACCGTGCCCGCGGGACCCAAAAATGTTGGATTTTTTTTTTAACTTTCACTTTCAATGATAATGATAAACAGGACAAATAGAGAGGGTAAATCTCACGGACACAGACAGCAATAAGACCCCCCCGCAAGGAAAGCCGCCGATCAGCTCTCCTCTACCCGTGCCTTGTCAGAGCGAATGGAGGAAAGCAGATAAACGGCACTTCCTAGTTACCACTGTGATCAGCTGTGATTGGACACAGCTGATCACATGATAAAGAGCCTACGTCAGAGGCTCTTTACCTAGATCGGAGATGTGGTGTGTCGGATCAACACTCCACCGATCGCCGCACTGCTCACCCTGAGGGGTGCGCACGAGCGGCTTATCCTGCTGGACGTCATATGACGCACAGCCAGAATAATGCAACCACTTTCCGGCTGTCATTCTGCTATTAGGTGGGCGGGAAGTGGTTAAACACAAGAGAAGTAACTTGGTATATGCAGTGCAGTGTAGTGAGGAATACAAAGATCTGTACATTGGAGAAACACAAAAAAACACTAAAAAACAAAAACAAATGACCCAACATAACAGTCAAGACTCGAGCAGTCTTCTTTCACCCCCCAAAAAAGGACATTCTTTTGAGGACAGTGAGGTAACCATTTTGGACACAGTTGGCAAGTGGTGTGCAAAAGGCATGAAAGAGGTCAACTACTCCCATACTGGAAAGATTATCCCTAAACAGGAGTGATGACCTTTGACACCATCTGTCTTCCACATATATCATCTCTACCCCAGTGATTTGACAATTCACATCTTCAACCATGTGAATTGATGAATTTACACCTATGCACACTTCTTGACACAAATGATATGATTATGTAACTAGACCAGGATGGTCCCACAGCTTTCACACCTCCCATCCAGTTCTTGACACATTCCATGGTAAGTGGCTTAAGGTGCCTATGTAGATATAAATGTTTTTTCTTTTTTCTTTTCTGTGTGACACATCATGAAATGAGAGGGGAAAAAAAGCTCTCCAAAGTGTGGAGAGCCCCTTAATGCAGTTTTTACCGCCTTACAAGTATTCCCATTGGAAGATATCCTCTATATTTTTGTTATAGGTGACAGCAAAATTTGGAACTTATTCTCGCTTTCAGTCCCAGTGACAAGGAACTCCAGGACAAATGGAGAGAGTACATCTTTCTTTCAGGGACACAGACAACAATAAAAATCTTTGGAAGCAGGAAAAAGCCATGGGGCATTTGATCCCTTAACTATTTGCCAACCGCACTTTAGCCGCATGATGGCTACAGCACGGCTGGGCAATTCTGGGAGGGCGTCATATGATGTGCTCTCGCTACACGTGCCCCCTGTAGCTCATGGGCGGCACACTCTGTGATTGCTGTGTCCTTAGGAAACAGCTGATCACAGATCTGGGTAAAGGGTCAATCACAGCAGCCCTTTACCACGTGATCAGCTGTGTCCAATCACAGCCGATCACGATGTAAACACAAGCCATTTATCGCCATTCCTTTCCTCACACTGACAGAGAGAGGAGAAGAGAGCCAATAGCCGGCTAGTGAGAAAGGAACATCTACACTGATAATCAGGGCACGGATTATCAGTGCAGTCCCAACAGTGCCCACCAGTGCAGCCTCATCAGCGTGTAGGGAAAATTTACCTGTCTGCAAAATGTTATGACAAACTATGAAAAACTTTTTTGTTTTTTGTTTATTTTGCCAAACATAAAAAAAAAAACCAATGGTGATTAAATACCACCAAAAGAAAGCTCTATTTGTGTGAAAAAAATATATAAAAATTTCATATGGGTACAGTGAAGCATGACCGCGCAAATGTCATTCAAAGTGCGACAACGCTGAAAGCTGAAAATTGGCATGGGCAGGAAGGTGCCCAGTAGGCAAGTGGGTAAAACTATAAATGTTTTAGTCAAGTCTTAAGCAGTGTAAAGGAAATGATTATCCTTAAACAGCTCTCCCAGAAGATGCTCAGGTAGGGACTCCGCATGCAAGTGGGAAAGTGCCAAAAACTGAATCTCCAGAAAGTTTTATTCAGGATCTAGTATAATAAAAAATCAAGTGCATTTTAGGGGCTCAAATGGTATCTCTCCATCAGGGCTTGGTACTGGTAAAGAATTGTATACTGGACTGATAAAATAGTAGGGATCTGGAGAGATCCTACCAGTGGCGGCTGGTGCTCAAATTTTTTGGGGGGGCGCAAACAAACTGAAAAAAAAATAAAAACCCATCAATTGCCGCCACTGTGCCCACTAAACGCAGCCACTGTGCCCAAACTCCACTAGTTTCCCCCCATATACAGCCAGTTTGTCCCCACAATACAGCCAGTTTGTCCCCATATACAGCCAGTTTGTCCTCCATATACAGCCAGTTTGTCCCCCATATACAGCCAGTTTGTCCCCAATAATACAGCCAGTTTGTCCCCAATAATACAGCCAGTTTGTCCCCAATAATACAGCCAGTTTGTCCCCCCAAATAATACAGCCAGTTTGTCCCCCCAAATAATACAGCCAGTTTGTCCCCCCAAATAATACAGCCAGTTTGTCCCCCAATAATACAGCCAGTTTGTCCCCCCAATAATACAGCCAGTTTGTCCCCCCAATACAGCCAGTTTGTCCCCCCAATACATCCAGTTTGTCCCCCCAATACAGCCAGTTTGTCCCCAAAATACAGCCAGTTTGTCCCCAAAATACAGCCAGTTTATCCCCAAAATACAGCCAGTTTGTCCCCAAAATACAGCCAGTTTGTCCCCCCAATAATACAGCCAGTTTGTCCCCCCAATAATACAGCCAGGTTGTCCCCCCAATAATACAGCCAGGTTGTCCCCCCAATAATACAGCCAGTTTGTCCCCCCAAAATACAGCCAGTTTGTCCCCAAAATACAGCCAGTTTGTCCCCAAAATACAGCCAGTTTGTCCCCCAATATACAGCCAGTTGCCCCCCAATATACTGCACTTACCTTCCTCGAGTCAGCGCCGTCCTTCTTCCGTCCTCGATGTCTTCTCCCGCCCTCGATGTCGCTTCAGCCAATCAGGTTACCGGTAACCAGACCCGGTGAACCTGATTGGCCAGGGAACGCACCCCTGTGCGTCCTCTCATTAGATATTTAGAACCCGATTACAGCCCTCAGGCTGTAGTCGGGAAGCCTATCAGAGCCGCTGGCTCTGATAGGCACTTCTAAAGGCCAATCAGACACTGTTATTCAGATGGCCGGCGCTCAAGGGGCCGGCCATCTGAATAGTGGGCGGCAGCAATACATAGGTTCATGCAATGCATGAACCTATGTATTGTTGTGAGTGATGGCCGGGCGCAGAAGCGAGCGGCGGCGGCGCTTCTGCGCCCACTATGGACGCACCGCCACTCGTGTGAAGAAAAGGACATTTAAAAAAAAAAAAAAAACTCTTAAAGGGCCCGTTTCGTTTTTTTTTTTTTGGTGACCACAGGAGGGGGGGCGGCGCCCGGGCGCCCCCTATGGACGGGCCGCCACTGGATCCTACTAATTACCCCTCAGAATCCTTCCAGTTTTATCTGTCCAGTACACACTTCTTTCAACAGTACCAAGCCCTGATGAAGTGTGACTGTTTAAACTCCTGATTTGTGTTGGATTTTTATGATACAAGCATCTGAATAAAATGAAATCTGGACTTCTTTTTTATTCTTATGCACACCCAGTCCTTACATGAGCGATAAAATCCTGCTTTGGATTCTAACTATTACAACTCTATCCAAAACAAAACACAACAAAACATTGTGTTGCTCTCTAAATAGAATATATTATGTGTTTTCAATGACTGCTTATTGTTTTGCTTGCATCAATTATACTGCATGTAAACTGTTATATTTTTACATGCTTACTTATATTAGAGTCACACTATAGACCGCTTTCTGTGCCTTAGTTTTAATTACCTGCTCTCTGTCCATTTTTTTAAATATTCAGACACATAGCATGTGCATTGTTTGCAGTGTGTCTGCTGATTTATTTACTTGCATTTTTAGAAGCAGTAGAAACGCCTAACCTGTAGGCCCCATGCACACAGGGCGTTTTTGCAGCTGCTAACAGCAGCTTTAGACGTTTTTTTTTACAGCTTCAAAACGCCCATCCATGTTATTCTATTGTGTCATGCACACTAGAGCTTTTATGAGCTCCAAGTGGCATAGGCGTTTTCCAGCTGCAAAAAAAACCCAATTCCAGTGCGTTCTGGAGCTCCAGGTTCGAGCTGCAAAAACGCCTGACGCTATTAAACGCGCAAAAAACGCAGCGAAAACGCGCAAAAACGCCGCGATTTGCGTTTTTGAGGTCCGGGATTTTTATTTATTTTTTTAAAGGTCAAAAAATGACAAAAAATGTTTACAAAACATGGACAGGCGTTTTTAAGCTCTAAAAAAAGCGGCTGTAAAAACGCCCTGTGTGCATGGGGCCTTATGTAGCAGTACAATAGGGAAGCAGAGCCTGCATATGTGATGAAAATATATGGCTGCAATTCCTTACGAGTTCTCTGTAATTTCATGCACAATCGGCTCCAGAGAGGGGCAGTAGATGGGGAGCAACAGCAGGCTGTAATAATAGCAAATCTAAGGGCTGGTTCCCACTGGAACACACTTTCCTGTGCGATTCACATGCAGTTCTGTGTGGTGCGATTTCAGCTTATTCATTTTAAATGGGCTGAAATCAACCAAAGTAGTACATGCACTACTTTTGGAAACTCAATGCAACCGGATCACATGGTACTTCTGTACCATGCAATCTGGTGCAGGCAAACACACTGCATTTACAACCTGTATTTGGGCTGTCATTAACATTATATTGACACCACGGCAGATTGCAACTGCAGTGTAATTTGAGCGCTGTGAGGGAAACACACACAGAACATGGGTTTCCCCCACAGCATTCTGGTGTGAACTGGCCTTAAAATAGAGGAACCTGTACAGGCTGGCTGGCTAATCATAGACTTGAACAGAGTATAGAGTGTAGTGCAGAAACAGAAGTGATTGAAGTTGTAGGACTATTTGTGGTGGTACTTTTGGAGGACTTTAACTAGATGTGTGATTTTCTAGGTAATGATGCAGATAATCTCTGCCATTCATTTTTTCTTTGTGTAGTCTGAGTTTGAATTGTCCAGATTTGTGACATGTTTACTTCAATGTCTGCGATGATGAAATTCTTTAATACACATAGAATGGAGCAAAGTTAGCTAGATGAAGTTGTTGTCAGTTCTTTCTGCATGTTGCCGAACATCTGACAATTTGACATTGATGAGCACAGTATTGCTCTGTATTGGATATAGCTGGTAACAGACAGCCCTCGTTTCATGAAACCTTAATTAGATGTGTGGGATGTTTTTGTTAAATACCATATTCTTTTTGCAGTGCTCTGAGTAACATAACATGCATACTTGCAAGATATTAGTATACAAGTTTATTAGAAGCATTGGTCTTTTATTGGGTTGCATATTTTCTGACACGCTCCAGCTGTCAGTTGCCATGACAGAGTCACAGAATTGCCCGTTCTTCACCTATACCCGCCATAAAAAGGGGTTCAATCTGGTTGAAGCTGTGGCTGGTGGAAGACAGCTGTTCTTGGGAATTATGCTGGAGGTGAGGACCAGTGAAAGACAGACATCAAGATTTTCTAGGGATAAACTGAGCACCGTACTGAAACTCTCAAACTGACAGGATAGTTTGCTCAGGTACTGACACCCTATAGTGAGTAGTTATTAAACATTGTCTGCATGCCGGTGTTGCAGCAGCAGTTTTCAGCCAGAAGACGACACAGGAATGTGCATTGAAACGGCAGGCCTAGCCTCAGAAAGTGCATGGCCTGCAAAGAGGATGAAGGCTGGACAGCATTCCTACATAGATAGTAAGGGGACAAATAGCTCTAGCTGGTTGCTATGATCACTAAGGCTGCATTCACACCTGAGCGTTTTCAGCTCGTAAAACGCTCATCTCAAAAGTTCCAAAAGGCCCAACAATCTAAATCCCATTAATTTAAATGGCCCCTGTTCACATCTGAGCGTTCTGTCACCTGACGCAAAACGCCTGAAGCTCAAAAAAGTACATGAGCTTCTTTTTAGGCAGATTACAGGCATTTTCAGATTTTTTTTTACATTGGTGACCTTTTGACCTGTACAAAATCGCGGCAAAAAAACGCAGTAAAATTGCGTGACTTTCTGCCTGAAAACCATACGCCCAGGTGTGAATGCAGCCCAAGGGCCCATTCACATTTGTCTAGTTTGCTACATTGTGTTAAACATGTATGTGAATGTGCGTTCCTTAGGTGTAGTCCATTTATTTCAATAGGCTGCACCGCAGCAATGATGGACCGAAAATCATGCATGTAGCGTTGCCATGCTAAGACCCTGAGAAAGTGTATTGAGGTGCCATTCAGAATTGCACCAGTGTAACACATTTTACCATGTGTTGCTGCCGCACATGGGCATGGGCATTTCATCTTTTACTATGCACCTTCCAGTTTACCTGTTCTAATATAATACAACTTTTGATTATATGTAGGTATATTTCTGCTTTATTTGTTTGTTAAAATGGATTAGAATGCCAAACTGATGTGTATAAAAAATGCAGGTATGATATACAACAATTATTGTTTTTAAAACCTTGTCTTCAGAGTGTTTTTTCTGGCTGTCAGATTATTTGGTTTGTCTTTGTTCATGTAGTGTTGTTTTAGAAATCTCAGGGCGCCATGTAATCTCTAAGACAAAGGTTACAATACAGCAACACAATGGGACTAATTTAAAAATTCTTCTTTTCTCCTTAGCTTGACTGTTTCATAATACCCATTGCTAAGACATACATTTTCTGTCTGCAAAGAGAAATAAAAGCCTACAGCACATTTATCAGGGTTCAGCATTTCCCATGTAATATGCGAACAATCAGCCTGCCAGTATAGAGGAAAATGGTTCTTTCTAGGTTCGTGGATTTTTGCTACAGACCTTTGTTTATTAAAAATGAACATATGGTAGTTTACAGCCAACTTTTATGGCTTCCCTAGTTTTGAAACAAATCACACACGTAAGCAGACATAAGACATTTCACCACAACAACCTTACTATTTCATTTTGTGCTATTTGGTAAATTTCATTATACTCAGTTGAGTGAAGAGCTTTTACATTTTTTATGGCGTAGTGGCAGCATGCAAAATTGCCTTTGCAAAAATGGAATCTATTTTGTACTTTATGGGAGAAAGGTTCCCGACTCCCGTCTCATAATGCAATGGTCCGTGCATGTTTTATTCCCTTACAGGTATAACATTTCTATGCAGCATTCAAGTAAGACACACTATTAACAAATGTAGCTTTTTCGTAATGCCAAACAAGACCATTTTCCGTCCTAAGAAAATAAATCCTGCTATATTACTTTTTAGGAAATTATGCAGTGAAAAAACGGAGGGGTGTTTTTTTTTTTTCGTTTTTTTTTTTTTCGTTTTTTTTTTTTTGCGAGTTTAAAACTAAAAGACTGCAGCACAGCTTTTCCTATTAGGTGGTAATGTTACTGGGAAAGGTAATGCACAGTGGTTTTGTAATGGGGATACAGTGACCTATGCTTTTCTTTCTATAAGCTTATAACTCTTCTTTTGTTACTTTGTATCACTAGGGAGTAGTTGTGCCCATTACAAACTTTTATAATTATCTTAGTCATTTCTGCTGAATAGATTAAATATAATATCATGGGCCTTGATTTTTCTGACCAAGGACTTCAGTATGTAGCATTTCAATGATACATAGAATATTTTGCCATACAGCATCTGGTGAAACATCATGTTGGCATAAAGTGGTAGAATTCTCTAAAGAGTAGCACTGTATTTTTTTTTTTTTATCAGTTCAATGTTCTCTTCGCACAAAGACTGCTATAGTACTTCAAATGCTAATCCGATTCAGGCCTTCAGTGCTTCTTCTTCAATAAAGCATGACTTTCAGCTGACCTTCTGCTTACCCACATCTAAATGTGTTCATCTGAAGGGAAATCTCTTATAAAACCAGGATTAGAGTGCTAAAACTTCTGGAATCTATATGCGGAGACATATTTTCCCTGTGTTTCCTGCCTTGCTTCTTTTTAGCATAATGAGTCTTTAATTTCCAGCATGCATAAAATAGCCATCTCATTTCCCCTTGAAATCACAGCCACTGTTTTTCCTAAAATATCATTTGTTTGAGCTGAGTTAAGGCTTTTTATATTCTCAGTGAAGCAAGATTGCTGAGCGGCTACCAGCATTTTCTTCAATACAGAGCTCGGATGAAGAGTGTCTAGGCGAGTTTTCTTTGCGCAGATTTTGTTTTCTGAGTTTATTGTGGCACTTCCTGCTGATCAACTTGTTAATCTGTTTTTAAGCCTTTTAGATGAAATTTCAATTACTTTTTACCTTCAGCCAGAAGAATTGGTGAATTCTTCTCCTTCATTAATATCTGGCTTAAACCGTTAATTAGTTCACCATGTGGGTCCTAATGCTGACAGTTACAGGAGAGTTGCTTTCTTGTGTGTCCATATGGTTTTTTACATAATCAGGAGACTGTGATAAAGCATCTATAGCAGCATGTAGTTACACTTGGTTTGGTTAAATGTTTCTAGGCTTGCTGACCTTTTTTACTGTTTTCCCGAGGGTTTGTGCTGCAAATTTTGTGTACAGTGTACTGCTGATACATTAAATTGTGTGTGCACCCTTACCTTGTAAAATATCCAATTTTGTATAAAATAGAAATGTAAGGCATAAGATTCAGTTAATCTCATAATGGTTATGTAGTACATGAACATCTAAAGATGGTGTACCTTCTAGTGAAAGCTTAGGACAAAAAGAACGCAACACAATGTCCTGATTGGAATGTAATGCAGAAACCACTAGGTAAAAAAAGATGTTTGAGGCCAAGAACCCTCATGCAAAGGCGAATTGATGGATTTGTCCCTAAGAGAGGCTCACTTTTGCCTGGAGAGTATCCTGGTCAGGTCCAGATATTCTTACTTCTGGGTTGGGAGCAAGGCAAATTTCTGGAAAATGAGAACCCAGTCAAACCTCTCCAGAGTGCACACTGTGTGAGACGAATAGTTTTCTAAAGCCTCATACACATGATCGGACTTCAAACAAACTTTTCCGTGGATATTTGTTTGAAGGCCGTTGGCCGAGAACACCCATAGCATACACACGGCAGGACTTTTTCGGCCCACAAACATGAACATAGTGACGTATATTGACATACTAAGTGTATTTTCTGTTCTTTTCTTCCCTTTACCGCCACCCTTTGGTCAACTTCTGCTATTGTTGGTTGATTTTAACATTGGTTATGGGCATGCATGTTTGTACTTTGGACTATAGTCCAATGGATTTCTGTACACACGATAGGACTTTGCCCCGTAGGACTTTTGTTGCCGAAAAGTTTGTCCGTTTGCAGAGCGAACTTTTGTCCGATGAAAACCGAAAAAAATTGTCCGATGGAGCGTACACACGGTAGAATTTTTTTGAAAACCTGCTCATTTTGAAGTTTGTTGTCAAAAAGTCCTACCGTGTGTATGGGGCTTAAGAGAGGAGCAAAGTGCTCTCTCACAAGAAAGTTGTCGATTTACCCTATAATAGGGATATGTTGGGTCCACAGGAGGCGTAAAACCGGGGCCAGGACCTTGGTGAGGGCTGTGAACAGATTGAACGGCAGGGCCACAAATTGAAAATGGCGATTCTCCACCACAGACCTGAAACCTTTTAAGAAGAGGACTCATGAAGTGGTAATTTCAAATTGGTGCAAACAACTTCTGCGAGAAAATTTACAATACTTTTATGGATCTGAGAAATACTCTGACTGGGGTTCTAAAGGCACATAATCCTCAAAGTAGGAGTCTTTTGCATCCCCACTTTTACTGGAATAAATTTGTCTCCCTTTGCTTCTTCATCTGCTGGTCCTTCTTCCAGTAACAAGGAGGGGGGAGGAGAGGAATAACGCTTCCGTTTGCAACCCAGGCAATCCAAACCAGCAATATCCTGGAAAGCTTCTGCTGTACCAGAAAGTAGCCAACAATATGTATGTCAATACAAAGAAATAAAATCAGGAGAGTAAAGAAACATACCCACATCGCAGAGAGGGAGAAACGAAAGCCATTGTCCTTCCCATCACTGTTGTAGAAGTTTGCACAAATGTGTTGCTTTTGCTTTCACTCTTCTGTCCAGTTCATCCCAAACCAGCTTGATGGGGTTTAAGTCTGGAGTCTCTGCTGGCCACTCCATGATTTGAAGCCTGCCATCTTGTTCTTTTCTTCGAAGATAGTTCTGACGATCGCTGACTCTGGACCCCACAAAAATACCCCCAGACCATCACGCTTCCCCCTTACATTTGATGTCACACACACACACACACACCAAGGAACCATCCTTTCACTAACTCAGTGGCGTACAAAAACCCTGTGTGATGAACAGAATATCTAAAATTTAGTTTTTTTGGTCCATAAGATCCTATTCCAGTCTTCAGTATTCCACTGGCGGTGCTTCATGGCCCAGACAAGCTGTTTTTTCTCTATTTTGCCATCTTAGCAGTGGCTTTCTTATATCCACTCAACCTTTTAAACCTACAGCTTAAAGTGTTCTCTTCAGAGCCGGTTCACACAGGGGCAACACGACTTTGAGCGCGACTTTGCGAGGCAACTTGGACACGACTTGAGCGTGAAAAACAGCGCGACTTGGAGCGACTTGGAAGTCGCCTCTAGGAAAGGCTTCTTTGCCAGTACCTGCCCGTGAGAATGTGTTTCCAGTGCGATCCCATCACGCTGGTTCTCGGCGACAGGGTACTGTACACCTCGCGCTCGCTGTCCCGTGTTTGGTATGAATCATGAGGGGGAACTCCACGCCAAATTTTAAATAAAAAAACGGCATGGGTTCTCCTCCATGAGCATACCAGGCCCTTAGGTCTGGTATGGATTTCAAGGGGAACCCCCTATGCCGAAAAAACGTTGTGGGGGTCCCCCTAAAATGCATACCAGACCCTTTTCTGAACATGCAGCCCGGCCGGTCAGGAAGGGGGTGTGGATGAGCGAGTGTCCCCCCTCCTGAACCGTACAAGGCCGCATGCCCTCAACATGGGGGGTGGGTTCTTTGGGGCAGGGGCGCGCCGTGCGGCCCTCCCACCCCAAAGCACCTTGTCCCCATGTTGATGGGGACAAGGGCGTCTTCCAGACAACCCTGGCCGTTGGTTGTCGGGGTGTGCGGGCGGGGGGCTTATCGGAATCTGCGAGCCCCTTTTAATAATCCCCCAAATCCCAGTCCCCCACCCTATGTGAATGAGTATGGGGTACATCGTACCCCTACCTATTCACCTGGGGGAAAAGTGTCAATAAAAAAACACACTAGACAGCTTTTTAAAGTAATTTATTAGGCAGCTCCGGGGGTTTTCTGCCGACTTCGGGGGTCTTCTTCCGACTTCGGGGGTCTTCTACCGACTTCTAGGGTCTTCTTCCGACTTCTCTGCTCTCTCCGGTGCTTTCTGCCTTCTGCCAACTCTTTTGCTAGCGGGGGCCCGGTCTTCATCGTCGTCTTCTTCCCTCTTCTTTCCGCCCGATGTTGACTCAACGCTCTCTGCCGCTATAATACCGTGTGCGCAGAGCACAACGACTTATATAGGCATGGGGCGTGGTCACTGGGAGATGTCACCATGTGACCCCACCCCTTATGTCGTCACCACCCGGAGCATGATGGGACTGTGATGTGATAAGAGGCGGGGTCAACCGGTGACCACGCCCCATGCCTATATAAGTCGTTGCGCTCCACGCACACGACATTATAGCGGCAGAGAGCGTCGAGTCAACATCAGGCGGAGAGAAGAGGGAAGAAGATGACGATGAAGACCGGGCCCCCGCTAGCAAAAGAGATGGCAGAAGATAGTGGAGGAGCCCGGAAGAAAGCACCGGAGAGAGCGGAGAAGTCGGTAGAAGACCCCCGAAGTTGGAAGAAGACCCCCGGAGCGGCCTAATAAATTACTTTAAAAAGCTGTCTAGTGTGTTTTTTTATTGACACTTTTCCCCCAGGTGAATGGTACGATGTGCCCCATACTCATTCACATAGGGTTGGCGGCGGGGATCTGGGGGCCCCCTTATTAAAAGGGGCTCGCAGATTCCGATAAGCCCCCCGCCTGCAGACCCCGACAACCAACGGCACAAGGAGTTTTGTGGTGGGGGGGCCGAAGCGCGTCCCCCTGCCCCAAAGCACCCACCCCCCATGTTGAGGGAATGCGGCCTGGTACGGTTCAGGAGGGGGGATGCTTGCTCATCCCCACCCTCCTTCCTGATCGGCCCGGCTGCGTGCTCAGATAAGGGTCTGGTGTGGATTTTGGGGGGACCCCCCACACCATTTTTTTGGCGTAGGGGTTCCCCTTGAAATCCATACCAGACCTAAGGGCCTGGTATTCTCTTGGAGGGGAACCCATGCCGTTTTTTTTAATTTAGAATTTGGCTTAGAGTTCCCCCTCATGATTCATACCAAATACCAGCTCTGTGGGAGGGAGGGAGGTGTTTGCCTTAGAGCCGATTCACACAGGGGCGACTTCCTGTAAAGTTGCCTCACTATGAACGGGGATCCGACTTGGAGGTGACTTCCATTGAAATCATTGGGTACAAGTCGCCTAGAAGTCGGATTGAAGTAGTACAGGAACCTTTTCTGAAGTCTGAGCGACTTCAGTAGTGTACATTAAGACGGCTCTATTCACTTCCATTGCTTTTCTCAACAGCGCGACTTGGGGCAACTTCAAGTCTGATCCCAGGTCGCCCCTGTGTGAACCGTCTCTCACAGTTGAAACTTAAATTTGCTTACATCGATAATTATTAAGCTGTGCTTGAATCTTTTGTCCTGTGAGACACCTGTCACGCAAGCTGTTAAATCCCAGAAACTTGTCTTCTGATTATGTTGTGACTTTGGGTCTGCCAAACCACCTCCTGTCAGAGTTTACTCCAGTTTTCAAGTGCTTTTTGATGGTGTAGGAAACTGTACTCACTGACACCTTGGCTTTCTTTGCAATTTCTCTAAAGAAAAAACCTACACTTTAAGGCTGCATTCACACCTGAAAGTTTCAAAGTCGCGCATTTTTACCACGATTTTGTATAGGTCACCAATGTAAAAATCTGAAAAACGCCTGTAATCTGCCCCAAAGAAGCTCATGTTCTTTTTTGAGCTTAAGGCATTCTTCAGACGTTTTGCTTCAGGTGACAAAACGCTCAGATGTGAACAGGTGCCATTGAAATCAATGTGATTTTTCTTGTTGGGCGTTTTTCAGGCATTTTTTCGGGCGTTTTACAAGCGTTTTTTGAGCTGAAAACGCTCAAGTATGAATGAAGCCTTAGGCCCCTTTCACATTTGTACAACTTGTCCTACGACTTGGGACTGCAATGTCGTATGACAAGTCATTCCCCATGATTTCCAATGACTATCATTCATTTTAGTATGACTTCAAGACAAAATCCATACCAGACCCTTATCCGAGCACACAGCCCAGCAGGTCAGGAAAAGGGGTGGGTACGAGTGAACGCCCCCCCTGAACCGTACCAGTCCAAATGCCCTCAACATGGGGGTGCGCCCCCCACCCCAATGCACCTTGTCCCCATGTTGATGAGGGCAAGGGCCTCTTCCTGACAACCCTGGCCGTGGGTCGTTGGCCGTTGGTTGTCGGGGTCTGCGAGCAGGGAGCTTATCAGAGTCTGGAAGCCCCCTTTAACAAGGGGGCCTCCAGATTCCGGCCCCCCACCCTATGTGAATGAGTATGGGGTACATTGTAGGTTTTTAAAGTCATTTATTAAGCAGCTCCGGGGTCTCTTCCAACTTCTTCTCCCCTCTGGCTCTTCTCGCTCTTCTGGCGACATCTTCTGACTCCTCCACTGATGTCTTCTGCCTCTGCCAGTTCTTCTCCCCTCTCTGGGTCTTCTCTGCTCTCCACTAATGTTTTCTAGTCCTCTCCGGTTCTTCTTGCACTGTTTGCGGTCTTCTGCCTCTGCCGGGTCTTCACCGCTGTCTTCTCGCTCTTTTGCTGTGTCTTCTCCGTTGTCTTCTCCCTCTGTTCTTCTTCCGATGTTGACACAACCCTCTCTCCCGCGTTAATGCTGGGTGCGCGGTGTGCCACTACATATATTGGCATGGGATACGGTCACCGATTGACCTCATCCGTAGATCCGCCCCTTATGACGTCAATGCTAATATAAGTAGTGGCGCACCCAGCATTAGAGCGGGAGAGAGCGTTGTGTCAACATCGGAAGAAGAACAGAGGGAGAAGACAGCGGAGAAGACCTGGCAAAAGGGCAAGAAAACAGCGGAGAGCACCTGGCAGATAAAGAAGAACCTGAAAGGGCTAGAAGACCAAGAGAGGGTATCAGCGGAGGAGGCAGAAGACGTCGCCAGAAGAGTGAGAAGCGCCGGAGAGGGGAGAAGAAGTCGGAAGAGACCCGGGAGCTGCCTAATAAATTACTTTAAAAACCTGTGTACTGTGGTTTATTATTGACACTTTTTTTAGGTGAATGGGTAGGGGTACAATTTACCCCATACTAATTCACATAGGATGGGGGGCCGGGATCTGGGGGCCCCCTTGTTACAGGGGGCTTCCAGATTCTGATAATCTCCCGCAGACCACGACAACCAACGGCCAGGGTTGTCAGGAAGATGCCCTTGTCCTCATCAACATGGGGACAAGGTGCTTTGGTTATTGGGGGTGCAAGGCCCCCCTGCCCCAAAGCACCCACCTCCATGTTGAGGGCATGCGGACTGGTACAGTTCAGGGGGAACTCACTCGTCGGGTATAATTTTGGGGGGACCCCCACGCTGTTTTTTTTTTACATTGTGCGTGGAGTTCCCCCTAAGGATTCATACCAGACAGTGCCTGGTATTGTCGGGGATCAAAGTCTGATCCCTGTTCATTGAAGTCAAACGCATGTCGGACTTCAGCTCGCAGGACAAAGTCAGATCCACAGTCGTACGACTGTCGTGTCGTACAAGTGTGAAAGGGGCCTAAAGGTAACTGTATAAAGGTCTGTGTCGGTCTTTCTCTGTTAAACTACCCTTTTCCCACCATTTTGAGAGCATTATACTACTTCCTGCAGTACGATACTTTCCAACTATTAAGAGTTTTAACATTGCCTTTATATAGACAGAGAGCTTGTAAGTGATCAACATAAGTTGTGACACCTATAGGAATTGTTAGCTTAAACTTTCAAGGCTTAATTTTATTATGTTTGAATATTGACGCCAGACATATATTTTTTTGTTTTGCTTTCATAATTCTTTCTTACATAAACTCTTATTTATTGTATCTCTTTATTTTTTTCCCATTCTGACTTTTATATTAGATTTTATCCTTCGTTAGTTGTAATGTCACCCTCCTCTTGCTCATTTATTGGCCTCACTTTTGCTTTTTTTTCTCCACGTCTTGACTTTTATCTATTTTGTCCAATACCAAAGCAGTTCCCTGAAGTCTGTGAAAGTCTGGGTCAGTCTGACTGTGTGAAGGGAGATTAAATTGGTGGCAATTTTAGCGCTACAGACAGTTTATGATGTTTATGTAGGTATAACTACCAGCATGTTCTCTTCCTAGGTGGCAGAACAAGTTGAGACATTGGAATTCATAAGCAAGTGCAGCATTCATTGACTTTTGAATGATCTTGAATACAAGTCTCAAGTGCACATACATATATCAATGGACATTTTTCCATCAGTAAAGATATTTAGCAGGATTTGACTACTGACATTATTTCTATTCTCCAGCGACCTGTTTGGTGTGGCAATGACATGCAAATGCTCTGGCTTATCCATTTTTAAGCTACAAATGAGAGATTTAGTTCACATAGAGGACTCATAAAATATGTATTAACTGTTCATTGCGTCTTAAGTCCACAGCTGATAATACTCTGAGAACATTGTGACTGCTTTCAGTTTCTAAACAGTTTTGTCCTTTCACTTTTTTATTCCATTTGTTATGGAACTAGTGCATATTTAAATTGTATATGCTCATTTCTGAGTGTTGTCCTAAATACACCTTTAATATTATGAACGTGTCTATTTATAAAAAATAAAATAAAAAGTTGACTTGTCTCAAAAGCCAATATACTCTTTAAGTTTTAAATAGGTTAGTAAGGGGCTATAATCTCTTTGTCACCAGGACAGGAATAGAGGGTACATCTTCCAATGGGGACATGTATTATGGTGAAAATGTCTAAGACAGCACTTCCATCCATTTGGAGATATTTCCTCTCAATTCTGGTTGTGTCTACAGTCTACAAATGGCAAAAAAACGAATATGGGTTCCAAACATTCTCTGTTTTATCCAAATGAAGAAAAAAAAAAAGTTTTTGCTTTAAATATTTGTAATACTTCTACATATCTATTTTTGCTGACTGCTTAAAAATGCAGCATCAATCTTCTAATGTGATTGTCATTGGGGTATCAGTGGAAGAATAAATAGTTCTTAGACCAGTAATAACAGCCAATAACTCTATTAGTTGACACAGATAATATTTATCATGAGTTTGTGTAGACCAGGGGTCTCAAACCTGCGGCCCTCCAGCTGTTGCGGAACTACAAGTCCCATCATGCCTCTGCCTATGGGAGTCATGCTTGTAACTGTTTAGCCTTGCAATGCCTCATGGGAATTGTAGTTCTGCAACAGCTGGAGGGCCACCAGTTTGAGACCCCTGGTGTAGACCTTCTCTATCAATAATGGTAGATTTGGACTCGCCTAATTCCAAGGGGTCTATTTGTAAAATATTTGCTATGCAAACTTATTAGCATTCATGCAAAGTCACAAATATCACCCAAAATGTTTTTATGATGTGCAATTTTTTTTTTCTGTTACTTAACGTGGAACTTTAGTCAGAAAACGAAGTCCAGATTAATTACTTCAAGGTTTACTGCTGCTGGAAAAGGGAGAAAGCAACAGGAATGACACAGACTGTGCTGAGGGAGCATAGATTAGGGAGAAAAGAAAGTAAAGCAGGAAAGGTGACAGGATTACTGCCAGGGAGACACACAAGTTAAGGGGTATGTTGTCCCAACATTTCATAATCCTCATGTGTAGTTGTACCATGTACTTACATGAAAAAGTATCCTGTTCTCTCTGTATTTCTTCCTTTGGCGTCTGTTTATAAAACAGAGAAAAGCCGTGATCCTCAGGATCTCTCGAGTACCGGTTTATGTAGCTGAGATGAGGAGCCGAGAACATGTTCTCGGCTTCTCATCACAGTACATGACCGTTCTCTTTGGCCGTTACTCTGCAATATCTCCGTCACAGATTCTCCAGCTCAGAGGTGGAGAATCTGGAAGAGAAGCTGGTGCAGTTAGAGGAAGAAGACTTCTTTCTTCCTATATATCAGCACCTGTGGGTTAAAAATGTATATAAATTTTATATGTATTTATTTTACACTGAGCAAAATTATAAACGCAACACTTTTGTGTTTGCCCCTATTTATTAAGAGCTGAACTTAAAGATCTACGTTTCTTTCTATGTACACAAAAGTCCTATTTCTCTCAAATATTGTTCACAAATCTGTCTAAATCTGTGTTAGTGAGCACTTCTCCTTTGCCAAGATAATTCATCCACCTCACAGGTGTGGCATATCAATATGCTGATTAGACAGCATGATTATTGCACAGGTGTGCCTTAGGCTGGCCACAATAAAAGGCTGCTCTAAAATGTGCAGTTTTATCACACAGCACAATGCCACAGATGTTGCAAGTTTTGAGGGAGCGTGCAATTGACATGCTGACTGTAGGAATGTCCACCAGAGCTGTTGCCCTTGAATTGAATGTTCATTTCTCTACCATAAGCCATCCCCAAAGGTGTTTCAGAGAATTTGGCAGTAAATCCAACCGGCATGGTGTAACCAGCCCAGGACCTCCACATCTAGCATCTTCCCCTCCAAGATCATCTGAGACCAGCCACCCGGACAGCTGCTGCAAGAATCGGTTTGCATAACCAAAGAATTTCTGCACAAATTGTCAGAAACTGTCTCAGGGAAGCTCATCTGAATGCTTGTCGTCCTCATCAGGGTCTTGATCTGACTGCGATTCGTCGTCATAGCCGACTTGAGTGGGCAAATGTTCACATTCGATGGCATCTGGCACTTTGGAGAGGTGTTCTCTTCACGTATGATTCCCGGTTTTCACTGTACAGGGCAGATGGCAGACAGTGTGTTTGGCGTTGTGTGGGTGAGAGGTTTGCTGATGTCAATGTTGTGGATCGAGTGGCCCATGATGGCGGTGGGGTTATGGTATGGGCAGGCGTATGCTATGGACAACGAACACAGGTGCATTTTATTGATGGCATTTTGAATGCACAGAGATACCGTGACGAGATCCTGAGGCCCATTGTTGTGCCATTCATCCACGACCATCACCTCATGTTGCTGAATGATAATGCATAGCCCCATGTTGCAAGGATCTGTACACAATTCCTGGAAGCTGAAAACATCTCAGTTCATGCATGGCCAGCATACTCACCAGACATGTCACCCATTGAGCTTGTTTGGGATGCCCTGGATCGGCGTATACGACAGTGTTCCAGTTCCTGCCAATATCCAGCAACTTCGCACAGCCATTGAAGAGGAATGGACCAACATTCCACAGGCCACAATCAACAACCTGATCAACTCTATGCAAAGGAGATGTGCTGCACTGCGTGTGGCTTTTTATTGTGGCCAGCCTAAGGCACACCTGTGTAATTATCATGCTGTCTAATCAACATCTTGATGTGCCACACCTGTGAGGTGAATGGATTATCTTGGCAAAGCAGAAGTGCTCACTAAGGCTGACCATACATTATACAATTTTCGTCTATAGATTTCCTTTAGATTTACCAAACCATATAATATGAGGTCAAATCTAAACACTTTCAATTTGTATGCAATCACGCAGGCCCTAGTACTACACAGATGGAGGTCAATCTAAAGGAAATTGAATAAGAAAATTGTAAGGTGTATGGCCAGCCTAACACAGATTTAGACAGATTTGTGGACAATATTTAAGCGAAAAAGGCCTTTTGTGTAGATAGAAAAAGTCATAGATCTTTAAGTTCAGCTCATGATAAATGGGGGCAAACACAAAAGTGTATTGGGTTTATAATTTTTCTGTGTGTGTGTGTGTGTATATATATATATGTGTGTGTGTGTGTGTGTGTGTGTGTATGTAATATATATATATATATATATATATGTAATTACACACACACACCCACACCGCTGAATAAAATTAAGAATACTTTGAAAGCACATGGGATCTCAATGGGGAAAAATATCATGCTAGATATCTATACTGATATGGACTCGGTAATGTGTTAGGAACGAAAGGATGCCACATTGTTTGATGGAAATGAAAATTATTAACCTACAGAGGGCAGAATTCAATGAAAATCAAAGTTTCAAAATGATGCAGCAGGCTAGTCCATTTTGCTGAAATTTCATTGCATTCAAAATGGTATTTAGAGATGACTGGTGGTGTCCTGGGGTATTTCCTCCCAGATCTGGACCAGGGCATCACTGAGCTCCTGGACAGACCAAAGTGCAACCTGGCAGCGTCTTATGCACCGAAACATAATGTCCCAGAGGTGTTCTTTTGGATTTAAGTGAGGCGAGCGTGGGGGCCATTTAATGGTAACAATTTCTTCATCCTCCAGGAACTGGCTGCATACTCTCGCCACATGAGGCCAGGCATTGTCGTGCACCAGGAGGAACCCAGGACCCACTGCACCAGCGTAGGGTCTGACAATTGTTTCAAAGATTTCATCCAGATACCTAATGGCAGTCAAGGTGCCATTGTCTAGTCTGTAGAGGTCTGTGCGTCCCTCCATGGATATGCCTCCCAGACTTTTTCTGACCCACCACCAAGCTGGTTATGCTGAACGATGTTACAGGCAGCATAACATTCTCCACAACTTCTCCAGACCCTTTTTAACATCATGTGCTCTGGCTCTCATCTGTGAAAAGCACAGGGCGCCAGTGGTGAACCTGCCAATTCCGGTGTTCAATGGCAATAGAGCTCCAAGGTGTCGGGCAGTGAGCCCAGGGCTCGCTCGAGGACATCGGGCCCCAAGGTCTTATGAAGTCTGTTTCTGATTGTTTGGTCAGAGACATTCACACCAGTGGCCTGCTGGAGGTCATTTTGTAGGGCTCTGGCAGTACTCATCCTGTTCCTCCTTGCACAAAGGAGCAGACACAAGTCCTACTGATGGGTTAAGGACATTCTACGGCCCTGTCCAGCTCTCTGGCTGTCTCTTAGAACTCCCTCCATGCTTTTGAGACCATGCTGGGAGACGCAGCAAACCTGGCAATGGCACATATTGATGTGCCATCCTGGAGGAGTTGGACTGCCTTTGCAGCCTCTATAGGGTCCAGGTTTACGTCATGCTATCAGTAGTGACACTGACCCTAGCCAAATGCAAAACTAGTGAAAATCAGTCAGAAAAGAGGAGTAGGGAAAAAAATGGCAGTGGCCTCCTGTAAAACCATTCCTGTTTTGGAGGTTGTCTCATTTTTGCCCATTTAGTGCAGCCGTTGTTGATTTAATTAACATCAAAGCAGCTGAAACTGATTAACAACCCCCTCTGATACTTAACTGACCAGATCAATATCCTAGGAGTTTAATTGACCTGATGCTATTCTCTGATTTAAAAAGTGTTCATTTAATTTTTTTGAGCAGTTTATATACTGATATATATATATATTAGAGCTGAACGATTAATCCTTATAAGATCGCGATTCCGATTCACCCCCCCCCCCCCCCGCGATCTCCAGGCTGGATTAGCTTGATTTTTTTTATTTTCGTATTTCCGCGCTAGAACCAGCGTGAAACGCAAATGGCGCCGATTGGAACTGACGTCAGCAATAGGAACTGACATCAGTCAGCAGAGAGCGTGATGCGCCGCAGCGCCGCTGGATGATGCCTGGGCGTGGGCGGTACCACCACGTTTTTTCGGCCAGGAAACGAAACACCACAGTGAGTGCACATTGCACACTGTGAGTCTGTGTGTGCACCAGCATTGATCCGATGATTCCAACACACGTGAGTACCGGCAACCACTGGTACTGTCCCTTATAAAATATTATGAATATTACCACAGTCTGAGTCAGCTACCCATATTATGAATATTACCACAGTCAGCTACCCCAAACTCTGGGGTAGCTGACTGTGGTAATATTCATAATATGGGTAGCTGACTCAAACTGTGCTAATATTCATAATATATTATAAGGGACAGTGGTTGCCAGTATTTTAAGTCCACTCCACACATGCCCCCCTTTAATAGCCTGTCTGACTGTCACCTGCAAGGTCTGGGGCCCAAACCTTGCAGGTGACAGTCAGACAGGCTATTAAAGGGGGGCATGTGAGGAGTGGACTTAAAATACTGGCAACTACTGTCCCTTATAATATATTATGAATATTACCACAGCACAGTCCCGCTACCCAGACCTTGCAGACAGGCTATTAAAGGAGGACTTAAAATACCAACCACTGTCCCTTACGAGACTACGCACAGATATTTTATATCTCTCATGTTCAGAGGTTGTAAATCTTTAAAATATTTTTTTTTTTGAGAATCGTGGTCTTAATTCTATGCAAAAGAATCGTGATTCTCATTTTTCCCAGAATTGTGCAGCTCTAAAATATATATATATATATATATATATATATATAAATATATATTTTAGAGCTGCACAATTCTAGGAAAAATGAGAATCACGATTCTTTTGCATAGAATGAAGATCACGATTGTCAAAAAAATATATATATAAAATCATGGCCAAAAATATTGTAATGTTGCGTGGAATGTGTCAGATTTGGCTTATTGTTTTTTCACTTTTTGTGTCATGCCAATACACACAAAATAAATATGAGAATGCCTAAACACTTGTAATTGCAAAAATTTTCTGGACAAACTAATGCATTATATGACAGAAATGCAGGTGTGCCATTATTTTTGGCCATGACTGTATACTGTATGTAATATTGGTTATCTTTGTGTCTACACACAGTGCACAATGCTTATTATTTTCATGTAATTGTGTTCTTTTTAACTTTTGGGTTCACTTTTTAAACTCGGCTGCACTGTAATCGCACAATATCTCATGAGATCACAGGCAACCCTCCTCCTTCTACAGAGATCTCAGCCATTTTCAGAAGAAAGGCCAAATCTCTGTTCTCCCTCTGTTCATCTATTCAAACGTCTACCATTTTGCCAGAGGACAGACTGTACTATTTTGTGCTGCACTGCTGTTCCTTTTAAATAAACATAAATACAAAATAGTGCAGCGCTAAAATATACAAACAATGCATATGGATAATGACTAGCTGCTATAAAACACATAAAGAGTCCCAGGTTGTGAAGTTTGAAAGCCAAGGATGACGCAAATGAAGGCACCAACACATAGGAGTAAACTCCTCAATAGTAATCAGGGTGCTCAATTCAATTGTAATTAGTGTGCATCCTTATCTGTGCTTCCACCAATGTAGATATAGGCTGCTCACATTAATCTGTGGACCTCTGAATTACCAGAAAGGTCCTTCAAGCAGTCCCCACTGGGGCAATCATAAGATGAAAAGCCACCCCTTAGCCGATCCAACAGTCGAAATCCAGCCTCAATACTGCATCAGCAGTGTAATACTCTTTTATGCAGTCATAGTTCATGTAAAATAAATGAGACATATATAGTGCTCTCCGTTTTAACTCAAACCACCTTTTATTTAAATAAAAATGCTACTTACAAACATAGCACTGAGACCCCCGAGGTAGGATGCGAGGCATAACACATGTAGAACCAAGAAGGGGGCTGTAATGACGTCACGGAGCCCCCCCGCACGCATATTGTCCCTGTGGGCGCGACTACTTCAGCGAATTACCCATCGGCTAAGAGGCAGCTTTTAGTCTTACGATTGCCCCAGTGGGGACTGCTTGAATGACCTTTCTGTTAATTCAGGGGTCCACAGATTAAGGTGAGCAGCCTGTATCTACGTTGGTGAAAGCACAGATAAGAATGCACACTAATTACAATCGTCTTGAGCACCCTGATCACTATTGATGAGTTTACTCTTTTCTCTTCATTTGCGTCATCCTTGGCTTTCAAACATCACAACCTGGGAATCTTTATGTGTTTTATAGCAGCTAGTCATTATCCATATGCATTTTTAGTATATTTTAGCGCTGCACTAATTTGTATTTATGTCTATTTAAGGATTGCAATTGTAGCGGCCTCCTCACCCCGACCTCTTTAGCTAGGGGTATGTCGAGCGACAGAGTGAGGTGCGCTACGGCCCATGTCCTCCCCATGCATGTGGGTGAGGTGAAGGCCAATATCAATCTTTTCCTCGGGCCAAATGTGTGCTGGTTATGAGGGTCAGTCCTTCCGTGCCGGAATCTCCCTTTGTTCCCATCAAAGTCCAAACTCAGGTTTATTGCGTATCTCCACATACAGTCAAATGCAACGGCATGATACGATGGGGAAGCAGGTCGAGGCACTGTACAGGTTCCTAGTCCCTACACTCCCTGTGCTATGACCAGGGGTTGCAGGAGTCTTGATGGAAGCTCCTCCGCTGCGCTGAAGCCCATATCAGGGGAAGATGTCCTCCAAGGGAGTTACTGAAGGCCCATCCGTCACCGGGTTGACGCTACACCGGGTCTTCGGACGGGTGACCCCCCCCCAGCCTCCTCACCTCAGATGCGGGTCCCCTCGCAAGGGGCGCCCTGGAGCAACTTCACCCTTGCGGGACCCAGTCGGAGTCACCGGGTCCCAAGCCTCCTTAATAGTACCTCACCCCAGGCTGAAGGTGCCCGGGATGGACTCCATCTTCGTTCCGACCAGGCCTTGGGCGCCTAGGCCGGAATCTTGAACTGCCCGCACCCAGGCCTAAGGTGCCTGGGTGCGTGAAGGGGTGACCCCCCTCCCACAAGAACAACAGACAGGCGACAACGACCTCGTGGCGCGGGCGTCTCCCCCTTTTATATCCTCCCATCGACACCACGGCGGGTTCCCCGCCCCAGCCGTACCATCGCCAGGAAGGAACCAAAAAAAGGGTAACACTGTGATAGCGATTCTACCTCGAGCCAGCAGGTACACTGACACCCACTGGTCAAAGAGAATATTACACCACCCAATCCTCCACGAATAAGAAAAGGGGTCTAATCCCTGACATAATTACACACCTGGGTCTCTCTACCCCCAGGTGTATCCCACTAACTTTGAAGACCCCGCTACACTCCCCCCCTGGTGATTTGACGCTGGTCCCCAGCGTCAGGTGCACACCCATGTCTCCCAAGGAGGGGTGACATGAAGTGGGCCCCAGAGGCTATCCCTAATATTTTGGATACTGTATGTGCCAAGACCTGCTCAAAAAAAAAACCTATAAAACATTAAAACTTTTGTATAAAACATCTGTCATGTACACATATACAATCCCTCCCGTCACTGTCTAAGAACCACCCCATACTCAGTAGTCTTGACCGACGAATCTCCTGCAGAAGGGAAACAAAAAAAAACATCCTAACACTCTGTGTTAACTTGGCATGAGTGGGTCCGTCAGCCGAGAGACCCACTCACTCCAATAAGTAAGTAATGCATGTGTAACATTTTCAAACAACCGTTGCACAACACTGCCACCTGGTGACAGCGCTGCGGTAATGACACTTGGTTAGATCTTCATTCTTCCTGCTTTCCTACTCTAACTCTACCCCAAAAGTCTCTGCCTTTGGCACATGAAGAAAAGGGAGAAAAAAAACAACAGCTCCCAAATCTCCAGTGAGTAAAAGAAAAGCCCAAATCAAAACAAAAGTAGGGCACAGTTCTAGGCGTCTGGGAATGTCTCTTCCAGAAAGTTTCAATAGCAACAAGATAGGAGCTCACTTTTCCTATAAATAGAACCTTGGATCCGGCAGAAACAGGGGCTTCAGGTGCCCGTCAAACACTTCCACCGAATACTCAACATCCTCTCCATCTTTCCTGCAGATGAGCACCTTATCGGCATGAACATGGCGCCCAAGTCTCCAATCAGCTCTGCAGTCCTTGAACTTTTTAGACACAGGCGGCGAACATGACAGGTATCGCCTGGCATGGGGTACTTTAAGCTTTTCCCATACAAACTCGTCATACCACCTTGGTCGCAGGACCTCGACTTCATACAATAGGTCCCGAGGCAAGTAGGGGTACTCCCACCCATATTCACGGGCGACTCTCTGGGAGAAAAGTCTCTGCAACCTAGCTAGAGGCAGCATCACATCTCGCTCACCTTCTCCTGGCTGTACGATGGCCTCCGGGTGCCGAGGTACCTTTACCATCTCGGGTTTCTTTGTCTTTGGTTGGGCAGTCACTTCGCCCTGGTCAGCGCGCACGGGAAACTCCGCAAAGGCTTTGATCTCTCCCTCCGGAGTGGCGGTTCCTGTGATGCAGTTGAGGCGTAGGGCCCGGGGGGCCTTTCCGTGTGTGGTTCAACCTCAAAAAGAAACTCCTTGCATGCTTCGCATCGCCCGAATGGCTTTAGTTGGACCACCAGTCCCGAGCATCCGGGACAGATCACACCGAGGGCCTCTGTGTCTCTGCATGAATACAAAGCCAACTGTCCTCGGGGCCTGAGCCTTATCCCCGTGTCTGTAATGGATGCAGCAAATGCAGTCATCTTGAAAGGATAAGGTACCGGCATCCACGGGGAGCCTGAGTTCACTCCGACCACTTGCTGCTCCATCACACGCTGACCTCGCGCCGGAGTCTCCACGTGCATCTCCACACGTGGCCAGACTCCTCCCACGACTTGCACGTTTTCGCGGGCTTCCTTCAGTCTCCTCCCACGAATTGCGTAGTCATGGGGTGCCTCGTGGCGCAGTGCAGCAAAAGTCCCCACATGTAGTTCGTCACACGGCTGGACTCCTCCCTCTTCCCGCTCTTTCTGCATGGGCCTCTCCCAGTTTTTCAGGGAAATTTCCACGACTTCGAGCACAGGGATGCACTTTGGCCAATCACATGGCCGACCTGCTCGGACCTCCTCCGGGCAGCAAAGTTCAAACACAGCCGTTCCAAACCTCAGGGTTAACACACGTTTGCATCCCGGACGAGCCCCCACGTGTAGCGGCCTCCTCACCCCGACCTCTTTAGCTAGGGGTATGTCGAGCGACAGAGTGAGGTGCGCTACGGCCCATGTCCTCCCCATGCATGTGGGTGAGGTGAAGGCCAATATCAATCTTTTCCTCGGGCCAAATGTGTGCTGGTTATGAGGGTCAGTCCTTCCGTGCCGGAATCTCCCTTTGTTCCCATCAACAGAGTCCATACACCCATCAAAGTCCAAACTCAGGTTTATTGCGTATCTCCACATACAGTCAAATGCAACGGCATGATACGATGGGGAAGCAGGTCGAGGCACTGTACAGGTTCCTAGTCCCTACACTCCCTGTGCTATGACCAGGGGTTGCAGGAGTCTTGATGGAAGCTCCTCCGCTGCGCTGAAGCCCATATCAGGGGAAGATGTCCTCCAAGGGAGTTACTGAAGGCCCATCCGTCACCGGGTTGACGCTACACCGGGTCTTCGGACGGGTGACCCCCCCCCCAGCCTCCTCACCTCAGATGCGGGTCCCCTCGCAAGGGGCGCCCTGGAGCAACTTCACCCTTGCGGGACCCAGTCGGAGTCACCGGGTCCCAGGCCTCCTTAATAGTACCTCACCCCAGGCTGAAGGTGCCCGGGATGGACTCCATCTTCGTTCCGACCAGGCCTTGGGCGCCTAGGCCGGAGCCTTGAACCGCCCGCACCCAGGCCTAAGGTGCCTGGGTGCGTGAAGGGGTGACCCCCCTCCCACAAGAACAACAGACAGGCGACGACGACCTCGTGGCGCGGGCGTCTCCCCCTTTTATATCCTCCCATCGACACCACGGCGGGTTCCCCGCCCCAGCCATACCATCGCCAGGAAGGAACCAAAAAAAGGGTAACACTGTGATAGCGATTCTACCTCGAGCCAGCAGGTACACTGACACCCACTGGTCAAAGAGAATATTACACCACCCAATCCTCCACGAATAAGAAAAGGGGTCTAATCCCTGACATAATTACACACCTGGGTCTCTCTACCCCCAGGTGTATCCCACTAACTTTGAAGACCCCGCTACACAATATATTGGCCCTAAGTGTTCAGCTGCTTAGGTTAGGATCTATATTGTGGTTTTGCGCTGACTGAACCCATTTGTTTATTTTTGTTCCTTTTAAATGCCTGGTTCAAGATGGTGTGTGTTAATGCATTCTTTTATTAGTATTTACCAGTAAATGTGTAGATCTGCACAATTCAGGTCTTCTGTGCTTTGACATTACTATCACAGACATATCTGCAGGTGTGTCGAGCTTCATACTCTGTTTTAGTATGGATGCATACCTAGGCACAACCCTCTCTCCCCTACAAGGTGGGTGTGGAGATGGAGCTGGCAGCAAAAGAGGGCTGGTAACTGCTCACAGTGAGTGCGTACACCTAATACATGATCTTTTCTGTGTAAAAAAAAAAAAAAAAAAGTTTGCCATCTGCCTTTCTTAAGTTATGCATAGGTAAAAAAATAACACTTGGATCAGGATAAATTATTTAATTATGAATATTACTACAGTGGGTTCTGTTTTAAGCTGCATATTCCAATAAATGTGAATTTCTCTTTATGAGTTTCTTTAACTGTGTGGTGCACGTATAAGCTTCAGTGCATGCTTGCTCACTTGGGATTGCTATTCCAGAATGGGGAGAAAGCTTAGAAGGCTGAATAGATTTTGGCGTCTAAAAGATTACAGATGATTAATTGTAGCAGTGATGACAAAGTAGAAGTGAATGGTGAGACAGAAACCATGATAAGAGTGTCAGACTTGAATAAGGTGAGTAGTGCTGAGGATGGCAAGCCGCATCAGGACCTCTGAGTAATGTGGATGACCGTACTGATGGATTTTGTCAGCTGATGGACTGCAATATTGAGTCGTGAGAGTTGAACTCCTATTGCAATCTGAAGCTGATACATTAAAATAATAGTTTCTTTTGTTTAATGTACTGTTTTCTTTAACAGCAATAATTCTAATATAAAATAGCAGGTCTGATAGCAGACACTGAATATATGGTGTAATGTTTACAAAAAATATGTTTGCCTTAATAGAGATCTAAAGTCCTTTTTAGATTTTTTTTTCCATAAATGTGAATGTGAATAAGCATGTAAGTAATATTATCAGTGTCTGCTAATGTTTTAAGGCAGTAGTAAACTCCGCATTTTATCTTGTACCTACAGGTAAGCTTATAATAAGGCTTACATATAGGTACAGTAAATATCTCCTAAACATGCACTGTTTAGGGGATGTTTACATGTGTAGCAGCCATTGACGTCACTGGCACATGCACACTGCACTATCAATGGACGGCATACCGTCCATTGAGAGAGGAGTGCTGCAGCCGTGACTCCCGTGTGTGCAGGAGTGATGTCATTGTGGCTTAGCCATTCAAATGGCCAAGGAAGGAAGACTGGGTGAAGATGTATTCCCTGTCAGCGGTGACAGTGTGCTGCTGAAGGGATCAATTTTTTAGGTAAGTGTCATCATGTGCTAGTATGCGATGCATACTAGCGCATTATGACATAAGCCTGGGAGGGGGGACCAGATGTGTTTTTTTTTTTTTTTTTCATCACTTTAAAAAGCTTTATTTGCAGTGGCATGTTTATGATCCTTGCTGCACTTGTTACTGACATATCCTGCAGTCTAAAACTATTCCAAGAATTCCATTACTAAAACTTTGCACTCTTGGTTGTTGGTTTGGTGCTACTGTATATCTGTTTATGGGACAGTCACAAATGCTACACAGTATTTGTGGTTCCCCCCTCTAAATGCAAGTATACGGCCCTGTACACACGATCGCTTTTTCAGATGAAAAAAGTCTGATGGACTTTTTTCATCGGAAAAACCGATCGTGTGTGGGCCCCATCTGACTTTTTTCCATAGGTGTAAAAAAAAATAGAGCATGTTTTACATTTTTACGATGGGAAAAAAAAACCGATAGGAAATTCTGATCATCTGTATGGAACTCCTACGGATAAAAAACCCACGCATGCTCAGAAGCATTGAACTTAATTTTTCTTGGCTCGTCTGAGTGTTTTACGTCACCGTGTTTTGAACGGTCGGAATTTTGTCTGATGGTGTGTATGCAAGACTGATAGAAGTCAGCTTCATCTTAATTCCGATGGAAAATTCCATCAGATTTTATTCCATCGGAAATCCGATTGTGTGCATAGGGCATACCAGTCTGCTCACCAAAGCAGTACATTCTATGGGGGACTTACCACATGATTGATCTTATCCAAGCACTTGTTAAACAGGAATGATTATATTATATTGTCTAGAATCTACAAACTTGTGTAAATGAAAAAATAAATAAGTGCTTTCAATAAACTAATTTTACTTAAAACTCTGAATTAACATTTAAATGTGTCTGGAACACCATGTAATTAATACAATAGATGGAGACCACTAAAACCAATTACCGGTAGTTATTTTCATTGCTTTAAACATTTTATCACATGTTTTTTTCTCCAAAGCATGTACAGCTTATAGGTAAATAGTGTGGAGGGATTTTTTTTCCATGACACGTATTGTGTGTGTGACAGATGAAAGTCTTGTTTTCTCATGAATTATGTCATCACCTTGAAAATCTTCTTTTCAGTGAAAATTACAAATGCATTTTGATTTTGTGAACTGAGCCTAATGAATACAATTGACAATATCAAAAAATTGGTACTGTAATTCTTTTTTATAGTATAGCCTATTTTGTTCATAAATTGAACAGGCAACTGTGCATTGCTTTAATGAAAACATTTCAGTGTGTCTATTCCTGAAACTGGGGTCTCTTGTGGCATGACCTCCATATTGCTGCCACAAGTGGTTTACGCTTCAGGACCTGGGTATTTTGGGTCTGTATAATTGCAGTGGTCACATGAAATCTTGTACAAAACCAGCCTCTTGAGCCTGTACAGTTTCTAGGGTAAGAATTCATTTTTTTAGCTTTGTACAGCAGTACAGAGATTTTTACTGTTCTAGCCGAGCAGCCTAGTTAAATAAAATTCAGGTTTATTTAATGGGGATACATGCCTGAAAAAAAGATTTTTGATATGCAGCAGTTGTCTAAAGACATATTAGTCTTTAGGTGTATCTGTATTTAGGTTTATTGTGCTACTGAATTTGCCTAACTTTTTTTTTTTGTTTAAGTTTAAAATGAAACTATGGTCTCCCATTAAATATATGTGCTGCAGCACTTAAAGCGGAACTTCACCCAAAAGGGGAAGTTCTAGTTTTCTTCCTCCTCCCTCCCCCTCCTCCATTTTATTTGGATTTTTTTTGTGTGTGGGGGTGGGGGTACCTAGATCTTGACAGGTGTGTTTTAAGTACAGGACGAGAAGGGAAATTTTCCAGGTGTATTTTTTTCCTAGTTTATTAAGATAAGAATGCACTTTAACCAATTTAAGACTGCCCCACTCAGATATACTGCGGCAGGGCGGCCCTCCTGCATGAAATCACGTTCCTATTCGTGATTTTGTGCATGGGGTCTGGGGAACACGCGCGCCACCGTTGACCCGCTCCCGCTGTGATTGGACACAGCGGGAGCCAATCAGCGGGTCCGGTGGACGTGTTGTCCGCCGAGACCCGACGATCGTTCTAAGGAGAGGCAGAACGGTGGTCTACCTATGTAAACAAGGCAGATTGCCATTCTGACAGAAGGGAAAATGGTGATAATTTTAGTTACAGGCAAGGAAGCTATATTAAAAAAAAAAAAACATTATTGCATGATGGAAGTAAATAGTAGCACTTTTTCTCATTCACTAAACTCTGGTGGAATTACCCTTGCAAAGTGAACAGCCTACTTGCCCTTAGTAAGACCCCTTTCACACTGGAGCGGTTTGCAGGCGCCATTGCGCTAAAAATAGCGCCTGCAAACCGTCCTAAACAGCGACTGCTGTTTCTCCAGTATGAAAGCCCGAGAGCACCGCTCCAAAAGTCCTGCTAGCCGTATCTTTGGAGCGGTGAGAGGAGCGGTGTGTTTACCGCTCCTCCACCGCTCCTTCCCATTGAAAGTAATGGGAAACCGCGGCTATTCCGTGCGCATTGCCGGCGGTATTAACCCTTTTTCGGCCGCCAGCGGGGGTTAAAACCGCACCGCTAGCGGCCTAATACCGCAGCAATTCCGACGGTAAAGTGCCGCTAAAAATAGCGGCGCTTTACCGCCACCGCACCTCCCGCCCCAGTGTGAAAGGGGCCTAAATCAACCCCAATGGCTTAAGCAAACACAGCTCTGTGCACCTTTCTGCCATGGTTTTGAAATATAAATCGTGCCAGCTTTTCACTGCTGTATGCTCTGCACCATTAGCAGTGGCGATGCGTCCATAAAGGGCTCTCTCCTGCCAGCCGTCTATCACCATAGATAGATTCATGCATTGCATGAATCTATCTACTATCTATGGTCGCCGGTGCCTGGCCCCTTTTTGGGCGCCGGGCACCTGAATTACAGTGGTAGGGTATAATTTGGAAGCACCTGATTAGAGCCATAGGCTCTAATAGGCGTCCAAAAAGGTAAACAGCAGGCGCCATTCGCTTTCCTAACACTGAACCGCCTCTCGGCCAATCAGGTGTTCGGGTCTGTTACCTGTCACATGTCACCTGATTGGCTGAAACGACAGGCGCTGTGATTGGACGCCTATCAGGCGTCCAATCATAGCAGAGGACAAGAAGAGAGGACGGGAGAAGACATCGAGGAGCGTGGAGGACATCGCCGCCGTGTCCCGCTGCTCCACTGAGACAGGTAAGTGTCGGGCGGGCGGGGGATGCACACTGGCAGCATTTGATGGGCACAGTAGTGGCAATTGATGGGCACAGTAGTGGTAATTGATGGGCACAGTGTCAGCAATTGATGGGCACAGTGTCAGCAATTGATGGGCACACTGGCAGCATTTGATTGGCACAGTAGTGGCAATTGATGGGCACGGTAGTGGCAATTGATGGGCACAGTAGTGGCAATTGATGGGCACAGAAGCGGCAATTGATGGGCACAGTGGCAGCTATCAATGGGCACACTGGCAGCAATTGATGGGCACACTGGCGGCGTTTGATGGGCACAGTGGTTGCGTTTGATGGGCACAGTGGTTGTGTTTGGGCACAGCAGCTGCGTTTGATGGGCACAGTGGCTGCAATTTATGTTTTTTTTGTTTTGTTTTGTTTTTTAGTTTGTTTGCGCCCCCCCAAAAAATTTTGAGCACCAGCTGCCACTGACCATTAGTATACTGTACATTTGCAAAGGAAGTAATTTATATATTGTTATGTCATATACTGCAGTTCAATTATTTAGATTCTTATGTTACAGAAGCACTATAAGAATGTAGAGGAAAATTTGCAAAGTATTTATAACAAACATTTCTAAATGATCTTGATGTTGTATGACTATAACTTGATAATTCTGTTTCTGATGTGGATTATTTTGCATTGCATGTCATTATTCTTTGAGCATTGCTAAAAAAAAAGGCAGAACTGGGCAGATCATTGCTGATGCGCTGATTGCATACTATAGGTAATATTGGATAATAAACAATTGGCAAAACGGACCAGTTATTCCATGTGCTTTAAGTGCATGGTGGGGCATAATCCTTTATCTTGTACATTTAATATCTGCTCCTTTTTGTCTCTATGAAAGCATTTGATGGGTTCACTATTCATGCAATTAATCCAGTAGCAGACATCATACTCCAGCTGACATGTGCTACAACCTCTACAGAACTATGTTTGAAATTGTTTTCACGACCAATAAAGATTCTCTAAATGTGAATAGTGAATTTCCTACCTCTTTGTAGCTCTGATGAAGTTCTGCATTTTTGTATTGGCACTTCTCAAAAACAAATGGTGATTCATTTCTATACAAGTCTGTTTTTACATATAAAAATAGAAGCAATAAATATTACCGTAGTTTGTTGTCATAATGAATGTGCTAAATGAGGGTACAGAAATGTAGAAAATAATTGTATTTGAGTCAGAACATTGATCTGTGGCACAGCGGCAAGTGCTGCGGATTAGCCCAACAGTGTCACCTACAGGTGAATAAGATGCTCCTATAAATTCTCCATCTGGAAAAAGTGAAATCTGTCTGCAAGGAAAAATCATTTCGATAATGTTCCTTTTCTAACCATCTCAGAAATACATTTATATATATTTTCGTAGTATGTTTAAATTTGTTAGATTTATTAGCTAAATTCTGATTAAATATGGGAATTAATGAGAGAGATGCTGGAAAGTACAAACAAGCAGATCTTGTCTGAAAAGGCTGGCTTTCTGTTGAATCAGAAGGTTGATTTCACCATTTATATACATTTGCTGTAGGCATCTATTTGATCATGAAGCTGGAAAAAAAAAATGCTGCGTGCAGTGTTTGTGTCCATGTATTGTCTGTTTTTCTTTTCGGTTATTTGGTTATGCAACTGATTGTCACATGTTCCCAAATACCACTGAGCTGTATATTGTTAGTCAATAAACACAAAAATTAAATGTCATTTGATTGACAGCTGTTTATCGGCTGCAGAGGCAGGTAGGCAATGTTTTTTTGTGGGTTTGGTTTTACTACTGTAGTCCCTTAAAGGCTGAATCTGTTGGTGTACTGCTAAAGTTGAAATGTCAGTTGTTACAGGCATGTGTAATACTCCACTTATTCATGAGAATCTTAATGCCTAAACATCCAGACAACATCATGACGTACATAGGGAGTTTAGGTGGAGTTTTGAAAAGAGGATATACTATAGGCCATGTTCATTGACTAAAAAAAGATGTAGAAAATGTTGCTTAGATTTAGACAATATTTCAGAACTCTGCAGCAGTGTGTAATCACTATGGTAGCTCACATGTGGTACCTAGTTCATGCAATTATCATAACTGCCCTTTGTAATTGTGTCCTGACCCACTAGACTCCAGGCATAAAATATATATATACCTGTGTGTGTATATATATATATATATATTTTTACTGTAATAGTTTCTTTTTAGTATACAACATATGTAACAAAACAACTTTTATTACATGCTTTTGTTTTGCCAAAATAATTTATCTGTGTAGACCAGGACATTGCATAGAGCTTAACACACAGAAGTTGCTTACAGGAGCAAGGATAAGGTTGACCTTCATTGTCCAGTTGCTTGGCCAGGGATGTGCCCAAGGATGCACCACACTGACAGCCATCGCTTCATACAAGCAGTCATCAGTTGGAAAACAGTCATTACTGCATTTTTAAGGGGGTGGAGGTGTATGGAGCTGTGCACATGGAAGACTCTTGTATCTTTAGTAAGACGGAAGTAATATGTGTAAGGCATACAACTGAGATATTGGGATTATGATAGTTTGGCTGGTGTTCCACAACAAAAGATAATATTGTCGAGCTGTGGCTTTTTGTGCTCCAAGTCTTTAAAGTTAGTCCTGTTCAGCACTAACCATATATATTTTTTTTAAAACATAGGTACTTTATAATTTTATAATTTACCTAGTAATTAAAGGAGAAGTAAAATGCCAAAAGAGCTTTGGCCCTACTTCTCCTGTGGGTCACAGGAGTGCAATTCGTTCTGTACTCCTGTGACCTGTATTCAGCCAACCGCAGGCTAAAAATCGCTGTCAGCTGATGTCACTCAGCTGGTCAGACTCTGGAGAGAACTTGACTTTGTCGGGATCTACCCAGATTCCTGAGCCACCTGATCCCTTCCCCTCCACAGCTTGGTGATCCAGTGAGCAATGGAGGGGCAGAGCAGAGACTGACAGTCACCAGCTCTCTCTGTGACCCACAGTTTGTTTAGTGTGCTGCTCAGGCTTAATCACTATGGGGAATAGTGTGGGTGATGCTATAATCACTGCAGGAATGCCAGCAAGGGATGGAGCTCACCCTAGCTCCTGTAGTCACTAGAAGGAAGAGAGGAAAGATCCCTGGTGCCACACATCCACGGATTGCTATGGTGGTATGAGAGAGACAATCTCAATCTGGACTCCCTCTAGGGCACGCTCCCAACGCGTTTCACTCCTCCCCCAGAGCCTAGTTATGAGGATGTAAGCTAAGCTCCGGGGGCGGAGTGAAAAACATTGGGGGCGTAGCTTGGTGGGAGACCAGGCTGAGGTTGTCTCTCCTTTACTACCATAGGACTCTGTGGATGTGCGGCATCAGAGATCTTTCCTATCTTGCTTCATAATCCAGGCTCCCTGCTTACTGAAGACTGAGAACTGGTGTTTGATCACTTCGTTTTCAGTCTTTTCTTTTAATGAAATACAGTATGTTGTGGGTAGTGATAAAAACGTCTTACTGTAAGTACAAGGTACTTCTTCATGTAGCATCCATTTATTTATTTCTATTGTCACCCATTGGAAAATGCATGTTTCCTACATTCACAAATGCTGTCTAAGTAATTAAAGTTATGATGCTAGTCGGTTCAATAAGTTTCCTCATCCAAGAAGCCATTTAAGGCTAGATTAGAAAACAGCAGGGATTCTCTCTTTCTACATTACGCTACCTCAAACTTATTAGCAAAGATAATTAAACATTACTTCATAACATTTACTTTTTTAGTAGTCAAACTAATTAGTTAAATTACAGTAATTGGATTTTGGAGCCTGTAACAATTTGCACTTGGAAACATTTTAAAGTAAATTGAAGACAAAGGTAGATTTAAAACATAATAACTTCCAGGTTAGAGATTATAATCTGATTTTCTGTTGCTCTTAAAAAACATTGTTACATAGTTGGTAAGGTTTAAAAAAGACACAAGTCCGTCAAGTCCAACCTGTGTGTGTGCACTTTTATATCAATATTAAATTGTATATCCCTGTATGTTGTGGTCGTTTAGGTGCCTATCTAATAGTTTTTTGAAATTATCTATGCTCCTTGCTGAAACCACTGCTAGTGGAAGAAAACTCTACATTCTTACCACTCTTACCGCAAAGAGCCCTCTACACAGTTTCTGGTTAAATAGCTTTTCCTCTAATTTTTAAATGCCCTTTTGCAGAAAAGTTTTATCCCTATTGTGGCGTCACCAGTACGGTAATTGTATATTGAAATCATATTCCCTCTCAAGCGCCTCTTCTCCATAGAGAATAAGTTCAGTGCTTGTAATCGTTCCTCAAAACTAAGATCCTACAGTACCTTTATTAGCTTTGTTGCCCTTCTGTGTACTCGCTCCATTTCCAGCACATCCTTCCTGAGAACTGGAGCCCAGAACTGGCATACTCCAGGTGCGGCCAGACCAGAGTCTTGTAGAGTGGGAGATTTATCGCTTTAGCTCTGGAGTTAATATCCTTTTTAAGGAATGCCAATATTCTATTGGCTTTGCTTACAGCAGCTTGGCATTGCATGTTGTTGCTGAGCCTGTCATCTACTAGGACCCCCAGGTCCTTTTCCATCCTAAATTCCCCCAGAGGTTCCCCCCTAGTGAGTAGATTGCATTCATGTTTTTGCCACCTAAATTCATTATTTTAAATGTTTCTACATTGAACCTCATTTGCCATGTGGTTGCCCACCCCATTCATTTATTCAGATCTTCTTGCAAGGTTTCCACATCCTGCAGAGAAGCTATTGCCCTGCTTAGCTTAGTATCATCCGCAAATACTGAGATTGAGCTGTTTATCCCATCCTCCAGATCATTTATTAATAAATTAAATAGGATTTGTCCCAGGACAGAACCCTGAGGGACCCCACTTTCCACATTGGACCATTCTAAGTACTCCCCATTTATCACTACCCTCTGAACTTGCCCTTGCAGCCAGTTTTCAATCCAGGTACTTACCCTTTGGCCCATGCTGACAGACCTTAGCTTGTATAGTAAACATTTGTGGGGAACTGTATCAAATGCCTTTGCAAAATCCAGATACACTTCCTTCATCTAGATGGCAGCTCACCTCATCATAGAAGGTTAATAGATTTGTTTGGCAAAAACAATTTTTCATGAATCCATGCTGATTACTGCTTAATGATATCATTTTCATCTCCAAAATCTTGTTTATAGTCCTTTATCATCCCTTCCAAGAGCTTGCATACTATTGATGTTAGGCTAACTGGTCTGTCTTTCCCAGGGATATATATTGGTCCTTTTTTAAAGATTGGTGCTACATTGGCTTTTCTCCAATCAGCTGGTAACATACCATTCAGAAGAATGTTCGTAAAAATTAGGAACAATGGTCTGGCAATTACTTGACTGAGCTCCTTAAGGACCCTCGGGTGCAAGCCATCTGGTCCCAGTGCCTTATTTATGTTAAGTTTTTCAAGTCTGTTTCTGATTTCATCCTCTGTTAACTATGGGGATGCTTCATGTGATGGGTCATGAGGATAAACATTGCAGTTTTGGTTACTGAAGCCCCCTGTAATCTAAATGATTTGTAAGGGGTGGGGTTTTTGTGGAGGTTTGGTGAGATCTGGTATTAGGTGGCATCAAACCTGCAAATGCAAGGTTCTTCCTTGTCTATCCTTGCATCTCAGCTTTTGTCCCTGACCTGAAACAAATATGCAACAGGTAAATGTGGGACTCCTGACCTGCATACTTGGTTTAGGAAACAAATTCTATCAGCAGGAGAGCAAAAATAGTAAAGACCGTTCTGCAGCTTGTACCAAGTTGGCAAAGCCAGTTTATATATTTGTGTTCGGACAGACTATTGTTAATTTACAAATATTAGCATTTAGTTCATAGAATGTAAGTTTTCTCTCATTGTATGAGCTTATTTGAGTTTTTAATGTTAGTGTTATTTACTGATCAAATAGAGAATAATCTCAGCCACCGCACACCATACAAGCCCAGTGTGTAATAAGTGATCACAGCCTTAGCCTAACTCTGTCCAGGCCATGCCCACTGACATGTTCCCCCCCCCCCCACCCATGGGGCTTAGTCATGGAGGTGAGCTTACCTCCATGACTAAGCCCCGTGGGTGGGGCAAAGCATGTTGGGGGACGTGGCATGGATGTAGGCTGGGTCTGCTTTTGCTTAAAGCGGTTGTATAGCCTAAAATACTACATGCACCTACAGGTAAGCCTACATTAAGGCTTACCTGTAGGTGCTTGCAATATCTCTGAGACCTACGCGGTCTCGGAGATATTTGCAGAAAAGACTGTACCGATATCTACAGCGCATGCGCGCCGTGGATAACTTTGCAGGCGCACTGAGCGCGGCGGCTCTTGAATGGGAGCCCGCCGGACACTGCCGTTCCTCGCGCAAATGCGTGGGAGTGACGTCATCGCCGCTCCGGCCAGTCACAGCGCCGGAGCGGCGATACCCGGAAGTCACTGCGGGTATCATGGTGGTGACGGAGGACGTGTCCGAGGACCGCTGCGGGGGCTTTGATCTAAGGTAAGTAATTGATAATGAGCTAGTATGCAGGTTTAAAAAAAAAAAAAAAAAAAATTTGCGGTGTACAACCGCTTTAATACAAACTGGGCTTATATGGTATATGGTGGCTGAGATTTTTGTCTTTTGTCCTGTGGATTACATTGAGTGAAGGCAGATGCCTAGCCTGACCTGAACCCTCAGTGGAACACACTGAATAGGGAACATAGATGGTGGAGGGGAGACCCTAAATTTGGTTTAAGTTCACAGTCTTATTTACTCATATAGGAGCCCAATCATATATTTTTTAATTAAAAAAAGTGTTTTTGTATCCTGCAGAAAACAGGGAAGGTAAAGTCTCTAAAAATGAATCAGTAAGAAGTAACTGAAACTAGTTTTCAAGAAAAAAAAATATGCAATTGCTATCCTTTCTTCCACACCCAAATTCTGGGTTATCAAAGTATTAAAGTAAGAGGGTCAAAATAACAACCAGACAACTGGCATTTTTGAAGATTAGCATTGGCAATTTGCCCTGTATCTCTCTTGTGATGGCAGCCAAAACTTTTGATTTTAGTTTCAAGTATGGTTAAATATGTCTGGATCCAGTATCGGGCAACTTTCTATTCTCTGTCATTAAAGTGTATTTTAAATTTTGCTGTCAAATTGAAGAAAAGCCCACTATATGGGTAGTGATGAAGTAAAGGGGACTGTAATAACATCCAGACAACTGGCATTTTCCAAAGAATAATATTGACAGTTCCTGTATCTCTCTTGTGACAGCTTTTCGTTATATTGGAGCACCAGCCAAAACTTTTGATTTTAGTTTTTGGTATATATATAAGGTTTGAATCTAGTATCAGGCACCATATTATTCTCTGTCATTAAAGTGTATTTCCAATTCTGCTGTCAAATTACCGTAATGAAACCCTTTGTTATGTGTTTCCATTTACACATCATACCTATTACCTACACATTTTATACATTCACTGGCCACTTTATTAGGTACACCTTCTGGTACCGGGTTGGACCCCTTTTTGCCTTCAGAACTGCCTTTATTTTTTTGTGGCATAGATTCAACAAGGACTTGGAAACATTCCTTAGAGATGTTCGTTCATATTGACACGATAGCATCACACAGTTGCTGCAGATTTGTCGACTGCACATCCATGATGACAATCTCCCGTTCCACCACATCCCAAAGGTGCTCTATTAGATTGAGATCTGGTGACTGTGGAGGCCATTGGAGTACAGTGAACTCATTGTCATGTTCAAGAAACCAGTTTGAGATGATTTGAATTTTGTGACATGGTGCGTTATCCTGCTAGAAGTAGCCATCAGACGATGAGTACACTGTAGTCATAAAGGGATGGACATGATCAGCAACAATACTCATGTAGGCCGTGGCGTTTAAAAAATGCTCACTTTTTACTAAGAGGCCCAAAGTGTGCCCATAAAATAATCCCCCACACCATTACACCACCAGCCTGAACTGTTAATACAAGGCAGGATGGATCCATGCTTTCATATTGTTTAGGCTGAATTCTGACCGTACCCTCTGAATGTTGCAACTGAAATCGAGCCTCACCAGACCAGGCAACATTTTTCCATTCTTCTATTGTTCAATTTTGGTTAGCCTGTGCGGCTTGAAGCCTCAGTTTCCTGTTCTTAGCTGACAGGCGTGGCACCCGGTGTGGTCTTTTGTTGCTCTAACCTATCTGTTTCAAGGTTCGATGTGTTGTGCTTTCAGAGATTGTATTCTGCATACCTTGGTTGCAATGAGTGGTTATTTGAATTACTGTTGCCTTTAAATCATCTTGATCTAGTCTGTCCATTCTCCTCTGTCCTCTGACATCATCAAGGCATTGTCGTCCACACAACTGCCACTCACTGTATATTTTTCAGACCATTCTCTGTAAATCCTAGAGATGGTTGTGCATGAAAATCTCAGTCGTTTTTAAAATACTCCGACCAGCCCGTCTGGCACCAACAACCATGCCACATTTAAAGTCACTTTAATCCCCTTTCTTTCCCATTCTGATTCTCGGTTTGAACTTTTCAAATCATCTTCACCATGTCTAGATGCCTAAATGCATTGAGTTGCTGCCATTTGATTGGCTGATTAGCAATTTGTGTTCTCAAGCAATTGAACAGGTGTACCTAATAAAGTGACCAGTGAGTGTATATTTGTTAGGACAGACAGTCATGTTAAGCTACAGTAGTTTACAAGTGATAAAGAAAACTTCCACCAGGCAGCATAGGCAGGGTTAATTATGGCAAACACAAGTCCCTAGCCCCTTCTATAAACAGGGAACAGGATTTTTCAGTCTTTGAGTTTTCAGAAACAATAATCCCAACAAAAATTGTTAATATATATATATATATATATATATATATATATATATATATATATATATATTTTAATTATGCTTCTTGAAAAGGAACATGTAACAAATGAAACGTACATGTTATCCCAATTTTGGATGCAAAAAATGGAAACGGAAATATATTTTAAGGTGGTGTTCTTTACTTTTTGTCCTGTTATCAGATGCATTTTTTGCCACTTTTTTTGTAATTCCTTTATTTGACAAAAGTTGCAATTTACAGTCCAACAGAAAAAGGGAGAAACATAGCATAATCAAATAACAATGAAAAGCTCTCAGAGTCGCATGCCAACAGGCCTAGCAGAACACAGTATAGGTGGTCATGTAGAACATGGCACATATGAGAGTGGTCCGCAGTTTGTAACACGTACGGCAATTAGAGTAGCGACATGATAGAGGTAAAACATAGACTCGTAAGCTTAAAACTAGGCAACTATATTTTAACAAATAATACAATATACCGGGAAGAGGGCCTCCCGGTGGCCAGCCGAATCCAGAATGGGGACAATGAGACTGAGATCGTGTATAATAGGATACTCGATTATCGGGAAAAAAAACAGCACCCAGAACTGAGCCAGGTATATACAGGGGGGGTAGGTGATTGGGAAAAAGCAGAAGTGAGGTATCAAGTGTCCCTTGTGTGGAAAATAGAGAACTTGTATTGAGAAAGAGAGATAGATCCTCTCGCCCAGGGAATGAGACTAAGTCCGGGAAGTCAGACAGATTGCGAGACCCCCTGAAGACAATCGGTGTATACAAAATGTTGCCAAGGTCTCCAGGTATTATGGAAGATCTCCTCCTGGTTGTGCAAGGTAGCTCTGAGATCCTTAGTCAATTGACTTTGGAAAACCACAGGGATTTTGATAGCGGGTTTTCGGATCTCCAACACGGGGGGGGGTGCATGCCTTAGCCGCATTCAATAACTGAGTTGTGAGAGAGGCCTTTTACTTCTTGATAGGACATTCCGAAAGCTGCAACAGACATGCCGAAGGGTTCCCCTCCAGGTCAACGTTGGTCAGGTGTTTGACAGTACCAATCACCTCCCGCCAAATTGGCCTGAGTTTGGGAGCATCGTTCCCTCTGCATTGCCACACCGCCAACATGTTCTAGGGACCTGAGGAAAGAAGCGGTGCAGGGTGGTTGATACCCTGTACCATCAGGTTAAGATCTTGTAACCAGTCTCTTGGATTCTAGTGGCCATGGAAGACTTCTAAGCAAAGTGGAACATTTTCTCTTTCTACGATTCAGTAAATTGGGTTCCAAGGTCTGATTCCCATTTAAAAAGAAATCTAGGAACATACTCTGTCACCAGTCAGATCAGAGAAGCGTAGATTATTGAAAGACAGTGGCGGAGCGGATCTCTCCTATGTGAGATGTGTTCCAGTTCTGTAAGCTGACTGCTGACTATACCTGGTGAACGTGAACACCGTCAAAGAAGATTGCACATCTGGATACTGCTTCAAAAGACCAAAGGGGGGTCTGCAGCAGTCTCACAGGCAGAAGGGGAGAGCTGACCACCCAGCCCCAGAAAATCACAGAAATGGAGGCGACTGTTCTAGGACAAACACTGAAAATGAGTGGATTGCTCCAGTATATGCACCATGGGGGAAGGTATTGGCAATATTGAAGAGTGTAGGAATGTGTCCCTAACAACCGACAGCATGCTGCCAAGGGTAGGATGGTCACTGAGGGCTTTCGGCAGAGAGGAAGAGATCCAGGGCCAGCTCTTCGTCGTGTCATTGGAGTCCTCCAATTCCATGGCCATCCATTGTTTCGCTCCAGCATGGCAGTGCCAGTCCACTATCCTCGTGAGGTGCGCTGCTCTGTAGTATACCCGCACATCTGGGAGACCAACCCCTCCCCTTTGAATGATTAAGAAGTTGAAGCTTAAGGTGAGGCCTCCTCCATACAAATTCTCTAAACATAGCATGTGTCTAAAGCATATATATCACCTTAGGCAGTTTGGTTATCTTAAGGGCACTGCAGCACCCAAACCTGGTCAGGGTAAGCGAGTGCCAGTGAAACAAGTCAGTTTTAAGACGATGGAGCAATGGGGCAAAGTTGGCCGAATAGAGAGCAGAGGGGTCAGGAGTAATGGATGGATTCACTCGCCCAACAGAGAGGGAAACAAAGATTGCAGAAATAAAGCCGTGGCATTATCCACCGTAATGTTCAGGACAGAAGACTTGAATAGGTTGATTTGGAAAAATTAGAGATTCCCATACTCCTGTACAGATTGAAGCAATTTCGGGAGAGAGACGAACGGGTCCGTTAAAAAGAAGATCAAATCGTCCGCAAATGCGGCCACTTTGTGTGACCCCAATGCCTTGTGATAACCAATGATTTTGGGTCTGCCCATATTGTGCATATGAAGGGTTCTAGGGAGAGTATGAAAATCAGAGGACAATAGGGGGCAGCCTTGCCGCGTGCCATTGTGGATGTTAAAAAAGTCAGATCTCATCTCATTGACCTTGACTGTGGTTAAGGTATTTTAGTAAAGGGATAAGATCCAGCTCATCATGGATGACCTAAGCCCAATGTGCTCTAGGGTGGCCGCATGAAAACCCAGTTCACCCGTACAAAGACTTTCTCTGCGTCCATTGACAGCAAGAGAAAGGCCAATTAGAAGTCCTGGCTGTGTGGATCAGGTTCACCACCCGAATTGTATTATTCTGAGGCTCATGAAGGGGCATGAACCCTGCCTGATCCTATGAATGACACTTGGGATATGAGGGAGCAGCCTATTAGCCAAGATTTTGGCAAATAATTTCAAATCCGTGTTCAGAAGCACAATCGGGTGGTAGTTCTTGTATCGTAAAGAATCCTTCCCCTCCTTTGGAATAAGGGAAATATATGCTCTTAAGCTATCCAGTGGAAAGGGCTTCCCTTTCATGATGGAGTTCAGGGCAGCAACATATGGGGCAGGCAACGTCTCGAAAAAGGCTTTGTAGTAAGTTGATGAGAAGCCATCTGGGCTGGGGGCCTTATTTGGCTTAGAGTGGCCCAATGGCCACTAGCTCCTCAACTGTATTGGGTCCCTCCAGCTCCTCTTGGATTGCACTGGGAAGTGAAGGCATACCAGAGGAAGCGAGATATGATTGTATGGTTGATCTCATATCTGTAGAGGAATCCAAAGGAGAGGGAGGGCCTAAATTGTAAAGATCATAGAAAGATTTGAACTCTGCTGACATTGCAGTAGAGGTAGTGAGCTTCTGTCCGATGGAGCCTATGGTATGTGAGATGTAGGTTTTAGTACGCGGACCACAAAGGGCCTGTGCGTTTGTTTGAAAATTCGTACATTGTACGATGGGCCCATGCCAGCTTTTGCTTCATTTTGTGATAAAGGAGTTCTTGATATGTGGATCGTGCAAGACTAGCCTTAATGAGAGCATTCTAAGTCTCACAATTTGGTTGAGGCCTGGTTCACACTGGGGCGACAAACAATCTGGCCTTAGGAGCTCATGTTGCATGACGTGTGAAAATCAATGTTTCCCTATGGGAGCCGTCTTAACTGGTCCGACACATGTCGGTCCGACTTTGAAAATGCTCCCTGTACTACTTTGGTCCGACTTTGATCCGACTTCAGCCCATTGACTATCATTGAAGTCGGATCAAAGTCGGACCGCAGTCTTGCATGATCCGACTTTGGCATGCGACTTGTGCTGTACTGCTCTTGAGGGGGAACTCCAGGCCAAATTTTAAATAAAAAAACGGCATGGGTTCCCCCTCCAGAGACATACCAGGCCCTTGGGTCTGGTCTGGATTTGAAGGGCGCCCCTACGCCGAAAAAACGGCGTGGGGGTCCCCCCCAAAATCCAAACCAGACCCTTATCCGAGCACACAACCTGGCCGGCCGCAGGGGAAGAGGGGGGGACGAGAGAGCGCCCCCCCTCCCTCCTGAACCGTACCAGGCCGCATGCCCTCAACATGGGGGGTTTGGTGCTCTGGGGCAGGGGGGTGACCTGCGGCCCCCCACCCCAGAGCACCCTGCCCCCATGTTGATGAGGACAGGGCCTCTTCCCGACAACCCTGGCCGTTGGTTGTCGGGGTCTGTGGGTGGGGGGCTTATCGGAATCCGGGAGCCCCCTTTAATAAGGGGGCCCTGGATCCCGGCCCCCCCACCCTATGTGAATGAGTATGGGGTACATCGTACCCCTACCCATTCACCTGGTGGAAAAAAAATTGCAATAAAAAAACCACACAGCTTTTTAAAGTATTTTATTGCACAGCTCCGGGGGTCTTCTTCCGACTTCGGGGGTCTCCGGTGTCGTCGCCGCGCTCTCCGGTTCTTTCTTCTGCCGGTCCTCCGCTAACTTATTTTTAGCTCTTTTGCTAGCGGAGGCCCGGTCTTCTCCGTCGCCTTCTTCTTCTCCCGCTCTCCGGTTCTTCTCCTGCTCTCCGGTTCTTTCTTCCGCCGGGCCTCGGCTAACTTCTTTTTAGCTCTTTTGCTAACGGAGGCCCGGTCTTCTCCATCGCCTTCTTCTTCTCCCACTCTCCGGTTCTTCTCCCGCTCTCCGGTTCTTTCTTCCGCCGGGCCTCCGCTAACTTCTTTTTAGCTCTTTTGCTAACGGAGGCCCGGTCTTCTCCGTCGTCTCGTCCGGCTCTCCGTTGTCCTTCTGTCGGCGCCTCCACTAACTTCTTTAGCTCTTTTGCTAGTGGAGGGGCCGGTCTTCCCGTCGTCGCCGTCGGCGTCTTCTTCCCTCTTCTCCTTCTCGATGTTGACGCGTCGCTTCCTCCCGCTGTAATACTGGCTCTCCGCTCCGCTCCACATTAATATAGGCTTCCCGTGACGTCAGTCACATGTTCCCATGACGTCACAGTCACATGCTCCGGGGCCATGTGCCCCGGAACATGTGACTGTGACGTCATGAGAAGCCTATATTAATGCGGAGCGGAGCGGAGAGCCAGTATTACAGCGGGAGGAAGCGACGCGTCAACATCGAGAAGGAGAAGAGGGAAGAAGACGCCGAGGCCAAGCGGAAGAAAGAACCGGAGAGCGGGAGAAGAACCGGAGAGCGGGAGAAGAAGAAGGCGACGGAGAAGACCGGGCCTCCGCTAGCAAAAGAGCTAAAAAGAAGTTAGCGGAGGCCCGGCAGAAGAAAGAACCGGAGAGCGCGGCGACGACACCGGAGACCCCCGAAGTCGGAAGAAGACCCCCGGAGCTGTGCAATAAAATACTTTAAAAAGCTGTGTGGTTTTTTTATTGCAATTTTTTTCCACCAGGTGAATGGGTAGGGGTACTATGTACCCCATACTCATTCACATAGGGTGGGGGGGCCGGGATCTGGGGGCCCCCTTATTAAAGCGGGCTCCCGGATTCCGATAAGCCCCCCACCCGCAGACCCCGACAACCAACGGCCAGGGTTGTCGGGAAGAGGCCCTGTCCTCATCAACATGGGGGCAGGGTGCTCTGGGGTGGGGGGCCACAGGTCGCCCCCCTGCCCCAGAGCACCAAACCTCCATGTTGAGGGCATGCGGCCTGGTACGGTTCAGGAGGGAGGGGGGGCCGCTCTCTCTTCCCCCTGCGGCCGGCCAGGTTGTGTGCTCGGATAAGGGTCTGGTTTGGATTTTGGGGGGGACCCCCACGCCGTTTTTTCGGCGTAGGGGCGCCCCTTCAAATCCAGACCAGACCCAAGGGCCTGGTATGCCTCTGGAGGGGGAACCCATGCCGGTTTTTTATTTAAAATTTGGCCTGGAGTTCCCCCTCAAGATTCATACCAAACACAGTGCCTGATATTGGCGGGGATCCAAGTCGGATCCCTGTTCATTGAAAGTCGGACATATGTCGGCTTCATGTCGCAGGGCAAAGTCGGATCCAAAGTAGGACAGATGTCGTGTCGCACTAGTGTGAACCCAGCCTGAGAGTTCTTCTGTGCAGCTGGTCCTTTCCTTTTTAAGGCGAGCTCCAATTTCGATCAATGTACCCCGTATAACCGGCTTATGTGCCTCCCAGACAACCAACGGGTTGTCAACCGTGGTTCCATTCAGGCAGAAGTATTCCCGCCAGGCAGGTCAGAGCGAATCTCTTCCGACTGAAGTAGGACCTTTTTTTTTTGTTTGTTTAGAAATCTTAATTGTTAGTTTTGTTGATTAAAAAAAAAAAAAAAAACACATACAAAATAGAAAAATAGAAAACACTGTACATGTTGATCAAAAAAAATAAAAAATATATATATATATATATATATGTATCACTGAAATCCTCACCGAATTACATTACCAATTTTCAATCTAGTATATAAATCGGCGGTCAAAATGAAAGAATAGCAAAATGTAAATTTTATCGTATTTGCGTGGAAAACCTCTATTCACGTAAGTATCTCTATGTAATGGTAAACTGTTAATGACCAATTGTTTCCAGTATACAAGTGTAGCCGGGGAAGGTTTTTTCCAATACAGGGCAATAGCTTTTCTAGCATAAAACAAAGTAATATTAGCAAATGTCTGCTCTGCCTCTGTAGGAAGAATATCCTCCACCAAACCCAACAAACATACTGACATAGAAATCGGCAAAGGAGCGGATAAAATGCAGTTAAACAAAGCCACCACCTCCGCCCAAAAGCCTACACTATATGAACAGGTTCAGAAGATGTGTGAGAAGTCTCCCTGAGCCTTAACACACCGCCAACAGTCAGAAGAACACATCTTGTGAAGTCGGGATGGCGTAAAATAGGCTCTATGCACCAATTTGAATTGAATCAAACGGTCTCTCAATGAGACCAAAGATCGAAAGGGAAAGTCCCACACATCCTCCAAATCATTTTTTAAATCAGGAATATCCTGCAACCATTTAGCTCTAAGATCCTCTAACACTGGGAGAGAACCTGTAATAAAATGAGAATACAATCTGGAGGTCGGTTTCTCCCAACAATCAGTCCGAAGTACCTTTTCCCAGATAAATTGTTCAAACATTGGATTAGCTTGTGAGAACTGGGCATGGAAGGGATGGGGAAGCTGATAATATCTAACTAAATGGGAGCTGGGTAAATTAAAGGTTGAGATAAGTATAGAAAAAGAGGATAACTTCCAATTAGTAACAACCTGAGAAACCAACTTAAAGTGGATGTAAACCAGATTCATGAAATTTGAGCTGGGCACATATATATGCAGTATTTTGTTATCTCTCTTCAATGAGCTAAGTCCCATAGCTCTCTCCTGAAATATTTCTCTGTTATCAGCCTGATAACTCCTGACAAATTCACAAATTTTTTAGACACAAGCAGCCTGAATCTTCTGTCTGAGGAGGTTGCTAAAATAGATAAGCAGAGAGCAGGTCCTATTACAAAACACCTCTGAGAGTCTCTGCCTATGATGAGAGGGGGTGTGTGCCTTTCCTCCAATCAGCAATGTTAGCTATCTTGGCAGTATGCTCAGACATCACACTCTGTGTTAACCAGGAAGAGAAAATCTAACACGATCTCAACTTTCTAATTGTATATAAATGTGAAGACAGCAGACATAAATGTAAAACCTATGTAGGGAGATTGGTTTCATCCCTGTGTATCATCTGAGGCTGTTCACTTCACTGGGTGTATGAAGGGTTTACATCCACTTTAACATTATATTTAGTCCATACAATAGGTTCTGATTGTTTATAAAACTGGGATAAAGTCGGATTTAACCAAAGCGGGGCATTTGGAGAAATTGCTACTCTAGGGTAGTGCCAGCCCCCTAAGCTTGAATAGTAGTAAGCATTGAGGGGGTCAAATGATAGGGGGACTGAAGGCCTCTAAATAAAAGAAACTTAAGGGCTTCTATAGATTCTACCACTGCAGAGCTTCCAACCAAGTAGAAGGGTTGGATAAGTCTGGAAAAAGACACCATGCGGCCGTCACCAGCTGAGTAGCTAAAAAATACTTATAGAGATCTGGAAACGCCATACCTCCCTGATTACATGGGCGCATCTTGGTGACCAACTTACAATTGTCTGAAAAAGTATGTGCCCCTTCCTGATTTTTTTTAATTTTTTTTTTGCATATTTCTCAAACTTAAATGATTCAGATCATCAAACAAATTGTAATTGTAAGATTACACAAAGATAACCCGAGTAAACCCAAGATGTACCGGTACTTTTTAAATAATTTAATTTATTAAGGGAAAAAAGCTGTTTAAACCTACCTGACCATATGTGAAAAAGTAAGTGCCCCCTCCCATGCTTAATCATGAATGAACTGTGATTAACCAAATATTTTTGGAAAGCGGAGTCAAATTTTGCTTGCCACGCCCAGGCCTAATTACTGCCAGATCTGTTGCATCAAGAAATCACATACATAGAAGCTATCTGACAAAGTGAAGCACGCTAACAGATCACAAAAAGCCGCACATCATGCCACAATCTAAAAAAAAATCAAGAACAGATTAGAAACAAAGTAATGTACATGTATCTGTCTACGAAGGGTTTCAACGCCATTTCTAAGGCTTTGGAACTCCAGTGAACCAAGAGGAGAGCCATTATCCACAAATGGAGATAGCTTGAAACAATGGTGAACCTTCCCAGCAGTGGCCGGCCTAAAAAAATTACTCCAAGAGCATGACAACGTCTCATCCAGGAGGTCATAAAAGAACCCAGAACAACATCTAAAGAACTGCAGGCCTCACTTGCCTCAGGTAAGATCAGTGATTCAACAATAAAAAAAGAGACTGGGAAAAAATGGCATCCATGGGAGAGTTCCAAGGCCAAAGCCACTGCTGACCAAAAAACACAAAGGCTCATCTGACATTTACCAAAAAACATTTTGATTATCCCCAAAACTTGTAGGCAATATTCTGTGGACTGATGAGACAACAATTTTACTTTTTGGAAGGTGTGCGTCCCATTACATCTGGCATAAAATTAATACAGCATTTCATAACAAGAACATCATACTAACAGTCAGACATGGTGGTGGTAGTGTGATGGTCGGGGGCTGCTTTGCAGCTTCAGGACCTGGATGACTTGCCATAATTGATGGAACCATGAATTCTGGGCTTTACCAGAAAATCCTAAAGGAGAATATCCGGCCATCAGCTTGTGACCTCAAGCTCAAGTGCACTTGGGTAATGCAGCAGGACAATGATCCGCAACACAACAGCAAGTCTACCTCCAAATGGTTCAAACAAAGCTAAATTTAGATTTTGGAGTGGCCTAGTCAAAGCCCAGACCTAAATCCAATTGAGATGCTGAATCATCACCTTAAACAGGCCATTCATGCTCTAAAACCCTCCAATGTAGCTGAATTAAAACAATTCTGCAAAGATGAGTGGGCCAAAATTTCTCTACAGCAATATGAAAGACTCATTGCCAGTTATCGCAAACGCTTGATTGCAGTTGTTGCCACCAAGGGTGGCACAAGCAGTTATTAGGTTTAGGGGGAATTTACTTTTTCACATAAAGCCAGGCAGGTTTGGACATCTTTTTTTCCTTAACTGCTTGCCGACCAGCGCACAACAATATACGTTGACATCATGGCACGGACAGGCAGAAGGACGTATATATACGTCCCCTTTAAGATCGTGGCATTGTGGACGCGCGCGCGCCGCCCGCCACAAGCTCCGTGACTCTGACCGCGGGTCCCGCGGACTCGATGTCCGCGGGCATACCCGCTATCTAGTGACAGGACAGTGTACACAGCTTCCTGTAATCGGAAGCTGTGATCGCTGTCACGTCACACACAGGCTATCCCCCCTACAGTAAGAATCACTCCCTAGGGCACACTTAACCCCTACAGCGCCACCTTGTGGTTAACCCCTTGACTGCCAGTGTAATTTTCACAGTAATCAGTGCATTTTTATAGCACCGATCGCTGTAAAAATGACAGTGGTCCCAAAATAGTGTCAAAAGTGTCCGATGTGTCCGCCATAATGTCACAGTCACAATAAAAATCACTGCCATTACTAGTAAAAAAAAAAAAATAATAATAAAAAATGGCATAAAACTATCCCCTATTTTGTAGATGCTATAACTTTTGCGCAAACCTATCAATAAACGGTTATTGCGATTTTTTTTTTTTTTTTTTTAACAAAAATATTTAGAAAAATACTTATCGGCCTAAACTGAGGAAAAAAATGTTTTTTTTATATATTTTTTGGGGATATTTATTATAGCAAAAAATATTGATTTTTTTTTTTCAAAATTGTCGCTCTGTTTTTGTTTATAGTGCAAAAAAATGTAAACCGCAGAGGTGATCAAATACCACCAAAAGAAAGCTCTATTTGTGGGAAAAAAAGGACGCCAATTTTGTTTGGGTTCCACGTCGCATGACCGCGCAATTGTCAGTTAAAGCGACACAGTGCCGAATCGCAAAAAGGGGCATGGTCCGGGGCTTAAGTGGTTAATAAATGAAACCATCATTTAAAAATTTTAAAAACACATTTTGTATTTACTCGGGTTATCTTTGTGTAATAATAAAATTAGTTTGATGATCTGAGTTATTTAAGTGTGACAAATATGCAAAAATAAAAAAATCAGAAAGGGGGCTAATAGTTTTTCACACAACTGTATATCTAGGATTTTTTGGGACCCATGAAAAAAGGAAAATAGTTGATTGAGTCTTGCAAAAAATGATCTTGGAATTCACTAGGGAGGATGTCTAAAGAAAATACTGTATTTATTGGCGTATAACACTCACTTTTTTATTCTGAAAATAGAGGGTAAACTGTTGCCTGCGTGTTATACGCAGGGGGCTATGGGAAGTTTTTTTCCTGAAACTTCCCTCTTAAAGTTAGGTGCGTGTTATACGCCGATAAATACGATATGTACATTTTTTAATAATTTTCATTTTTAAATAGATTAATGCTTCCCAATAAGGATGATGGTAAAGATTCCTATGCCTTCAACTTCGGCCGTATGTCCCTCAGGACCAGGGTCAAATTCAAATAAATAAATTCTGAGGCCTGACAAGATATCACTGCTCCTAGGTACTTAAATTTCTCTACCTACTGTAATGAGATGTCAGGGGGGGGGCTGTATTTTGAGCTTCAATTGGAGTATTGGAAACAACAATGATTTAGTCCAATTAACCTTTAACCCCTGTAATGGACGAAAAGGAATTTAACATCTGTAGAACACCCTGCAAGGAGGTTCCAGCGTAATTTAGGAAAAGTAGGAGGTCATATAGGGCTACCCTCTCCTCCAGCCAGCCAACGCACAGCTCTTTAATATTCAGATAGATGCAGAGAGCCTCCGCATAGCAATGGCAAAAAGGGCTGCGTATAGCGGGCAGCCCTGCCGAGTACCCCTATATAGGGTAAAAGGGGATGACAAGCCTCCCCCTAGTCTCACTGCAGCTGTAGGATATCTATACAAGACCAGTATCCACTTAATGAATACCAATGAGAATCCCATCCTACGTGGGTACATTCCACAGAAAAGGCCACTCGGCAGTGTCAAAGGGCTTCTCTATATCCAAGGAGGCCAAAACCCTGGTACCCATATTAAGATGTGAGGCATGGATATTAGTCTATAATCTACACAAATTCACATCTGTGGCCCTCCCAGACACAAACTTGGTCCGAGTGAATAATTGTAGGCAATATGGTCTGTAATCGTCTGGCAATGAGTTTTGTCAAAATCTTGAAACCTGTATTCAGAAGAATCTTTTGTTATATACAAAAAATGCAGCGCTATGTGTATGACAATGTGAAAAACCAAGTGCTCCAAAATTAACTGAATCACAGAAAAAATAATAAATAAAAATCCAAATATATTAATGAATAAAAAGTCCAATTGTATATAGAACTCCAAATAGATGTGATGAAACATATATTCAAATCAATACCAAAAGGTGCAAGTGAATCTTCCAAAGTAAATATGTGACTTGTAACATAACCACCACCACGTGAAGGGGAGGCTTACCGGATGTAGTGGACCCAATACACATACGTGTATGGGGTCAAACAGGCTGAATATGTATACGTCCGTGCATATGGAACCAGATAAACACTGCACACCCTTATATCCAAGGTCCAAGCTCAGGAGGGGATACCAGAAATTCAAGCCAATAGGAAATTTGACTCACATAAAGTTCATGTGGAAAAAGAAGGGAGATGGCACATAGCGTAATAACGCAAAGGATTTTAATGAATATAGGCAAGTACACTTACATTCAATCCATAGATTTGATGCTTTGCAAAGACACTCAGTAGCAGCAGTAGAGTCTCCCCGAAGAAGAATCTTTTGTTGACTTGGGGATCAGGAATATATAAGCGTGACTCATTGAGTCTGGCAGAGCCCCCTCCTTCAGACAATGGCAGTAGAGAGTAGCAAGAAAAGGAGCAAGAAGGTCTCCATGGGCATTATAAAATTCTATAGGTAGACCATCTGGTCCCGGTGACTGACCTATTGAAAAGAATCAATAATTAGAAAAACCTCCTCCGATGTTATAGGACATAGTACCAGGCAAGCGCTACCGGATCCAACCAAGCCACCAGATCAGGCAGAAAGTCTGGAGTCAACTGAGATGTAAATAATGTCGGGTAAAACTGTCGAAAGGCCTCTAAAATATTAGACTGTGAGGAAACCGTATCCCAGAAGGGGTACGTATTTCAGAGATGGAAGTGGTAGAATGCTCATGTTGAGCCATCATGGCCAGAAAACGACCATTCTTGTCCCCCTGCTCAAAAGACCTCTGTTTATTTTTATAAAGATCCATCCTCGTGGCCTCTGTCATATGATGATGAAAAGCTTGCTATGCATGTAGTAAATGATTCAAATTAATCTGATGGGTCAATTGCATATTGAACTGTTTGCTTTTCCACTGAGGCCTGAATGGCTTCGGTCTTCGCCTGCTGGGCCCTATGGACAGCCTTTATAGCAGATATATATTGTCCTCCAGTGAAAGCCTTAAAGGCGTCCCATATGTTTGCAGGGGTGGAAGAACCCTCATTAAACTCCCAGTATTCTGTAAGAAGAGGCTGGATTTTTATCTATCACATCAGGATGTGACACCCGATGGGTTCCCAATCTCCATTGGGCTGCATCCTGAAAATGAGGGAGACAAAATCTAAGTAACAATGGGGAATGATCAGATAACCCACTTTGCAAATTTATATTGGCTAAAATTGCAGGATTAGCGAAAGCCAAATCTATACGAGAGGCAGTCTTGTACGAGGTTGAAAAACAGGAATAAGATCTAATTATAGGATTCTTCCACCGCCAAACCTCTAGCAAACCTGCCACCTGAGCCCAAGCAGAAAGGTCCACAGATTTTTTTTTAGAGGGAGTTGGCCTAAGTTTAAGGTCAAGTATGGTATTGAAATCTCCCATAAGTAATAATTTAGCTGGGCGGTAGGGGGTGATCCTCTACAGCAAACTATATAGTAGGGCTCCTGAAAAAGGAGGAGGCATATACAAATAACAACAATATATCTCTGGCCCCACATCAAAAATAAGTAAACATATTCCATTACACAAGGCAATGATTTGCGAATTAAAATTGAAACCCCTCTAGAGAACAAAGGATAGAAAGCATGAAAGGTTTTCTGAGCCCAAGGCTTCTTAAGCGTTAACAGCTTACTGCTCGTAAGATGTGTCTCTTGCAGTAACACCATATGTGGAGAGTGAGTTTTCAAATAGCAAAAGAGCAGCGCTCTCTTAAATTTAGAATTAAGGTCGCGGATGTACCATGACAAGATGGAAAAATTAGTTTGATCACGTGACACCATTGAGACAATGAAAAATATGATACTGAGACACAGAGTTGCAATTCGATATAATGTATTTTCAAGAAAACAAGCATCTATGGAAACATACCCAAAAAATACAAAATAAGCTCAACGTGCATAAACATATAACAAATAACACAAATAAAACAAACCCAATGGGCGTTGAGGACGCCCACCCTGCCATTGATAACGCCATCCCAAAAAAGGAGGAAAGCGTAGAGAAGACCTAATCGCAGGTCACACACACAAAAAAAGAAAAATTTAGGCACTTTTATATAGTACTTATGCTATATATATAAACTAAATAAAAATAAATATATTAACTAAGGGTTAAGCAGCAACAGGACGTCTTCCCAACACACCCAAAACAATGTTCCAAGGTAAGTGGGGCAATAAGTGGTGATAACAAAGGGGCCACCTCCAAAAAGTAAGGGTAAAGTCATTCCCTAAAATATAAATAAGGATAGAAATGATATAAACAGACATCGTATGACATGAGCTAAGAAAAAAAAAAGTAGGGCCACTTTTAGTCTCCAAGATGGAGGGTTCTGAGTCACCGGACCCAGCTGAAGAGTCAAATGAACCGGCGCATGGTCCGAGAGGGAGATAACATCAATACTAGAAGACACTTTTCTAGGCAGATCTTAATGCGTGATCAGGAGAGGCTAGACGTGAGTAAGTGTAAAGAACATGTGAAAAAAGGAGTAGTCATGTTCTTGAGGATGTAACAGTCAACAGGGATCGAGCAAATGAAGTAGGTGTAGGTCCGCCTTCAAGCACTTGTGGCGAGAATAGGGGAGATGAGACTAGCCAAGTGATACATCCAGTAAGGGATCCATAGCGAAGTTGAGGTCACCCCCAAAAACAAGGAGTCCCTCCAAAAACTCCATGAGCACCATGGGCACACATGCCATGGGCGCAATGATTCATGCTTGCAGAAAAGTGTACCCGACATGTAAATGGGGAAGCAATGCAAACACCCGGCAATTGTATGCCATTGCACGCAGTTGCAGCTTGTTTTTTGGGGTTAAAACAGGTGTCAAGAAGATGTTGCATCTCTTCCTCATTGTCAGTAGCCCCTGGAGAGAGCCGTATGTAAATCGGGCTTCAGAGGAAAGGGAGATTTAGATGCATGGCTAAATCTACCCCTAGAGCTGTGAAAAGTTTTAGCCATAGGCATTGGTTAGGAGCACCATGGATTCTAAACAGGAAAATTTAGGTTTGTTCTGTGCTAAAGATCCTTTGTTTAACGTTGACGGCTGTATTTCATGAATTTAAAAATAACATACAAAAAAATATATAATGTCCAATTGTTGGTCAGCAAGTCACATGCACCTAAATTTGATATCCCACTGCACTCATGTAATAGATCTCCCTAGAGCTGCCACTTAAACTGAAGATAAAGTGTAAACATATTTTAAATGAAAAAATAGTGGTGCTATAATCAATAATAATAATGTGAAACACATCTAAATTAATTCAAATAACACCAGGTGATGGTGAAACTGAAAACAATGTAAACAAATATGTATATATATATCAAAAAAATTAGAAAAGTGAATCAAAGAGTCCAATTAAAGTCCAAAAAACGTGATAAGCTTCAAGTGATTTAACTTGGTGGCAAATCTTCTTATGAAAAAACTGTGAACCTCCTTCCACCTCACCGCTTGTGACTGTGATTCCACTCCCTTTAAGAAACACAATCACTGAATATAAATGCCTTGCACTCTCATGCTCGGCAAAGATGCATTTAAACTCACCAGGGTTAATCAAACTCCCGATATCTGACCGTGCTCATAGAAGGGGATTGCTCCACATGTAAATGAAAAGTGCCTCCAATAGTGTAATAACGTAAAACCATTTATTGCAAAACAGACAAACAAAATCTTCAACCATTAAACTCACATCACTTCAATCGGATAAAAGCATAAAAGGCACACTCCTGTTAATGAGCTGTAGTGGTGTACTGTGGTCACGGCGGACCTACGATGCAGCCTCTATATCTCACCCTTCACCCTCCACTTGCTTCACTCGTCAGTATCGAAAAAACTTCACAACCGGAAACAAAGAACGTCATGTGTCACAGATGGTTGCCATACAGCCACGCCCCGACATGTTTTGTCATTCTGACTTATTCATGGGATTGGCTGTATGGCATGGCAACCCCCTCTTTATACCTCTCTCACCAACTACTGGCGGAAGTGATTTTAATGCGCATGCACACAACCCGTGTCCCCATGACCACAATAGACCAGCTACTACGCCGCCTACCATGAACAGGGAGACATATATTTTTCACAACATTATTACTGCATATGTACAATATAATCAAGTCTAATTTATATATAACCTAGCCCTTATACCTCGTCGAGCAGGAAAGAATTGACGTGGACATATAACCTAAAATTGACATTGCTTATACAACCTAATGATGAATGATGAAAGTCTATCATAAACTTGATAGGAGGCACTTTTCATTTACATGTGGAGCAATCCCCTTCTATGAGCACGGTCAGATATTGGGAGTTTGATTAACTCTGGTGGGTTTAAAAGCATCTTTGCCGAGCGTGAGAGTGCAAGGCATGTATATTCGGTGAGTGCGTTTCTTAACCACCTCCCTACCCAGCCATAGTCATATGACGTTCACAGATGGGATCTCCCATCCCGGGTGTGCGTCATATGACGTCCTCGGCTTTGTGGGGGGATATCTGAATGATGCCTGCAGCTAGAGGCATCATTCAGATATCCTTTTGTTGTGCGGGCGATTCTGTGCACCATAAGAATGATCATAGTGGCGGTTCGTTCTTATAGGCGGCGGAAGGGGACATCCCCCCCCCTCCCGCCGCCATCCGATGCTTCTCCGGGCTCTCCCGTGCCATCGGGGACCCGAAGAGAATTGTCCGGCGCCGGTGGTGGGTCACGTGACGAGCATAAAGGTTACTGGTAACCAGATGGTCATCTCTATGATCGTCGGAGGCCTAGGCGCGATGTGATGACGTCACGCCCGGGTCCTCAGATGTAAACAAAGCCGCCATTGCGGCTAGTAAGTATGAGATCAGTGAAAAAAAATTCACTATCTCATGCTTTCCAGCCTGGAGGAGAGATGTGGGGCCTTATTGACCCCGCATCTCTCAATAAAGAGGACCTGTCACACACATTCCTATTACAAGGGATGTTTACATTCCTTGTAATAGGAATAAAAGTGATAAAAAAAAAAGTAAAATAAGTGTAAAAAAAATAAAATAAGTAAAAAAAATAATAATATTAAAAAAATATTAAAACGCCCCTGTCCCCGGTAGCTCGCGATCAGAAGCGAACGCACACGTAAGTCCCGCCCACATATGTAAACGCCGTTCAAACCACATATGTGAGGTATCGCCGTGCGCGTTAGAGCACGTGCAACAATTCTAGCACTAGACCTCCTGTGTAACTCTAACCTGGTAACCTGTAAAAAAAATTAAAGCGTCGCCTATGGAGATTTTTAAGTACCAAAGTTTGGCGCCATTCCATGAGTGTGCGCAATTTTAAAGCGTGACATGTTAGGTATCTATTTATGCGGCGTAACATCATATTTCATATTTTCCCCAAAAATTGGGCTAACTTTACTGTTTTGTTATTTTTTAATTCATGAAACTATTTTTTTCCCCAAAAAAAGGCGTTCAAAAATTATTGCGGTAAATACCGTGCAAGAAAAAAAGTTGCAACGACCGTCATTTTTCTCCCTAGGGTGTCTGCTAAAAAAAAACCATATATAATGTTTGGGGGTTATGAGTAATTTTCTAGCAAAAGAATGATGATTTGTACATGTAGGAGAGAACTGCCAGAATAGGCCCAGTATTGAGGTGGTAAAAAAAGCCCGGGTTGAAGTGGTTAAAGGGAGACTCACAGTCACAAGCGGCTAGGTGGAAAGAGGTTCACATTTTTTTCATAAGATTTTCCACCAAGTTAAATCACTTGAAGCTCATCACGTTTTATGGACTTTATGTGGACTCTGTTTCACGTTTCTCATTTTTTTTATATATATACATATTTGTTTACATTGTTTTCAGTTTCACTATCACCTGTTGTTATTTGAATTAATTTAGATGAGTTTCACATTATTATTGTGATTATAGCGCCACTATTTTTTCATTTAAAATACGTTTACAAAAATATATATCACTGTGTATTCTGTGTCCCTACATAATTACATTCCCATACTTCTGTTTTCTACTCCATTGCCTAAAAATGTACATGCCCATATATTTGTACTTCCTCACACATAAGAAAGACTATAAATTCAACCAAATAAAAAGCACTCTTTATTGTTAATGCAAATGATGCATTAAGCAAGACCCTTTTCCCAGAGTACATTTTAAAGGTACTCAGAAGTCCAATTATCTTTGATTTAGCTGTAAAAAATTCAGACTAACAGCTGTGCCTGCTGAGTATTCTTCTGTAGAATGATGGTTCATTAGAACAAAGTATGAAAAAAAGGACATGTTCTTGTAATGTTTATCTCTGGCTCCATACCAGACTTGTTGCAGATATTTTCTGGTCTGCTGCATATTTTGTATTTTAAATACAATCTGAGACAATCTGTCAAACAGCGAGACGTATAGTACATTACTCTACCACCAAATATATGGAGCTATTTTTCTTTCTCGTACATCACGGGACACAGAGCGGCATAGTCATTACTATGTGGGTTATATAGTTTACCTTCAGGTGCTAGCACTGGCAACTTCCAAACCGGAAGTACCCTCCCCTATATAAGCCCCTCCCATCCGGGAGCACCTCAGTTTTTTGCCAGTGTCTAAGGTGTTGGCCAAGAAGTAACATGTGTTTTTCACTGAGCTTGCGTACAGGTTCTTTTGGGCCTCAGTAAGCTATTCCGGATCCGACCAAAAAAGCTTCATAGCTAAACGGTCGGTACCCGGGCCTTGCAGAGAAGAGCAAGGTTTTGCCTGTAATGCTTCTCTTAGGAGGGCTGGACCCTGGGATCCAGAGCTCTGGTCATACCCACGACCAAGATGTTTTCTGTGCAGGGTGCTATACAGGTCCAGGGGAGTGGAATCCTTGGGAACCCGGTCCCTGAAGGTTTAATTACAATGCCTGCCGTGAGAGGTGAAGTTTGGGCTTCTGTGGACCAAACAGAGTCCTGCGGCGGGGAAAAGGTAAGTGGGGGCCCCTCAGGAACTTGGTTATATTGGGGGACCCCCAAGCATAATATGTCTTTCTGCCTGTTACCTAACGGTATTCCCGCTAAATATCTGTGCATGCCTGTAACTACTAAAAAATTTAATAATTTTAAGAGTGGTCAAGAAAAAAAAAAAAAATGGTTAAACCGCGGTACCTGTGTTAAACCACTAGAGGCCGCTGTGGAACGTTGTTTTCTTGTCATGTGGATTTTTTTCTTTCCAAGTCAAAATCCAGGCAGATGGTGAGTTCTCTGGATGGGAAACTGTTTCCTCTGCCATGTTGCAATGCTCGTCCATCCCCCGGCCCTGTGGCAAACAGGGCCCTGGCTTCTGTCCCTAGTTCCTTTTCAAAAAGAGCGCCGAAGGCGCACGTGCCTCTATTTATAGAGGTGAGCTGGGAAAAGGGGCAGAGCTTGGTGGATGACGCTCTGTGCGCGCCGCAGCGCTTCTGCGCATGTGCGGGCATCCCAGCATGATAAAAAGCACAATTAGGTGTTGTCAGCTGGTTATGGAAGGCAGGAACAGAGCTGGCAACATTTAGAAAGGCATACAGCAGGCGGTTGATGCAGGCATCCCCATAGAAAGGCACATTAGTAGACACCAACTGTTTATATAGCAGCAATTGTGCTAGACTATTGTCAGTAAGTGGTGTATTTCGGCTGGAATACCTCAGCTTTGGGCTTAGAAATATGCAGACTAAAGTTTCCGGGACTAAGAATCCCAGGAAGCATAGGGGGTCTCCATCGGGCTCTGAGGATCTTGGGCTTGCTTTGGCTGCACCAATCTCCCCTGAAAAATCAGAGGTTAGTGACCGTAGAGCACCCTCAGGAGTACCTGGTACTGTGGCTGTCCTCAGTTCACCTGCTCCTGTGTATATAACAGAGGAGGTTTTTTCCTCAGCTCTGGGAGGACTGGAAGAGAGATTGACAACATTGATCGCTGCTTCCCTGTCAGAGGGAAAGCGCGCCCGATCTCCGTCTCCTCCCTCAGAGTACCTGTTAGCAGAGCAACAGTCCCATACAGGGATCGACCTACCTGAAGGGGATCAGGATGAGGTTGATTCTGTTGTAGAGGAATCAACAGTGAAAGAGCCATTCTCAGCATCACATGCTGAAAGATTATGGGTTCAGTCCCTGACTAACGTGGTCCGATCAGCATTTAAAATGCCCCTTGCGGAGCCATCATCCACTTCTGTCTCCTCGTTGGGGTCGCTAAAAGCTCCCCAGACTGTCTGTTCCTTTCCAATCCATCCTTTACTGGAAGGGCTCATTTACCAGGATTGGGAACATCCTGATAAAATATTTACTCCCCCCAAGAGATTTCCGGTGGTCTATCCCATGGAGGATAAGTTCATCAAAAAATGGAGGGTCCCTACAGTGGACGCAGCCATCTCTTGTGTGAATAAATCACTGACATGTCCAGTAGATAATGTCCAAATGTTCAAGGACCCAATAGATAAAAAATTGGAGTCCTTATTAAAATCTGCTTTCTCTACAGCAGGCTTGGTGACACAACCAGCAGTGGCAGCTATTGGGGTCTGCCAAGCAGTGAAGGATCAGTTGAAACAGGTCTTAAGGGACTTGCCAGATCAGCAGGCCCTTGCCCTAGCTGATCTACCTAGAGCCTTATGCTTTGCGGTTGACGCCATAAAGGATTCAATCCATCAGGCCTCCCGCCTTACGCTGTCTGTAGTACATATGCACAGGCTTCTATGGCTAAAAAACTGGTCTGCTGAAGCTCCCTGTAAAAAAATTGCTGGTTAGCTTCCCATTTCATGGTGAACGCTTATTCGGGGAAGACCTGGACAAATATATCCAGAAAATTTCCAGCGGTAAAAGTACACTCTTGCCGGTTAAAAAGAGATTTAGAGGTCCCTCTTTTAAGAGACCTGCTTCTCCAGTCCCTGGGACATCGGCTGTGAAACAGTTCCGACGGCCTCCTCGGTCAAATCCCGGGGGGTAAAAATCAGGGACAATCGCAGGGTAACAAGAAACCCTGGGTCAGGAGAGGTACAAAACCTCCCCCAAAGTCAAATGCATGAAGGGTTGCCCCCACTCAATCGGGTGGGGGGAAGACTTCAGTTGTTCGCAGAGACCTGGCGGGACATGATCAGAGACAGATGGGTGCTCTCCGCAGTAAGTCTGGGATACAAATTGGAGTTAAAAGACTCCCCTCCTTCCCATTTTATAAGGTCGAACGTGCCAAGGGATCCCCGGAAGAGAGGATCCCTCCTGTTGGCACTAGAACAACTATTGCTCCAAGGAGTAATTATGGAGGTTCCCCTGGAAGAATGCGGGTTCGGGTTTTACTCAAACCTCTTTACAGTCCCGAAACCAAACGGGGACGTGAGGCCCATATTAAATCTAAAAGGGCTAAACAAATTCCTACATATCAGAACTTTCAGGATGGAGTCGATCCGATCGGTGACCACTGCCCTACAAGGGGAGGAATGGCTAGCCTCGATCGACATCAAAGATGCTTATTTGCACATTCCCATCTTTCCAGTTCACCAAAAATTTCTACGCTTTGCAGTAGAAGGGCGCCATTTTCAGTTCAGAGCCTTACCCTTCGGTCTGGCCACAGCACCACAAGTGTACACAAAAATTCTGGCCCCATTATTGGCCAATCTAAGAACACAAGGTGTAACGATAATGGCATATCTAGACGACTTGTTGCTGATAGACCACTCAGTGGAAAAACTAGAAGTGGTCGTTCACAAGACAATCAAGTATCTGGAATCTCATGGTTGGATTATCAACCGAGACAAGTCAGCCCTAAAACCAGTCAAAAGTCTGGAATACTTGGGGCCAAGGCTGGATTCAGACCAGAGAAAAAATTTCTTGCCTCAAGAAAAGGTGTCGTCTTTGAGAGATTTGATCCACCTAGTGGGTACAAAAAGACAGCCGTCCATACGCCTGTGCATGAGGCTGCTGGGAAAAATTGTGGCATCATTCGAAGCAGTACCCTACGGTCAATTCCATTCAAGGAATTTGCAAAGGACCATACTGTCAGCCTGGAACAAAAAAGTTCAGGCCCTAGACTTACCAATGTCCTTGTCCCCTTCCGTTCGCAAGAGCCTCTGTTGGTGGTTGGTTCCCCAGAATCTGGAAAAAGGGAAATCCTTCAGTCCGATTTCTTGGAAGGTGGTCACTACAGATGCCAGCCTTATAGGCTGGGGAGCAGTACTGGAGCAATGGTCTCTCCAGGGCAGATGGTCGGATGCAGAAAAGGCCCTGCCCATCAATCTCTTAGAGATACGAGCAGCCCGGTATGCACTAGTAGCATGGACATCCAAACTCCAAGGGTCCCCTGTCAGAATTCAATCGGACAATGCCACGGCAGTGGCATATATCAATCATCAGGGTGGCACCAGGAGTCGTGCAGCCCAGAGGGAAGTAAATTGCATCCTGAAATGGGCAGAAAGATATGTCCCAGCCATATCCGCGGTATTCATTCCAGGAGTGGAGAATTGGAAGGCGGACTTTCTAAGTCGCCAACAATTATGCCCAGGGGAATGGTCCCTTCACCCCGAGGTTTTCCGGACAATATGTCAGCGGTGGGGAACACCGGATGTAGATCTGCTAGCATCCAGATTCAACGCAAAGGTGGACAGGTTTGTCTCTCGGACAAGGGATCCCCTAGCTTGCGGCTCGTTTGCCCTAGTGGTCCCTTGGGATCAGTTCAAGCTGATACATGCATTCCCACCGCCACAATTGTTACCTCGATTACTCCGCAGAATCAGGGTAGAAAAGAAACCAGTGATTCTGGTGGCTCCAGCGTGGCCCCGAAGAGCATGGTACGCGGAGATTGTAAAAATGTCTGTTGGGAGTCCTTGGACCCTCCCACATCGTCCGGACCTGCTTTCGCAAGGACCGATATACCACCCTTCCTTACCAGCCCTAGGTTTGACGGCCTGGCTATTGAAGCCCACATTCTAAAAAAGAGAGGTCTCTCTAATCCTGTGGTATCTACCATGATCAATGCCAGGAAGCCGGTATCCAGGCAGATCTATAGAATCTGGAAGGTGTACATCGCTTGGTGTGAGGCCAAGAAATGGCATCCACGTAAGTACGTAATAGGTAGGATTCTGGACTTCCTACAGTGGGCTGTAGATAGGAAGCTTGCCTTGAGTACTATCAAGGGTCAGATTTCGGCCTTGTCAATATTTTTTCAAAGGCCCTTGGCTTCGCATTCACTAGTCAAAGCTTTTATACAAGGAGTGATGCGTATTAGCCCTCCGGTTAATATTCCCATATGTCCATGGTTCTGTCGGTTCTACAGAAACAACCATTTGAATCATTACAGCATATTTCCTTGGTTCTTCTCACCAGGAAATTGATTTTTCTAGTAGCCATTTGTTCGGCTAAAAGAGTGTCGGAATTAGCCGCTATGTCCTGTAAAGAGCCATATCTGGTTATCCATAAGGACAGAGTAGTGTTACGTCCTCATCCAGCCTTTCTTCCTAAGGTGGTATCGAGGTTTCATTTGAACCAAGATGTGGTTCTTCCTTCCTTTTTCCCCAAACCTAGTTCGGTAGAGGAAAAGTTATTACATTCTTTGGATGTAGTAAGAGCAGTTAAAGCTTATCTAAAAGCCACTGCTCAGATTCGCAGAACGGATACTTTGTTTATTCTTGCCCGGAAGGCCCCAGAAAGGGTCAGGCAGCGTCAAAATCTACTTTAGCCAAGTGGATTCGACAGGTCATTATGCAAGCCTATGGCTTGAGAAGGAGACCGCCTCCGTTCAAAGTTAGGGCGCACTCCACGAGAGCAGTTGGAACTTCATGGGCAGTGCATCACCAGGCCTCCCTGGCTCAAATCTGTAAGGCCGCAACATGGTCTTCAGTACACACGTTTACTAGGTTCTACCAGGTGGACGTTAGAAGTCAGGAGGATGTCGCCTTTGGGCGCAGTGTGTTGCAGGCCGCAAAAGATCCTCATGTCGGATAGCGCCCAGCTTATGTATGGTGTACCCCCCCCCCTCATTGGGCATTGCTTTGGGACGTCCCACATAGTAATGACTATGCCGCTCTGTGTCCCGTGATGTACGAGAAAGAAAATAGGATTTTTATAACAGCTTACCTGTAACATCCTTTTCTTGGAGTACATCACGGGACACAGAGCTCCCACCCCTCTTTTGGGGACACTTATTGCTTTGCTACAAAACTGAGGTGCTCCCGGATGGGAGGGGCTTATATAGGGGAGGGTACTTCCGGTTTGGAAGTTGCCAGTGCCAGCACCTGAAGGTAAACTATATAACCCACATAGTAATGACTATGCCGCTCTGTGTCCCGTGATGTACTCCAAGAAAAGGATTTTACAGGTAAGCTGTTATAAAAATCCTATTTTTTACTCCTGTTGGTACCTCTTTATATCTGCAGGATGTGAAGCTCAAGATTTTTGTAGTGGTCTCACTGTTTTCTGCTTTTTATGAATGGCTTTCAAGAAATGTAAAATAAGCAAAGTTAGAGCCGGTTCATACAGGGGCGACTCGGGAGGTGACTTCAAGTCGCCCCAAGTCGCGCTATTTTTAAAAGTAATGGAAGTGATTGGAGCAGTCTTAATGTACACGACTGCAGTCGCTCCAACTTCAAAAAAGGTTCCTGTACGACTTCAATCCGACGTCTAGGTGACTTGTAGGCAACTTGTACCCATTGATTTCAATGGAAGTCGCCTCAGAAGTTGGATCACTGTCTTAATAGAAGCAACTTTCCAGGAAGAGAACATACATTTCTCAGGCAAACCCCTCCCTCCCCCCTCCCTCCCAAAGAGCTGATTCAAGGTTGATTGGCCACTGGAATGTCTCCTGTCCTGGAGGCGACTTGTAAGTTGCCCCATGTCGCGCTGTGGAGCAGGCTCAGGTCGCCTCCAAAGAGTCGTGTTGCCCCTGTGTGAACCGTCTCTAAGTTGGTACATACAGATTGAAAATGATTGTGTTTGTGATTAAATGTACACAGTGATTGTTTCCCTTGCAGATAATGCTATTTACAGTGTTTTCTAAAAACATTGCTTTTCAATGCTTGTATGACATGGAATGACAATCGCTAATGAAACCTAGATTAAATTTATACAAAACTTTTAGACCTAGCATAAGGAACACTTGCTGCAATGGGCATTTAAAAAGATATGCAGTGCCTTGAAAAAGTTTATATTCACATTTTGTCATGTTACAACTAAAAACATAAATGTATTTCTCTTATCGTCCATGGACTGACACAGCTCTAATGCTGAAACACGTGGGTATATGTCCCTGCTCGCAGGAGAAGATCTAGGCAGAATGCTAGATGTTAGAAACATACATTCTAGAAAAAAACAGAGCCGAACAGCCCCACCCAGGGGGGCGGTCCCTCCAGACAAAACCCTCCTACCTGCAGCTAGCAGCCTCAGTTTTTTTTTCTGCCTAGCAGAAGGAGAAGACGTGGCTCTCTCAGGAGCCAGTCTCCTGGAAGATTTTTTAATTTTTTATTCCTTTGAAAATTGTATTATTAAATTTTTGAGACCTTCAATCAACTGTCGGCTGGGCAACAGGTTGGGTACACTAGTATCCTCATAGTCTTCCCTGTCCGACCATCGAGCATGCTGATCCTCGCCTTGTGTGCGTGAGACTCAGTTCACGACATGCCCCATGACTCCAGGGGTGGCCGGGTGGCTTTTATGCTCCCGCGGTCCTCACAAGATTGAACAGTACTTGCTGTATCTTTCGCGGTGGACCGGGCCGACAGCTACTCAGTACTACTCTGTGATAGGTCTGTCTGAAACACGCCAGTGGGTCCCTCTGGGATGGGTAAGTAGTCTCTCCTGCATCAGGTGAGTACATGCTGGCTGTGTTTCTCTGTATGGGGGGGTTGTTCCCTGTCTCCCCCTGTATGCTGCTCTCTGCACCCTAATCTGGCGCTGAGCTGTGTGGGGGTACCTGGGGGTCACTCTGCCCTGGCGGGGGGGCGTGCTCATGTCTGTGTGCTGGGGCTGAGAAAACGTGGGGTTTTTGGAGACGCCATTAGGCGCTTTGGCTGTAATTTTGCTGCGCTCGGCGGCCATCTTGCCGTGGATCAATGGCGCAGTATTACACGCCGCTGTGCTTTCACTTTCGTTTTTGGCCTCTATCTCTGCTGCTGCAGCGCAGATCTCCTCACACTCTCCTCAGGCTTCACTCGCGCTGGCAGTGCGGTGCATACAGCCGAGCTGAGCGGTCCTCTGAAGGGTTAGTGGGGCCTCTGGGTGTCCCCTCCCCAGTCAGTGCAGCCAGTGGGTGGACTGTTTATTCACTTTATTGTGCATAAGGTATCAGAGGGTGGCGAATATGGAGTCTGGTTCACCTGCTTCAGAGGCAACTGGCAGTGCTCCAGCACCTGCGGTCCCTATGGACCAGTTGTCGGCAGTCCTGGAAAAATTTCTTGTCAGGATGGAAGCGGTGTGCGAGCATAAGGGGGCTATAAAGCGCCCTCTCCCCACACAATCTCACACATGGGGATTGTGCTGATTCAGATATGGGCCTAGCTGCTGCTGCTCAGGACCCTAGCTCTGAATATTTTAATGTTTTTGAACAGGACATTCCTTGTGAGGAAGACTCCAGTTCTGAGTCAGTAAATGACAGGGTGCTTGTAACTGAACTCATTGATGCTGTGAGGGACACTCTCAAGCTGGATGCTGTGGCTGAGGTACCTCAGGCGGACGCTGTCTCCTTTGGTTCTTTTCAAGCTTTTCTTTTACACAGCTTCCTCACTGTTTCTGCGTCGAGAGCAGCATGGATGATACAGTCAGGGCCGCCATCAGGGGGGTACAGGCAGTACACCTGTAAGGGGCCCGGAGGTCCCCAGGGGCCCGGATGGCCCCCCTTTTTTTTGTAATGGGCCCAGAGGTCCCCAGGGGCCTGGAGTTCCCCAGGGCCCCGAATGTCAACCCCCCTTTTTTGTATTTTTTCTTATAATTTTTTTTATTATTAATTTTTTTATAAATTTTTTATTTATTTATTTATTTATTTATTTTTTGTAAGGGGCCCAGAGGCCCGGAGGTCCCCATGGCCCCAGATGGAAACCTCCCCCTTTTTTTTTTTTTATAAAAAATATTATTATTATTATTTTTTTTATAATTTTTTTTGTTTTGTAAGGGGCCCAGGAGGTCCCCAGGGCCCTGGATGGCAACCCCCCTATTTTTTATTTTTTTTGTGTTTGTCAGCACCCAAACCCCCTGCTTCTCAATTCGTGGCACCCCCCGCCCCCCAGCTTCTCAATTTGCTCCAGGGGGGGCCCCATGTCTGAAGCTGTGTAAGGGGCCCCAAAATTCCTGATGGCGGCCCTGGATACAGTGGTACACAGTGCCCCCGCCCCCACCCCCCCGGTCAGTGCAGCATGGTGGGGGGGGGACTTTATTCATTTATTTCTATAGTCTCTGTGAGCCTTCTGTGTGATGTCTCTGAGGCAACTATGCACCTGTGGTTTCCCGCCATTTCCTGGGGAACGCTTTGGGCTCTGACAGGACCACGGTCTGGGGTGTCAGAGGTTACCTTTTACCTATATGCTGCTTCGGCAGCAGGTTGGAATGATACAGAGAAGATTATGAGCCTCGGCGCCATAATTAAAACTTATCTTTTAACTCTACACTGGATACATTCACAGTGTATGTATGTGTTATTGATCTGTGTCTGCGTGGGTTTCCTCCCACGTTCCAATGCTGTGTCTTCAGTGCCCTACACAATATAAACATACACAATATGTTTATACACGACTCTAAATACATTCACAGTATATGTATGTATTATACTCTCTGGGCCGGCGTGGGTGTCCTCCGGGTGCTTCGGTGTCCTCTCACGCTCTCACGGTATGTGCGCTTCGGCTCTCTGCACAGTATAAACATGTTCAATATGTTTATTGCACATACTGTGAATACTTAAAGTATGTGTATGCTGTCTGCGTGGGTTTCCTCCGGGTACTCCGGTTTCCTCCCATGCTCCAAGGGTAATGCACAGCATAACCATGTGCAATATGTTTATTCACATGCTATCATTCCTACACGGTATCTGTGTGCTGTCTGCGTGGGTTTCTTCCGGGTGTTCCGGTTTCCTCCCTCGCTCTGACGGTATGTGCGCCTTTGGCTCTCTACACGGTTTAAACATGTTCCATATGTTTATCACGCATACTATAATACCTACGCGGTATGTGTATGCAGTCTGAAACTTGTGCGATTTGATTATCCACATGCTAACATACCTACACGGTATGTGTGTGCAGTCTGCGTGGGTTTCCTCCGGTTTCCACCCACGCTACATGACATGCGCACCTTCGGTGCCATGCACAGTAAAAAAATACACATTATGTTTATACACAACACTAAATACATTCACAGTAGATGTATGTATTGTATTCTCTGGGTCTGCGTGGGGTTCCTCCGGGTACTCTGGTTTCCTCCCACACGCCAACGGTGTGCGCGCCTTCGACACTATGCTCACATAGACGTGTTCAAAATGTTTATCACACATACTATAGTACCTACACGGTATGCGTATGCAGCCTGCATGGGTTTCATCCGGGTACTCCGGTTTTTCCCCCGCGCTCCAATGGTGTGCACATTTGCAGCGCTATGCACAGCATAAACATGTGCAATTTGTTTATTCGCATGCTAACATGCCTACACAGTTGTGTACGCAGTCTGCGTGGCTGGTTTCCGCCCACGCCCCAATGATGTGCGCGCCTTCATTGCTGGCACAGTATAAACGGGTTTAATATGTTTATCCACACATACTAAACTACATACGCTGTATGTGGTTGTACTATGCTCTTTGTGGCTGAGGGGGTTTCCTCCCACGCTCTAATTGCACGTTTTGACGCAATACACAGTATAAACTATGTGTTTGTACAATCAGCACTTATCAATGGAGTAGCTGCTGGATGGAGCATTGTCATAGGGATCCCTGGTATCAGGGGTACCACCTTCCACCTGCCCTTCGGTGGTGATCGGGAGCGCTGGCTTGGACTGTGTTCACCATGCTGAGGTTAGCGTTACGCCCGGTAGTGGCTGCGTCTCTGGCGTTTCTGAAGCTCAATGACTGGGCAAAAGCTTCTGCTTCATCTGTCAGTCGACCAGCAGGTGCACTGCAACTGCTTTAGCCTCTAGGGTCTCTGTGTCCGGGGTGGGTCTGCGCCACCTGTAGAGGCTGAGTTACTGGTCCACTGACCAAGTTTCTAGGGAAGCTCTGTCAGGTTGCCTTTTTTGGCCAACAATTGAGACACCCCGTAAGCCGGGGCCTCCCTTCTCTGATACATTGCAGGGGTCTCCTTGGGATTATTATACCCATCCCGCTGCAGGACGGTCCTGTCGGCCGTGTGCATTCCAGGGGAAGGGTCCTTACATCCGGAGTTGTTTTCACCTCCTTTACCGGCGGTGGGGCACCGGATGTGGACCTTTTGGCCCCTCGACTCACTCGCAAGATGTTGAGATTCGTAGCCAGGTCCAGGAACCTGGGCAGATGTGTCAGACGCGTTGGTGGCCCGTGGGGGCAGTATCGCCTGATGTATGCTTACCCTCCGCTACTGTTGTTGCCTCGCCTGCTTCGCAGAGTAGTGGTCGAGGTCATTCCGGTGATCCTCATTGCCCTGGAACGTTCCTTGGCGACTGCCTATTTGGGTGGACCATCTGTCTCATGGTCCCGTACTTCATCCTGCTTTACAGTCCTTGGCTTTGGCATGGCTGTTAAAGCCAGGTGCTGAGGGACCGAGGTCTCTCGGATTCGGTCATCTCAATTTGGTGCTCTCGGTTCTCCAAGAACATCCCTTTGAAAATATCAGGGAGATTCCTCTCTTGACCTTGTCCCAGAAGGTGGCTTTCTTAGTGGCCATTTCTTCTGTTCGACGGGTGTCTGAGTTGGCAGCCTTGTCCCGCAATTCGCCTTACTTGGTCCTTCATAAGGATAAGGCAGTGTTGCGCCCACGACCGTCTTTCCTTTCAAAGGTGGTCTCTGCCTTTCACCTTAATGAGGACATTGTTCTTCCGTCCTTGTGTCCTCACCCATCGCATCCCTGAGAGTTTGCGCTTCATACATTGGATGTGGTACGAGCCTTATGGGTGTACCTGTCTGCTACTGTTTCCATTCGGAAGTCTGAATCACTGTTTGTGTCTGTCTCTGGTCCAAAACAGGGCCAAGCGGTATCGTCTGCCACCTTTTCTAGGTGGATCAGACAGACCGTTATACAGGCCTATGCCCTTAAGGGGCGGGCGCCTCCCTTTCCGGTTACGGCACATTCCACCAGGGCAATTGATGCTTCCTGGGCTTTCCGACATCAAGCGTCGGTTGCACATGTGTGCAAGGCGGCGACCTGGTCGTCCGTTGATACCTTTTCTAAGTTTTATAAGGTTGATGTGGCTGCATCTTCGGATGCTTCCTTCGGCCGCAAGGGTTGCAGGCCGCTGTTTAAAGTTGCAACTCCTCCGTGGAGGAGTTCTCCTTGTTTGGAGTGCAGTTTGGTTATTCCTTTACTACTGCTCCCACCCTTTTCTGATACTGCTTTGGGACGTCCTACGTGTTTCAGTATTAGAGCTGTGTCAGTCCATGGACAATAAGAGAAAATAGGATTTTTGTACTCACCGTAAAATCCTTTTCTCTGACGTCCATGGACTGACACAGCACCCACCCTTCTTTAAGGTTTGTACTGCTTTGTTACAAACAGAGGCTGCTAGCTGAATTTTTTTCCACCAGGAGGCTGCATGTCCATTCACAAAGTGCAGCACTACTTGTGCATGTGCAGTGGGGAACTGGCTATGAAGCCGCAGGAAGTCACAGCCAGCTTCCCACAAGCAAGATGGTGGCGCCAGGCACCTGAAGACAGGCAAAGACAGATGAGAGATCTGGAATTTTAGATTGGTAAGTGCATAGAATGTCCCATAGCTCTGTCTCTTTAAAAAAAAAAAAAATAATTTCTTGTCACTTCCCATCATAGTACGAAGAGACATCAGTGGGTACCGACAATCCATACCTCACCTTAAATCTGTAGCGCTAAAAGTGATATTAAGCTCTCAGTTTTGTTTAGCACTTTCAGCAGCAGATTTAATGACCTACTTAATATGCAGCTTTTTTATGTTTTAATTCTTGCCTATGTTCTAGTTTGAGATGGTGCCTGACTACTGTCACTGTGTTCTGTTTCAGGGTACCTTCTCTTTCAACATCCCTATGCAGGGACTAGTTCTGTGTTTCCTACGCTGTGTGCATCAATAGAAACACTGCCCAATAGCCTAGGGTAACAAGGCACTGTTCTGTAGCCGAGCTCAGGAGGGGATACCAGATACCAGAAATTCAAGCCAATAGGAAATTTGACACACATAAAGTTCATGTGGAAAAAGAAGGGAGATGGCACATAGCGTAATAACGCAAAGGATTTTAATGAATATAGGCAAGTACACTTACATTCAATCCATAGATTTGATGCTTTGCAAAGACACTCAGTAGCAGCAGTAGAGTCTCCCCGAAGAAGAATCTTTTGTTGACTTGGGGATCAGGAATATATAAGCGTGACTCATTGAGTCTGGCAGAGCCCCCTCCTTCAGACAATGGCAGTAGAGAGTAGCAAGAAAAGGAGCAAGAAGGTCTCCATGGGCATTATAAAATTCTATAGGTAGACCATCTGGTCCCGGTGACTGACCTATTGAAAAGAATCAATAATTAGAAAAACCTCCTCCGATGTTATAGGACATAGTACCAGGCAAGCGCTACCGGATCCAACCAAGCCACCAGATCAGGCAGAAAGTCTGGAGTCAACTGAGATGTAAATAATGTCGGGTAAAACTGTCGAAAGGCCTCTAAAATATTAGACTGTGAGGAAACCGTATCCCAGAAGGGGTACGTATTTCAGAGATGGAAGTGGTAGAATGCTCATGTTGAGCCATCATGGCCAGAAAACGACCATTCTTGTCCCCCTGCTCAAAAGACCTCTGTTTATTTTTATAAAGATCCATCCTCGTGGCCTCTGTCATATGATGATGAAAAGCTTGCTATGCATGTAGTAAATGATTCAAATTAATCTGATGGGTCAATTGCATATTGAACTGTTTGCTTTTCCACTGAGGCCTGAATGGCTTCGGTCTTCGCCTGCTGGGCCCTATGGACAGCCTTTATAGCAGATATATATTGTCCTCCAGTGAAAGCCTTAAAGGCGTCCCATATGTTTGCAGGGGTGGAAGAACCCTCATTAAACTCCCAGTATTCTGTAAGAAGAGGCTGGATTTTTATCTATCACATCAGGATGTGACACCCGATGGGTTCCCAATCTCCATTGGGCTGCATCCTGAAAATGAGGGAGACAAAATCTAAGTAACAATGGGGAATGATCAGATAACCCACTTTGCAAATTTATATTGGCTAAAATTGCAGGATTAGCGAAAGCCAAATCTATACGAGAGGCAGTCTTGTACGAGGTTGAAAAACAGGAATAAGATCTAATTATAGGATTCTTCCACCGCCAAACCTCTAGCAAACCTGCCACCTGAGCCCAAGCAGAAAGGTCCACAGATTTTTTTTTAGAGGGAGTTGGCCTAAGTTTAAGGTCAAGTATGGTATTGAAATCTCCCATAAGTAATAATTTAGCTGGGCGGTAGGGGGTGATCCTCTACAGCAAACTATATAGTAGGGCTCCTGAAAAAGGAGGAGGCATATACAAATAACAACAATATATCTCTGGCCCCACATCAAAAATAAGTAAACATATTCCATTACACAAGGCAATGATTTGCGAATTAAAATTGAAACCCCTCTAGAGAACAAAGGATAGAAAGCATGAAAGGTTTTCTGAGCCCAAGGCTTCTTAAGCGTTAACAGCTTACTGCTCGTAAGATGTGTCTCTTGCAGTAACACCATATGTGGAGAGTGAGTTTTCAAATAGCAAAAGAGCAGCGCTCTCTTAAATTTAGAATTAAGGTCGCGGATGTACCATGACAAGATGGAAAAATTAGTTTGATCACGTGACACCATTGAGACAATGAAAAATATGATACTGAGACACAGAGTTGCAATTCGATATAATGTATTTTCAAGAAAACAAGCATCTATGGAAACATACCCAAAAAATACAAAATAAGCTCAACGTGCATAAACATATAACAAATAACACAAATAAAACAAACCCAATGGGCGTTGAGGACGCCCACCCTGCCATTGATAACGCCATCCCAAAAAAGGAGGAAAGCGTAGAGAAGACCTAATCGCAGGTCACACACACAAAAAAAGAAAAATTTAGGCACTTTTATATAGTACTTATGCTATATATATAAACTAAATAAAAATAAATATATTAACTAAGGGTTAAGCAGCAACAGGACGTCTTCCCAACACACCCAAAACAATGTTCCAAGGTAAGTGGGGCAATAAGTGGTGATAACAAAGGGGCCACCTCCAAAAAGTAAGGGTAAAGTCATTCCCTAAAATATAAATAAGGATAGAAATGATATAAACAGACATCGTATGACATGAGCTAAGAAAAAAAAAAGTAGGGCCACTTTTAGTCTCCAAGATGGAGGGTTCTGAGTCACCGGACCCAGCTGAAGAGTCAAATGAACCGGCGCATGGTCCGAGAGGGAGATAACATCAATACTAGAAGACACTTTTCTAGGCAGATCTTAATGCGTGATCAGGAGAGGCTAGACGTGAGTAAGTGTAAAGAACATGTGAAAAAAGGAGTAGTCATGTTCTTGAGGATGTAACAGTCAACAGGGATCGAGCAAATGAAGTAGGTGTAGGTCCGCCTTCAAGCACTTGTGGCGAGAATAGGGGAGATGAGACTAGCCAAGTGATACATCCAGTAAGGGATCCATAGCGAAGTTGAGGTCACCCCCAAAAACAAGGAGTCCCTCCAAAAACTCCATGAGCACCATGGGCACACATGCCATGGGCGCAATGATTCATGCTTGCAGAAAAGTGTACCCGACATGTAAATGGGGAAGCAATGCAAACACCCGGCAATTGTATGCCATTGCACGCAGTTGCAGCTTGTTTTTTGGGGTTAAAACAGGTGTCAAGAAGATGTTGCATCTCTTCCTCATTGTCAGTAGCCCCTGGAGAGAGCCGTATGTAAATCGGGCTTCAGAGGAAAGGGAGATTTAGATGCATGGCTAAATCTACCCCTAGAGCTGTGAAAAGTTTTAGCCATAGGCATTGGTTAGGAGCACCATGGATTCTAAACAGGAAAATTTAGGTTTGTTCTGTGCTAAAGATCCTTTGTTTAACGTTGACGGCTGTATTTCATGAATTTAAAAATAACATACAAAAAAATATATAATGTCCAATTGTTGGTCAGCAAGTCACATGCACCTAAATTTGATATCCCACTGCACTCATGTAATAGATCTCCCTAGAGCTGCCACTTAAACTGAAGATAAAGTGTAAACATATTTTAAATGAAAAAATAGTGGTGCTATAATCAATAATAATAATGTGAAACACATCTAAATTAATTCAAATAACACCAGGTGATGGTGAAACTGAAAACAATGTAAACAAATATGTATATATATATCAAAAAAATTAGAAAAGTGAATCAAAGAGTCCAATTAAAGTCCAAAAAACGTGATAAGCTTCAAGTGATTTAACTTGGTGGCAAATCTTCTTATGAAAAAACTGTGAACCTCCTTCCACCTCACCGCTTGTGACTGTGATTCCACTCCCTTTAAGAAACACAATCACTGAATATAAATGCCTTGCACTCTCATGCTCGGCAAAGATGCATTTAAACTCACCAGGGTTAATCAAACTCCCGATATCTGACCGTGCTCATAGAAGGGGATTGCTCCACATGTAAATGAAAAGTGCCTCCAATAGTGTAATAACGTAAAACCATTTATTGCAAAACAGACAAACAAAATCTTCAACCATTAAACTCACATCACTTCAATCGGATAAAAGCATAAAAGGCACACTCCTGTTAATGAGCTGTAGTGGTGTACTGTGGTCACGGCGGACCTACGATGCAGCCTCTATATCTCACCCTTCACCCTCCACTTGCTTCACTCGTCAGTATCGAAAAAACTTCACAACCGGAAACAAAGAACGTCATGTGTCACAGATGGTTGCCATACAGCCACGCCCCGACATGTTTTGTCATTCTGACTTATTCATGGGATTGGCTGTATGGCATGGCAACCCCCTCTTTATACCTCTCTCACCAACTACTGGCGGAAGTGATTTTAATGCGCATGCACACAACCCGTGTCCCCATGACCACAATAGACCAGCTACTACGCCGCCTACCATGAACAGGGAGACATATATTTTTCACAACATTATTACTGCATATGTACAATATAATCAAGTCTAATTTATATATAACCTAGCCCTTATACCTCGTCGAGCAGGAAAGAATTGACGTGGACATATAACCTAAAATTGACATTGCTTATACAACCTAATGATGAATGATGAAAGTCTATCATAAACTTGATAGGAGGCACTTTTCATTTACATGTGGAGCAATCCCCTTCTATGAGCACGGTCAGATATTGGGAGTTTGATTAACTCTGGTGGGTTTAAAAGCATCTTTGCCGAGCGTGAGAGTGCAAGGCATGTATATTCGGTGAGTGCGTTTCTTAACCACCTCCCTACCCAGCCATAGTCATATGACGTTCACAGATGGGATCTCCCATCCCGGGTGTGCGTCATATGACGTCCTCGGCTTTGTGGGGGGATATCTGAATGATGCCTGCAGCTAGAGGCATCATTCAGATATCCTTTTGTTGTGCGGGCGATTCTGTGCACCATAAGAATGATCATAGTGGCGGTTCGTTCTTATAGGCGGCGGAAGGGGACATCCCCCCCCCTCCCGCCGCCATCCGATGCTTCTCCGGGCTCTCCCGTGCCATCGGGGACCCGAAGAGAATTGTCCGGCGCCGGTGGTGGGTCACGTGACGAGCATAAAGGTTACTGGTAACCAGATGGTCATCTCTATGATCGTCGGAGGCCTAGGCGCGATGTGATGACGTCACGCCCGGGTCCTCAGATGTAAACAAAGCCGCCATTGCGGCTAGTAAGTATGAGATCAGTGAAAAAAAATTCACTATCTCATGCTTTCCAGCCTGGAGGAGAGATGTGGGGCCTTATTGACCCCGCATCTCTCAATAAAGAGGACCTGTCACACACATTCCTATTACAAGGGATGTTTACATTCCTTGTAATAGGAATAAAAGTGATAAAAAAAAAAGTAAAATAAGTGTAAAAAAAATAAAATAAGTAAAAAAAATAATAATATTAAAAAAATATTAAAACGCCCCTGTCCCCGGTAGCTCGCGATCAGAAGCGAACGCACACGTAAGTCCCGCCCACATATGTAAACGCCGTTCAAACCACATATGTGAGGTATCGCCGTGCGCGTTAGAGCACGTGCAACAATTCTAGCACTAGACCTCCTCTGTAACTCTAACCTGGTAACCTGTAAAAAAAATTAAAGCGTCGCCTATGGAGATTTTTAAGTACCAAAGTTTGGCGCCATTCCATGAGTGTGCGCAATTTTAAAGCGTGACATGTTAGGTATCTATTTACGCGGCGTAACATCATATTTCATATTTTCCCCAAAAATTGGGCTAACTTTACTGTTTTGTTATTTTTTAAATCATGAAACTATTTTTTTCCCCAAAAAAAGGCGTTCAAAAATTATTGCGGTAAATACCGTGCAAGAAAAAAAGTTGCAACGACCGTCATTTTTCTCCCTAGGGTGTCTGCTAAAAAAAACCCATATATAATGTTTGGGGGTTATGAGTAATTTTCTAGCAAAAGAATGATGATTTGTACATGTAGGAGAGAACTGCCAGAATAGGCCCAGTATTGAGGTGGTAAAAAAAGCCCGGGTTGAAGTGGTTAAAGGGAGACTCACAGTCACAAGCGGCTAGGTGGAAAGAGGTTCACATTTTTTTCATAAGATTTTCCACCAAGTTAAATCACTTGAAGCTCATCACGTTTTATGGACTTTAAGTGGACTCTGTTTCACGTTTCTCATTTTTTTTATATATATACATATTTGTTTACATTGTTTTCAGTTTCACTATCACCTGTTGTTATTTGAATTAATTTAGATGAGTTTCACATTATTATTGTGATTATAGCGCCACTATTTTTTCACTTAAAATACGTTTACAAAAATATATATCACTGTGTATTCTGTGTCCCTACATAATTACATTCCCATACTTCTGTTTTCTACTCCATTGCCTAAAAATGTACATGCCCATATATTTGTACTTCCTCACACATAAGAAAGACTATAAATTCAACCAAATAAAAAGCACTCTTTATTGTTAATGCAAATGATGCATTAAGCAAGACCCTTTTCCCAGAGTACATTTTAAAGGTACTCAGAAGTCCAATTATCTTTGATTTAGCTGTAAAAAATTCAGACTAACAGCTGTGCCTGCTGAGTATTCTTCTGTAGAATGATGGTTCATTAGAACAAAGTATGAAAAAAAGGACATGTTCTTGTAATGTTTATCTCTGGCTCCATACCAGACTTGTTGCAGATATTTTCTGGTCTGCTGCATATTTTGTATTTTAAATACAATCTGAGACAATCTGTCAAACAGCGAGACGTATAGTACATTACTCTACCACCAAATATATGGAGCTATTTTTCTTTCTCGTACATCACGGGACACAGAGCGGCATAGTCATTACTATGTGGGTTATATAGTTTACCTTCAGGTGCTAGCACTGGCAACTTCCAAACCGGAAGTACCCTCCCCTATATAAGCCCCTCCCATCCGGGAGCACCTCAGTTTTTTGCCAGTGTCTAAGGTGTTGGCCAAGAAGTAACATGTGTTTTTCACTGAGCTTGCGTACAGGTTCTTTTGGGCCTCAGTAAGCTATTCCGGATCCGACCAAAAAAGCTTCATAGCTAAACGGTCGGTACCCGGGCCTTGCAGAGAAGAGCAAGGTTTTGCCTGTAATGCTTCTCTTAGGAGGGCTGGACCCTGGGATCCAGAGCTCTGGTCATACCCACGACCAAGATGTTTTCTGTGCAGGGTGCTATACAGGTCCAGGGGAGTGGAATCCTTGGGAACCCGGTCCCTGAAGGTTTAATTACAATGCCTGCCATGAGAGGTGAAGTTTGGGCTTCTGTGGACCAAACAGAGTCCTGCGGCGGGGAAAAGGTAAGTGGGGGCCCCTCAGGAACTTGGTTCTATTGGGGGACCCCAAGCATAATATGTCTTTCTGCCTGTTACCTAACGGTATTCCCGCTAAATATCTGTGCATGCCTGTAACTACTAAAAAATTTAATAATTTTAAGAGTGGTCAAGAAAAAAAAAAAAATGGTTAAACCGCGGTACCTGTGTTAAACCACTAGAGGCCGCTGTGGAACGTTGTTTTCTTGTCATGTGGATTTTTTTCTTTCCAAGTCAAAATCCAGGCAGATGGTGAGTTCTCTGGATGGGAAACTGTTTCCTCTGCCATGTTGCAATGCTCGTCCATCCCCCGGCCCTGTGGCAAACAGGGCCCTGGCTTCTGTCCCTAGTTCCTTTTCAAAAAGAGCGCCGAAGGCGCACGTGCCTCTATTTATAGAGGTGAGCTGGGAAAAGGGGCAGAGCTTGGTGGATGACGCTCTGTGCGCGCCGCAGCGCTTCTGCGCATGTGCGGGCATCCCAGCATGATAAAAAGCACAATTAGGTGTTGTCAGCTGGTTATGGAAGGCAGGAACAGAGCTGGCAACATTTAGAAAGGCATACAGCAGGCGGTTGATGCAGGCATCCCCATAGAAAGGCACATTAGTAGACACCAACTGTTTATATAGCAGCAATTGTGCTAGACTATTGTCAGTAAGTGGTGTATTTCGGCTGGAATACCTCAGCTTTGGGCTTAGAAATATGCAGACTAAAGTCTCCGGGACTAAGAATCCCAGGAAGCATAGGGGGTCTCCATCGGGCTCTGAGGATCTTGGGCTTGCTTTGGCTGCACCAATCTCCCCTGAAAAATCAGAGGTTAGTGACCGTAGAGCACCCTCAGGAGTACCTGGTACTGTGGCTGTCCTCAGTTCACCTGCTCCTGTGTATATAACAGAAGAGGTTTTTTCCTCAGCTCTGGGAGGACTGGAAGAGAGATTGACAACATTGATCGCTGCTTCCCTGTCAGAGGGAAAGCGCGCCCGATCTCCATCTCCTCCCTCAGAGTACCTGTTAGCAGAGCAACAGTCCCATACAGGGATCGACCTACCTGAAGGGGATCAGGATGAGGTTGATTCTGTTGTAGAGGAATCAACAGTGAAAGAGCCATTCTCAGCATCACATGCTGAAAGATTATGGGTTCAGTCCCTGACTAACGTGGTCCGATCAGCATTTAAAATGCCCCTTGCGGAGCCATCATCCACTTCTGTCTCCTCGTTGGGGTCGCTAAAAGCTCCCCAGACTGTCTGTTCCTTTCCAATCCATCCTTTACTGGAAGGGCTCATTTACCAGGATTGGGAACATCCTGATAAAATATTTACTCCCCCCAAGAGATTTCCGGTGGTCTATCCCATGGAGGATAAGTTCATCAAAAAATGGAGGGTCCCTACAGTGGACGCAGCCATCTCTTGTGTGAATAAATCACTGACATGTCCAGTAGATAATGTCCAAATGTTCAAGGACCCAATAGATAAAAAATTGGAGTCCTTATTAAAATCTGCTTTCTCTACAGCAGGCTTGGTGACACAACCAGCAGTGGCAGCTATTGGGGTCTGCCAAGCAGTGAAGGATCAGTTGAAACAGGTCTTAAGGGACTTGCCAGATCAGCAGGCCCTTGCCCTAGCTGATCTACCTAGAGCCTTATGCTTTGCGGTTGACGCCATAAAGGATTCAATCCATCAGGCCTCCCGCCTTACGCTGTCTGTAGTACATATGCACAGGCTTCTATGGCTAAAAAACTGGTCTGCTGAAGCTCCCTGTAAAAAAATTGCTGGTTAGCTTCCCATTTCATGGTGAACGCTTATTCTGGGAAGACCTGGACAAATATATCCAGAAAATTTCCAGCGGTAAAAGTACACTCTTGCCGGTTAAAAAGAGATTTAGAGGTCCCTCTTTTAAGAGACCTGCTTCTCCAGTCCCTGGGACATCGGCTGTGAAACAGTTCCGACGGCCTCCTCGGTCAAATCCCGGGGGGTAAAAATCAGGGACAATCGCAGGGTAACAAGAAACCCTGGGTCAGGAGAGGTACAAAACCTCCCCCAAAGTCAAATGCATGAAGGGTTGCCCCCACTCAATCGGGTGGGGGGAAGACTTCAGTTGTTCGCAGAGACCTGGCGGGACACGATCAGAGACAGATGGGTGCTCTCCGCAGTAAGTCTGGGATACAAATTGGAGTTAAAAGACTCCCCTCCTTCCCATTTTATAAGGTCGAACGTGCCAAGGGATCCCCGGAAGAGAGGATCCCTCCTGTTGGCACTAGAACAACTATTGCTCCAAGGAGTAATTATGGAGGTTCCCCTGGAAGAATGCGGGTTCGGGTTTTACTCAAACCTCTTTACAGTCCCGAAACCAAACGGGGACGTGAGGCCCATATTAAATCTAAAAGGGCTAAACAAATTCCTACATATCAGAACTTTCAGGATGGAGTCGATCCGATCGGTGACCACTGCCCTACAAGGGGAGGAATGGCTAGCCTCGATCGACATCAAAGATGCTTATTTGCACATTCCCATCTTTCCAGTTCACCAAAAATTTCTACGCTTTGCAGTAGAAGGGCGCCATTTTCAGTTCAGAGCCTTACCCTTCGGTCTGGCCACAGCACCACAAGTGTACACAAAAATTCTGGCCCCATTATTGGCCAATCTAAGAACACAAGGTGTAACGATAATGGCATATCTAGACGACTTGTTGCTGATAGACCACTCAGTGGAAAAACTAGAAGTGGTCGTTCACAAGACAATCAAGTATCTGGAATCTCATGGTTGGATTATCAACCGAGACAAGTCAGCCCTAAAACCAGTCAAAAGTCTGGAATACTTGGGGCCAAGGCTGGATTCAGACCAGAGAAAAATTTTCTTGCCTCAAGAAAAGGTGTCGTCTTTGAGAGATTTGATCCACCTAGTGGGTACAAAAAGACAGCCGTCCATACGCCTGTGCATGAGGCTGCTGGGAAAAATTGTGGCATCATTCGAAGCAGTACCCTACGGTCAATTCCATTCAAGGAATTTGCAAAGGGCCATACTGTCAGCCTGGAACAAAAAAGTTCAGGCCCTAGACTTACCAATGTCCTTGTCCCCTTCCGTTCGCAAGAGCCTCTGTTGGTGGTTGGTTCCCCAGAATCTGGAAAAAGGGAAATCCTTCAGTCCGATTTCTTTGAAGGTGGTCACTACAGATGCCAGCCTTATAGGCTGGGGAGCAGTACTGGAGCAATGGTCTCTCCAGGGCAGATGGTCGGATGCAGAAAAGGCCCTGCCCATCAATCTCTTAGAGATACGAGCAGCCCGGTATGCACTAGTAGCATGGACATCCAAACTCCAAGGGTCCCCTGTCAGAATTCAATCGGACAATGCCACGGCAGTGGCATATATCAATCATCAGGGTGGCACCAGGAGTCGTGCAGCCCAGAGGGAAGTAAATTGCATCCTGAAATGGGCAGAAAGATATGTCCCAGCCATATCCGCGGTATTCATTCCAGGAGTGGAGAATTGGAAGGCGGACTTTCTAAGTCGCCAACAATTATGCCCAGGGGAATGGTCCCTTCACCCCGAGGTTTTCCGGACAATATGTCAGCGGTGGGGAACACCGGATGTAGATCTGCTAGCATCCAGATTCAACGCAAAGGTGGACAGGTTTGTCTCTCGGACAAGGGATCCCCTAGCTTGCGGCTCGTTTGCCCTAGTGGTCCCTTGGGATCAGTTCAAGCTGATACATGCATTCCCACCGCCACAATTGTTACCTCGATTACTCCGCAGAATCAGGGTAGAAAAGAAACAAGTGATTCTGGTGGCTCCAGCGTGGCCCCGAAGAGCATGGTACGCGGAGATTGTAAAAATGTCTGTTGGGAGTCCTTGGACCCTCCCACATCGTCCGGACCTGCTTTCGCAAGGACCGATATACCACCCTTCCTTACCAGCCCTAGGTTTGACGGCCTGGCTATTGAAGCCCACATTCTAAAAAAGAGAGGTCTCTCTAATCCTGTGGTATCTACCATGATCAATGCCAGGAAGCCGGTATCCAGGCAGATCTATAGAATCTGGAAGGTGTACATCGCTTGGTGTGAGGCCAAGAAATGGCATCCACGTAAGTACGTAATAGGTAGGATTCTGGACTTCCTACAGTGGGCTGTAGATAGGAAGCTTGCCTTGAGTACTATCAAGGGTCAGATTTCGGCCTTGTCAATATTTTTTCAAAGGCCCTTGGCTTCGCATTCACTAGTCAAAGCTTTTATACAAGGAGTGATGCGTATTAGCCCTCCGGTTAATATTCCCATATGTCCATGGGACTTAAACCTGGTTCTGTCGGTTCTACAGAAACAACCATTTGAATCATTACAGCATATTTCCTTGGTTCTTCTCACCAGGAAATTGATTTTTCTAGTAGCCATTTGTTCGGCTAAAAGAGTGTCGGAATTAGCCGCTATGTCCTGTAAAGAGCCATATCTGGTTATCCATAAGGACAGAGTAGTGTTACGTCCTCATCCAGCCTTTCTTCCTAAGGTGGTATCGAGGTTTCATTTGAACCAAGATGTGGTTCTTCCTTCCTTTTTCCCCAAACCTAGTTCGGTAGAGGAAAAGTTATTACATTCTTTGGATGTAGTAAGAGCAGTTAAAGCTTATCTAAAAGCCACTGCTCAGATTCGCAGAACGGATACTTTGTTTATTCTTGCCCGGAAGGCCCCAGAAAGGGTCAGGCAGCGTCAAAATCTACTTTAACCAAGTGGATTCGACAGGTCATTATGCAAGCCTATGGCTTGAGAAGGAGACCGCCTCCGTTCAAAGTTAGGGCGCACTCCACGAGAGCAGTTGGAACTTCATGGGCAGTGCATCACCAGGCCTCCCTGGCTCAAATCTGTAAGGCCGCAACATGGTCTTCAGTACACACGTTTACTAGGTTCTACCAGGTGGACGTTAGAAGTCAGGAGGATGTCGCCTTTGGGCGCAGTGTGTTGCAGGCCGCAAAAGATCCTCATGTCGGATAGCGCCCAGCTTATGTATGGTGTACCCCCCCCCTCATTGGGCATTGCTTTGGGACGTCCCACATAGTAATGACTATGCCGCTCTGTGTCCCGTGATGTACGAGAAAGAAAATAGGATTTTTATAACAGCTTACCTGTAACATCCTTTTCTTGGAGTACACCACGGGACACAGAGCTCCCACCCCTCTTTTGGGGACACTTATTGCTTTGCTACAAAACTGAGGTGCTCCCGGATGGGAGGGGCTTATATAGGGGAGGGTACTTCCGGTTTGGAAGTTGCCAGTGCCAGCACCTGAAGGTAAACTATATAACCCACATAGTAATGACTATGCCGCTCTGTGTCCCGTGATGTACTCCAAGAAAAGGATTTTACAGGTAAGCTGTTATAAAAATCCTATTTTTTACTCCTGTTGGTACCTCTTTATATCTGCAGGATGTGAAGCTCAAGATTTTTGTAGTGGTCTCACTGTTTTCTGCTTTTTATGAATGGCTTTCAAGAAATGTAAAATAAGCAAAGTTAGAGCCGGTTCATACAGGGGCGACTCGGGAGGTGACTTCAAGTCGCCCCAAGTCGCGCTATTTTTAAAAGTAATGGAAGTGATTGGAGCAGTCTTAATGTACACGACTGCAGTCGCTCCAACTTCAAAAAAGGTTCCTGTACGACTTCAATCCGACGTCTAGGTGACTTGTAGGCAACTTGTACCCATTGATTTCAATGGAAGTCGCCTCAGAAGTTGGATCACTGTCTTAATAGAAGCAACTTTCCAGGAAGAGAACATACATTTCTCAGGCAAACCCCTCCCTCCCCCCTCCCTCCCAAAGAGCTGATTCAAGGTTGATTGGCCACTGGAATGTCTCCTGTCCTGAGGCGACTTGTAAGTTGCCCCATGTCGCGCTGTGGAGCAGGCTCAGGTCGCCTCCAAAGAGTCGTGTTGCCCCTGTGTGAACCGTCTCTAAGTTGGTACATACAGATTGAAAATGATTGTGTTTGTGATTAAATGTACACAGTGATTGTTTCCCTTGCAGATAATGCTATTTACAGTGTTTTCTAAAAACATTGCTTTTCAATGCTTGTATGACATGGAATGACAATCGCTAATGAAACCTAGATTAAATTTATACAAAACTTTTAGACCTAGCATAAGGAACACTTGCTGCAATGGGCATTTAAAAAGATATGCAGTGCCTTGAAAAAGTTTATATTCACATTTTGTCATGTTACAACTAAAAACATAAATGTATTTCTCTTATCGTCCATGGACTGACACAGCTCTAATGCTGAAACACGTGGGTATATGTCCCTGCTCGCAGGAGAAGATCTAGGCAGAATGCTAGATGTTAGAAACATACATTCTAGAAAAAAACAGAGCCGAACAGCCCCACCCAGGGGGGCGGTCCCTCCAGACAAAACCCTCCTACCTGCAGCTAGCAGCCTCAGTTTTTTTTTCTGCCTAGCAGAAGGAGAAGACGTGGCTCTCTCAGGAGCCAGTCTCCTGGAAGATTTTTTAATTTTTTATTCCTTTGAAAATTGTATTATTAAATTTTTGAGACCTTCAATCAACTGTCGGCTGGGCAACAGGTTGGGTACACTAGTATCCTCATAGTCTTCCCTGTCCGACCATCGAGCATGCTGATCCTCGCCTTGTGTGCGTGAGACTCAGTTCACGACATGCCCCATGACTCCAGGGGTGGCTGGGTGGCTTTTATGCTCCCGCGGTCCTCACAAGATTGAACAGTACTTGCTGTATCTTTCGCGGTGGACCGGGCCGACAGCTACTCAGTACTACTCTGTGATAGGTCTGTCTGAAACACGCCAGTGGGTCCCTCTGGGATGGGTAAGTAGTCTCTCCTGCATCAGGTGAGTACATGCTGGCTGTGTTTCTCTGTATGGGGGGGTTGTTCCCTGTCTCCCCCTGTATGCTGCTCTCTGCACCCTAATCTGGCGCTGAGCTGTGTGGGGGTACCTGGGGGTCACTCTGCCCTGGCGGGGGGGCGTGCTCATGTCTGTGTGCTGGGGCTGAGAAAACGTGGGGTTTTTGGAGACGCCATTAGGCGCTTTGGCTGTAATTTTGCTGCGCTCGGCGGCCATCTTGCCGTGGATCAATGGCGCAGTATTACACGCCGCTGTGCTTTCACTTTCGTTTTTGGCCTCTATCTCTGCTGCTGCAGCGCAGATCTCCTCACACTCTCCTCAGGCTTCACTCGCGCTGGCAGTGCGGTGCATACAGCCGAGCTGAGCGGTCCTCTGAAGGGTTAGTGGGGCCTCTGGGTGTCCCCTCCCCAGTCAGTGCAGCCAGTGGGTGGACTGTTTATTCACTTTATTGTGCATAAGGTATCAGAGGGTGGCGAATATGGAGTCTGGTTCACCTGCTTCAGAGGCAACTGGCAGTGCTCCAGCACCTGCGGTCCCTATGGACCAGTTGTCGGCAGTCCTGGAAAAATTTCTTGTCAGGATGGAAGCGGTGTGCGAGCATAAGGGGGCTATAAAGCGCCCTCTCCCCACACAATCTCACACATGGGGATTGTGCTGATTCAGATATGGGCCTAGCTGCTGCTGCTCAGGACCCTAGCTCTGAATATTTTAATGTTTTTGAACAGGACATTCCTTGTGAGGAAGACTCCAGTTCTGAGTCAGTAAATGACAGGGTGCTTGTAACTGAACTCATTGATGCTGTGAGGGACACTCTCAAGCTGGATGCTGTGGCTGAGGTACCTCAGGCGGATGCTGTCTCCTTTGGTTCTTTTCAAGCTTTTCTTTTACACAGCTTCCTCACTGTTTCTGCGTCGAGAGCAGCATGGATGATACAGTCAGGGCCGCCATCAGGGGGGTACAGGCAGTACACCTGTAAGGGGCCCGGAGGTCCCCAGGGGCCCGGATGGCCCCCCTTTTTTTTGTAATGGGCCCAGAGGTCCCCAGGGGCCTGGAGTTCCCCAGGGCCCCGAATGTCAACCCCCCTTTTTTGTATTTTTTCTTATAATTTTTTTTATTATTAATTTTTTTATAAATTTTTTATTTATTTATTTATTTATTTATTTATTTTTTGTAAGGGGCCCAGAGGCCCGGAGGTCCCCATGGCCCCAGATGGAAACCTCCCCCTTTTTTTTTTTTTATAAAAAATATTATTATTATTTTTTTTTTTTATAATTTTTTTTGTTTTGTAAGGGGCCCAGGAGGTCCCCAGGGCCCTGGATGGCAACCCCCCTATTTTTTTTTTTTTTTGTGTGTTTGTCAGCACCCAAACCCCCTGCTTCTCAATTCGTGGCACCCCCCGCCCCCCAGCTTCTCAATTTGCTCCAGGGGGGGCCCCATGTCTGAAGCTATGTAAGGGGCCCCAAAATTCCTGATGGCGGCCCTGGATACAGTGGTACACAGTGCCCCCGCCCCCACCCCCCCGGTCAGTGCAGCATGGTGGGGGGGGGACTTTATTCATTTATTTCTATAGTCTCTGTGAGCCTTCTGTGTGATGTCTCTGAGGCAACTATGCACCTGTGGTTTCCCGCCATTTCCTGGGGAACGCTTTGGGCTCTGACAGGACCACGGTCTGGGGTGTCAGAGGTTACCTTTTACCTATATGCTGCTTCGGCAGCAGGTTGGAATGATACAGAGAAGATTATGAGCCTCGGCGCCATAATTAAAACTTATCTTTTAACTCTACACTGGATACATTCACAGTGTATGTATGTGTTATTGATCTGTGTCTGCGTGGGTTTCCTCCCACGTTCCAATGCTGTGTCTTCAGTGCCCTACACAATATAAACATACACAATATGTTTATACACGACTCTAAATACATTCACAGTATATGTATGTATTATACTCTCTGGGCCGGCGTGGGTGTCCTCCGGGTGCTTCGGTGTCCTCTCACGCTCTCACGGTATGTGCGCTTCGGCTCTCTGCACAGTATAAACATGTTCAATATGTTTATTGCACATACTGTGAATACTTAAAGTATGTGTATGCTGTCTGCGTGGGTTTCCTCCGGGTACTCCGGTTTCCTCCCACGCTCCAAGGGTAATGCACAGCATAACCATGTGCAATATGTTTATTCACATGCTATCATTCCTACACGGTATCTGTGTGCTGTCTGCGTGGGTTTCTTCCGGGTGTTCCGGTTTCCTCCCTCGCTCTGACGGTATGTGCGCCTTTGGCTCTCTACACGGTTTAAACATGTTCCATATGTTTATCACGCATACTATAATACCTACGCGGTATGTGTATGCAGTCTGAAACTTGTGCGATTTGATTATCCACATGCTAACATACCTACACGGTATGTGTGTGCAGTCTGCGTGGGTTTCCTCCGGTTTCCACCCACGCTACATGACATGCGCACCTTCGGTGCCATGCACAGTAAAAAAATACACATTATGTTTATACACAACACTAAATACATTCACAGTAGATGTATGTATTGTATTCTCTGGGTCTGCGTGGGGTTCCTCCGGGTACTCTGGTTTCCTCCCACACGCCAACGGTGTGCGCGCCTTCGACGCTATGCTCACATAGACATGTTCAAAATGTTTATCACACATACTATAGTACCTACACGGTATGCGTATGCAGCCTGCATGGGTTTCATCCGGGTACTCCGGTTTTTCCCCCGCGCTCCAATGGTGTGCACATTTGCAGCGCTATGCACAGCATAAACATGTGCAATTTGTTTATTCGCATGCTAACATGCCTACACAGTTGTGTACGCAGTCTGCGTGGCTGGTTTCCGCCCACGCCCCAATGATGTGCGCGCCTTCATTGCTGGCACAGTATAAACGGGTTTAATATGTTTATCCACACATACTAAACTACATACGCTGTATGTGGTTGTACTATGCTCTTTGTGGCTGAGGGGGTTTCCTCCCACGCTCTAATTGCACGTTTTGACGCAATACACAGTATAAACTATGTGTTTGTACAATCAGCACTTATCAATGGAGTAGCTGCTGGATGGAGCATTGTCATAGGGATCCCTGGTATCAGGGGTACCACCTTCCACCTGCCCTTCGGTGGTGATCGGGAGCGCTGGCTTGGACTGTGTTCACCATGCTGAGGTTAGCGTTACGCCCGGTAGTGGCTGCGTCTCTGGCGTTTCTGAAGCTCAATGACTGGGCAAAAGCTTCTGCTTCATCTGTCAGTCGACCAGCAGGTGCACTGCAACTGCTTTAGCCTCTAGGGTCTCTGTGTCCGGGGTGGGTCTGCGCCACCTGTAGAGGCTGAGTTACTGGTCCACTGACCAAGTTTCTAGGGAAGCTCTGTCAGGTTGCCTTTTTTGGCCAACAATTGAGACACCCCGTAAGCCGGGGCCTCCCTTCTCTGATACATTGCAGGGGTCTCCTTGGGATTATTATACCCATCCCGCTGCAGGACGGTCCTGTCGGCCGTGTGCATTCCAGGGGAAGGGTCCTTACATCCGGAGTTGTTTTCACCTCCTTTACCGGCGGTGGGGCACCGGATGTGGACCTTTTGGCCTCTCGACTCACTCGCAAGATGTTGAGATTCGTAGCCAGGTCCAGGAACCTGGGCAGATGTGTCAGACGCGTTGGTGGCCCGTGGGGGCAGTATCGCCTGATGTATGCTTACCCTCCGCTACTGTTGTTGCCTCGCCTGCTTCGCAGAGTAGTGGTCGAGGTCATTCCGGTGATCCTCATTGCCCTGGAACGGCGACATTGGTACGCCGATCTAGTTCGGCTAGTCGCAGACGTTCCTTGGCGACTGCCTATTTGGGTGGACCATCTGTCTCATGGTCCCGTACTTCATCCTGCTTTACAGTCCTTGGCTTTGGCATGGCTGTTAAAGCCAGGTGCTGAGGGACCGAGGTCTCTCGGATTCGGTCATCTCAATTTGGTGCTCTCGGTTCTCCAAGAACATCCCTTTGAAAATATCAGGGAGATTCCTCTCTTGACCTTGTCCCAGAAGGTGGCTTTCTTAGTGGCCATTTCTTCTGTTCGACGGGTGTCTGAGTTGGCAGCCTTGTCCCGCAATTCGCCTTACTTGGTCCTTCATAAGGATAAGGCAGTGTTGCGCCCACGACCGTCTTTCCTTTCAAAGGTGGTCTCTGCCTTTCACCTTAATGAGGACATTGTTCTTCCGTCCTTGTGTCCTCACCCATCGCATCCCTGAGAGTTTGCGCTTCATACATTGGATGTGGTACGAGCCTTATGGGTGTACCTGTCTGCTACTGTTTCCATTCGGAAGTCTGAATCACTGTTTGTGTCTGTCTCTGGTCCAAAACAGGGCCAAGCGGTATCGTCTGCCACCTTTTCTAGGTGGATCAGACAGACCGTTATACAGGCCTATGCCCTTAAGGGGCGGGCGCCTCCCTTTCCGGTGACGGCACATTCCACCAGGGCAATTGATGCTTCCTGGGCTTTCCGACATCAAGCGTCGGTTGCACATGTGTGCAAGGCGGCGACCTGGTCGTCCGTTGATACCTTTTCTAAGTTCTATAAGGTTGATGTGGCTGCATCTTCGGATGCTTCCTTCGGCCGCAAGGGTTGCAGGCCGCTGTTTAAAGTTGCAACTCCTCCGTTGAGGCGTTCTCCTTGTTTGGAGTGCAGTTTGGTTATTCCTTTACTACTGCTCCCACCCTTTTCTGATACTGCTTTGGGACGTCCTACGTGTTTCAGTATTAGAGCTGTGTCAGTCCATGGACAATAAGAGAAAATAGGATTTTTGTACTCACCGTAAAATCCTTTTCTCTGACGTCCATGGACTGACACAGCACCCACCCTTCTTTAAGGTTTGTACTGCTTTGTTACAAACAGAGGCTGCTAGCTGAATTTTTTTCCACCAAGGAGGCTGCATGTCCATTCACAAAGTGCAGCACTACTTGTGCATGTGCAGTGGGGAACTGGCTATGAAGCCACAGGAAGTCACAGCCAGCTTCCCACAAGCAAGATGGTGGCGCCAGGCACCTGAAGACAGGCAAAGACAGATGAGAGATCTGGAATTTTAGATTGGTAAGTGCATAGAATGTCCCATAGCTCTGTCTCTTTAAAAAAAAAAAATTCTTGTCACTTCCCATCATAGTACGAAGAGACATCAGTGGGTACCGACAATCCATACCTCACCTTAAATCTGTAGGGCTAAAAGTGATATTAAGCTCTCAGTTTTGTTTAGCACTTTCAGCAGCAGATTTAATGACCTACTTAATATGCAGCTTTTTTATGTTTTAATTCTTGCCTATGTTCTAGTTTGAGATGGTGCCTGACTACTGCCACTGTGTTCTGTTTCAGGGTACCTTCTCTTTCAACATCCCTATGCAGGGACTAGTTCTGTGTTTCCTACGCTGTGTGCATCAATAGAAACACTGCCCAATAGCCTAGGGTAACAAGGCACTGTTCTGTAGCCGAATAGCTGAATGTATGCAGTGTGAGATTTTGCAAGACATTACTAGTCTCATGAGATTTGACGTAAGATTTAGTGATGTCACTTTGATGTTGCTCACATTTCTCCTTTTTGGATCTGCAGTTCAAGGACCTACCTCCTTGTGCCTCCTCTTCACACCTGGAAACTTTCTGGAACTGACCCGTCAATGCCAGAATTTCAAACCAGTTGCTTAGTCATTATCAGAATCAGACATTTTTCTGGAATTCTGCTGCTGGCCTTTAATGTTTATAAATATACCATAAACGTAAACAGCATGTGTAACATCATTCTTGTGAGTCAAACATGCTGTGCTCTGCACTGGCTGGCTGGATGCTTGGATACGAGGGGGGAGTGCTATTTTTACAGGAGTCCAACCGAGGACAGGGGTGGCCAGGAGGTCTCAAGGAGCATGCCATTCCTGATCCAGGTGAGAAGGGGCAATAGGAGAAGCAAGTTAAAAGCTCAGAAGGCAAGGTAGGCCCACTGCCATCAGAGGAGTGATTGTTGTGAGCAACTGTAGGGTTTAGGCTTGCCAGCAAGGGTCCCAAGTATATTGATCACTTACCTAGTGGAGGCAGATGTCAACAATAGGTGTTTGGTTACAGTGATTGGCTTTTTTTCACATTTTGGTGGACAAAGTTATGTGTTTTGTTTTTTTTATACAGAGGGCCAGCTCTAGGGGGCAAATATATTTCCAATTAAAGCTATTGCCTTTCTTGCATATAGTATATGAGCAGACCTAAATGTGTCTTTTCAGCATGCATTCAAGCTTAATTCCATGTTTTAATGAACTTTAAATAGTTAATTTGGACCAAGCTGGTCCAAACAAACGATTTCCTTCACTAACACTGGCAGAGACTGGCAGCACTGTATGAACTGCATTTTAACCTCAGCTACATAAAGTACACAGTGTTGTTTTCTGTCACCGGGACAGGTGCTGCCCTATGATTGGCTGAGGTGGAGATCATGATGTCATCCATCCGCCTCTCCACCTCTGTCATTTAGAGGAAGCTTTGCATCCATTCAGGAAATGCAAAGCTTCCTATGAATGGCAGAGCAGTGGGAAAACTAACTCGATTTTGATCAGTAACGGGGCAATCGGCTACATACCGTATGCATTGCTGTGTTCTGGCAGTAGGAAAATGACTTCCTGTCCCTATCCTGAAACAAAATTGAGTTGGACTGAGTGCAGTTCAGCTATCCATTGGAAGATTTGTATTTTCTGAATGAATACAAAGCTTCCTCTGTTTGGCTGAGGTGGAGAGGTGAGTTTTTGATGTCGTGATCTCCGCCTCAGCCAGTCACAGGGCATTACTGTACCTGCTGCTGGATCACAGTGCTGTATAATATATGCAACTGAGGCTACATACTACGGTTGTACCGATACCGAGCATTTGCCTGAGTACTTGTACTCGGGCAAATGCTCCCGATGCTTCACCCGATACTTGTACATTCAGCGGTGATTGTGTGTGGGTGAGTTACAAGCACTGATCACCGCTGAATAGATTTAAAATTTGTTTCTCCGCTTCTCTCCCCCCCCCCCCCCCGCGCGGCTTTCAGCTGCTTTAAAATCAGCGGTGATCAGTGCTTGTCACTCCCCCACACACGATCACTGCTTGACTGTACAAGTATCCTCCTCCAGCCCCCCTCCGTTTTGCTGCTGTCTCCCTCCCTCCATGCTGCCGTCCCCCTCTGTGTCCCGCTCCATGCTGCCGTTCCCCTCCGCGTCCCCCTCCATGCTGCCGTCCCCCTCCATGCTGCCGTCCCCCTCCGTGTCCCCCTCCATGCTGCCGTCCCCCCTCCATGCTGCTGTCCCCCTCCATGCTGCCGTCCCCCTCCATGTCCCCCTCCATGCTGCCACCCCCCTCTGTGTCCCCCCTCCGTGCTGTCGTCCCCCTCTTTGTCCCCCTCCGTGCTGCTGTCCCCCTCTGTTCTCCTCCTCCACCCCCTTGATCTGTCAGGATGGAGAGCGGAGGTAGGAGTTGGTAAATCCGGCTCCTTACTGTTCGGAATGTACAGAGTCCGTGATCACTGATTCTGTACATTCACATAACTGAAACATCATAAACTTTGTTTACGATGTTTCAGTTTATGAATGGAGAGAGAAGCCGCTGTCTTCTCTCCATTCATTTTCAGTGCAGCACAGCTGAGAATGGGACTGGGGAATCTGTGTCCTTAGTCCCTTTCTCTGTCTCAAAGGGGAGATGTCAGAGGTCAGTTAAGACCCCTGATATCTCACCAAAGCCCCCCAACAGGGCTGATAAAAAAAAAAAAGAATACAATTAAAAGAAAAGAAAAAAAAAACACACTGCACGCTGACACTGTCCACCCCCAGCCCCCCCCCCCCCCCAGTAACATTCATGTGATAGTCGACTGCATGTGCTCATGAAGGAAATAGCTTGTTTCGACCAGATTGGTCCACACAAACTATTTGAAGTTCAGTAAAACATGTAGTTCAACTTTAAAGCATAGCCCTTTACAAACCCCAGAAAACATATCCATGGAGAAGTTGTAACAAAGTTTGATACATTTTTTGCCAATACACAAGAGGACATCTTTTCCAATATTACACAAGTTTAGGTCTGTTCTGCTATTCTCTGGTGTATAATTGCCTTTAGATGTGGCCATCTAAACTATCTTTTCTATCTAAACAATCAGGCAAGCACTACACTGCACTACACATTTGTAGGTAGATCTAAAGGAGACAATCATATGTATTGTGTGTGTTGAGCTAAGGAAGGAGGCCCTACTCCCTTTTGTCTTTCCTTTTGTTGAAGGTAGGTGAAAGTTAAAACCTTGCAAAAAGAAAGTGAAGGGAAACCTTCCCAATGGGACACAACAGAAAACAGACTGACGGGGTGTAACCCTCTCTGCTCTATCCAAAACTCAAATAAAAGCTTACATACACTTTAATGTTAAGCGATATGAGATACATGAAAAGAGCTGTCCAAGCTTCGTTATCAGGCATGGTAATATCCTAGGTCCATTTAGCTTGGAGAAAAGAAACTGGTGGCGGATAGGTGGCCTTGTAAATATTAGAGATGTAGGTTTGGTTAGTCCACCCATCTTTAACCCCTTAATGGCAGAAGTTAAAGAAACCTTAACGCCTGAACCCAATTTTTTCAAGTTTTGCATGTGTTAGTAAAGCTGTGTGTATCACTGCAACCACTTTCTACATTTAAGTGAAATCAATTTAATTTTTTTGGGATACATTCCATTTGGTGGTAAATTTTATATATATATAGTCAGGTCCATTAATATTGGGACATCAACAAAATTCTAATCTTTTTGGCTCTATACACCACCACAATACATTTGAAATGAAACAAACAAGATGTTCAGACTTTCAGCTTTAATTTGTGGGTATTTACATCCAAATTAGGTGGACAATGTAGGAATTACAACAGATTGTATATGTGCCTCACACTTTTTAAGGGACCAAAAGTAATGGGACTATTGGCTGCTCAGCTGTTCCATGGCCAGGTGTGTGTTATTCCCTCATTATCCCATGTACAAGGAGCAGATAAAAGGTCCAGAGTTCATTTCAAGTGTGCTATTTGCATTTGGAATCTGTTGCTGTCAACTCTCAATATGAGATCCAAAGAGCTTTCACTATCAGTGAAGCAAGCCATCATTAGGCTGAAAAAAACAAAACAAACCCATCAGAGAGATGGCAAAACATTAGGTGTGGCCAAATCAACTGTTTGGAACATCCTTAAAAAGAAAGAACGCAATGTTGAGCTCAGCAACACCAGAAGACCACAAAAAACAACTGTGGTGGATGAGCAAATAATTCTTTCCCTGGTGAAGAAAACACCCTTCACAACAGTTGGCCAGATCAAGGACACTCTCCAGGAGGTAGGTGTGTCAAAGTTAACAATCAAGAGAAGACTTCACCACAATGAATAAAGAGGGTTCACCACAATGAATACAGAGGGTTCACCACAAGATGTAAACCATTGGTGAGCCTCAAAAACAGATTAGAGTTTGCCGAACAACATCTAAAAAAGCCTTCACAGTTCTGAAACAACATCCTACGGACAGATGAGACCAAGATCAACTAGTACCAGAGTGATGGGAAGAGAAGAGTATGGAGAAGGAAAGGAACTGCTCATGATCCAAAGCATACCACCTCATCAGTGAAGCATGTTGGTGGTAGTGTCATGGCGTGGGCATGTATGGCTGCCAATGGAACTGGTTCTCTTGTATTTATTGATGATATGACTGCTGACAAAAGCAGCAGGAGGAATTCTGAAGTGTTTCGGGCAATATTATCTGCTCATATTCAGCCAAATGCTTCAGAACTCATTGGACGGTGCTTCACAGTGCAGATGGACAATGACCCGAAGCATACTGCGAAAGCAACCGAAGAGTTTTTTAAGGGAAAGAAGTGGAATGTTATGCAATGGCCAAGTCAATCACCTGACCTGAATCCGATTGAGCATGCATTGCACCTGCTGAAGACAAAACTGAAGGTAAAATGCCCCAAGAACAAGCAGGAACTGAAGACAGTTGCAGTAGAGGCCTGGCAGAGCATCACCAGGGATGAAACCCACCGTCTGGTGATGTCTATGCGTTCCAGACTTCAGGCTGTAATTGACTGCAAAGGATTTGCAACCAAGTATTAAAAAGTGAAAGTTTGATTTATTGATTGTTAATCTGTCCCATTACTTTTGGTCCCTTAAAAAGTGTGAGGCACATATACAAACTGTTGTAATTCCTACACCGTTCACCTGATTTGGATGTAAATACCCTCAAATTAAAGCTGAAAGTCTGCAGTTAAAGCACAGCTTGTTCGTTTCATTTCAAATCCTTTGTGGTGGTGTAAAGAGCCAAAACCATTAGAATTGTGTCCATGTCCCAATATTTATGGACCTGACTGTGTATATAAATATATATATATATATATATATTTTCCTACCTAAAACATACTAACCCTGACACTAACCTTGATCAAGCATCACTTTTGCTATTTTATGTTTTATGTTTTATGTTTATTTTTTTAAATAATTTTTATATACATTTTTTTTTATTTTTTTACAATCTATATTTTTCTTCCTTGAAAGGAGAGAAAGACACATACACAGAGTACAGGGCCTGGCTTTACAGCTAGTAATCACTGTGATAGCCAATCGCATCAATCATGTAATTAAGTCCTTCTAGATCTTGATTGTTAATACGAGACCAGGAGCTGCTAGTGAAACTTAACTCCATGCTGGGGACAAGATATGGAATGCAATTCCTGCACAAACACACTTGTGCTTATATGCGATGCCACAGAAGGATGCCTACTTCCATGACACTGCATATTTGTGTGAGGCCAGCAGTGACCCATTAATAATTTTCATATTGAAGCACATTGCTTTGACTTGGGCACCTCACCTCCACACCTGCACAATTTGGTCCTGCTCTTGTTTTAAAAAGAAACTGAACAGAGAGTGGGAGTAAAATGGTCCCCATTGTCGGTGTTGGTAGCAATAATAACTCCCATCATTGATGTCAGTGACCTCAATAATGACGCCCTAAATTACTGTCGGTGGATGTTCAGCCGCTTGATTTTTTTTTTGGGTGGCAGAAGGGGACATCCCCTCCTGCCACCCTCTGGTGCTTCTTCCGGCTCGCCCGTGCAGTCGGCAAGCCGGAGAAAGAATCAGCCAGCGCCGGAAGTTCACCATAGAGAATACCGCGAGCCAGATGGCCCTCGGCAGCCTCTATGACCTTCGGAGGCCCGGGCGCGGCATTATGATGTCATGCCCGGCATCTGCATTTGAAAACATTCCGTTGCCTCGGCTGGGAAGCCGAGATCATTTTTTAATTTTTTTATTTCAGGGTTCCCAGCCTAGAGGCGAGATGTCTGGACTTATAGACATCAGATCTCGCTGTGAAGAGGACCTACCATGCCCTATTCCTATTTCAAGGGATTTTTACATTCCTTGTATTATGAATAAAAGTGATCAAAAAAAATAAATTAAAAAGAAAGTGCTCGCAGAAGCAAACATATACGTAGGTCGTGCCCACATACGTAAACAGCGTTCAAACCACACATGTGAGGTATCGTTGTGAACGTTGGAGCAACAACAATAATTCTAGTGCTAGATCTCCTCTATAACGCTAAACAGGTAACCTGTAAAAAATGGTAAAAGTGTCGCCTGTGGGGACTTTTAGGTACTGAAGTTTGGCGCCATTCCATGAGTGTGCGCAAATTTAAAGCGTGACATGTTGGGGATTTATTTACTCAGGATAACCTCATCTTTTCATTTTTTTTTTTTTTTTAAATGCATGAGACAACAACCACCATTTTATTCGCTAGGGTCCAATGTTTGGGGTTCTGAGTGATTTTCTAGCAAAAAAAATCATGATTTTTTCATGTAGTAAGGAAGTGCCAGAATTGGCTTGGGTGGCAAGTGGTTAAGTAATAATTATATATGACCGGCTTTCTATATCTTGTTTGCTATATCTCATTTAATGGAATTACAATGGGCATTGCTTCTTTTCCTATTTTTTTTCCTATTTTTTTTTTCCTTTTTACATACTTTAATTTTACCTAGAACTTTTGATTTGCGACAAAGCGGTAAATTAAACTGCGCTTTTCTGGCCTTGCAACGATATGTTCCCAGTTAGTTGTGCACTGTCAAATTATCTTTGTATGTGAAGTCTTTCCAATTAATTTTTACGTTCTGGATCTGTAATTGAAACCTGTCATCCTTGACCTAAATATAATTAACTGGATTAGATTCCAAAACGCTTATTGCTTTACAATAACACGTATATGCTTCATGCATTGTGCCAATCAAATTCTTTGTAGTGAAGGAAGCGATGAGAATTTTTTTTTTAATAATACAGCTCTGTAAAGAAATGTTGTAGCGGGTAAGACCAGCAAGTTCCGCTAAACATCCCTGGAGACTAACACTTGTAGAAAGTTGTCACATATGATTAAGGGAGTCATTGGCAACAATCAGACTTGACATTGTTATATCAGGGGTTAGCAAAAGCATAATTAGCAAAGTGATTAACGACAAAAGAAATGCTGTGTAATGCTCAGGGATCAATTTTCCATTTAAAACACTTACGCCATTATTTAAACTTACATGTGGTTAGTTAATTATATAGTTTACAATACTGAAAAGCTGGATTTCTCAAGGCACACAAGCTGTTCTGTCCCATCTGCAGTCCAGCTATTAAAAATGTGATTTGCACTGACTCCAAACAGACTGTTTTTACCCTGGGAAGATCCACGGAGCAGGTGTTCTTATGATATTACTATGTAGTACAGTTAATATGGCCCTTCTAACAAAATTGCTTCTCTCACTTGGTTTCTCCTTGGAGTATATGTAACAGTTATCTACAGAAAGTGGTATATTCAGGGTCCAGAAGCATGGTACATGCTGTAAAAATAGAATTGATGCAGCTTTTAAACCCATTTATTAATTTCTTAACTACTATTGACAGGGCTCATTCTGTCACTCATTTTTAAGCATACATCTGCCATTGGAAATGTATTTGTTTTATGATTGTGCCTCTACCAAAGCAAACCACCAACAGTACACTGTTAATAAGAGAAAAAACTTAACTATATTAAAATAAATGTTAGCAGGCAGTTTGTTTTGTTAAGATTTTTGTGAGTCACTTCTTCTAAGAAATGTCTTTCCCTTTCTGCTGAGAGAAAGTGGCAAAGTAATATAGCTCTCATGTGCAAGAGTTAAATCATTAGTGGCCACCCTATGCCCAAGGAAAATAAGCTTTCAAGAAGTAGCATCAGCTAAATGAATAGGAAGGACTGCAATCATTGAATGTTAAATGAGACCAAACTGGGAGGTATTTTTGCCATGTACAAATAGGATGTAAATACCACCGTAAGCCATGCATCCTGCTTCTCATATATTCCATTCTTTTACGGTATGGATTATTTATATAGATATTTATTGCCATCTGGGACTGCTTTCAAGAAAATTTCAATACTTTTCTGTCCCAATGGACAATGGTTTTATCAAACAGGAAGTGAGGGAAAATCTGCAACAGGAACAGACACAAAGACAGGAATAAATAGTTGTTCTAGCCTTTCCCTACTCTACTAAATAAAAAATTTCAATCGCAGTATTGCTGTTGCAGACATGCCCTCAAATCCCTTCTAAAAAACTGTTGTCGCCAAGACCGTGTGAGGAAATCCCTTCATTGGAGTTCCAATAGCAGTAAAAACCCTTAAGGTGTTCTAATCTTTCCTAAAAAAAAAAGATAAAAAAAAAAAAGTTTTGACTGGATGTACCCTTTTGTTTTGTTTTTTAAACTTTATTTCTTTATTAGGTTTTTCACATTTTTACAAAATATAATAAAACAGACTTCCCCATTGAGTCCCAACTCCCTGTCCCAGATTATATCCACCCTGTTAATAAACCTTGTATATAGTGTACACCTTTTGGATAATATCTCGGATAGGCAACCTGCGTGGTTATCTGTATAATCTTCTATTCTATTTAGAGCTAATATTCTCACCCACTCACTTCTCCCTCACAACTTCATGCATCCCACTCATTTCCTCATCTTTCACTCTCTCGTAATCTAATTTCTCTTAGGTCACTACCCATTGCTTAAGTGTTTTTCCATATTTATTAGGAATTACATACTGATCCCTCTTGCTTCCCACCAAGGTTTCCAAATCATATCATATTTCATTAGCGCACCTTGCTTTACACATACTGATTTCTCTTTAAGGATTACCCCGTTCATGCCATTTAGCCATTCCCCACTAGACGGAGGTGTTGCTGACTGCCATCTCCGGGCAATCAGAATCCTTGCTTGGAATAAGCATCTCATAGTTGCCACTTGGATGTTTCCTAGTTTTCCCCCTCCCTCCACTAATCCTAGTAAACATTGTTTCGGCTCCAGCTCAATGGAAATTCCAAACACCCTGTCAATGATTTGCACCATTTGTAGTCCACCATTTGAAACTCTCTTTGTACATTATTTGTATTCTCCTCCTCTTTATATTTTGCTTTTTCAGGATGAATTTCTAGGCACTAAAATTTCTATAGCAACATGATAGCCTTGTCCATATCTGCTCAGCACCTCCTCCCAAAAACATCCATAGACGTAGACAATGTCCTGCATGGCCTAGGAATAAATTCAGCCCCATGTTAATGAGGAGGATAGGGGGGCATGGCCAACGACCGGGATGTGAGGACGTGCTTAGCCTGGGGTCCCGTTTGTCCCCACAGCATCCAGGGAACCTTGTGCCCATCGGGAGATGGTCAAATACGGCCCACCGATGGAGGAAGCCTCAGGATCCGTCCCGCCATGCAAACAGAGGCAAGATGGTGCCGGTCACCATGCTGCAGACACACGCAGCCAGCCATCCTCATACTCCTCAGCGCTGAAACCGAAGCATGCAGGGAAGGGTGAGTCACACTGTTTCCTCCCCTGTTCTAAGCCTAGAAGATCCTTTCCTACTCTCTCCGGCTGAGGACATTGCCCCTGATACCCCCAGCGAGGACACTGCTGATGCAGGCCATGCGGAGCCATCCCTGTCCCAGATCATGGAGGCCATCCAGCACAGCCATGCTTCTCTGACCACTCAAATGGACTCCATAAAAATTGACTTATCCTTCCTAAAACAGGATGTCCATAACCTCCGCCACAGAGTGTCTAATGCTGAGCAGCACATTAGCACGCTGGAGGATGAGACCCGTCCATTACAGGGCTCTGTTAGGGAGCTACGCCAGGCCCAGGATTACACAGCAGATAAGCTCACTGAAATGGAGGACCGTTTACGGAGGAGCAATTTATGTTTCCTGGGGTTCCCAGAGGGGGCTGAGGGTAGAACCCCGGAGGTCTTTTTTGGAAAAATGGCTGGTCACCACATTCAGCGCCTCCACCTTTTCACCGTTATTTGCCATTGAATGGGCACACAGGGTCCCCCTGCGCCCCCTACCACCTGGGGCCCGGCCACGTGCCATGATTATCAAACTGCTTCACTTCAGGGACAGGGAGGCAATTCTTGGTGCTGCCAGAGAAAAGGGAAGGGTGTCCTTTAATAGGAGTAGAATTACTATTTTCCCTGACTTCTCTTTAGCTACACAAAAGCAGAGGGCCACTTTCCTGGCTATTAAACACAGGCTCCGTGAGCTTCATCTCCCCTATGGCATGCTATATCCTGCTCGATTGAGGATTGTTTACCAGGACAAGGCCTACTTCTTCACGGATCCTAAGGAGGCATCTCACTGGGTGGATACCCTGAGACATTCTGAACGCCGGAATCAGAGTCAAAGATCTCCTCCACGCTGACATCGCACCTAACCTGCACTTTTTGTTAGCTACACCTTGTGCCTTATGTGGCCTACGTTACCCCTTTCCAGCAAAGGACAGCTGAGGGGGGGTAGGAGTGGGCCTGAATATCCTTACACCTGTGATCATCTCACTCCCCTCTTTACAGTTATATGAAAATGGCGAACTACATTCTACTAACTCTGTTTGTTTCCTACTTGTTTGATCTGGATGACTGCTGCATTTTTTCTTTCAGACTTAGGGTTAACTAGCATACTTGTCCTGTGCGGACACGGACGGTGGCCCGCGTTCAAGGGACTTTAACGCTCCTCAGGGTTGGTTAGCTCTCATGGGTTTGGGAGCCGGGAGGGTTAGGGTGGGTGGGGATGTTTGGGGATTTTTGTTTTGAAGTTTTTATTTTTATGTGTTTTGTTATGCAGTGCTGGTATCCATTTGTGCATGTCCATCTACAGGCTGGTATAACTGACCCTTATGATATGCATCTGATTACTATATTTCCTATGCTCTTATCTTATCTTTTTGACCTGTCTTATGCCTTGCGCACTTCCCCTGGTTCGCGGGACTCCGGGCTGTGGTTGTTTCTGGCGAGCCATGGGAGGTGGGTTCGGTTAGTCATGTACTTTACGCCTCCCTATGTCTAAGCTACGTTTAGTGTCTTGGAATGTACGGGGGCTGAATTCCAAGGTGAAAAGATCTGATGTTTGACTATTTGGCACGCCACAATCCGCATGTAATCCTACTTCAGGAAACCCACCTCCCAGGGCTCTAGAGTCATGGCCCTCAAACGGGCAAAAATTGCCTGCACCCTCCATTCCACATACTCCACATATGCCAGGGGGACCTCCATCCTAATAGCCAAATCAGCCCCGGTTAGTATTAAGCATGTTAAACTAGATCCGCAAGGGTGTTTTGTAGTTGTTGTACTCGAACTTATGGGTAGACCATATACCGTGACTAGCCTGTATGCCCCTCCCCCCTTCACTAAATTGTTCTTTGAAAGGGTTATGACCTCCATTCTGGCGATAGCGGAGGGTCCTTTATTGAAAGCGGGTGACTATAATACAGTACTGGATAATTCCATAGACAGGTTACGTTGTTCTTCATCACCCCCACTCCCCTGGGTTCCTTCTTAAATCAATTTGACTTAGTGGAGGCCTGGAGGTGGAAGCATGCGGACAGGAGGGAGTATTCGTGTCACTGTGAGTCACACGGTACTCTGTCTCGTATAGATTTCTTTCTGGTCTCGTCGGATCTGCTTTCCATGGTATCAGAGGTTAAATACCTCCCTAGGGCGGTGTCCGACCATTCTCCTTTGATGGTGGACCTCACCCCGGGCCCCTCCTCCTCCTTTCGGGTGTTGCGACTGAGCCCATTGTGGTTGGCGGATGAGATTGTGGTGAACCAATGTATGACAGAGATGAAATCTTACTGGCTACTTAAACTGAGTGCAACCGTTCCAGTGGTATGAGATGCCTTTAAGGCCGCTACACGCGGCTCTTTTGCTGGGGCGGTTGGTCAGACACGCAAGGCCTCTATGTCCAAGTTGATGGGGGCTCTCGGGGAGGCGGAAGCCGCTTATACCGCGGCTCCCTCTCCTGAGACACGTGCTGCCTGGAAGCATGGGTCCAGAGAATTTGACCTAGTGCTTTTGGGACGCACCCAGAAGAAGCTGTTATACCAGAATCAGTGAATCTTTGAGTTTGGTGACAAGAACAGCCGTTTGTTGGCGTATCTTTCTAAACCTGACTATCAGCCATGCAGCATACCCAGAATTAAGAGCGCAGAGGGCATAGTGGTAGAACAGAACACTGAGATCATGGAAGCCTTTATCTCCTTTTACTCCTCCCTATATGCTACTAGAGCTCACTACACGATTGTGGAATTGGATGACTATCTTGCTGATATCTCGCTGCCCAGACTTCAGACCCAGCAGGCGTCAGATCTTGACACTCCTCTGATGACTGAGGAAATTGGGGAGGCTATCTAATCCTTTGCCAGAAATAAAACGCCGGGACTGAATGGGTTCCCCATCGAGTGGTGTCTGCAATACAAAGATTTGCTTATACCCCATCTAAGCAGGGTATATGATTTTGCTATGGAAATGGGACAGCTACCCCCCTCTATGTCGGAGGCATTGATTGTCCTCATTCCTAAACCACATAAGGATCATCTCCTATATGAATTTTACAGACCAATATCACTCATCAACTCAGATGTTAAGATTTTGGCCAAGGTGCTCGCCCGGCGATTGAACACAGTTATTGCTAACATTATTGGTGCGGACCAAACTGGGTTCATCCCTGGGCGGGCGACCTCCATCAACCTGCAGAGATTGTTTACCAATCTTCAGGCCACTCATGCGGAAATGGGTTCCAGGGCGGTTCTAGCCTTGGACGCACACAAGGCATTTGATTCAGTCGAGTGGCCTTATCTGCTGGAGGTCTTGGCAATGTTTGGTTTTGGCGGTGCCTTCATCAGATGGGTCCAGTTGTTATATTCGAAGCCCACTGCTCGACTAAGGGTGAACGCGACCGTGTCTGATCCCTTTCCGATAAAGAGAGGCACCGGACAGGGGTGCCCTCTGTAGCCGTTGCTCTTTGCACTGGCGATAGAGCCCTTGGCAGCACTGATAAGATCCTGCGGGGAGGTTGCCGGATTGACGATTGGGGGTCTGGAGGAGAAGGTATCCCTTTATGCTGACGACATGTTAATATATTTGTCGGGCCCCCAGTCGTCTCTCCCAGTCCTGCTGGAGATTATTGGCAAGTTTGGGCATTTCTCCGCTTTCCGGGTTAACTGGGACAAGTCCATCCTATTTCAGATTAACCATTCAGACCCACCCATGATAACCTCCTCTTGCCCACTACAAATAGTCACCTCCTTCCGATATTTGGGAGTTCTGGTACAGCTCCCTATTACCTCTTATGCTAAACTCAATATAGACCCCCTTATAGGGAGAATGAAGACCACATTCAAAACCTGGGCACATCTCCCACTTTCCTTATTGGGCAGGATTAATATTTTTAAAATGATATTCCTGCCACGATTTCTGTATGTATTGGGTAATTCACCAATATATGTCACTAAGCTTAAATTTAAAGAAATCGACTTCATCCTTACTTCCTTTTTGTGGAGGGGGGGAGTAGTCAGGATTGCCAAGACCACCCTCCAGTTACCGGTACTGGAGGGCGGATTGGCCTTACCCTGCCTCCACACCTACTATATTGCCTCACAATTAGCTCATCGCACATTGGTGTATTTTTTTCAGGAAGGTTTGGGGCTACTGGGTTGATTCTGAGAGCACTGTCTCTCCTGCTCCTTAAAAATGTGACTGATTATTGTCTTCTTGATATATGCCAATTGTTTATCAGCTTTCTAAAAAAAACATTTTGCACTGTACTGGATTGGGCGATGTTCGCTCTATATGTGTCTGTTGTCTATTGTATGTCTTGTTTTTAAAAAAAAAAAAAAACGTAATAAAAAATGTACCTTTAAAAAAATAAAACTTCTAAATTATGTAAATAATAGGTAAACCTGGCCATTGATCAATGTTTTTTGTTTTTTTAGTTAGTCAGCTGGCCCTTTACTGAACCAAACACATTTTGATCCAGCTGAAGATTCTTTAAAGGAAATGGTTGCATATCTAGTACAGGACGTCCCCGAGTTACGAATATCCGACTTGCGAACGACTCCTACTTACGAACGGGAGGCTGCGTGGTCACTTTTCGACGGCAGGCACATTGGACGGAACCTTTTCGACGGCGGGCACATTCGACGGAAAACAACGTATCTGCCGTTCTGTGCATGCTGTTCCGACTTGCGAACATATTCGACTTAAGGACAAACCTACAGTCCCTAGCCTGTTCGTAACTCGGGGACTGCCTGTAGTGTGTTGGAATGTGGTCATTTCAGATTCAAAGTTTTTTTTAAAAGAGCATATAGCATGTGCATTTGACCTTTTCAGTTATGTCAAGGCTGTTTGTGGTAAGAATGGACATTGTTCCCCATGCTCTGAACAAATTTCTTGCTTTTGATTGAAAAATATATTCTTGGTGAAGGAGACACATCTTCAACATAACTGATCAGACCATGAAGAAATAAAAGCTATCCAGATATATAATTATTAAATTCAAACAGCACAATATGCCATGTATGTCTTACTTTAGGTCCAGCCTTTATTTTATCATTCAATGGTGGTGGAGGGAACTGTAAATCTTTACATAATGGCCTATAAAAAGCAGAATCAAATGTATTATTTAATATAAAGTCCCCATTTCACACTGGTCTAATGATTTGTGAAAATGTTGAATATTTGTATTATAGTACTTGAAACAGTGAAGAGAAGCTGAGATTTGATTTTGAATGTAATGTTCCAGTAGCACTAAAGTGATTAACCACAATCTTTTTATTCTCCTGAATCGTTCATGAGTAGTCAGACAGAGATTTTCTTTAAAAATAACATTCACTGTCTTTGCAGGGAAATCATTGAAAGGTGTATTGTTGAAGTGTTACCGTGGACATTTACAAAACCATTTTTCTCAGTTTTGTTAGAATTTAATCAGCTTACTGTTTGAAAAGAACTGGCAGTACAGTGCGTTTAGTTCCAAAAATAAATGTGAATGACGGCCAATTAACCTCTCCGATTTTTCTATCAGCAACTGATAAATTGCAAGCAACTGCAATTTGAATAATGTTGTGGTCCTTTCTTATTCCCAGGAAAATGAGAAACATACTTAAAGAACTATGATGAGAAAAGACTTATGTCCATCAAATTAAATATTATCTAAATTCTTAATGTGTTGTATTATAGTGAGGTAAAGAAACACACTCAGTGGTAGTTGCATCAAACCCTTTGATCAGTCCTTGCATTACATTTACTCACCACAATATGTTTGATAGACACGTCTTACAAAAGTAATAGTGTTAGGCAAGACAACAAGGTTAACAGTTTAATTGATTTTTTTTTTGCTCCTGAACATACTCAAATGTGTCTCATACTTAATCCATCCCAAATTCTGCAAGTACTATCTACTGTTGTGAGGCAGAAGCCTGTGCCCCTTGTCAGAAATACATAAGTTAGGTAATATTGAGCTGATCAGGTGCTGACATCCTTTAAACACTTTCCTGTACGCAGACAAACTAAGCTATTCCTAAAACACCATGGATGGCGGTATTCCAGTTTAAAATCTCCAACTTCTTTGTTAAATTATATCCATTAGGCAGAGTACAAGAGGATGACAGTTCTTGCATGTTTTATGCTCAAGAACATTTAATGGATAAGTTTAGCTGTTTGCAGGTAAGAAAAAAAAAAGTGCATTTATTTTATTTTTTTTTAACATGGAGCCAGTAAAGCATTGCACCCCACGATCAGCAGATTGGAGTCCTGCAGACTTGTCAGTGTATCTGTCTGCTCGTATGGGCAGGCAGATATGCAATGACACAAAGAGACAATGAACTACCTGTGCACTCCCACAGCACCATGGTACTTGCAGGTTTCCCATTCACAGAACTCTGTGAATGAATTACGCAGCTGGGTGGGTGTTTATTTTTTTTGTTATTTAATAGTGATAGCGAAAGGGGGAGAAGCCTGCTTGCTGTCACTAGAGGCAGCGGCTGCATGAGTGGGAGCATGACACATGTTCCACCATAAAAAAATGGGTGGAACGTGTAACATGTTCCCAAAAGTGAACTTATCCTTTAAAATGTCACTAAGGCCAAAACATTTTTTTGCCTTGCAGGAGAGAGGGATTAGGACACTAGTTCTGGTGATTCTGGTGACACCTTCAGATTCCCTCACTTTGGAGGGATTTTCTCTAATTTCCTGTTTTGGCTATGACACAGAAAGTGAAGGTAAATCTCCCCAGTGGGACACAGATGGCACAAAACTGACATTATAACTCTCACTCGATCCAAAAATAAAAAAAAGACGCGGTTTCATTGACCTTTTGTACTTTGCCTTATAGATTAAATGTAATACAAAATTTGGACATTTTAATTTCAATAAATTTTTATTGAGAGTTTTTCAAGAAAACACAGGTATACATAATTCAGAAAAAAGTTGGTACTTAAGCATTTCATACATCAGAATTTTGTTGAGCAATATGCGCTGTCGCTTGGTTATTAAAAACTAGATATTATATATTAGTTATCAATAAAAGAAAAAAAAAAGTTGAATAACATTTAACCATTCACAATATGTTGCTATACATTGCACTTTTAAATGTAAGATAAGACAAGACATGAAGGGGAAGCTGTCCCTCCCTCCAGGCACCCCATCTGGGATCACACTGTGCCGCACAGGGAGGAGGGACCCCCCTAGACCACATCTCCTGTACTTTACTGAAGTTAGTGCAAAAAACTTGATCCATCCAACCCAACCACTTAGGGCTGCATGGGGTCTGCTAAATTCAATAACTCGAGTTATATTTCAGAAACCACAAATAACCAAATAGTGTTGTCATCCCTATGACATATAATTCAGGGGTTGATAACTTTTAAACGTAAAGATTAGAGAAGAAAGAAAAAAGAAAACAGGAAGGGAAAAGAAGAGGAAGAAAAGAGGGGAAGGGAAAGAAGAACAAAGAGTGTGTCTCATTTCGCCATCGTCTGAATATGTTGTAGTTTCAGGGTTGAGAAGTGTAGTGTTACCCATAGCCTCTACTACGACTTATACCAATCTAACCATTTATACCATCTAGTATACATATTATGATAGTTGCCCTGGGATGAGGCGAACATTAGTTCATAAGTTGCATGAGTGTTAGTTTGAATTATTTCAGAAAATGAAGGCGGGTTCTTGTCTTTCCAGTGTCTCATGATAGACAATCTGACACACATCAATATATGGATGACTATAGTTCGTAGTTCTTTTGGAATAGACTCTATGTCCAAGGACAATATTGCTAGTCCTTCAGTTAGAGGAATGTGCACCTCCGCTAGCATATTAATTAGGTTAGCTGTTTGGGTCCAGAGGGTTTTAATCACTGGACATGTCCATAGTATATGCTGCAGTGTTCCTATACCTCCACAATCTCTCCAACAAAGTGGGGAGTGCTGAGGACCAAATTTGGAGATCCTATAGGGTGTCAGATACCATCGGAGCAATATTTTGTGGGTTAGTTCCCATAGATTGATGCTCTTAGTCGCTGTATAAGTGGTAATTAATGCTTTTTGCCATTGCTCCGTGGTATAGGACAGTTCCATATCTCTTTCCCATGCCTTGATATGTGTGGATTTAAGGAACCTATCTTTATCGTGTAGTTCGTTGTAAAATAGTGAGATACCCCTAATGGTAGTAGTAGTGCTAATGAGGTATAGGACCATTCTCCACGGTAAGAAAACCATGGGGTGTGGATTGTTGCGGAGGAAATGCGTCAGTTGAAGATATTTAGAATGTTCTCTCTCTTGTATACTAAGTTCTAATTGTAGGGTTCTAAAAGTCTTTGGTGTGGGCCCTACCATTAAGTCCTCTGTAGATAATATTCCCTTAGCCGTCCATTGTGATATATTAAGGTCCGGGATGATTATAGCTAAACTGGCTAGTGTAAGGGGTAAAGTTTTAGTCGTGTCCTCAGTATAGCGTTGGGTCACTAAGATCTTCCACGCGTGCAGCATGGCCACTATTGTGAGGTATAGGTCAGATTCTGGGAAGGTATGATGTCCGTTTACTAGAAGCATATCATATAATTGATGCCCTTGAGTCTGCGAGTTTTCCAATTCCAACCATCTGGGGCCAGACGCCCTCAGCTGGGGGAACCGAGCTCTCATCTGTGCAAACGTAGCGGCGATGTAATAGTCCATTATCAATACGTGGCCAACTCCACCCGCCTTCCTACTCGCTACCAGTTTCTTAAAGGCACACCTCGCCCTCTTCCCCTGCCAAAGAAACTTATTTAGTAAAGTTTGTGCTGTGGAAAAGAAAGAGGCTGGACCTGGGATGCATAGCGTTCTGAATAGATAAAGCAACTGAGGCAGGATTACCATTTTGAAGGCTGCCAACCTCCCTGACCATGACAATTCTACCTTCGCTAAGTCCATGAGTTTATTCGCTAAGCCCTGCAGAAAAGGTGTATAATTCGACTTAACTAGTTTATCAGTGGAGGCCGTCAATGTAATACCTAGTGTGAGGGGGCTAGCTCGGCAGCGGGTATGTGTGACCCCCGGGATGGGCTCCCCACCCAAAACAGGCCCAGCAGACGGAGGTTGTGGTTTTCAAAATCAAAAAGGTGCGGTTTATTTTCTATTTACAGTGACAAAAACACAGCAAGGCAAAAAAAACATAAACAAAATAAATCCTGGTCAACTTGACCTCTGACTAAACTTACAGGTTTCCTAACTAACGACTGGGATCAGCCTAGTGCTGTCCTAGTCCCTGGTTTTAAATGTCCAAGCAAAATATAGCCACACAGGCTTTCTCTCACCGCACAGGGGTTCACTCTCCCTAGACAGTCCACACAGGTCTGCTTCCAGGCATGAGCTAACATCTAATGAATCTGGGAGTTTTTTATAGAGGCCTACATGAGCTGACAAGGTTCAGCTGATCTCATCAACTCCCTGTTTGCACGACGCCCAGCCCTCTCCCTAGAGGTATGAGTCATCAATGAGCCCACTAGTCTCAGCTGGGCTTATACAACTCTCCACCTAGCTGTATAAGTCAGCGTAAAGCCTGAATCTGGGCGAAATATATCTACCCCCCTGGATGCAACCAGGTGACTTTACCTTCCTGCTGTCACATACCCCCCCCCTCTTGTTTTAACCTCGGGGTTGGAACACCAGCAATCAGGCATTCATGTACTCGAGACAAAGCATCCACATTCCCCATTTGAACGCCAGGGCGATGCTTTACTGTGAAGTTGAATTCCTGGAGGGCCAGGAACCACCTATTCACTCTTCTATTTGTTTCCTTGTTTTGAGCCATCCACTTTAACGGAGCGTGATCCGTAACCATGTCAAAGTGCCTACCTAGCAGGTAGTACCGAAGGGAATCTAGAGCCCACTTCACCGCTAAACACTCCTTTTCAACGGTGGCGTAATTTACCTCATGGGACTTCAACTTCCTGCTGAGGTAAATGACTGGGTGCTCTTCCCCGTTCCAGACCTGGGACAATACTGCTCCTAACCCCACATCTGACGCATCACTTTGTACGACAAAGTCTCTAGAGAAGTCGGGTGAGTACAACACTGGCTGGCTACATAAGGCTTGTTTCAAGAATTGGAATGCTGCCTCAGCCTCGGGGGTCCATTTAATCATGACCGACCCTTTCCCCTTCGTCAGGTTGGTTAGGGGCACAGCCTTAGAAGCAAAGTGGGGAATGAATCGCCGATAATACCCAGCGATTCCCAGAAAGGCTCGTACCTGCTTCTTGCTGTTGGGACGTGGCCAACTCTGGATGGCCTCGACTTTGTTGAGTTGGGGTTTTATTACTCCCCTCCCAATGGTGTACCCAAGATATTTGGCCTCCTCCTGCCCAATGGTACACTTCTTGGGGTTAGCCGTAAACCCTGCTTCCCGAACAGAGTCCAGGACTGCTTGCACTTTTGGCAGATGTGAGGCCCAATCTGTGCTATGGACAATTATGTCATCCAGGTAAGCCGCAGCATACTTCCGATGGGGCCTCAGCATCTGGTCCATTTTCCGCTGGAATGTGGCCGGCGCATTCTGTAACCCGAACGGCATTCTTTTATATTGGAACGCCCCGTCTGGGGTTACAAATGCGGTTTTCTCTTTGGCCGACTTGGCCAGGGGGATTTGCCAATACCCTTTTGTGAGGTCAAGAGTCGTCATGTATCGGGCTGTTCCCAGCCGGTCGATCAACTCATCTATACGTGGCATGGGGTAGGTGTCAAATTTTGTAACTTTGTTCAACTGACGAAAATCGTTACAAAATCGCCAGCTCCCATCCGGTTTAGGCACCAACACAATGGGACTAGACCAATCACTTTGGGACTCCTCTATCACCCCTAAGTTCAGCATTCTCTGTACTTCCTCCCGTATTGCCTCCCGTCGGGCCTCTGGGATCCGATAGGGTTTTAACTTCACCCTTTCACCGGGCGGGGTAATAATGTCATGCTCTACCCCAGATGTTTGTCCCGGCAGCTCAGAGAATACCTCCTTGTTGCGAAGTACAAACTCCTTAACCTCCTGTTGTTGGGGTTGTGACAAGGTGGCTGCGATTCCAACCTCAGGAATCACGCAACCAGTTTGAGCTGGTGACCAAGTGTCTGCGACTAGGGACTCTCTATCCCTCCAGGCTTTCAACAGATTAACGTGATAGATCTGTTCGGGCTTTCGCCTTCCTGGTTGTCTGACCTTGTAATTCACTTCGCTCACTTTTTCCATTATCTCGTAGGGGCCTTGCCATTTGGCAAGGAATTTACTTTCAACCGTAGGGACAAGTACCAATATCCTATCCCCCGGGGAAAAGGTACGGGTCTTGGCTCCACGGTTGTACACTCTCTGCTGTGCCAACTGCGCTTGGGCCAAATGTTCCTTCACGATGGGCATTACCTGTGCAATTCGATCTTGCATCAGGGCGACATGCTCAATCACACTCCTGTGGGGAGAACTCTCACTTTCCCAAGTTTCCTTGGCAATATCCAACAGCCCTCTTGGGTGTCTCCCATACAGTAACTCAAAGGGGGAGAATCCCGTAGAGGATTGGGGCACCTCCCTAATAGCAAACATCAAATAAGGAAGTAGACAGTCCCAATCCCTTCCATCTCTATCCACCACTTTCTTCAACATTTGTTTTAGGGTTTTGTTGAATCTTTCAACCAGCCCATCGGTTTGGGGGTGATACACAGATGTACGCAATTGCGTCACTTTGAACAATTTACACAGCTCTTTCATAACCCGGGACATAAAGGGTGTACCTTGGTCCGTAAGCAGTTCTTTACAAATACCCACCCGGCTAAAAACAAGAGATAGCTCTTTGGCTATGGTTTTGGCCGAGGTATTTCTGAGAGGGATCGCTTCTGGATAACGGGTGGCATAGTCCATTATAACCAATATGTACTGGTGCCCCCTAGCGGACTTGATTATAGGACCTACCAAATCCATTGCGATTCTCTCAAACGGGACCTCAATGATGGGTAGAGGGACCAGCGGGCTACGGAAATGTGGCATCGGGGCCGACCTCTGACACACAGGGCAGGAGGAACAATAATTTTCTATGTCCTTCATCACCCCAGGCCAATAGAATCTCTGTAATACCCTCTCTCGGGTTTTCTCTGTCCCCAGATGACCTCCAAGAATGTGCCCATGGGCCAACTCCAACACCAACTTCCTGTAAGGTTTGGGCACCACAAGCTGCTCAACGGTTTCTTCTGCCCTTTTTGCCACCCGATACAGTAGGTCCTTCTCTACGCTGAAGTATGGGTAAGTGCCAGTATTATCTGGGTTCACTAACTCGCCATCTATTTTCACTACGTTTTCCCGTGCCTTTATTAGGGCGGGGTCTTTCAACTGTTCTGTGGCAAAGTTTTCCCTGTGAACCTCAAGATCAGAAAACTCCACAGACGGTAGGTTTTCGTCTGAGGAGGTGGGCTCCTCTCCAGTTTCTTGAGTCTCCCCTGCCAATACTGACAAGGGAAACTCCGGAGAGTCCTCACCACTCTCAGGGGAGTTCTGGCTATCACATTCCTGGTACATAGGGGCACCAGTGGGGGGCTCAGGATCATCCCACAGTTCCCAGAACTTCGGAAAATCCCTTCCCACAATGGCGTCATGCGGTAACTGAGATACTAAGCCCACTGGATGAGAGAGGGTACCTTTGGGGGTCTCGAAACACACCGTAGTCACTGGATACTCTCGGGTGTCCCCATGCACACAAATAACGGCTACCTTGCTATTCCCAGAGACCTCTGTTTTAACTAACTCAGCCTTTATCAGGGTCACAAGGCTACCTGAATCCAGCAATACCACAACATTTCTACCATTAATACACATTTTGCATAAATGTTTCTCAGTTCCCCGAATGGCAGTGCATGCGACTGTCGCACACAGCGACTGACGTCTGCCCGTCAGAAAGTCACACTGCATGGGTTCCTCCAAAACCGGGCAATTTGCTGCAATATGTCCCGCTTGCCGGCAGCGGTAGCAAATGATCCTTCTTGCCGCCTCTTGAGCCGCTGATTTCCCAGGCTGTTCTCGCCAAACTTGGGGTAGAGCTCCCACCCTCTCACTCTCTCCACCCTTACCCCTTGGAATCATCTTATCCGCCCCTGGGGATGGTCTGGTCTTAGGGTGGAAAGTCCGAGTGTCTCTGGAAGAGGCCGTCAGGTTCTCTGTAGCCAAGTATTTCTCCACACGATCCACAAGACCATCGGCCGTCTCTGGGTCTCCATGGCTTACCCACTTTTGGATGGCAGTAGGAAGAGCTCTCAAAAACCGATCCATTACAACACGTTCCACAATCTTTGGTGCGGACAAAGTCTCTGGCTGTAGCCACTTTCTGCTCAGGTGAATGAGATCATATATTTGAGACCTGGGGGGTTTTCCAAGCTGGAAAGTCCAGTTATGCACACGCTGAGCCCGGACAGCCTGGGTGACACCCAGCCTTGCCAATATCTCAGCTTTTAGCATCACATAGTCTTTTGCTTGGTCAGGCTCCAGGTCATAGTAAGCCTTCTGCGATTCACCAGTTAACAGAGGAGCCACCAGTCCAGCCCACTGCTCCTCAGGCCACTTTTCTCTTTCAGCAGTCCTTTCAAATGTGGTCAAAAATACCTCTGGATCATCCTCTCCAGTCATTTTTGTCAATAAACGACTCACCCCAAAGGACGCGGTATTAGTGGGACGGCTTTCCTCACTGGTCTGCGGACGTTGCTGCATTACTGCTTCCATTTGTTGTAGTCTCTGCTCTTGCTTCTGTAACAGGTCTATGAAGCGGGCCTCAGATTGCTGCTGGGCTTGTTGCTGAGCTTCCAGACTCTGTTGGTGAGCTTGCTGCTGGGCTGCAAGGCTCTGTTGATGAGCTTGCTGCTGGGCTGCGAAGTTCTGTTGTTGAGCTGCAAGGCTCTGTTGATGAGCTGCAAGGCTCTTTTGCAAACCTGCATTTGTCTGCTGTTGATTGGCATTTGCTAGAGCCAGCTGCTTCAGTATCTCCTCCATGCTGGCTTAAAAAAAACTGCCACTGGTTCTCCACCAACTGTGAGGGGGCTAGCTCGGCAGCGGGTATGTGTGACCCCCGGGATGGGCTCCCCACCCAAAACAGGCCCAGCAGACGGAGGTTGTGGTTTTCAAAATCAAAAAGGTGCGGTTTATTTTCTATTTACAGTGACAAAAACACAGCAAGGCAAAAAAAACATAAACAAAATAAATCCTGGTCAACTTGACCTCTGACTAAACTTACAGGTTTCCTAACTAACGACTGGGATCAGCCTAGTGCTGTCCTAGTCCCTGGTTTTAAATGTCCAAGCAAAATATAGCCACACAGGCTTTCTCTCACCGCACAGGGGTTCACTCTCCCTAGACAGTCCACACAGGTCTGCTTCCAGGCATGAGCTAACATCTAATGAATCTGGGAGTTTTTTATAGAGGCCTACATGAGCTGACAAGGTTCAGCTGATCTCATCAACTCCCTGTTTGCACGACGCCCAGCCCTCTCCCTAGAGGTATGAGTCATCAATGAGCCCACTAGTCTCAGCTGGGCTTATACAACTCTCCACCTAGCTGTATAAGTCAGCGTAAAGCCTGAATCTGGGCGAAATATATCTACCCCCCTGGATGCAACCAGGTGACTTTACCTTCCTGCTGTCACACTAGATACTTGATTCCCTCCTCACTCCAAGTGTATGGAAAACGTGATTGAAGTTTGTCCCGTGTGGGAGAATCAATGCCCAGACCTAAAATGTATGATTTGCTCTCATTGACCTTGTAATACGACACTCGATTGAACATTTCCAATGCAGAATGTACCGAAGCCAGGGAGGACTCCACCTCTGTGAGGATCATAATGATGTCATCTGCAAAAAGACTGATACTGTGAGATGAGTCTCGTATAGGGAATCCTTTAATATTAGGGTGGTTGCGGATATATGTGGCTAACGGTTCCATTATTAAATTGAATATGAGGGGGGATAGGGGACAACCTTGACGGGTCCCATTAGTTATATTGAACGTTTTAGAAAGTACTCCGGAGGTAAACACCTGTGCCGAAGGTTTTGAGTAGAGGGCCAAGATGGCTGACAGTATATTCCCCGAGAAACCAAACTCCGATAGGACCCGGGTCATATATTGCCAATAAACTTAATCAAAGGCCTTCTCTGCGTCCAAAGCCAACAACAGAGAAGGTCTTTTATGTAGTTTTGCCAAATGAATGATATTTGTTAATCTTCGAGTAGCGTCAGTAGTTTGCCTACCTTTAGTAAAGCCAGTCTGGTCCAGGTGGATCAGGGTTGGGAGAATATCAATGGGGCGTGTGGCTATTAGTTTAGCATAAATTTTCACATCATTATTAAGAAGGGAGATGGGCCTAAAGTTTGGTGGAGAAGTGGGGTCCTTACCCGGCTTCGGTAGTGTAACAATAATGGCTTTCAGCCTTTCTGGGGGTAAAGACGAGGAGGCAGCGGCAATGTTGAATATGTGTTCTAATATGTGGGGAGCAAGGAGAATCTTGAACGTTTGATAGTATTCCCCAGTAAAGCCGTCCGGGCCAGGGGATTTGTTAGGTGGGAGGGATTCAATCACCCTCTGTATCTCAGATGTATGAAAGGGTACATTTAAGTGACTCCAACTGTTCTTGGGAAAGCTTGTGTAATTGAATTTTTTGTAGAAATTGATTGATTAGATCAGGATTGGGCTGATGTGTATTAGCATCATCTTTCAAATTATATAAGGTACTGTAATAATGGCTAAATGCATCAGCAATATCTTGAGGGTGGTGAAGTTTGTGTTTAGAAGTTGGATGATACAAGTATGGAATTTTGGTTTTGTATCTGTGCCCCTTCAGTTTGTGGGCCAATAACCTCCCCGCTCTGTTACCCATAGCATAATAGGACATTTTTAGTTTCCTAGATACTCTCTCAAAATCCTCCAGCAGGAGGGTCCTGAGATCGCACCGCAGTTGAGTCAACTTTTGGGAATTATGAATGGAAGGGCTCCGCTTATTAGTAGATTCAAGTCTAAAAATTTCAGTGGTCAAATCAGTAATTCGTTTCTGCCGCTGCCTCTTCGCTCTCGCCCCTAACTGTATGAGTATCCCTCTAATGAATGCTTTATGGGCATTCCACAATATAAATGGGTCTTTGACAGATGGTACGTTTATCATAAAAAATCATTTAAGTGCTTTTCAATGTGAAGTCTAGAGTCTTTCTGTTGTAGTATATAAGAGTTAACCCTCCACATTGGAGTCGTGGAGGTGGAAGCTGAACCTTCAATCGTTAGTGTGATCGAAGCATGGTCCGACCATGTGATAGTGTTTATGGAGGCCGAGGATACTCTAGATAATGTCTGCTGATCTACTAGAAACAAGTCAATCCTCGAGTAGGATCTGTGAGGGGGTGAGAAGAAAGTGAAGTCCCTCTCACCTGCGTGTAGGCACCTCCATGCATCAAATAGTTCCTGAGCATGAATGGGCTGTAAGAGGGGTTGACCACTCCTGCTTCTGCCATGGGAGGAGTCAATAGCAGGGTCTGGGGTAGTATTGAAATCTCCACAAATTACTAGAGAACCTTTTTGGTGCTTGCGTATTTTTTTCATGAGCTTGTGGAAGAAGTGCAGTTGATGTTGGTTAGGAAAGTAAACATTTGCGATCGTGTATGCGACCAAGTTCAGATCACATACAATAATCAGATAACGTCCTTGGATGTCCGCGATCACCTCATGTAAGGTGAAGGCCACAGAGTCTCTAATGGCTGTGAGCACTCCTCTTGTTTTGTTGTTTGCGTTGGCTGTAAAAACGAATGGAAACTGTTTATGAGCACAAATCGGTGGAGAGGTGTCGCAAAAATGCGTTTCCTGCACACAGAGGATGTCACTTTTGTAGGAGAGTGCTTCCTTCCACATAGATTTCCTCTTGACAGGGTGATTTAGGCCCTTAGTGTTAATTGAAAGAAAGTTTATCCCCATTTAGTGTGGAAATAGTAAGCTTGATTTGAAAAACTGAACATTTTCATTAATAGAGCAAGAGCACCCTCTTGTGGCCAAAATGAAAATGGCAGGATGTCTGGGTATGATGATAAGTGTGTGAATAAATTGTACTCACATTCCAAGAAGAGATGCAATGTCTTGCTGAGGAAAGAATGAGTCCTGGAACATGTTCTTCCGTGTGTAGCGTCTTAACATCTCAGTTCAGCAGGTCGGTGGCGAGGAGACAGTAGACAGAAACAGAATAGCAACAAAGTGAAACAACCGTAAAACTGGTAAAAGAATGACAAGCAATAAGGGTCTTGCCCTTATCAACAGCTCAGAAAAAAAAAGAAAAAAAACGTATGCAGCCTTATGCTGCTCATGTAGAAGGGGGGGGGGAGTAGGCTCAAGCCTAAAGGCTCTCCTGGAAGGCCTCCCAGGGAAAAGAAATGTGTAGCATCTCAGCTACCATCCGGATTTAAGAATGTGATGTAGCATTCCCATTGGCGACTTTTTTTCCAGTCAGGTTCTAACTGCTTTCGATGTTTTGTAGAATGAGGCATTTCTGCTTGTTCAGGGAGGATTTTCCAGTCCTCCAGTAGTGAAATGCCCTTTTCAAGAGAGTCCACAATGAATGTACGGTCACCTTTCACAATGGTCAGTTTAGTGGGATAACCCCACCTGTACACAATTTTGTGGTTCCTCAGAGTCTTAGTGATGGTGTTTACGTTTTTCCTCTTCTGCAAAGTGTATTGGGACAAGTCGGCATAGAACTGCAAATTCTGATGTTGCGTGGGGATCTGATCCCGTTTGCGCATCACCGTCATAAGTTGTTCCTTAATATGGTATAAGTGTAGGCGCAGAATCACGTCTCTAGGCACTTGGTCAGGCAAATATGTAGGTTTAGGCAAGCGATGGATTCTGTCAATCGTAACATCCATATCTGAGAGATCAGGGATGAGGGATTGAAAAAGGGCTGTTGCATAGGAGCGCAGGTCAGATTGCTGGACTGTTTCAGGAACTCCTAATTTTTAAATTGTTCCTTCTGGACCTGTCCTCGAGGTCTGCCAACTTGGCCTTAACCCATTCACTGTCCTCTGTTCTTTCCTCTGTATAATCCACCAAGTCATTAATAGTATCAGCATATTCCTCCATTTTGTGCTCGATGTGGTCTACTCTAGATTCTACTGCCTGAATCTCTTTATGAAACTTGTGCATACAGTTGATCATGTCTCCCTGTAATGAGCTTCTTAGGGAAAGGAGCATATCCTTAAGGACTGTGTCCATTACTGGTTGGTGCTGAGTAGGGAAGGATTCGATAGAATCCGGCAGTTCTCTGGTGTCATCCCCTGAGTCTGTGATGAGGCTGGGAGCTAGGCCGCATCCAGCTCCATCCAGCCTAAACTTAGCCTTGGCCGGACTACCAGACACTGGGGAGGCAGCGTATGATCCGGTGCCTTTAGGCCATTAGGGGATGCATTATTGCGGGCAGATGACCCCTTATTGGATGTATTCTGCGGCCGGGCCTCCGGCGTGGATGCCAGCCCGCCGCCATCTTGCCTACCTTCCTGGTGCTTCAGCACAAAGAAATCCGTCAGGCGCTGTGGCTTCCTTGGCATGTTGCGTTTCCGTGTCATGATCGCCCAGTCACTTGGGGTCAGATCTACCGTGGAAACAGATTGTTATGATGATCCGGTGGTTTGTTGCGGGCCGCTGATTTCGCTGGGTTCCAGGAGCTCCGAGGTTAAGCTGCTATCAGCTCGCGCGCAGGCCACACCCCCAAAATTTGGACATTTTAAACTGGAGTGCTTCATCCACATTTTTTCATGAATGAATTTTCAGTAACAAGCTGGACATGCACTTAGAAGGTAATTGATCAATTCTATCCCAAGGAAAAGCAATCCTAAACAGGAGCAGCAGTGAGACCCATTGTGAGATTTATGACAATGTGACCACTTGAGTCAAAAATTCCTCCTTTGGCCCCTCTAAAATAGTGCCTGTGACTGTATTAAATCTTTAGCTGACCACTTCTGAATTCTGTCTGCTTAGAGCAGAAATCTGTATTTTCTTCCCTAATAAACCTTTATTCTAACTTTCCAAACTGTTGCACTTGGCTTCCCAGGTGTACAGATGCACAGGTCTGTAAACCTGTTGCAGAGATTTTGCTGAAAGAAATACAGCCAAATTGCAACTCTAGTCCAATCATAAAATATGCTCTTAACCACTTCAGCCCCGGACCATTTCGGCTGGTTAAAGACCAGGCCACTTTTTGTGATTCGGCACTGCGTCGCTTTAACTTACAATCGCACGGTTGTGCGACGTGGCTCCCAAACAAAATTGACATCCTTTTTCTCCCACAAATTGAGCTTTCTTTTGGTGGTATTTGATCACCTCTGCGGTTTTTATTTTTTGCGCTAAAAACAAAAATAGAGCGACAATTTTGCAAAAAAATTCAATATTTTTTACTTTTTGCTATAATAAATATCCCCAAAAAATATATAAAAAAACATTTTTTTTCCCCTCAGTTTAGGCCAATGCATATTCTTCTACATATTTTTGGTAAAAAAAAATTGCAATAAGCGTTTATTGATTGGTTTGCGCAAAAGTTATAGCTTCTACAAAATAGGGGACTGTTTTATGGCATTTTTATTAATAATTTTTTTTTCACTAGTTGTGGCGGCGATCAGCGATTTTTATCGTGGCTGCAACATTATGGCAGACACATCGGACACTTTTGACAACATTTTGGGACCATTGACATTTTTACAGCGATCAGTGCTATAAAAATGCACTGATTACTGTGAAAATGACACTGGCAGTGAATGGGTTAACCTGTAGGGGGCGCTGAAGAGGTTAAGTGTGACCTAATGAGTGATTCTTACTGTGTGGGGGTGTGGCTTGGCGTGTGACATCACTGATTGTCGTTCCCTATGACAGGGAACAGACAATCAGTGACAGTCTCACTAGGAAGAACGGGGACATGTTTGTTTACACTTACCTCTCCCCGTTCTTCAGCTCTGTGACCCAAACGCGGGACACCGGCGGCGAACGGGTCCCCGGGGTTCCCGCGCGACCAAACGGCGGCAAATTAAAGGGGACGTATATATATACACGCCCTTTTGCCTGTCCGTGCCATTCTGTCGACGTACAGTGGGTATGGAAAGTATTCAGACCCTAATAATTTTTTCACTTTGTTATATTGCAGCCATTTGCTAAAATCATTTAAGTTCAATTTTTTCCTCATTAATGTACACACAGCACCCCATATTGACAGAAAAACACAGAATTGTTGACATTTTTGCAGATTTATTAAAAAAGAAAAACTGAAATATCACATGGTCCTAAGTATTCAGACCCTTTGCTCAGTATTTAGTAGAAGCACCCTTTTGATCTAATACAGCCATGAGTCTTTTTGGGAAAGATCCAACAAGTTTTTCACACCTGGATTTGGGGATCCTCTGCCATTCCTCCTTGCAGATCCTCTCCAGTTCTGTCAGGTTGGATGGTAAACGTTGGTGGACAGACATTTTTAGGTCTCTCCAGAGATGCTCAATTGGGTTTAAGTCAGGGCTCTGGCTGGGCCATTCAAGAACAGTCACGGAGTTGTTGTGAAGCCACTTCTTCGTTATTTTAGCTGTTTGCTTAGGAACATTGTCTTGTTGGAAGGTAAACCTTCGATCCAGTCTGAGGTCCTGAGTACTCTGGAGAAGGTTTTCGTCCAGGATATCCCTGTACTTGGCCGCATTCATCTTTCTTTCGATTGCAACCAGTCGTCCTGTCCCTGCAGCTGAAAAACACCCCCACAGCATGATGCTGCTGCCACCGCCATGCTTCACTTTTGTGACTGTATTGGACAGGTAATGAGCAGTGCCTGGTTTTCTCCACACATACCGCTTAGAATTAAGGCCAAAAAGTTATATCTTAGTCTCATCAGACCAGAGAATCTTATTTCTCACCATCTTGGAGTCCTTCAGGTGTTTTTTTTTAGCAAACTCCATGCGGCTCTTTCAGGTGTCTTGCACTAAGGAGAGGCTTCCGTGGGGCCACTCTGCCATAAAGCCCCGACTGGTGGAGGGCTGCAGTGATGGTTGACTTTCTACAACTTTCTCCCATCTCCCGACTGCATCTTTGGAGCTCAGCCACAGTGATCTTTGGGTTCTTCTTTACCTCTCTCACCAAGACTCTTCTCCCTCGATAGCTCAGTTTGGCCGGACGGCCAGCTCTAGGAAGGGTTCTGGTCGCCCCAAACGTCTTCCATTTAAGGATTATGGAAGACACTGTGCTCTTAGGAACCTTAAGTGCAGCAGACTTTTTTTTGTAACCTTGGCCAGATCTGTGCCTTGCCACAATTCTGTCTCTGAGCTCTTCAGGCAGTTCCTTTGATCTCATGATTCTCATTTGCTCTGACATGCACTGTGAGCTGTAAGGTCTTATATAGACAGGTGTGTGGCTTTCCTAATCAAGTCCAATCAGTATAATCAAACACAGCTGGACTCAAATGAAGGTGTAGAACCATTTTAAGGATGATCAGAAGAAATGGACAGCACCTGAGTTAAATATATGAGTGTCACAGCAAAGGGTCTGAATACTTAGGACCATGTGATATTTCAGTTTTTCTTTTTTAATAAATCTGCAAAAATGACAACAATTCTGTGTTTTTCTTTTCTGTCAATATGGGGTGCTGTGTGTACATTGATGAGGAAAAAAAAATAACTTAAATGATTTTAGCAAATGGCTGCAATATAACAAAGAGTGAAAAATTGTGTGCGGCGGTCGGCAAGTGGTTAATTACCACTCTCTGGACGTGCTCCTGCAACCAGTTTTTTTACCCATGCACATATGATTTCATAGAAACAATTCAAAAACATGTTGCGCTAGCTCCAACACTATAAATACGTGAACAAATTTTATAAATATATCCACAAACAGTAAATGTGACATTAAAATGATTATATCATAAATGTGCATAGAACAAACATGAAAAAAAAATGCAAATAAAAGTCCAACCAAAGATGTGATAAAGGTAGGTGCATCCACCCAGGTAAGCGGTTATGGGAAAAAAAAGTGTTGAAAGATCCTCCACCAAATTATATCCAATAGGCTTACTAGACAGCTATGACCCTCTGATGACTGGAAGATCAAAACACGCACCTACCCCAAAGGGGCTTATAGGAATCTTTCCAACCAGGGTCCTGCAGAATAATGGAATTGCACCACTCCTCATGAAGGGTACTTCAGAAGTTCTCAATCATATATCCATGTGTAGTCATACCGGAATGCCGTGATCACCCAATGACATAGCGATCATGACAAGCGCAACTCTCCTTCCACCACCATTGGCTTGTAGGGCCCAAAGTCATTGTAAAAGGAGGACCATTCTCAGTTTGAATCTGTAAAGATTGCTTTATTAAATGTGTTAAAACTGCTCACATAAAGTACTGTATATAAAAGTGATAAAATCAACAGCTTATCAAAGAAAATGATTTTTCTCTTTTCTCCTCTGTCTTAAGTGTTGGTAGTAGTGTACAGTGTAGAGGGCAAAAATACTTGAAGACTATGTTCAACAGTCAATCATAGAAGCAAGGCAATATACATTATCAGCTGGATTAGCAGGTTAGCCCATTTGTTTTCAAATGCTAGATGGGTTATAATGTAACAACACTAAAGAGGTGCTTTCTCAGTTTTCTCATGTTGGATTTTTCATGATGATTAGCAATATAATTATCCATTTCATCTGGTACAGCTTAAAGGTTGTGCATATTTCCCCGGTGTGCTATGTATTTACTGTTTCAATGGGTAGCCATAAATTGCAACTAATGGCAGCATTACAATTTAAAATATATAAATCTGAAAAAGGTTAACATTTGTCCTTGTGGTCATTTACTCTATTTAATAGTCAAGTAAATTGTCATATTGTAGACAAAAACTCACCCAAGCTCTACCGCATGATTGTAGAATGATGAGCTGAATAACGGTGCTCAGGCTTGTTGTGTCCCATTTATATACAATCCAGCGCTCAAATGGTGGCAATGATAATGAAATGTAACTTGATGTTCAAATAAAAATAATAATTTATTTATTGATTAAAATGCATGCTGAAAATTGATTGATGTATTTGATCGGATGAAATCAAAAATACAAAGTACAATAGCCTTCAAACAAGGATCAGGCAACAATCTTGATCAGTGGTGAAGCATTAAAAAATGCATAACAACCAACGCCGCCAACCAAAGGGTTAAGATGTGCAAGTGTGCTGAATAAATCTGGTTTTTGTGACCAGTTGGATGGGATAAGCTTGATGTTGTTCAAAGTTACTGGGTGTAACTTGCACTATCCTTGCCGTCAGTGGAGATTTAAACCTGTATCCGTGGATGCAGTCTGTCACAGCCTATGGCTGGATGGAAATGCAAGAGCCGGGGAGACCAAGAAGAGATGTGACATACTCTGCAAGTACCTGTATCGCGATCAGACCAGCTGTGCCGACACGAGAGTCCGACACTACAGGAGCCCACCATCCCGCCAGCCAAGTTTGCACATCCCTCCTGCTCCTCGCCCCCGTCCTGGTGTTTCTTCCGGCCACCAGTTGGAGAGCGCAACATCCACTTAGCCGCACAGAGCCGCTGATCACCCCACCTCCTGCCCGCCTGCACAGCTGGTCTGATCGCGATACAGGTACTTGCAGAGTATGTCACATCTCTTCTTGGTCTCCCCGGTCTCCACGGCTCTTGCATTTCCATCCAGCCATAGGCTGTGACAGACTGCATCCACGGATACAGGTTTAAATCTCCACTGACGGCAAGGATAGTGCAAGTTACACCCAGTAACTTTGAACAACATCAAGCTTATCCCATCCAACTGGTCACAAAAACCAGATTTATTCAGCACACTTGCACTTTGGTTGGCGGTGTTGGTTGTTATGCGTTTTTTAATGCTTCACCACTGATCAAGATTTTTGTCTGATCCTTGTTTGAAGGCTATTGTACTTTGATGTATTTGATCGGATGAAATCAAAAATACAATCAATTTTCAGCATGCATTTTAATCAATAAATAAATTTATTATTTTTATTTGAACATCAAGTTACATTTCATTATTTTTTTGTCAATAACTCTTTTTATTGAAAGCCACATCGGACACAAATCAAATGCAATAGTTTTACAACCAACAGGATAATCGTTAACACGTCTGGATATAGGGTCGTAACAGTTCCTGAGCATGTAATCACTGTATCTCTGCTATGTGCTGTATTATCCAATCCTATCTAGTTATCACAACAGGGACATGGCATGTCATCAACCAAGTTTTCGAGCCAATATAGTTATTATGTACATTAGTGCGAGGATCCCAAAGGGGCTCCCATGAAGAGGATAATATAACAAGAGAAGAAAGAAAAGAAATAGAAGAATGAAAAAAAGGGGGGGGGGGAGGGGGCGAAAAGACAATAGAAGGGTGGGGGGTAGAGGGGGTGTGGGGGGGGATGTCGTCAAGTTATACCTGGCTCCAAGTCACCGCGTTCCTCCCTTCGGTGCCAGAGCTCCCAAACCATGTTATGCGCGTCCAGGCGATCCTGAATTCTTGCGGTCATCCTCTCCATTACTTCTACATCTCTAATCCTGGCATACAGCGCTCCCTCCGGAGGAGGGGAGCTGCGTTTCCAGTTCAGTGCCACTAGGCAGCGGGCTGCCGTAAGGACATGACTAGCTAGCTTCTTATGTGGGCGTGGGGCCTTCAGAGACATCAGTCCTAGTATGAAAAATTTAGGGGTCATGGGGACCTCCGTTTCAAGGAGTCGAATTAGTAGTTGGTGTACAGAAGCCCAGAAGGGGGCTATCAGTGGGCACTCCCAGTAGATATGATATAGAGTCCCCTTCGCCCCCATGCATCGCCAGCAGCGATCTGAGCTGGCCGGGTGAATGGCATGGAGAACATCAGGGGTCATGTACCAGAAGTACATTATTTTGTAAATATTTTCTTTATAGAGCGTACATAGCGATGTCTTGGACGCCTGGGTCCAAATGGCCCGCCATTGGTCCACGGGTATCTCCTCACCCAAAGCCTTTTCCCATTTAATCATATATCTGTGTTTGCCCATTGAATCAAGGGGCCTCTCATTCAGTATTTTGTATATATCTGAGATCAGGCCTCTCTGAGCCGAGCCTGCCAGAATTAGGCGCTCAAAAGGGGTAGGTGGGGAGAAATGCAGGTTTGGAGCGAACGTTAGGGCATAGTGGCGGATTTGGAGATACCCGTAGAAAGCTTGTTTAGGGAGGTCATAGTGTGATTGCAAGTCCTCAAAAGAGCGTAGTTTACGGGTGCATGGGTCTATCAAGTTTCCAAAGTGAAAGAGGTCTCTCGTTGTCCAGGGGGAGGACATTTGGTGGGTTAAGCTATCTGGCATGTCGGGGTTACAGGCAAACGAGGTCAGGAGCGAGCTGTCCGACGACAGTTTGTGTTGTCGTGTTTACATTTCATTATTATTGCCACCATTTGAGCGCTGTATTGTATATAATTGTCTCGAGATTGCCTTGTTCCGGAGGTTGCCAGCTGCACTGGGGGCTAGATTTTTAAGATTTACATTCATATGACATTGCGTTTTACATATTGCTGCCGGTTTTAGCGCTACAAGACTCTTTTTGTTTTTGTTGTGTCCCATAAACATCAAAATGGCAAGAAATGCCGGAAACTCGATTGCTTCTTAAATCTTTATTGAGCACTAACAGCAGTGTAACATCTAAAATGCTAACATGTTTCGGCCACAGCCTTCCTAATAGCATACAAGTTTACAATAAAATCAAGTTTATATAGAAAATATATCCATTCCTCCAAAAAAGGGGCGGTACAAATCAACTTAAAATCAATTCAATCAAATCCAAACAAGATTCCCCTGCTAATTTGTCAAAAAACATGCAGGGCAACAATCAGAACTTGAAGTCAGGAAGAAAAAAAGATCAAGGCGTGGAAGGACAAATAGAAAAATCTGGCAACAGAAAGTATCCCAGGAGAACAGGAGAAATCCAAGAAGTAGGGTACAGTTAATGAGCTGAATTTGTCATCTGTTCCTGTCGAAAGGCTTATCCTTCGCCCCTGTTTGCCAATTTGATGTCCTATCTACCATTTTGGACATTAACCGTTTTGTCAGGAATCTTTTGCTGAGAAAACATTTTGGGCAGGGAGCCTCAGAGACTGAGATTGCATTAAATGTGGCTCCAATTGATGATATGTCTTCCTTTTTCTCATTTGATCATCTTATTATGATTTCTACTTTAGAAAGTTTACTTTCTGAATCTGATGTGGGGTCCCATGGGATTAGAAATAATATTGTCTCCACTGGACAATTACACTGTAATTACAATTTTTGATGCAATACTTTGCAACTGGGCTCATTGCTGTGCTCCAAGTACAGTATCTGTGAGGGGTTGCAGTGTTGTGGCACCAGTGCCTAAGGCCCAATTTTTCTGCCACTGTCTCCATTCAGGCTAGGAGTGTAGTGGTAAACTCATTCCAGCAGGTAGTAGAGGTGGAGCTCAGCAAACTTAAAGAGCTGACAGAGTCTCAAACACACTGTGTTAAATATAACTTAAACAAAGGGGGACATGAGGTACTGCAAAATCTTAAGGTTAGAACTGATATAAAAATCTGTCAAGCGAATAAAGATTGAGCAGTGGTAGTTCTTAATACAGACAACTATAAGTTAGAAGCACTTAGACAATTAAATGACACCAGCACCTATAGGCCACTGGATTCTGATCCTACTGACAGTATTCAATAGGGCTTGTTGCAACTTTTGGATGATGGTGGAAAAATGGGAGTTTTTAAACAGAGGATCATTGATTTTTTATTTACAGATAAACATGTCATCCCAATATTCCGCCATCTTCCAAAGGTGGAGAAGCAGCAATCCCCTGTTCAGGGACACCCAATAGTAGCGGCTATTGGATCCCCATTAGAAAGCCTCAGTGAATGGGTTGATGAGTATTTACAACCCTTGGTCAAACGCTTACCCGGTTATCTTAGAGATACAGGACATTTACTGGCACATACAAATGAGATAAAATGGTCATCCAATAGTTGTTCGATCGTAGTGGATGTTAAAACACTATACTACTGTATACCACACCACTTGCCACTCCAAGCTGTTAAATATCACCTTACATATTATAGTTGTTATAAGCAGGAGTGTGCTCAATGGGCTCAAAATTTTCCCCTTCTCTGGCAAATTTGTACATGGGTTAATGGGAGGAGATTTTCCTATTCTCCCAACATAACCCATATGGAGAATTCATTGATTGGTGGTGTCGCTTCCTAGGTGACTTGATCTTTGTATGGAAGGTGCCAGCCCATGTATTGGATTCATTTTTGGCTTATCTCAATAACAATCATCTGAATTTGGAGTTCACCCACACTTAAGATCCGGTCAGCATTGATTATTTGGATTTGACTTTGGTGGGATGTGTGGATAGTGGAATGGTCTCTACCAAAACCTACAGGAAACAATGTGCAGGTAACTCACTCCTGCTGGCATCGAGTTGTCACCCAGCCCATACGGTAGGGACATTGCCAACAGGTGAGTTCATTAAAGCAAGGAGAAATTGTTCCTCTCATGAGGATTTTGCTAAATAATGTATCATTGTTTCCAGTAAGTTGAGAGAACAGGGATATAGCGGGCACTTGATAGATAGAGGCAGAAGTTTGACAGAAAATAGAGATCATGGTGATCTGATTGGGAACTCCTCTGCCACCAGTAAGAGGACACAGTCCCATGGGAGGGGAGGTGTTCACTTTGTGACCATTTACTCACAGCAATATAACCAGATTGTCTCTATCATTAAACACTGCCTCTCTGTCTTATATGCGGACACACCTCTAAGATATTAAGACAGAGATGCACGTTTTTGAGTAAGAAAGCTCCTACTTTAGGTACTATGCTTTCCCCTTCTTTATTTCGTTCCACTCCCCCTTCCATTTCATGGTTAGGGATAGTGGGCTCTTATCCCTGTAGTTATAACACCTGCAAACAGTGTAAAAGACACAAAAAAAGCAAGTTTGTTATTTATTTTTCAACAGGTAGATCATATCCAGTTAAAAGTTTTATAAATTGTAATTCAAAGATGATTTTCTATCTAATTGATTGCAGTACTTGTAGAGTACAGTATGTGGGATGCACTATTCACAATCTACATATTATAATATCAGAACACTACAATGACACTCTTAATAGCAACGCAAAAAAAAATATATTATTTCAAATGTGTCTAAACACTTTAGAACAGTTTGTGGTGGTAATCTGGAGTCTCTTTCTTTTTGTGGTCTGGAACATGTGAGAAGATCTGTTGGGGGGGGGGGGGGGGCTGCACACACCATACCCTACTTCAGCAGGAGGTGTGGTGAATACACAGATTGAATACTCAATTTCTAAGTAGAATTAACAGTAGAATGGATGTGAATTTGTTTTTAAAATAATACAATTTGATTCCACAATGTGTTAATTTTTCCCTACAGTTTTCAGTCTGTGTTTCCATTTTCTCTTCCCTCTTTCTCTGGTTCTGCCAACTTCACATGATTTTAATTGTTAATTGATTTTAAATTGGATTGTACCAGCCCTTTTTTTTGGAGGAATGGATTTCTTTTCTATATAAACTTGATTTTATTTTAAACCTGTATGCTATGAGGAAGGCTCTGGACGAAACATGTTAGCATTTTAGATGTCACACTGCTGTTAGTGCTCAATAAAGGTTTAAGAGGAAGCAACCGAGTTGCCGGAATTTCTTGCTAAATTGTCATATTATCTCTTCAATACCAGGCACTTTTTCATTTTTTTGCACAAATGAAAAATTTGTGCAAAAAATTACTCTGAAGATTAGTGTTAGTATATTAATGTTACATGAAACCAGTCCAAAAAAACTGAAATTTTTCATATGCTGTCCAGTAAAAGGAAAATAAAATGACAAATTGTTCACTGAGAATTTCTTCACCTGGGGGATAACTGAAGCAAGTGATTTGGTGATGATTGTGAACTTTGGTCGACAACTAACTAGCCATGGTTGTGGTGATTCATGACAAATGAAGCCACTAAAAAATGCATTTGCTTCTCCATGAAAATCTTCTTGTTGATAGAATAAATGCTTATCAAATATGAATTTCTCTATGTAAAAAACTCAAAACAAGCACATATAAACTTTGGTTGAAATGAAAGCACTCCACAGAAGCATATTGCTTTTCTTGACATTTGATATAAACAGAGAAAGCAGGATTCTGTTGGCTAAAGCACTCCATAAAAAAAAGATTCTTGCAGGAGGATTTGAAATGTTAATACAGTACATGTTGAGCTTATACACTCACATGTGTCAGGAGCATTGTGGGCCCTTTCATCAGACATACTGTGCTGATAACTAACCTAGTGAATAATAACGGCGTGAAAACGCATCTAAACTGAGCTTTGTACCAGTACAGAGGCGACCCCAGTAAACAGCTCTGACGGCTTCTTACCTGATACCCAAACAAAAAAGAAAAGGAAGAACTCCCTTTGCTTGAATATCTTCAACTTCTTTCATGGGCATAATCCAGACGATGGTGGGAAAACCTGTCACACAGCACATGCCTAAAGCTGACACCTGGGGCCGCAACTCACTGGAAAATCCAGCAGACAACACCCTGGCACAGATATCAATTCAGGACTGCAGATCTCTCCTGAATAACTTGCAGCTGCTATGAAATTCATCACACAGGGTTGAATCCCTACTTAATATCCAGCCTATAAAGCAGCATTTTAAAAAGCTGGCAAGCTTCATAGAAATAGTTTTAAATGAGATATAAATAAGGTTAAACAGTATCACTTACTGAGCAGAGCGTACAAATGTTGGAAAAGGAGAGGGACACCCTCCTTATAAGAGTCTCTCAGATGGAAGCAGGTCAAGCTGCTAGAGATCAGCAATTCTCTTGCCTCAAACATCTACAAAATATTATTGAAAATCGTAAAAAGGCTAAACGTCAAAATTAGGAACATACCGGAGGCAGCCTGGGGTGAAGACATGAGAGCGACAGTGGTGAAGATATTGATTTCTGTCTTAGCAAAGTTTCCCACAGCAAGGCAGGCACATAGTGTTCTTTCTAACAGGGGCCCTTTAAGTGTGGTAGACATCACAATCCTTCCAGGCTTTTCCAGCCACACACTGAACATGAGACAAATTCTCATACCCGAACAGCAGCTGCATCTGATTGAATGCAGTCAATGTTTATCGAATATTTGTATGTCTGATTTTTCAGTCAAAGTATGTCAGGATGGAGGATGCTGATAGGGCCTCTCATGTAGCAAATTTAAGTTCGTTCCTTGTAAAATTCACATGGTGTATGGACAGCCTTCCCTCTGCACTTCATCAGTGAACTTCAGAAATCAAAGTTATTCAAAAAAGTGATGTGTCTTCACCTTTGTCCTTTGGGGTCCACTTTGGACAGAATTTAAATTTCTAATGCCTGTGTAAGAGCAGGGACATTACTGCTGGCCATCCTAGCACCTTTGTCATCTATCAATAAAATGCATCTATCTGTCAACACAAGACGCATAAATATATTCTGGGTGATAACCCAGAGTAAAGATCTTGTCAATTGAAAACATGAATAATCCACTTAAAAAAAAGCTTTATTTTTTACTCCAAAGCAGCCCTGGGGCACTTAATACATTCAATGGAAGCATTCTAAGGTGGTTTTCTGCAGTTTCTTTTTTAGTTTTGTATGGGAAGAAAATGAGGCTTCAATGGACTATATCGGCACCATATGTAAAACTGATAGACAGTTCAAGGTATAAGTATAAAACGTTTTTTTATTACCAAATTATTGAGGAAAAAGTTTTAACCATGTACACATTCATAGATAAATAGTTTTGTGACAATCGACAATTCATACCATTGTGAAACAATGGGAAATCATACAGATATAGTTACATAGTATGCAGTGCTCAACATGTTTCGCGTTAATGATTCCAAGGGAATCCGCTTCTTCAGGAGCTAGATACAAATATTATTTTCAATGGATAAAAGCAAGAGTTGTCACGTGACATGGGAGCCGGGCCAAACGGCAGAGACGTGAATCAAGGATCCAGGTGTGTCCACGGGGACATGGGACCCCACCAGAAACACAGGTATCCAGGAGGAAATAGTCTCCTAGGAGGACACATCCAGAATCATCCCAGAAATAATAGGCGTATAAGATGAGAAGGGTAACAGACTGGATTATAGACCCCTCTGGATATAGAGAGTTCTTTTAGTCGTATTTAAAAAAGTAATATGTGTAGATATATATAGTATGTTAACAAAATGTTTTTTGGAGATCTGCTGGGACATATAAGTGAGGAATACTAGTGACCAGAAATAGGTGATATGGTTCTAAGTGATGTAACCAATGATGATACAAGGCAGCAGTCCCAGATGCCTGTGACTAACGGGCTTCCCCAATAAAAAGGGATTACATCACCCAGAACCTTTTTGCTGCCATTGACTGCTGGTAGCCTACAAGAAATAAGGGTGACTAGTCCTTTGCCCTCAGCTTGTCTTTTTTTTTGGGGGCAGGGTTTTACAGCTTAGTTTGCCTTTAGGTTTGCAAAATGTGTTGGTTACTATTTAAATTGTATTATATATGCTGTTGCACATTTGCCAACAATTGTTTGTATTTGCAAACACAACTGCAGGCTGGCATATTTTTAGGCATAACCACATTTTCTTCTAAGCACTACTCCAAATGTGGTCTAAATATGTAACTGTAAATCCATTAGTGCAAAAAGTATACAGACAACTTCTAAATAAACAATCCTGGCTGAGATCTACTCTAATTCACATCAAATATGTCAGAGGTCAAATCAGCTAGCTTTAAACTGACTCCTCAGCAGATAGAAGGAATGTGTGTAGTAACAAAAAAGAACACCAGAGGGGCATGATCTAAGTGCAGCATGATGTAACCTTAATTAGTAAAAATATAATAGGCCACTTGTAGAAAAATAAAAAAAGTGCATGTCGGATAGTCTAGAGCTGCCATCTGATGGTAATCCTAGATCAGCCTTTTTCAACCTTTTCAACACAGAGGAACCCTTGAAATAGTTCTCCGGTCTCGGGGAACCCCTGCTAAAAATTAGAAATCTACAATTCATGATACCTTTGTGTGATGGTCAGTGGGGAGGATGGTTCTTACACTTGTGGTCATTGGGGAGAATTGCCTCCTTACAGATAGCTAAAAAGATCAATGGTGTCAGTAGGAAATTATCTGAGAGGCAGAAATTGCCCAATGCTGAAGGAACCCCTAGCAACCTCTGGAGGGACCCTAGGGTTTCACAGAACCCTGGTTGAGAATCACTGTCCTAGATGGTGCAGCAATAGTCCAGTTCAAGGAGTTGATGCATCTGCTGGCTCAGGTATACATATAAGCTGGAGAGATGGTCTGACAGCATGGGCAAAGACCCTGTGAAAACAGACACCAGTAGGCGTAGCTTCACATTTTGAGGTGGTAACACCTCTTTCTCAAGCCTGCCTACCTGTGACACAGGGCTATTTGTACTCTCTAATAGCAAGAAGGGTATCCACTCGTGCGACTAAAAGAGACAGTGGAACCCGCAACCTGCCTAGGCACTCAAAAGCATTACAAAATGGAGACTTAAAACTTAATTGTGATAAAAAGGAGCACATAATATAATATGGGCAACTAAAAAAATAGGAAATGTAAACAGAAGCATCTGCTAACATTGAGAGCCATATTGTTTTAGAATTTTGAAATCTACCTGTATATATGCAATTGGTGACATAAATTATGGTTATTTAGAATATACACCAATGTAATGAAGAATGTAACAACAAAATATTATTCACGCAGTGAATTAATTGACAATGCATGCATTAGTATTACTTTTAAAAAATAATATAAATAAATACATGATTGCATGTAAAAAGCGTGTATGTGTGGTGTTGCCCTCAAACCATATTTCTCTTATCGTCCATGGACTGACACAGCTGGATACTGTAAACGTGTGGGTATATGTCCCTGCTCACAGGAGAAGATCTAGGCAGAATGTTAGATGTTAAAACATTCTAGAACAAACCAGAGCTGAACAGCCCCGCCCAGGGGGGCGGTCCCTCCGGACATTACCCTCCCACCTGCAGCTAGCAGACCTCAGTTTTTTTTCTGCCTAGCAGAAGGAGAAGACGTGGCTCTCTCAGGAGCCAGTCTCCTGGAAGATTTTACTTTTAAATTTTATTCCTTTGGGAATTTTATTATTTTATTTTTGAGACCTTCAATCAACTCTCGGCTGGGCAACAGGTTGGGTACACTGGTATCCTCGTAGTCTTCCCCGTCCGACCATCGAGCATGTTGATCCTCGCCTTGTGTGCGTGAGACTCAGTTCACGACATACCCCATGACTCCAGGGGTGGCCGGGTTGCTTTCATGCTCCCGCGGTCCTCTCAAGATTGAACAGTACTTGACTGACTGTATCTCTCGCGGTGGACCGGGCCGACAGCTACGCAGTACGACTCTGTGATAGGTCTGTCTGAAACAAGCCAGTGGGTCCCTGAAAGGGACGGGTAAGTAGTCTCTCCTGCTGCAGGTGAGTACATGCTGGCTGTGTTTCTGTGTGTGGGGGTTTCTCCCTGTCTCCCCCTTGTTATGCTGCTCTCTGCACCCTGTACTGGTGCTGTGCTGTGGGGTGCTTGGGGGTCACTCTGGCCTGGCTGGGCGCTCATGTCTGCAGTTTTTTCTGGTGTGTGAGGTGATTATTGCGTGCGCCATTGGCGCGCATTAGAGCTTTGAATTTCGCGCTCAGTGGCCATCTTGGCGTTCAGTGGTGCAGTTATAGCTGCGGCCATTTTCTTGTGGCCGCCATGCATTTATTTCTGGCGGCGGCGCGAATCCCCTCACAATCTCCTCACAGACTGAGCGGTCCTTAAGGGTTGGTGGGTCCTCCCGGGTATCCCCTCCTCAGCGTAGCCAGTGGGTGGACTTGTATATTCACTGTATAGTGTATAAGGTCTCAGAGGGTGGCGTTATGGAGTCTGATACACCTGCTCTCCACACTTGCCTGGGGCAACTGGCAGTGCTGCACAGTTAAACATGTTCATATGTTTCCTGCACCTGCGGTCCTTATGGACCAGTTGTCAGCAGTCCTGGAATAATTCCTGTCAGAATGGAAGCGGTGTGCGAGCAAAAGGAGCTATAAGCCCCCTCCCCCCACAAAAATCTTTACTGAAGGGGTGCTCTGAGTCAGATATGGGCCTAGCTACTATGCTCAGGACCCGACCTCTGAATATTTAATGTTTATGAACAGGACATTCCCTTGTGAGGAAGACTCCAGTTCTGTGTCAGTGAATGACAGGGTGCTTGTAAGTGATCTCATTGATGTGAGGAACACTCTCAGGCTGGAATTGCTGTGACAAGCTTTTCTTTTACACAGTTTCCTCACTGTTTTCCTCACACTGCCTCAAGAGCAGCATGGATGAGGGAGGACTTTATTCATTTATGTCTGTAGTCCCTGTGAGCCTTATGTGTGATACCTGAGGTAACATTTCCCGCCATTTCCTGGGGAATGATTTGAGCTCTGACAGACACATAGTCTGAGGATCAGAGGTTACCTGTTACCTGCATGCTGCTTCAGCAGCACAGTCAAGCAGGTTGGAATCATACAGAGAAGATTATGCGCCTCTGCGCCATAATTTAACTCATCCTGTACCTCTACACTGCATACATTCACAGTGTATGTATGTGTTATTGGTCTCTGTGTCTGCGTGGCTGTCCCCACGTTCCAATGCTGTGTTTCAGTGCCATACATGATATAAACGTACAAAATATGTTTATGCACGACTCCAGATACATTCACAGTATATGTATGTATTATACTCTCTGGGTTGGCGGGGGCTCCGGTGTCCTCCCGCACTCTCATGGTATGTGCGCTTCAGCTCTCTGCACAGTATAGACATGTTCAATATGTTTATTGCACATATTATACATGTTTACAGTATGGGTATACTGTTTGCGTGGGGTTCTTCCGGGTACTCCGGTTTCCCTGCACGCTCCAATGGAAATGCACAGCATAAACATGTGCAATATGTTGATTCACATGCTATCATTCCTACACGGTATCTGTGTGCTGTCTGCGTGGAGTTCTTCCGAGTGTTCCGGTTTCCTCCCACGCGCTGACGGTATGTGCGCCTTTGGCCTTCTGCACAGTTAAACATGTTCAATGTTTATCACGCATGCTATAATACCTACACGGTATGTGTAGGCAGTCTGTGTGGTTTTCCTTCGGGTACTCCGGTTTCCTCCCACACTCCATTGGTATGGGCGCTTCGGCGCTATGCACAGTCTAAATTTGTGCGATTGGATATCCACATACTAACATACCTACCCGGTATGTCTTTGCACTCTGCGTGGGTTTCCGCCCACGCTACATGACATGCATGCCTTTGGTGCAATACACAATGTAAACATACACATTATGTTTATACACTACACTAAATACATTCACAGTAGTTGTAGGTATTGCATTCTCTGAGTATGCGTGGGGTACTTCAGTACCTCCCACGCGCCAACGGTGTGCGCGCCTTCGGTGCTATGCACACATGAGCTTGTGCAAAATGTTTAGCACTCACACTATAATACCTACACGGTATGCGTATGCAGTCTGCGTGGGTTTCCGTCCACGCTACATGACATGCATGCCTTTGGTGCAATACACGGTGTAAACATACACATTATGTCTATACACTACACTAAATACATTTACAGTAGCTGCAGGTATTGCATTCTCTGAGTATGCATGGGGTACTTCGGTTCCTCCCACGCGCCAACAGTGTGCGCACCTTCAGTGCTATGCACACATGGGCTTGTGCAAAATGTTTAGCACACATACTATAATACCATACACGGTATGCGCATGCAGTCTGCATGGGTTTCATCCGGGTGCTCAGGTTTCTCCCCTGCGTTCCAATGGTGTGCGCATTCTCAGCGCTATGCACAGTATAAACATGTGCAATTTGTTTATTCGCAGGCTAACATACCTACACGGTTGTGTACGCAATCTGCGTGGCTGGTTTACGTCCAGGCCCCAATGATATGCGCGTCTTCGTCGCTGGCACAGTATATACGTGTTTAATAGGTTTATCCACAAATACTAAACTACATACGCCGTATGTGGTGGTATTATGCTCTTTGTGGCTGGGTGTGTTTCCTCCCACACTCTCCATTTGTGCGTTTGACGCAATACATAGTATAAACTATGTGTTTGCACAATCGGCACCTATCCATGGGTAGCTGCTGGATGGAGCATTGTCACAAGGATCCCTGGTTTCAGGGGTATCACTTTCCACCTGCTTTCAGTGGTGATCAGAAGCGCTGGCTTGGACAGTGTTCGCCAGGTTGGGGTTAGCGTTACGCCCGTTAGTGGCTGCGTCTCTGGCATTTTTTATAGCTCAATGACTGGGCAAAAGCCTCTGCTTCATCCATCAGTCGTCTAGCAGGTGCACTACAACTGCTTTAGCCTTTAGGGTCTCTGTGCCCGGGGTGGGTTTGCGCCACCTGTGGAGGCTGAGGTACTATTCCTCTGACCGAGTTTCTAGGGAAGTTCCGTCAAGTTGCCTTTATTGGCCAACATTTGAGGCATCCTGTACACTGGGGCCTCCCTTCTCCGATACATTGCGGAGTCTCTTTGGGATTTTCATACATCTCGCTGCAAGACGGTCCTGTCGGCCGTGTGCATTGCAGGCAAAGGGTCCTTACATCCGGAGGTGTTTCCACCTTCTTTACCGGAGGTGGGGCACCGGAAGTGGACCTTGTGGCCTCTCGACTCACTCGCAAGGTGGCAAGATCGTGGTCAGGTCCAGGGACCCCTGGGCGGACGCGTCTGACGCGTTGGAAGCCCGTGGGGGCAGTATCGCCTGATATATGCTTACCCTCCGCTACTGTTGTTGCCTCGCCGGCTTCGCAGAGTAGGGCCTGTGGCCATTCCAGTGCTCTGGAACGGCGACATTGGTACGCCGATCTACTTTGGCTAGTCACAGACATTCCTGGTGACGGCCTATTGGGGTGGACCTTCTGTCTCATGATCCCATACTTCATCCTGCTTTACAGTCCTTGGCTTTAATGGCATGGCTGTTAAAGCCAGGTGCTGAAGGACCGAGTTCTCTTGTATTCGGTCATCTCTTCTATGTTGTTGACACGGGAATCTTCCTCCAGAAAGATATCTCACCGTACCTGGAAGGCTTACATCGCTATGTGCGAGGAACTTGAGTGGCATCCTCGGATGTATTCCGTTCCCAGGATTTTGCTGTTCTTACAGCGTGGTGTGACCCGAAAGCTGGCCTTACATACTTTTTTGAGGGTCGGATTTCGGCCCGGGCTGTCTTTTTCAACGACCGCTACCGGGCCATTCCTTGATTAGCACCTTTTGTGCAGGGGGTTCGCCATGTGATCCCCCCTGTCAAGCCTCCTCTCCCTACTTGGGATCTGATTTTGATGCATCTTGGTTCTCCAAGAACATCCCTTTGAGAATATCAGAGAGATTCCTCTCTTGACCTTGTCCCGGAAGTTGGCCTTAGTGGCCATTGCTTTGGTTAGACGGGTGTCTGAGTTGCTGGCCTTGTCCGGCAAGTCGCCTTACTTGGTCCTCCATAAGGATATGTTGGTGTTGCGCCCACGACCATCCTTCTTTTCTAAGGATGGTCTTGGCCTTTCACCTTAAGAAGGACATTGTTCTTCCGTCTTTGTGTCCTCACCCATCGTATCCCTGAGAGTTTGCGCTTCATACATTAAGATGGGTACAAGCCTTACGAGTGTACCTGTCTGCTACTGTTTCCATTCGGAAATCTGTGTCTGGTCCAAAACAGGGCCGAGCGGTGTCGTCTGCCACCGTCTTTAGGTGGATCAGGCAGACCGTCATACAGGCCTATGCCCTTAAGGGGCGGGCGCCTCCCTTTCCGGTTGCGGCGCATTCCACCAAGGCAATTGGTGCTTCCCGGGCCTTCCGACATAAAGCGTCGGTTTCACAAGTGTGCAAGGCGACGACCTGGTCGTCCGTTCATACCTTTTCAAGATTTTATAAGGTTGATGTGGCTGCATCTTCGGATGCTCCCTTCGGCCGCAAAGCATTGCAGGCCGCTGTTTAATTTCGCAACTCCTCCGTTGAGGAGCTCTGCTTGTTTGGAGTGAAGTTTTGGTTGTTCCTTTGCTACCGCTCCCACCCTTCTGATACTGCTTTGGGACGTTCCACACGTTTACAGTATCCAGCTGTGTCAGTCCATGGACGATAAGAGAAAATAGGATTTTTGTACTCACCGTAAAATCCATTTCTCTGACGTCCATGGACTGACACCGCACCCACCCTTCCTTTTAAGGTTTGTACTGCTTTGTTACGAACTGAGGTCTGCTAGCTGCAGGTGGGAGGGTAATGTCCGGAGGGACCCCCCTGGGCGGGGCTGTTCAGCTCTGGTTTGTTCTAGAACAGGGGTCTCCAAACTTTTCAACACGAGGGCCACATTGTAGATTTTACAAGTATTCGGGGGCCAAAAAAAATCAGTTATGTACAAATGAATGAATCGTCATTCCCATCATCAGTGTCCCCAGCAGAGTTTTCCCCATTATCAGTGTCCCCAGCAGAGTTTTTCCCATTATCAGTGTCCCCGGCAGATTTTCCCCCCCATCGGTGTCCCCAGCAGAGTTTCCCCCCCATCGGTGTCCCCAGCAGAATTTCCCCCCCCCATCGGTGTCCTCAGCAGAATTCCCCCTCCCATCGGTGTCCCCAGCAGAATTTTCCCCATCGGTGTCCCCGGGAGAATTCCCCCCCCCCCCATCGGTGTCCCCAGCAGAATTTTCCCCATCGGTGTCCCCAGCAGAATTTTCCCCATCGGTGTCCCCAGCAGAATTTTCCCCATCGGTGTCCCCAGCAGAATTTTCCCCATCGATGTCCCCAGAAAATTCCCCAGGGTTCAGGGGTGAGCTATGTACAGAGTTCAGGGTTAAGGGGTGTGCTACATGCAGAAGGTGAGGTGGGTGCAGGGTGAGGTGGGTGCAGAGGGTGAGGTGTGTGAGGTGGGTGCAGGGTGCAGAGGGTGAGGTGGGTGCAGGGTGCAGAGGGTGGGTGCAGGGTGCAGAGGGTGAGGTGGGTGCAGGGTGCAGAGGGTGAGGTGGGTGCAGGGTGCAGAGGGTGAGGTGGGCACAGGGTGCAGAGAGAGGGTGGGTGCAGGGTGTGAGGTGGGTACAGGGTGCAGAGGGTGGGTGCAGGGTGCAGAGGGTGAGGTGGGCGCAGGGTGCAGAGGGTGAAGTGGGCACAGGGTGCAGAGAGAGGGTGGGTGCAGGGTGTGAGGTGGGTACAGGGTGCAGAGGGTGGGTGCAGGGTGCGGAGGGTGAGGTAGGTGCAGAGGGTGAGGTGGGTGCAGGGTGCAGAGGGTGGGTGCAGGGTGCAGAGGGTGAGGTGGGCGCAGGGTGCAGAGGGAGGGTTTAGCAGCAGAGGGTGGGCGCAGGGTGCAGAGGGAAGGTGCAGAGGGTGAGGTGGATGCAGAGTGCAGAGGGAGGGTGCAGAGGGCGGGTGCAGGGTGCAGAGGGTGGGTGCAGGGTGCAGAGGGAGGGTGAGGTGGGTACAGGGTGCAGAGGGTGAGGTGGGTGCAGGGTGCAGAGGGAGGGTGCAGAGGGTGAGGTGGGTGCAGAGGGTGAGGTGGGTGCAGGGTGCAGAGGGTGGGTGCAGGGTGCAGAGGGTGAGGTGGGCGCAGGGTGCAGAGGGAGGGTTTAGCAGCAGAGGGTGGGCGCAGGGTGCAGAGGGAGGGTGCAAGGTGCAGAGGGTGATGTGGATGCAGAGTGCAGAGGGAGGGTGCAGAGGGCGGGTGCAGGGTGCAGAGGGTGGGTGCAGGGTGCAGAGGGAGGGTGCAGAGGGTGAGGTGGGTACAGGGTGCAGAGGGTGAGGTGGGTGCAGGGTGCAGAGGGAGGGTGCAGAGGGTGAGGTGGGTACCGGGTGCAGAGGGTGAGGTTGGCGCAGGGTGCAGAGGGAGAGGTTGATGCAGAGTGCACTGCTCCCCCCCCCCAGCCCCCAGATTCCAGTACAGTCAGAGCTCCACACTCCACTCCACTCCAAGGCAAGACTCTCCTCCCACAAAGCTCCCCCCCCCCCCATTCCAGTGCAAAGTTTTCCTCATTTTACTTACAGCATTTTCTCCTCCGATCTCCGTGCAGCAGTTCCACAGGCATCTTCCTGTTGGCAGATTCCCCGCCCCCTTCCTCCCCTGCTCTGACTCTGACTCCAAGTGCTCTCATAGAGCGTGTGTACAGTACACAAGGATGGTCAGAGCGGCTGCGGGGAGAGGAGCGCGCTGTCACTTGCAAATGCACAAGCAGAGCTTGTGTATTTGCAAGTGACAGTAGCGCGCAGCCAGCATGCAACCAGCACCAGAGGTGGCTGAACTCCGACGGTCAGCATGGGGCGGGCAGCGCAGGGCCAAAGACGTGTGGCAGAGCCTGGATAAGCTGCGGGCCGGACAAATCACACCCGCGGGCCGGATGTGGCCCGCGGGCCGGGGTTTGGAGACCCCTGTTCTAGAATGTTTTAACATCTAACATTCTGCCCAGATCTTCTCCTGCGAGCAGGGACATATACCCACACGTTTACAGTATCCAGCTGTGTCAGTCCATGGACGTCAGAGAAATTGATTTTACGGTGAGTACAAAAATCCTATTATGTGCCTCAACATAGTTATTATGAAAATACAAAGTAACATGATATCTTTGCAAAAAAGCTACGCAGACATGAACAATGCATATACATAAACACACCTAAATATGCATGAAAATGTGCACGGCTGCATCTTTTCCCCCTCTCTTCCTTTTAACACAGGGACTTGAAGAGCAGCAGGAGCCATTAGCTCCTGCTGCTGTCTATCAAGTGCACTACAAAGGAAGTGGGGGGCCGGGCTAAGTCCTGCTGTTGGTGTTTATGAAGTGCGGCTCCAAAGATACACAGCTTGGAAGCGAGCAGACACATATATCTTCATAGCAAACAGCTTGCTATGGGGACACACGGAGGAGGAGCCAAGATCACCGACAAGGGGCCCAAGAAGAGAAGGATTAAGGGCAGCTCTGTGCAATACTATTGCATAAAGAAGGTGAGTATAACATGTTTGTCATTTTTTTTTTTTTTTTTTCTACTTTAGTAACACTCAACCGAGGACAGGGAATTGAGGGTATAGTTCCAGTAAGTTTCTCTTGGGGATAAATTTGTGAAATGTTCAGCATGTTGTTAGAGATACTCAATAACCCAGACCCATAAACCATGACATGGCTTGCTGTGACATTCTCAGACTGCTGCACTTAATAGGATTACTATCAGATGACCATTCCAGATTATCTGACAAGTGCTTTTTAATTCTTATACATGTGAGCGGTCCATTATTTTATTTTTTTTATCAATAAAGGTTACATCATGCTGCATTTAGATCGCACCCTCTTGTGTTCTTCAAAATATGCAACTGTCCTGCCTATTAGGCTCTGTATGTTTTATGTTGGCCTAAGAGCCCATTCACACAGGGGCGTCTTTGGATCCGACTCCAAATCGCCCCAGGTCGCCCCTAGTCGCCTCAGGTCGCGCTGGCTGAAGAAATCAATGTAAGTTAATGGAGCCGTCCTTATGCACACTACTGCAGTCGCTCCGACTTCAAAAAAGGTCCCTGTACTACTTCAATCCGACTCCTAGGTGACCTGTAACCATTCATTTCAATGGGAGTCGCCTCTCCCTGTCTTAATAGGAGCGACTCTCCAGGAAGATAACATACATTTCTCCTGCAAAACTCTCCCTCCCCCCTCCCTCCCACAGAGCTGATTCTTGTTTGATTGGCCACTGGAATGTCTCTTGTCCTGCAGGCAAATTGGAGTTGCCTTGTAAATAGCTCCAGGTCGCGCTGAGATTCATACTCAGGTCGTGTCTGAGTTGCCTCATAAAATCGTGCTGGAAGTCGTGTTGCCCCTGTGTGAATGGGCTCTAAGGCCCCATGCACACGAGACGCTGTTATTTGCTGTTGAACGCGCGTTCAGAGGCAGTTGGACACTTTTTTCAACTGCTCCTGAACCCATTCAATGTTATCCTATGTGTCCATGCACACAGTCTCGTTTATTGCCGTTTTTAGGCAGTTGCGTTTAACCTCGTTTTTCCAGAAGCAAAAAAATGGGTTCAGACGCAAAAGTTTTCCACGTTTCAGACGCAAAACGCCGCTAAACGCGTTTTGCCGCGATTTCGTTTATTAGCGTTTTTAAAGGTGACCTATTTTTTTACATTAGAAATCTCAAAAATGATGGAAAATGATGAAAAACCATCAAAAAAATATGAAAAAAAAACTGTAATTGCTTGCATTGCACTGTAGACAATCCACAACTTGTGGCAGGTGACGTGGCAAGTGGACAATCCACAACTTGTGGCAGGTGATGTTGCCAGGTGACGTGGCAGGTGGAAATCCACAAATTGTGGCAGGTGACGTGGCCAGGTGACGTGGCAAGTGGACAATCCACAACTTGTGGCAGGTGACGTGGCCAGGTGACGTGGCAAGTGGACAATCCAAAACTTGTGGCAGGTGACGTGGTCAGGTGACGTGGTCAGGTGACGTGGCATGTGACGTGGCCAGGTGACATGGCAGGTGACGTGGCAAGTGGACAATCCACAACTTGTGCCAGGTGACGTGGCCAGGTGACGTGGCAGGTGGAAAGCCACAAATTGTGGCAGGTGACGTGGCATGTGACGTGGCCAGGTGACATGGCAGGTGACGTGGCAAGTGGACAATCCACAACTTGGGGCAGGTGACGTGGCCAGGTGACGTGGCATGTGACGTGGCCAGGTGACGTGGCAAGTGGACAATACACAACTTGTGGCCAGGTGACGTGGCAGGTGGAAATCCACAAATTGTGGCAGGTGATGTGGCCAGGTGACGTGGCAGGTGATGTGGCCAGGTGACGTGGCAAGTGGACAATGCACATCTTGTGGCAGGTGACGTGGCCAGGTGACGTGGCCAGGTGACGTGGCAGGTGACGTGGCAAGTGAACATTCCACAACTTGTGGCAGGTGACGTGGCAGGTGACATGGCCAGGTGACGTGGCCAGGTCATGTGGCAAGTGGACAATCCACAACTTGTGGCAGGTGACGTGGCAGGTGACGTGGCAAGTGGACAATTCACAACTTGTGGCAGGTGACGTGGCAGGTGACGTGGCAAGTGGACAATGCACAACTTGTGGCAGGTGACGTGGCCAGGTGATGTGGCCAGTGGACAATCCACAACTTGTGGCCAGGTGACGTGGCAGGTGACGTGGCAAGTGGACAATTCACAACTTGTGGCAGGTGACGTATCAGGTGACGTGGCAAGTGGACAATCCACAGCTTGTGGCAGATGATGTGGCAAGTGATACGCTAAATACAAGTACACTGCTGCTCTCTCAGCTGCTGGTCTCCCAAAATGGCTGAAATGGTTAAATAATAATGTTTTTTGAGCTTAGGGAGGGTCTTATGATGTTTCTTAACTAAACGCCTATAGACGCAAACGCGGTAAAACGCCGCTAAAATCGCGGCAAAACGGGCGTTTTTAAACGCCGGTTTTAGCCTTTAAAAACGTGTGTTCAGCAGAGTTTGCACCGGCGTCTCGTGTGCATGGGGCCTAAAAGAGGCACTCTTGTAATATTTTGTACTATCATTTTTAATTTTACCTTTTTGTATTTTTTTTTAGCTACTACAGAAAATTTATATAATTTGCTTGCAATGAAAGCTGACATGGACCTATGTTTATTTACCTAGTGAAATTATTCCATAAAATAATTGGATGTTTCTCCTGGCTGGAAAATATGCGAATGCCTTGATTTAATTTTTTGTTAGAACGTTAATGTATAACTTAATCTTTAAAATGATTTTGACCCATTCTGTTTCCATTCAAATATGCACATTTTAGATGCTAATGTTTGTAATTCAAAGAAGTAAAATACATATTTATTTGTTTTTTGTAAGCGGCATGATGCTTCTAAATGTAACCTTCAACAGGATTTAAAATGTTAATGTATCTCATTTACACCACTCTCTATGGGAAAGATAAAACTGTAGCAAAAACCATTAATAATTCTGAGTTTAAATGTGGAAAAAAAGGTTACATGAGCTTAGAAAAACCTAATCTGACAGCAAGACTATGTACTATTAACCAGTCTTTACATTTGTATCAGTTTTGGTAAGAAATGCCTACATCAGATTTTTCTCTTCATTTTATTTTTGCATGCAAGGTAATGTATGTAGCACACAGTCCCTATTCACACCTCAATTTTTCTGCTTTTTTCCCTCTTCCTGACTGTCCCCGTTTACACTTGTTCGCTCAGACTCCCCCAGGGGTGTCGAACTCAATTTCATTGTGGGCCGCATCCGCATTATGATTGCCCCTCAAAAGGGCCAGTTGTATCTGTAAGATTAGATGTTCAGTGCATCCCCTCCCCTTACATTAGATGTCAAGAGCCACCCCACCATCAGAAGTGGAGTCCCCCACTCTCCCTTACATCACAGTGTACCCCCCTTTCCTTATGCTGCTGCTGGGAAGAAGCTGGATGCATTGCTTGAAAGCAGAAAGTAAGGGTCTGGAGGAGGACCAGAGGAGGGCTGGAGCTTTCTTGCAGCTGCAGGAGAGGTGCAAGGGCCACATGAAATGGCCCGGAGGGCTGGATTCAGCCGCGGGCCTTGTGTTTGACACCTGTGCCCTACGCTGTATGCCCTATGCTCAAAAAAGTGCATTGTCTCTTTTTTTTTGTTAAGCATATTTAGGTGTATTTGGTCCCACAGGCTCCAATAGAAGCGCTTGTAAACACATAATATGCAAGTTCTTGCATGCTGCTCTTCTCCTGTTGCCCAGCTCAGGAAACAAACTCCTGAATTGGAATACATATGCAGAAATTCTTGTGAAATGCCTGAAATAAGCCTATAAAATCCCTGAGAAAAAAATTATTTAAAATCACCAGGAATATGCTCTACTTAGGTGTGAATGTTGGCTTACTGGAATTTGTCACAGAGACAGTACATCCATTGACAGTGCCTTGAAAAAGTATTCATACCCCTTGAAATTTTCCACATTTTGTCATCTTATAACCAAAAACATAAATGTATTTTATGTGATCGTCCAACACAAAGTGGCACATAATTGTGAACTGGAAGAAAAATGATAAATGGTTTTCAACATTTTTTTACAAACAAATATGTGAAAAGTATGGCATGCATTTGTATTAACCCCCCTGAGTAAATACTTTGTAGTACCACCTTTCACTGCAATTAAAGCTGTAGGTGTATTTGGGTATGTCTCTACCAGCTTTGTACATCTATAGAGTGACATTGTTGCCCATTCTTTAATGAAAAATATCTCAAGCTCTGTCAGATTGGATGGCGAGCGTCCATGAACAGCAATTTTCAAGTCTTGCCACAGATTCTCAATTGAATATAGGTCTGGACTTTGACTGGGCCATTCTAACACATGAATATGCTTTGAGATAAACCATTCAATTCTAGCTCTGGCTGTATGTTTAGGATCATTGTTCTGCTGGAAGGTGAACCTCCACCCCAGTTTCAAGTCTTTTGAAGACACGGTCGGAATTTCAGAGGAAAAAATTTAGATGGAATTTTTTAATCGGATATTCCGACCGTGTGTATGCCCCATCAGACTTTTTCCGTCGGAAATTCAGACGGAGTTAGAAAGAGAACATGTTCTCTTTTTTTCCGTTTGTCTGTATGGAACTCCGACGGAGAAAAAAAACACGCATGCTCAGAATCAAGTCGACGAATGCTCGGAAGCATTGAACTTAATTTTTCTCGGCTCTCGTAGTGTTGTACGTCACTGCATTCTTTTTTTAAATCAGAAAAGTTTTTATTGAATGATATAAAACCTGCCATACACAATGTACATCAAAAAATTACAAGAAGAGGGTTCCCGATTAAAGCAGAGATATGACATAAGAATGAATGCCGCATAGTACATATATTCAAGTCACCACTCCCAGTGTAAAGAAAATAAACTTGGTGTATGTATCCACAAAATTACTCCTTCAAACATCACACAAAAACAAAACAAATGAAACAAAAAACAAGGATATAATAAGGCACATATCTTGCATATAATCACTCTCTCTTCTCCCCCCTCCCCCCCAATGGTAGCATGTAACAGTAAGCGTAGATTACACTGATGTGCACCTGCCACGCGGACGCCCCACTCCCACCGTCTCTCCACTCGATTCCACAGTGTCCATCACTATCTATGTAACCTCTACCCCCCATTGTTTGGCCTAACCTTTAGCATTGCAGTAATCTGTCTTTAACCAATTGGTGGGGTGCTAATCCCGGTATATCAAGCCACGCCTGCCACATTGAGTTAAACTTGCGCGGAGCATTCCTATGTTGGTATGTTAGTTTTTCCCTAATTAAAAGTTTGTTCACCTGATCAATCCACTGTTTTCTGGTGGGTACCTTGGGGGTAATCCAAAGCTGAGCTATCAGTTTGCGTGCCATATATAGTAAATGGATGACCGCCGTAAAGACCAGTGGCGATATAAGTTCCTCATCCAGGGCACCCAGCAGACATACAGCGGGAGTTCTTGGAATCGCATAGGTGAATACCTGTGTAATCACCTCTAATACCTCAGTCCAATAGCGGATTAGTTTGGGGCATTTCCGAAACATATGCATGAGGTCTCCATGATCCCTCATGCACTTAGGACACAGTGGGGAGTCTCTGAGTCCCCAGTCATGTAGCCTGGCCGGAGTTCTGTATACCCTGTGCAGCAAGTATAAGTGAGATAGCTTCTGAGAGGGAGACACCGATACCATCGGAGCTGCCATCAGACAGGTCTTCCACGTTTCCCCATCAATAGGCCCTATATCTTCCTCCCATTTCTCTCTACATGGTAAACTAGATGGATCTTGAAGTGCATTGAGCAAAATGTGGTAGCCTCTTGAGATCATCCCCTTCTTTTCTCCTTCCATGAAGATCCCCTGAATTATGGCGTGGTTGGTTAGTCTAAGCAGTCCTTGTCTAGATTGTACCTGTAGTGCGTGTCGCAGCTGCAGGTACTTAAAAAAATTCGAGCGGGGTATACCAAATTCAGTCTGGATTTCTAAAAAGGATTTTAGGACCCTGTCATTGTATAGTTGTGCTAAGTATCTGATCCCTGCTGCTTCCCACTGCCCGAATCCTGCAAGTTTGTACAGTTCTCTATAGTGGAGATTATGCCAGATGGGGGTGAGCGATAAGAATCCCTTAATTCCCAATAATCTTTTAACAGAGCTCCATAGGGTTTTTAGTAGGAGCAATGAGGGGGTCGTCACCGCATTCTTGACGGTCGGAATTTGGTGTGACAGTGTGTATGCAAGACAGCTTGAATGGAATTCCGTCAGAAAAACCAGTCAGAGTTTATTCCAACGGAAAATCCGACCGTGTGTACAAGGCATAATAGGTTTTCTTCTAAGATTACCCTGTATTTGGCTCCATCCTACTTCCCATCATCTCAGACCAGCTTCCCTGTCCCTGCTGAAGAAAAGCATCCCCACAACATGATGCTGCCACCACCATGTTTCACAGTGGGGATGGTGTGTTCAGGGTGATGTGCAGAGTTCGTTTTCTGCCACACATGGTGTTTTGCTTTTAGGCCAAAAAGTTCAATTTTGGTCCCATATGACCAGATCACCTTCTTCCACATGTTTGCTGTGTCCCCCACATGGCTTCTCACAAACTGCAAATGGAACTTCTTATGGCTTTCTTTCAAGAATGACATTATTCTTGCCACTCTTCCATAAAAGCCAGAGTTGTGGAGTGCACAACTCTCCCACCTGAGCTGTGGATCTCTGCAGCTCCTTCAGAGTTACCATGGGTCTCTTGGCTGCTTCTCTGATTAATGTTTTCCCTGCCCGGCCTGTCAGTTTAGGTGGACGGCCCATGTCATGGTAGGTTTGCAGTTGTGCCATACTCTTTCCATTTTCGGATGGTTGATTGAACTGCTCTGTGAGATGCTATTAACTTCTCCGCAACTTTATTCCTGACCTGTCTGGTGTGTTCTTTGGCCTTCACGATGCTGTTTGTTCACTAAGGTTCTCTAACAAGCCTGTGTTGCTCTGAGAGATCTTATACAAAAAGAGGTAGTTCTATCCGCAATACACATTTATTGATAGGGTAAGGGTTACATAATATATACAAATTACACACCAGACAGTATTTACAACACAATGTACAGTGTAGGTCCCCTGGCTTACATGGTAATTACAAATTACCCACAACGCCCATATTTACAATACTATATAAGCTACAAGTATAGTTATATTACCTGTTAACTTCAGGTCAGCCCATCGTGGCTGCTGTCTGTTCCCACACACCAAAAGCAAGTGCCCTTAGCTTGGTCACAAAAGCATTATATACCCCCCCCTCCTTTATGTAAGGTGGCTAATATAATTCTCCCTGATTGGTCACTGTACCTAGTAAATGTATATTGGGCACAGCCTGGTTGGATGAGTCACAGCAGACTTTTGTTTACAGCCCATGTGCAATGTAAACAGGAAAACGAAAGGCCACCCTTTGAAGTTGTAGCTAATTACCGTAAGAAATACACAGCACTCAATACTTTAAATATATTTCCTTCTACCTGAAATATATATATCTATATGCAATTTTATTTACAGCGATTAAATGGAATTTATACATATCCCATAAGGCAACACCTGTGAGGTCTTCACAGAACAGCTGTATTTCTACTGGGATTAAATTACACACAGGTGGACTCTATTTACTAATTAGGTGACTTCTGAAGGCAATTGGTTACACTAGATTTCAGTTAGGGGTATCAAAGTAAAGGGGGCTGAATACAAATGCACGCCACACTTTAAACATATTTGTAAACAATTTTGAAAACCATTTATTATATTCCTTCCACTTCACAATTATGTGCCACTTTGTGTTGGTCTATTATATAAATTCTCCCACTTTTTTTTTTTTTTTGATGATTAAACCTTTTTTTTTCCCTCTTTTTTTGTTTCCTGGAGTTGTTTTGATGGTCCATTTTTGGGGTTTGACCCTGTCTCCCGTTTTCTGTTCTGGTGAATGGTCACTGGAGTTGTGGTCGTCCGTTCAGTTTGTGTGTGCTCTTGGGTGTGCCCGCTTTTGTTGGATGGGCGGGCTGTGGACCGGCGCCTTCCTCCTTCTTTTCCGATACGTTGTGTCTGTCTGGGGCCCCCAGTGGACGGCCTTGGCTGTTGCCGAGTTTGGCGCTTACGTCAGACTGCCGCCATGTCATTAACTGACATCACTCTTTGGCGCCACTGTTCGGCATAGGATCCGCGCCACGGGCATCTGGTGCGGTCCTTGAACAAGTTTTTAGGGCTATAAATATAAATAACCCTCCTCTTCCCTACCCAGATGTGGTGAGCGCATGTTGTCTCTCTGGGGGGTAAGCTGGACGAATTTGTCAGTGAAAGTAAGTACAGAGAAGACTACTTTTCATTTCACATTCATAGCTAATATCTATAATGTATTAATTTATTTTACATTATACTACCCTTCCTATCTCCTCTTTCTTTAGATGGCTTCAAGGGTTTGTTTTTCCTGCTTCAATGATCATACAAATGTAACTGACTTAAAGGGTGTAAATTCAAACTCAAATATAAATTGTTTTTTAAATCAGCTGTTTAAAGTGGAAGTAAACCCTCCTATCATTTTCAGGCAAGGAAGCTGCCATCTTGGCCTCTGTTTAATCTTCAACTGCCATGATGCTGCACATGTGATCAGTTATGACACCTGCCATTGGATGGTTTGACAGTTTGGTTGAGAGCACAACCAATGTGACAGTTGGCATTCCCGGCATGCCGGGAATGTAACTGCTTTTTGAAACTGTTAAATTGATGGGTCTACTTCCGCTTTAAAGCCATATCAAGACACCCCCCCCCCCATATTCTTTGTATTATCTTTCTATGGCTTCTCAACTAACAATTTGAACAATAGAGCCTGCTATACAGCATTTTAGAGCCAGTGACTATTTTTGAGTATTTTCTTACCTTAGCACATACAGATTATATATCACTCTCTGTTTTGGATGCTTGCGAGGTTTTGTGGCTTTACTGACTGGTGATGTTAATATACTAATTGTTTTTAGCTGGCTCCTTTGAATATACAGAATGTTCGCAATACTAATGGATGTTAATCTTTGAAGATTTATGGGTGAGACTATCTTTCATGGAACCCCCTCCTTCTCTTGCAAGTTATCTTCTTTCTGTGTGCCATACATGTCGCTGAGATATGATGATGATCCACTTTTAATACTTTATGAAGTCTTATCTATGTTGTTTTATTCTAGATATTGAGACCTGTTTCTTTCCAACAATCGTTGAGTGTGTCCTGACGAAGCTATATGTCGAAACGCGTTGACACACAGGGACTCACTATATTTTATATATGTTCTTTCTTCTCATGTATTTTTTATATATATGCTTTTTTAATTCTTGAAGTCCTTTTTGTACCATGTACTGTTATAAATAAATATTGAAATAATTTTGTACATTCTCCACTGTTCACTGTGCTCTTAAAGTCCGACCTGTGGGCTACCTCTGCCCCCATTTGTTCTTTTATATCAAAATTCCATACGGATGTGGCCATAGGAGTGTTTTTTCTATATTTTTATATAAAATCCCAATAAACTTCATTAACGTTTTTGGTTGTAACATGACAACATGTGGAACATTTCAAGGGGTATGAATACTTTCAAGGCACTGTATACCTGCTTTATTTCTGGGAAGGTCAACACCATCTTTGTGCAGACATTAATCGGGGTCATCATTCACTTCCTGGACTGAGTTGCTGGATCAGAGTTAACAAAATATTTAATTTCTAGTGCATATGCAGTTCTTGGCTGTATTCTCAAATGTCTAACAGGGACCATACATGTGTTTGACTCATACCATATCAACTTGTAGTTGCGAGTGTGCTCTATAAAGTTGGCCAGTTCATCAGACACCGGCCAAGATTTATACCATGTAAGGGCAGGCTGAATGTACCCAAGTTGATCAATTGACAACCAGCCTACCGGATTTTACATGCAATTATTGCTAGCGACTGTTATAGCTGCTAGAAATAATCACAAGTTCCACCACCAGGAAAACACAATGACTCTGCGGGAGGGATTCCCCCATTCAACACTCGTGGTTGCCAGGGAGAAATTTGCTCCGTCTATGGTCGGCTTAAGTTTGTATTAACATGCATGCTTATATTATTTGAGTGCTTGTGTTTACATGTGCTTCACATGCAGCACTCCCCGGCAATGGCTTCTCTACGTGGAAAGAAAAGCAAAGGTGTTGTTTTTTTTTAACTGTCTGATCAGTATTCACCTCTTATACAGAGCTAGTGCCTGCTCATGCTGCTCCAGACATGACATTCTCATTGGATCATATCCCACATTGTGACCCCTTTCTGTTATTATGCAGATTATTTCTAGCCAGACACGTCTTCTATTTTTCTTAGATATCCCCTTTAAGATTCCTTTATTTTTAAAATCCTGGAACATTGTTGCCTAGCTTATTTCTGATTATTCAGTAACACAGCATAGCTTCAACAAATTGCTTAAATAGCTTGGATTAGTTGTCTTCACACCTTAAAAATTGTAATATGCATTGCTAAATATATTCCATTACAGTTTGTTAATTAGTGTTGTGTCGAAGTACAGCTGCTAATTTAAGTAGCTGACATGGTTAATTTCCAAATGATAACAGTTGCATCTGTAGCATTAGACAACGTTTGGGTAATAAATTACCTTGTTAAAGTCTTCACAATTTTTTTTATTTAGTTCATTAGCATACAAAAGACATTTAAAAGACCACCACACTTTTGTGTGCCATTGGGCATATTAAAGCTTTGCTTACTGTTAATGAGGTGAAGTCTTTTCTAAATGCTGATGGATAATCACTTTTTGCACTAGCTGATCCGATCTAAGATGCCACCAAAAATATATCGTAGATTTGCTTAAATATTTAATTTTGTCCAATTTAGCACAATAGATGATAGGGTGTATATTGAATGTATGGGATGATTAAAGTGTATTTGAAGGAAGTTTTTCCTTTTGTTTTCGTTTTAGAGTGGTAAGCAGTCAAGTGTTTTTGGCTGTCTCTGTCTAGTTGTAGACATTCACCCCTCTATTTGTCTTGGTGACCTCTGTCACCAAGACAAGAATTGAGAGGAAATCCAAAAAAAAAAGAGTTGTCATCAAAATAAAAGGTGAGAGGAAACTTTCCAGTGGGAAATTTTGTTCCTTTTGATAACTCACATGTTTCATTTGATAACACCCTAAAATGAGAATTGTGTTATTTTTTGAGAGAATTCCTCTCATTTCTTCTTGCATCTCAAGGACATAAAAAAAAAAGGGATGCAGATAGCAACAAATCACCTGATAAAGGGTTTTAACAATTCCCTGCTCTAAAACTGAAAAAAACAAACAACCATATAGATAATGTTACACACAATTATCTCACCCAATACTGGCTTGAGTGTCATTGCAGACAGAAGGAAAATGTTAATGTTCAATAACGGCATCTACCTGTATGCAGTATGTCAAATCCATATAATCCTTTATTTTTCCTGGTGTAATCTAAAACCTAAAGCTGGGTACACACTGGTTACCTGTGGCCCTTTACAGATCCTAGCATTGGAAGTGGAAGCATTAAGCAAAGGCCCGGTAATGTCAGCAAATTCTAGCTCTGTCAGGTATCATGTCTCCAGTGTCTCTCTCCTGCAGCAGTCTCCACCAACTTCAGTACCATGTCTGCAGTCTCTGACCTTCTTCTATAATATATGTGCAGTCTATGACACTACACTAGTCAAAATGTGTTTGAAATCTTTTGTTTTAAGAAAGTCTGTTTGATTTTATAATAGTTATTGGGGTCAAATCAATGTTTTTTTTTCTACTGTAGTAACAAGATGGTTCAAAGGAGCAGGATGTAAATTTTTTCTTGAGTGAACAAATTTCCAATAGTAAAAGTGTTTTTTGTTTAGGAAATTATTCCAAAGTAATTTCAAAATCGAATGTTAAGTCAAAATTTTGAAGCACTTTGACATTTGTTGAGTCATTGAATGTATTGAGCGTTTGGACATCAACCTTGACCATACACCTCTTTTACCTCTGACCACGCAGAGTACAATATACAAGACTGCATCTGGCTGGACCCTCTTCTCTTCCCATTTTCCACAATTGTTGACTATTCTCTTAAGCCTTTATTCTTTCTTGCGCTCTTTTTTTGCCCTGACATTACTGGGCTACTGGACTTACATCTTTATATGTGGTATCTAGCCTGGCTTAATAACATCAATCTTTTTAATTACCCTAATAGAATGGGCAGCATGGAGCTTGTTTTTTGGGGGGTGGGAGGTTGGGGGCTTTTTACTCCCAACCCCCTACAATAAACTTTACCATGTTTACCTCTACCTCCCGCAGTTTAGCAAACATTACAGTGGGTATACAAAATAATCTCCCCCAATTAAAATCACATTATGTTGCTTTGCAGCCTGGAATGAAGACAGGCACAATTGTTGTTTTATACAGCTGTATTTACTCAGTGCAACTTATAACATCCCAGTGAGAGATACACTGTAGATTAAATACAGCCGGATAAAACAAAAACTGTGTCTGTCTTCATTTCAGGCTGCAAAGCAACAGAATGTGATTATTTTAAAGGGGGGTGACTCTTTCTTGTTCATACATCACGGGACACAGAGCGGCATAGTCATTACTATGTGGGTTATATAGAATTACCTTCAGGTGCTGGCACTGGCAACTTCCAAAACAGGAAGTACCCTCCCCTATATAAGCCCCTCCCATCCGGGAGCACCTCAGTTTTTTGCCAGTGTCTAAGGTGTTGGCCAAGGTTAACATGTATTCATCTGGGCTTGTGTACAGGTTCTCTGGGCCTTAGCAAGCTATTCCGGATCCGACCAAAAAAGCTTCATAGCTAAACGGTCGGTACCCGGGCCTTGCAGAGAAGAGCAGGGTTTTGCCTGTAATGCCTCTCTTAGGAGGGCTGGACCCTGGGATCCAGAGCTCTGGTCATACCCAAAACCAAGAGGCTATCTGTGCAGGGTGCTATACAGGTCCAGGGGAGTGGAATCCTTGGGAACCCGGTCCCTGAAGGTCTAGTACAATGCCTGCCGTGAGAGGTGAAGTTTGGGCTTCTGTGGACCAAACAAAGTCCTGCGGCGGGGAAAAGGTAAGTGGGGGCCCCTCAGGAACTTGGTTCTATTGAGGGGACCCCCAAGCCTAATATGTCTTTCTGCCTGTTACCTAAAGGTATTCCCGCTAATAGCTGTATATGCCTAAGAAATCCTAGAAATGTCTTTTCATAAAGGAAGTTTTAAAAACTGTAAACCTAGAAATGTTTTTCATAAAGGAGGTTTTAAAAAAAGAAAAAAAAAAAAGACAAAAGTGCGGTACCTGTGTTTGTCCACTAGAGGCCGCTGTGGAACGTCTTTTTTTCTTGGGACTATTCCTTCCATGGTGAAAGTCCAGGCAGATGAGTGAGCTCTCTATCAGGGAAGCTGCATTCCTCTGTCATGCTGCCAAGTAGTTTCCTTCCATCCCCGAGTCCTGGTGAAACAGGGACCCTGGCTCCTCTCCCTACATGGCGCCAAGAGCGCACACGTGCACGCGCGCGCGCGCACACACGCTTTCTTTTTATAAGATTTAGCTTCAAAAAAGGGGGCGGAGCCTGGCGGATGACGCGCTCTGTGCGCCCAGCGCTTCTGCGCATGTGCGGGCGTCCCAGCAAGATAAAAGGACTCCGTACACGCTGCTTGCTATGGACGCAGAGCATGAAAAGGAGCTGGTAGCATGGTATAGGGGCTTACAGCGGGCGGTTGATACAGGCATCCCCAGAAAGACGCATTAGTAGACACCCACTGATGTACATAGCAGCAAATTGCATTAGACTATTTCAGTAAAGGGGTGTATTGCGGCTGGAATACCTCAGCTTTGAACTAAGGAATATGCCGCCTAAAAAACTCAGAGATATACCTCTCAGGAAGTGTAGGGGGTCTCCATCGGGCTCTGAGGATCTGGAGCAGTCATCTGCACCTTCCTCCCCTGAGAAATCAGAGGTTAATACCCATAAGGAACCCCCGGGAGTGCCAGGTACTGCGGCTGTCCTCAGTCCACCTGCTCCTGCATATATAACAGAGGAGGTTTTTGCCTCAACTCTGGAGGGATTGGAGCAGAGATTGGCAGCATTGATCGCTTCTTCTCTACAGGAAAGAAAGCGCGCCAGATCTCCATCCCCTCCATTAGAGTGCCTGTTGGCAGAGCAACAGTCCCAGGAAGGGACTGACCTTCCTGAAGGGGATCAGGAGGAGGTTAACTCTGTTTTTGAGGAATCGACAGTAGATGAACCATTTTCAGCATCACAGACTGAAAGATTGTGGGTCCAGACCCTAACTGACATGGTTCGATCTGCATTTAAAATGCCTTTTGTTGAACCATCAACTACTGCTGTCTCCTCGTTGGGGTCGCTAAAAGCTCCCCAGATTAATTGCTCCTTTCCAATTCATCCATTATTGGAAGGACTTATATACCAGGACTGGGAACATCCTGATAAACTATTTGTTCCACCTAAGAAATTTCAGGTGATCTATCCCATGGAGGAAAAATTCACCCAGAGATGGAATGTTCCTACGGTGGACGCAGCCATTTCTTCTGTGAACAAATCACTGACATGTCCAGTAGATAATGTTCAAATGCTCAAAGATCCAGTAGATAAAAAATTGGAATCTTTATTAAAATCTGCTTTTTCCACAGCAGGGGCTGTTACACAGCCAGCAGTGGCAGCTATTGGGGTCTGCCAAGCTTTAAAGGATCAAATGAAAATGGTCCTGAGGGATTTGCCAGACCAGCAGGCCCAGGCTCTGGCTGATCTGCCTAGAGCATTATGCTTTGCGGTTGACGCCATCAAGGATTCTATCCATCAGGCCTCCCGCCTCACGCTGTCTTTGGTACATATGCGTAGGCTTCTGTGGCTCAAGAACTGGTCTGCTGAGGCTCCCTGTAAGAAGCTCTTAGTTAGCTTCCCATTTCATGGAGAACGCCTTTTTGGCGAAGACCTGGATAAATATATCCAGAAGATTTCCAGTGGTAAAAGTACTCTCTTACCAATTAAAAAGAGGTCTAGGGGTCCGTCCTTTAAGAGGACTACCTCTCCTATCCCTGGGACGTCTGCTACTAAGCAGTTCCGACGGCCTCCTCGGTCAAACTCAGGAGGTAAAAATCAGGGACAGTCACAGGGTAATAAAAAGCCCTGGATCCGAAGAGGTACTAAACCAGCCTCCAAGTCAAGCCTATGAAGGGCTGCCCCCACTCAAACGGGTGGGGGGAAGACTTCAGTTGTTCACAGAGACCTGGCGGGAGACGATCAAAGACAGATGGGTGCTCTCCGCAGTAACTCGGGGATACAAGTTGGAGTTAAAAGAGTCTCCTCCTTCCCATTTTTATGTGGTCAGGCATGCCAAAAGACCCTCTGAAAAGAAGGTGTCTCCTAGTGGCGTTAGAACAACTATTGCTCCAAGGAGTAATTATGGAGGTTCCTATGGAAGAGTGGGGGTTGAGTTTCTACTCAAACCTTTTCACAGTCCCGAAACCAAACGGGGACATAAGACCCATATTGGACCTAAAGAGTCTAAACAAATTTCTAAACATCCGGTCCTTCCGGATGGAGTCGATCCGATCGGTCACCGCTGCCCTACAGGGGGAGGAATGGTTAGCCTCGATCGACATCAAAGATGCTTACTTGCATGTTCCCATCTTTCCAGGTCATCAAAAATTTCTACGCTTTGCAGTAGAAGGGCGCCATTTTCAGTTCAGAGCCTTACCATTCGGTCTGGCCACAGCACCACGAGTGTTCACAGAAATTCTGGCCCCACTGTTGGCCGATCTAAGAACACGAGGTGTAACGATAATGGTATACCTACACGACCTGTTGTTGATGGACCACTCAGTTGCCAAGCTAGAAGTGGTAATTGTCGATACAATCAAGTATCTAGAATCTCACGGTTGGGTCATCAACCTGGACAAGTCAGCCCTACAGCCAGTGAAAAACCTGGTATATCTAGGGCTACGGCTGGATTCAGACCAGAGGAAGATTTTCTTACCTCTAGACAAGGTATCCTCTTTGAGGGGCTTGGTCCGTCTGCTTTGTGCAAAAAGACAGCCGTCCATACGCCTGTGCATGAGGCTGCTAGGAAAGATGGTAGCATCATTCGAAGCTGTGCCATATGCCCAAATCCACTCAAGGAATTTACAGAGGGCCATATTGTCAGCCTGGAACGGAAAAATTCAGGCTCTAGACTTCCCGATGGCTTTGTCCCCTTCCGTTTGGAAGAGTCTCTGTTGGTGGTTGATCCCCCAGAATCTCCAGAAGGGAAAACCCTTCAGTCCGATATCCTGGAAGGTGGTCACTACAGATGCCAGCCTTATAGGCTGGGGGCAGTACTGGAGCAATGGTCTCTCCAGGGCAGATGGTCAAATGTAGTAAAAACCCTGCCCATCAATCTCTTAGAGATACGAGCAGCCCGGTATGCCCTAATAGCCTGGGCATCCAGACTCCAAGGGTCCCCTGTCAGAATTCAATCAGACAATGCCACAGCAGTGGCATATATCAATCATCAGGGAGGCACCAGGAGTCGTGCAGTCCAGAGGGAAGTAAGTCACATCCTGGAATGGGCAGAAAAGCATGTCCCATGTATGTCAGCTGTCTTCATTCCAGGGGTGGAGAATTGGAAGGCGGACTTTCTAAGTCGCCAACAGTTATGCCCAGGGGAATGGTCCCTTCATCCCGAGGTCTTCCGAGCAATATGTCAGCGGTGGGGAACACCGGATGTAGATCTGCTAGCATCCAGATTCAACGCAAAGGTGGACAGATTTGTCTCCCGGACAAGGGATCCCCTCGCTTGCGGCTCGGATGCTCTGGTGTTCCCTTGGAATCAGTTCAGACTGATATATGCATTCCCTCCGCTACAATTGTTGCCTCGACTCCTTCGCAGAGTCAGGTTGGAAAAGAAGCCGGTGATCTTGGTGGCTCCAGCGTGGCCCCGAAGGGCCTGGTACGCGGAGATCATCAAAATGTCTGTGGGGAGTCCTTGGACCCTTCCACGTCGTCCGGACCTGCTTTCGCAAGGGCCGATATACCACCCTTTCTTACTAACTCTAAGTTTAACGGCCTGGCTATTGAATCCCACATCCTAAAGAAGAGAGGTCTATCTAACTCTGTGGTATCAACTATAATGAATGCCAGGAAGCCTGTATCCAGGCAGATCTACTATAGAGTTTGGAAGGCGTACATCACTTGGTGCGAGGCCAGAAAGTGGCATCCACGTAAGTACGTTATAGGCAGAATTCTGGACTTCCTACAGTGGGCTGTAGACAGGAAGTTTGCCTTAAGTACTATCAGGGGTCAGGTTTCGGCCTTATCAATACTATTTCAAAGGCCCCTGGCTATGCATTCACTTGTCAAATCCTTTATGCAAGGAGTGACTCGTATTATTCCACCGATTAAAGCTCCCATATGTCCATGGGATCTAAATTTGGTTCTGTCGGTTCTGCAGAAGCAGCCATTTGAACCTTGCGGCACATTTCCTTGGTTCTACTCACCAGAAAATTGATATTTTTAGTAGCCATATGCTCGGCTAGAAGAGTGTCGGAAGTAGCCGCCATGTCCTGTAAAGAGCCATATCTGGTTATTCATGAGGACAGAGTAGTATTACGTCCTCATCCAGCCTTTCTTCCTAAGGTGGTATCGAGGTTTCACTTGAACCAGGATGTGGTTCTTCCTTCTTTTCCCCAAACCGAGCTCGGTAGAGGAAAAGTTATTGCATTCTTTGAATGTAGTAAGAGCAGTTAAAGCTTATCTAAAAGCCACTGCTCAGATTCGTAGAACAGATTCTTTGTTTGTTCTGCCGGGAGGCCCCAGAAAGGGTCAGGCAGCATCAAAATCTACTTTAGCCAAGTGGATTCGACAGGTCATAATACAAGCCTATGGCTTGAGAAGTAGACCGCCTCCGTTCAAAGTTAGGGCGCACTCCACGAGAGCAGTTGGAACTTCATGGGCAGTGCATCACCAGGCCTCCCTGGCTCAAATTTGTAAGGCCGCAACATGGTCTTCAGTACACACGTTTACTAGGTTCTACCAGGTGGACGTTAGAAGTCAGGAGGATGTCGCCTTTGGGCGCAGTGTGTTGAGGCCGCAAAAGATCCTCATGCCTGATGGCGCCCAGCTTATGTATGGTATATCCCCCCCCTCATTTTGGCATTGCTTTGGGACGTCCCACATAGTAATGACTATGCCGCTCTGTGTCCCGTGATGTATGAACAAGAAAGTAGGATTTTTGAAACAGCTTACCTGTAAAATCCTTTTCTTGGAGTACATCACGGGACACAGAGCTCCCACCCCTCTTTTGGGGACACGTATTGCTTTGCTACAAAACTGAGGTGCTCCCGGATGGGAGGGGCTTATATAGGGGAGGGTACTTCCTGTTTTGGAAGTTGCCAGTGCCAGCACCTGAAGGTAATTCTATATAACCCACATAGTAATGACTATGCCGCTCTGTGTCCCGTGATGTACTCCAAGAAAAGGATTTTACAGGTAAGCTGTTTCAAAAATCCTACTTTTCTATACCCACTGTGTGTTTTATCTTTGTGTTCTTGTGATTTTAAATCCTCACGCTCGTTGTCATTTTGTTTAGATTTATTGTAATCTTTATTTACATTTCAATTGTATTCATTCACCTAAAACCCCAATAAAAATTTTATGAAACAATGTTGCGAGATATATGTACATATATTCATATCAATATTTGTCTGAAAATCTACTAGTGTATGGGCCTGCCTCAGAGTATGGACATTTTTGTAGCGTGGGCTGAATTGGGACCCGTGTTTGCATATCATCTTGGGACACAGTGGCGCAATAGACAGTAGTGAGATGCCAGCATGGGGATGCACTCAACACCTGTACATCTCCGTGTCGGGTAAAAATGGCACTGCACGGAGCTTAAACACCCTGTGTAAACAGGGCTTTAGGGCCCTTTCACACCTGCGGACCGTTTGTCCGTTTTTCATCCATCCGTTTTCGGATGAAATACGGACATACATGTATCCCTATAGGATTGCGGACGTCAGCGGATGAACATCCGCTGACATCCGATCTCATCAGTGTCCGCTATGCTCCGTTTCTGCAGACAGAGGAAAATCCTATTTTTCCATCCGTCTGCGGACAGACGGTCCGTGTTCATCCGATTCCCCCATAGAGGATAGCAGAGATCTGCCGGCTCAGCAGGGATCAACGGAGTGATCCCCGGTGAGTAAGCAGATGTTTAAGGAACGGATCATCACGGGATCCGCCTTTGTGAAAGGACCCTTACTGTGTGTTCCGCTTGCTTATGGAAAGATTCAGAGTGTATAGAAAAGCATTCTTTGATCTTATACTTTTAACTCTTACTATGTGATCACCTGGTCCATGGAAAAAGTTACTGTGTTACATTTACATATTTACTATGTGGTGAACTTGCTAATGGAAAGAATTATTGTGTTTTACTTTGCAAACTAACTGATTAAATGGTCTATAGAAAGACACTGATCTTATAATTAGAAACATACTGTGTTCAGCATGGTTCGGAAAGAGTTAGTTTGTTCTTATTCTTACTATTTGATATGTTTATTAATTTAAAGGGGTGCAATGCTGTTATATTTTTCAGACTATTGCTGACCATACACGTTTAGAAAATCATTAAAAAAAATGTTTGATACGCTCAATCGTTTGAGTTCCTAAACGTTAGTGGGCTAATTTCGATTTTTGAAATGCAAAGCTTTATGGCAAAGAATGAACCATCATGTCTGATTTTTCGAGCCTAAACGATCAATTTTCTAAAAAAATTTAGTGGAATAGAATTCGAAAACAGTGCAAAAAAATCTACAGCGCGTGTTAAAATGTAACCCCAGATCGTGTAATCGACAAAAAATTTACAATTTATGTTGTGATCGATCAATAATATGTTGATAGGATACAATGATGGGATTAACGCATGCACGCTCGACAGATTTTTAGAAATCCGACTGTTTTTTTCCAAATATTTTTTATCCATGTATGACCAGCAAATACTATGTGCCTAATCCTATTTACTAATTTACTATGTGCCTGTGCCTATTTATGCCTAATCCTAGATACAAATGTTCTATCCATTCATCAATTCGCTTTATACAGGTATCAGTCAGCATTAAATCCTGAACATTTATAAATAATTGTATTTTTGCTGTGTAGTTTGGTGTTGAATTTTTTGCCTTTTTTTCCTTTTGTATCTGATCATAAATCAGTGAATCACTGTGGATTATTTTAACAACACATGTTGACATTTCTGTTCTAATTATCTCAGCATTAATTGCTCTACATTTTCTTACCATTGCCAGCATTGTTTTGTGGCCTTTTTGATAATACCGGTTGTGATTCCAAAAATATGGTGATGCTAGAGCAATCGGTCAGCTTCACAAACAGTAGTGTATAACTGCCTCATGGGTCATTTTCACCTACTAAATAAAATAAATGCATTTGTTGTGGACTCCAGTCCCTAACAATATAAGACATAGGTTGATTGTTTTATTTATTTTTTATGTCAAGTAAACAGCATTATTTTACTATAGCTAATATTGTGATTTTTTTTTTCTCCAGATGCTTGTGACTACACCTGAGAAGTGGGATGTTGTTACTAGGAAAAGCGTTGGGGACGTGGCACTGTCTCAGCTTGTGCGGCTACTTATACTGGATGAGGTGCATTTGCTTCATGAAGACAGAGGTCCTGTTCTGGAGAGTTTAGTGGCTCGTACACTGCGGCAGGTACATTTACAGGGCTATTGCTCTTTTGTGTTTGATAATTTTTCTTTGCACTTGATAAATGCTCGATGTTCTACCTTTCCCAGTGCCTTTTAGAACTGGAGTTCCCAACTAATTAATATGTTTGTGAAATATAAACCATAGATATAGTTTAGGTTAACCACTTATGATCCAAGGCCTTTTTCTCTCTATATCCCTTTGAGTCCCAGAGTGTTTTTTTTTTTCTTTTGTCTTTCCGCATGTTATACTTTTTAGCATTTGCAGTCTACACCAACCTATTAAACATTGTTTTTGCGACAGATGGAGCTTTATTTTAATAGCAAATGTGGATACATACATTTCTTTATCGTACACCACGGGACACAGAGCTAGTCATTACATAATGGGTTAAGGGTCACCAGCGGTGATTGGACACTGGCACAACCAATGGAAGACAGTTCCCCTCCATATAACCCCTCCCATCAGGGAAGTACCTCAGTTTTTTCGCCAGTGTCGAAAGGTGTTGGACGCGTTAGAAGGTGCTAAAGGAAAGCTCTACCAAAGAGACCCTCTGGGGGTAAAAGAGCTATGCTTTCGGATCCATCCAAGACGCCTACAAATGAGCTGAATCTGGATGGGATCCGGGCCTCATCCATGAGGCGTCGCCTGTAATGTCTCTCTTCGGAGGACTGGGCTCTAAGATCCAGCACTTTCGCTATTTCGCTATAAAGTCCTGGTAAGAGTCTTGTACAAGGCCCAGGGGAGAGGTATCCTTTAAATAGGAACCCATATCCCTGAAGGTTGGCACACATAGCCCACCGTGAAGGGTGAAGTTTGGTATCTGTCTGAAAACTTTCAGCAGAAAAACCTGCGGCGTGGATAAGGTGAGATTAGAAGGTCCATAACTAGGTTGGGACCTTTTTCAAAAAGTGGATGTCTTCTTTTTTTCCACCACTGGGGGGAGTAAAGAGCTGAATATACTCACCTCACTCTGTTCAGTGTCGGCTTCGGCGAAGTACACTGCTCGTCACCTCCGCTGCTGAGCTTGCTTGAGCACCCCGCTCCTCCTTCCGGTGGCCGATACAGACACCTGCAGATGCAGGTAAGTGGGGACAGGGGCTGATGAGAGTCCTCTCTCACTATGGCCACCACCATAGCGCTAAAGGCCGCGCGCGCGCTTTATCGGAGGGGGGGGGGCCGAGGCGTGCGCGGGCACGTGGCGCGCGCAGGCACAGAAACGGCGCCAAATTTAAAAGACTGTCAGTGTAAAAAGCACTGCAGCAGCAAGCAAGCTCGTTAGTTCTCTTGTTCCTGGCAGAGAAACACAGCAGCTATACAGGGACGTAAGACTCCATGTGGTTGGATTGGGTACTTCCTAGAAGACATCCATGTTATGCATAGTTATGTGTTAAAAGTTGCATATTTAATGTATTTGCTAAACTGAACACGGTAGTATATGCATTTAGGTACCTTGTATTTTGTCTAAACAGTAAGCCTTCCAGGGGAAGTAATGCGGACAAAAAGAGATAAAAGAGCACCGCCGCCTGAGACAGGGGGCTCTAGCTGTGCTGACTCGGTACCTTCCTCTCCTGTGTTGCCAAAAGCACCTGTACAGGATGAGCCATTACCTCTGTCAGGTATGGCGGCTTCCCCAGTGAAGCCTGGGCCTGCATATGTCACTGAGGACACTTTATCAGCTGCCCTAAATAATCTGGAGGAGAAGATTGCTACTTTAATCGCTAAATCCTCTAAAAAGGACAATAAGCGAAGCAGATCTCCTCCAGTATTGGACCTCCCTTCAGAAGTACCTGAGGAGGAGGAGGATGAGGAGGAGGCTACATCAGCAGAGGATGAGGAGTCAGACGGATCAGGGATATCGGATGAGCCTTTTTCGGTATCCCAGATTTTAAAGTCACAGGTGCAATGCTATGCAGGAGCCGTGCGAGCTGCATTTAGGTTACCCTCTTTGGAGGTAACAGAATCACCTGTCTCCTCCCTAGGATCATTAAGATCCCTGCAAGGTGCATGCTCCTTCCCGGTTCATCCGTTACTAGAGGATCTATTGTACGCAGACTGGCAACATCCAGATAAGCGTTTTTCACCTCCAAAAAAGTTTAACATTCTTTATCCTATGGAGGAAATTTTTTTTAAAGAAATGGAGCCTGCCTACGGTAGATGCGGCTATTTCTTGTGTAAATAAAAACCTGACATGTCCAGTGGATAATGTACAAGTGTTTAAAGATCCTTCTGAGAAGAAGTTGGAATCCTTACTGAAATCCTCCTTCCTTTTGGCCGGCTCAATTATCCAACCTGCAGTAGCAGCAGTCGGTATGTGTCAGGTCGTCAGCCAACAGGTAAAGCAGGGGCTGAAGGAGCTGCCTTCAGAGCAGGCTAAAAATTGGGAGAATTTGCCTAAAGCCTTATGCTTCACAGTGGATGCCATGAGAGATTCTATCATGCAGGCATCACGCCTTACACTCCAGCTGGTACAGATGCGCAGAGTACTTTGGCTTAAGCATTGGTCAGCGGAAGCCCCATGCAAAAAGTTGTTGGCAAGTTTCCCGTTCCATGGCGAACGCCTTTTTGGGGAAGATTTAGAAAGATATATCCAAAAGATATCAAGTGGTAAAACGACACTTTTACCTGAGAGAAAGAAAAACAAGAGACCTTGTTTTAAACACACTCTCTCCCCAGCTCCCGGGAAATCTGACTCCAGCCAGTGGCGACGGCCTTTTCAGCCGCCCAAAAAAGCCAAACAACAGGCTCAGAAGAACAAGAAGCCGTGGGGTTCAAGAGCTAATAAGCAAGCCCCCAAAACCTCTCATTGAAGGGGCGCCCCCGCTCGGCCGAGTGGGGGGAAGGCTTCGTCAGTTCTCAGCGACTTGGCGGACAGAAACCCAGGACAAATGGGTGGTATCCACAATATCCTCAGGGTACAGACTGGAATTTCGAGAGATCCCATCTTCTCAATTCCGAAGTTCAAGACTCTCCAAGGATCCACAGAAAAGAGGATCCTTCTTCAAAGGTTTGAATCACTTAATAGCTCAAGGTGTGGTTACAGAGGTACCCCAAAAGGAGCAAGGTTCAGGTTTTTACTCAAACCTCTTTGTGATTCCAAAACCGAACAGAGAAGTCAGACCCATCCTGGATCTAAAAAATCTAAACCAGTTTCTGAACGTTCGCCATTTTCGAATGGAAACGATTCGATCCGTGGTCGCTACTTTAAAAGGCGGAGAATTCATTGCGTCCATAGATATCAAAGACGCATATCTACACATACCAATCCTCCCCGCTCACCAAAGATTCCTAAGGTTTGCGGTAGAAGATCGCCACTTTCAATTTGTGGCCCTGCCATTTGGTGTAGCCACCGCGCCCAGAGTATTCACAAAGGTGCTAGCTCCTCTGTTAGCAAACCTAAGAACACGGGGCATTGCGGTAACAGCCTATCTAGACGATCTACTATTAATAGATCAGTCAAAGGAGGGATTGGATCACGCTGTAGACACTACAGTAGGATACCTGGAGCATTTAGGATGGATTATAAACTTACAAAAATCCTCTCTCCAGGCCCAAAGAAGGATAGTGTACCTGGGCATGATCATAGATACAGCCCAAAACAGGGTATACCTGCCAGAGCCAAAGATACAGTCTCTGAAAGACCTGATCCACAAGGTCAAAGCAAACAAGAGGCCGTCTATTCGCCTTTGCATGAGACTATTGGGAAAGATGGTAGCCTCCTTCGAGGCGGTCCCTTACGCCCAGTTTCATTCGAGACTACTTCAAGGCAATATTTTAGCCTCCTGGAACAGGAAGAGCCAAGCTCTGGATATACCCATGCGCCTGTCCTCACAAGTACGCCACAGCTTCAATTGGTGGCTAGAAGCCAGGAATTTACGGAAGGGAAAGTCCTTCCTCCCAGTGGCCTGGAAGGTGGTATCTACGGATGCCAGCCTATCGGGCTGGGGTGCAGTATTCGAGGAGGCTTCTACCCAGGGAACCTGGGCCAAGACTCAGGGGACCCTGCCCATCAATGTGCTAGAGATCCGGGCGGTATATCTAGCCCTCAAAACCTGGACATACAGGTTACAGGGCTACCCAGTTCGGGTTCAATCCGACAATGCTACGGCAGTAGCTTACATCAATCACCAAGGAGGCACCCACAGTCGGGCAGCCCAAAGAGAGGTGAACCGGATCTTGGCATGGGCAGAAGAGCATGTACCTTGCATCTCTGCAATCTTCATTCCAGGGATAGAAAACTGGCAAGCAGACTACCTGAGTCGTCAGCAGCTGCTACCAGGAGAGTGGTCTCTTCACCCAGAGATCTTTCAGGCCATATGTCTGAGATGGGGAAACCCAGATGTAGACCTGCTAGCTTCCAGGTTCAACAAGAAATTGGACAACTTTGTGTCCAGAACGAGAGATCCTCTAGCCTACGGGACAGACGCTCTAATAACTCCATGGAATCAGTTCTCACTGATCTATGCATTCCCTCCGATCCCTCTTCTACAAAGACTGCTTCGCAGGATCAAGGAGGAGGGAATACCAGTAATCCTAGTGGCCCCAAACTGGCCCAGGAGGCCTTGGTATGCCGAGATCGTAAAAATGGCGATAGGAAGGCCCTGGAAGCTTCCACTTCGACACGACCTGTTGTCACAGGGTCCAGTATTCCACCCTTCCTTACAAAGGCTAAATTTGACGGCCTGGCTGCTGAGACCCACATTTTGAAAAAGAGAGGGGTCTCTGGCCTGGCTCTTTCTACGCTCATTAATGCTAGAAAGCCAGCCTCCAGACTCATCTATCATAGAGTCTGGAAAGCATACGTTTCCTGGTGTGAATCCAGAAGTTGGAATCCTCTGAAATATGAAATAAGTAGGATTCTTGCTTTTTGCCAGTTAGGAGTGGATATGAAATTAGCCCTTAGCACCATCAAAGGGCAAATATCGGCTCTGTCAGTCTTCTTTCAGAGACCATTGGCATCTCACTCCCTAGTTCGGACATTCATTCAGGGGGTACTGAGGATAAATCCTCCAGTCAGGTCTCCCTTGTGTCCATGGGATTTGAATTTGGTATTGTCAGTGTTGCAAAAGCAACCTTTTGAACCTATTCGCCATATTCCTTTAATTATATTAAGTAGGAAATTGGCCTTTCTGATTGCTATAGCTTCTGCTAGGAGAGTATCAGAGCTAGCAGCTCTTTCTTGTAAAGAGCCTTATCTAATTTGTCACAAGGACAAGATCGTACTACGACCCCATCCGGCTTTTCTGCCTAAGGTGGTGTCGGCTTTTCACTTGAATCAAGACATTGTTCTGCCTTCCTTTTTTCCAAACCCGCGGACGGCGGGGGAAAAATTATTACACTCTCTAGATCTAGTGAGAGCGGTAAGGGTGTATCTGCAAGCAACCGCTCAGATACGTAAAACAGATGTTTTGTTTATTTTACCAGATGGTCCCAAGAAGGGCCAAGCGGTATCAAAATCCACCATTTCCAGGTGGATTAGACAAGTAATTGTTCAAGCTTATGGTTTAAAGAACAGGACTCCTCCTTTTCCTGTTAAGGCGCACTCTACCAGGGCGATAAGTGCTTCATGGGCAGTGCACCACCAGGCTTCGATGGCTCAGATCTGTAAGGCTGCAACTTGGTCCTCAGTCCATACATTTTCCAAATTCTATCAAATAGATGTGAAAGGACATGAGGATTCCGCCTTCGGGCGAAGTGTGCTGCAGGCAGCAGTATAGGGCTTCTGGTCCGCAAGCGGTCGGTTTGATCTGTGTCTTCCCCCCTTCATATGAGCATTGCTCTGGGACGTCCCATTATGTAATGACTAGCTCTGTGTCCCGTGGTGTACGATAAAGAAAATAGGATTTTTATAACAGCTTACCTGTAAAATCCTTTTCTTGGAGTACACCACGGGACACAGAGGTCCCACCCTTCTTATGGGAACCTTACTGCTTTGCTACAAAACTGAGGTACTTCCCTGATGGGAGGGGTTATATGGAGGGGAACTGTCTTCCATTGGTTGTGCCAGTGTCCAATCACCGCTGGTGACCCTTAACCCATTATGTAATGACTAGCTCTGTGTCCCGTGGTGTACTCCAAGAAAAGGATTTTACAGGTAAGCTGTTATAAAAATCCTATTTTTTATTTCATTGATTTCTAATGGGAATAATTAGTAAAAAGGAATGCATTTTTCTTGTTTTTTTTCCCCCAATAAAACATTTACACAATTTGTACTTCCCAATATATATATATAAACCCCAAAATAAAATCAACAGAGTCTGCTGATTCAAGTGATATCACAATAGTATGATTTTTATATTATTTAGGAGAATAGTTTGACATTGCGTTCATAACCGTGAACATTTGATGCTTGCACCATAAATGCAAATGTCATCCAGATCACCTAACATCATTGTGACCTGGGTATTCATTGTGGGGGCTTCACACATCCACCTGTTGGGATGCCAGGCTTGTTAAAGGGGCTGAAATGCTCTCTCATGAAGAGACTGTGCTATGAATTTGAAAGCCCAATAAATGGCTTTAAAATTGACAGTGTGTGCTGTTTGCTGTTCAAAAAGCATTTCCTACCAGACTGAGACTAAGCAAAAGTGTAGTTTTCTAACATTCAGATACGGAGACCTACTGGATGTGCTATGTTGTCTCCCATGTGATAGTGTCTGGTTCTGCACCCCACTATGCCATATTGCCCAATGTGTCCATTGGATCTTACAATTCATGCTTGCAAAAAGCTTGGGTTTGTTATTCTGCATTCATATGTACAATGTGTCTTTTTTGTTTGAATGTAACATGAATATGTCTGTTTATTTTCTTGAAAACTAGAACCCCCAAAGAATATAATTTATTTAAAAGAAGAGACCCTGGAGAATAAAATGGTGGTTGTTGCATTTTTTTTTTAAAGGCAAATGTTTAGGGAAAAATACATTTTAATTTATTTTAGTGCACAGAAACACAATATAACCATGTATATAATAGTTATCGCCTACGCTCCAGATAACAAAGAAAAATAACAACCAGTGCTGCTACTTACAACCATTAATATCAAAATCAGTGAAAATGAAATATACCAAAGTGCATATATAGCAAAATTCACAGTAGTGCAAAAATAACACCTAATTAATTCAGTGTTCAATACAAAAATGGAATGATCAAATATATATAATAATTCATGTGCAAAGAAATGATAAAAAATATTAAAATTAAAATGTCATAAAAAGAATACCAAAACAAGAGTCAAATTTCAGTCCTCTTTAACCACTTACGGACCAGGCCTATTTTTCAGACTCTGTGTTTTCAAGTTATAATCATTTTTTTTGCTAGAAAATTACTTTAAACCCCCAAACATTATATATATATATATATATACCATATATACTCGAGTATAAGCCGACCCGAATATAAGCCGAGGCACCTAATTTTACCACAAAAAACTGGGAAAACGTATTGACTCGAGTATAAGCCTAGGGTGTCCATCTGCATGCCTCAATTTGCCTCACTGTGTCCATGTACATGCCTCACTGTGTCCATGCCTCACTGTGTCCATGCCTCACTGTGTCCATGACTAGACTGACGTTTAACATGGGAGTCTATGGAAGGGGTTCCCAGCTTTGAAAAATCGGTGCTACCCGGCCGTAGGTCTCCCAGACAAAATACTTTGCACACTCACTTATAGAGGAGAAATGGGGCTATATGTGTGCCAAGTTTCGGGTCCAGGGGACCTACGACCGGTCGATACCGGGTCCCCAAATTCACTGGAGAAATGACCGTTTAACATGGGAGTCTATGGAAGGGGTGCTCGGCTTTGAAAAATCGGTGCTCCCCGGCTGTAGGTCCCCCGGACAACAAACTTTGCACACTTATAGAGGAGAAGTGAGGCTACGTGTGTTCCAAGTTTGGGGTCCAGGGGATCTACAGCCGGCCGGTACCGGGTCCCCAATTCCGGGAGATCAGGCGCAAAACGGTGACTCGAGTATAAGACGAGGGGGGCATTTTCAGCACGAAAAAAAAAATGTACTGAAAAACTCGGCTTATACTCGAGTATATACAATATATATATATTGTTTCTAACACCCTAGAGAATAAAATGGCAGTCATTGCAATAATTTGTCACATCGTATTTGCGCAGCGGTCTTACAAGCACACTTTTTGGGGAAAATATACACTTTTTTGAATTAAAAAAAGAACAGTAAAATTAGGCCAATTTTTTTTTTTAATATATTGTGAAAGATAAAGTTACGCTGAGTAAATTCATACCCAACATGTCACGCTTCAAAATTGTGCCTGCTCGTGGAATGGCGACAAACTTTTACCCTTAAAATCTCCATAGGCAACGTTTAAAAATGTCTACAGGTTACCAGTTTTGAGTTACAGAGGAGGTCTAGGGCTAGAATTATTGCTCAGATCCCATATTTACACTAAAATGAAAAAAAAAAAAAAAATGTCATTGAAAAAAAGTAAATGCTATGGAGCCGAGTGGGGGCCATCTTCCCCTCACTCAGCAACCAGGCCACCAGGGGGAAGGACGTGATTGTCTCCACCGCTACCGACGGGCTTGGTAAGCAGCAAAGACCCACAGAGCGCTCCTGGGGGGGGGGGGCCCTTTCCCGCCCCCGATTAAAACTGATCTTGCTGTGAATCTGCCGCAGAGACAACTTTTATCTGAAAGCGGACCGCCTGCTGAAGCAGAGGTTCCTGGGGGTTATAGCAGCTATCTGCTGCCATAACAACGGTATTCCTCTTCAAACAGCCAATGTACAACTGCGGCGGGCAGTCCATAAGTAGTTAAACAATTAAAAAAATGTGTTGATATTCCCGGTGATGTCCTAGTTAAGGAAAAAAACACTGTGAAGTATCCACCACCGTATGTGTCCCATCAGGTGGAAACTTAACAATTTTTTTTTTGCCTACCACTCTCATGGTTAGGCTAGTAAGCCATAAGAATCAGTTGTTCAAAGATTCCTTAATAAGCCAATCCACTTCTCCACAGTTCCTTGTAGAAAAGGTGCATATCCATGGGTACATGAAAAAGAAAGGCTCCACTAGTGTAATATTGTAAAGCTCCTGTGACGAAGTCAGAAGGAACAAAACGCACATCGGGTTGTGACTTAACGGCTACCGGAATCATCACAATAACATTGTGAGATCAATTGGCGTTTCCCTGGATAGTCAACAGCCAGCGTGGAGGTGGTGATACTGAAGGGGATCGCTCGATTATGTCATGAGCTATACAATGTTTGATACAAGATGGGAAAAGGAAAATTAGCAAGATGTAGGCAGCAGCTTATAGTGGGATACACACATAACAATTATAAAAAAGTATTGCACAAACATTACTTGACATGAGCCCATAAATTTTGTATTGCACAAAAAATTCATATTATTTTCCACATGAGCCCATATCTTATATCAATAATGTCCAACAAAACCCTTGTGTGTGTGATCGGTGATCTGAGAGGAGGTTTGAGCCTTGCAGTTATCCAACCTATTGTCACGGACTTCTATGACACGGTGGGGGATATCCAGCTGGTCATTCCGCTTCCTGGTCTAATCCTGTTTTTTTCCACTCTGCGTGCAAGCCAAAGGCTGCGGCTGGGCTACAGCCGAATGCTCTTTGTGCTTGCCTTCTGGTAAGCGGCCATTTTTCTTTCTCGTACATCACGGGACACAGAGCGACATAGTCATTACTAATGGGTTATATAGATACCGTCAGGTGCTGGCACTGGCAACTTCCAAAACCGGAAGTACCCTCCCCTATATAAGCCCCTCCCATCCGGGAGCACCTCAGTTTTTTGCCAGTGTCTAAGGTGTTGGCCAAGAAGAAACATGTGTTTTTCACTGAGCTTGCGTACAGGTTCTTTTGGGCCTCAGTAAGCTATTCCGGATCCGACCAAAAAAGCTTCATAGCTAAACGGTCGGTACCCGGGCCTTGCAGAGAAGAGCAAGGTTTTGCCTGTAATGCTTCTCTTAGGAGAGCTGGACCCTGGGATCCAGAGCTCTGGTCATACCCACGACCAAGATGTTTTCTGTGCAGGGTGCTATACAGGTCCAGGGGAGTGGAATCCTTGGGAACCCGGTCCCTGAAGGTTTGATTACAATGCCTGCCGTGATAGGTGAAGTTTGGGCTTTTGTGGACCAAACAAAGTCCTGCGGCGGGGAACAGGTAAGTGGGGGCCCCCAGGAACTTGGTTCTATTGGGGGACCCCCAAGCCTAATTTGTCTTTCTGTCTGTTACCTAATGGTATTCCCGCAAAATTCTGTGCATGCCTGTAACTACTAAAAAAATGTAATAATTTTTAATGGTGGTCAAGAAAAAAAAAAACATTTTTTTTTTATATATTTAATATATTAGACTGCGGTACCTGTGTTTGTCCACTAGAGGCCGCTGTGGAACGTTTCTTTTCATGTGGACTAGTTTCTTTTCATCAGAGCAAGTCCAGGCAGATGGTGAGTTCTCTTATGGGAAACTGCTTCCTCTGCCATGTTGCAATGCTCGTCCATCCCCCGGCCTGCGGCAAAGAGGGGCCCTGGCTCTTGTCCCTGGTTTCCATTTTCGAAATTAGCGCCGAAGGCGCACGTGGCCGCGCGCGTGCGCGTGCACGCGCCTCTATATATAGAGGTGAGCCGGGAAAGGGGGCGGAGCCTGGGGGATGACGCTCTGTGCGCGCCGCAGCGCTTCTGCGCATGTGCGGGCGTCCCAGCAGTTTAAAAAAAACACAATATTGTAGTGAGCTGGCTATGAAGTACAGAGACAGAGCTGGCAACATTTAAAGGCATACAGCAAGCGGTTGATACAGGCATCCCCTAGAAAGGCACATTAGTAGACACCAACTGTGATATAGCAGCAATTGTGCTAGACTATTCTCAGTAAAAGTGGTGTATTACGGCTGGAATACCTCAGCTTTAGGCTTAGGAATATGCCGTCCAGAAGGTCCGGAACTGAATCTTCCAGGAAGCGAAGGGGGTCTCATCGGGCTCGGAGGATCTTGGGCATACTTCTGCTGCACCAGTCTCCCCTGAAGTTCAGAGGTAAGTGACCGTAGAGACCCCGCAGGGGTACTTGGTACTGTGGCTGTCCTCAGTTCACCTGCTCCTGTGTATGTAACAGAGGAGGTTTTTTCCTCAGCTCTGGGAGGATTAGAGAGGCTGCCTCCCTGTCAGGGAAAGCACGCCCGATCTCCGTCTCCTCCTTCAGAGTGCCTGTTAGCAGAGCAACTGTCCCATACAGGGATCGACCTGCCTGAAGGGGATCAGGATGAGGTTGATTCTGTTATAGAGGAATCAACAGTGGGGGAACCTTTTCTCAGCATCTCAAGCTGAAAGATTATGGGTTCAGTCTCTGACTAACATGGTCCGATCAGCATTTAAAAATGCACCTTGCGGAACCATCAACCACTACTGTATCCTCGTTGGGGTCGCTGGAAGCCCCCAGACTGTTTGTTCTTTTCCACTTCACCCTTTACTGAAAGGGCTCATTTACCAGGATTGGGAACGTCCTGAGAAAATATTTATTCCCCCAAGAGATTTCCGGTGGTCTATCCCATGGAGGATAAGTTCATCAAAAAAAAAAATGGAAGGTCCCTACAGTGGACGCAGCCATCTCGTGTATGTATAAATCACTGACATGTCCAGTGGATAATGTCCAAATGTTCAAGAACCCAATAGATAAAAGATTGGAGTCCTTATGAAAATCTGCTTGGTGATACAACCAGCAGTAGCAGCTATTGGGGTCTGCTAAGCAGTGAAGGATCAGTTGAAACAGGTCTTGAGGGACTTGACAGATCAGCAGGCTTTGCCCTAGCTGATCTACCTAGAGCCTTAGGCTTTGCGGTTGACGCCATAGAGGATTCAGTCCATCAGGCCTCCCGCCTTACGCTGTCTATAGTACATATGCATAGGCTCCTATGGCTCAAAAACTGGTCTGCTGAAGCTCCCTGTAAAAAATGGCTGGTTAGCGTCCCGTTTCATGGTGAACGCTTATTCAGGGAAAACCTGGACAAATATATCCAGAAAATTTCCAGCGGTAAAAATACGCTCTTGCCGTTTAAAAACAGAGTTAGAGGTCCCTCTTTGAGAGGCCTGCTTCTCCAGTCCCTGGGCCATCGGCTGTGTAACAGTTCCGACGGCCTCCTCGGTCAAATCCCGGGGGTAAAAAACAGAGACAGTAGCAGGGTAATGAGAAACCCTGGGTCAGGGGAGGTACAAAACCTCCCCCAAAGTTAAATTTGATGAAGCCCCCACTCAGTCGGGTGGGGGGAGGACTCCAGTTGTTCGCAAGAGACCTGGCGGGACACGATCAAGACAGATAGGTGCTCTCCGCAGTAGGTTTGGGATACAGTTTGGAGTTAAAAGACTCTCCTCCTTCCCATTTTTGAGGTCAAACGTGCCAAGGGATCCCCGGAAGAGAGAGTCCCTCCTGTTGGCACTAGAACAACTATTGCTCCAAGGAGTAATTATGGAGGTTCCCCTGGAAGAATGAGGGTTCGGGTTTTACTCAAACCTCTTTACAGTCCCGAAGCAAACGCGGACGGGAGGCCCATATTAATTCTAAAAGGGCTATACAAATTCCTGTATATCAGGACTTTCCGATGGAGTCGATCCGATCGGTGGCCACTGCCCTACAAGGGGAGGATTGGTTAGCCGCGATCGACATCAAAGATGCTTATTTGCACATTCCCATCTTTCCAGTCCACCAAAAATTTCTACGCTTTGCAGTAGAAGGGCGCCATTTTCAGTTCAGAGCCTTACCCTTCGGTTTGGCCACAGCACCACGAGTGTTTACAAAAATTCTGGCCCTTTATTGGCCAATCTAAGAACACAAGGTGTAATGATAATGGCATATCTGGATGACTTATTGCTGATAGACCACTCAGTGAAAAAACTAGACGTGGTCGTTCACAAGACAATCAAGTATCTGGAATCTCACGGTTGGATTATCAACCGAGACAAGTCAGCCCTAAAAACCAGTCAAAAGTCTGGAATACTTGGGGCTAAGGTTGGATTCAGGCCAGAGAAAAATATTCTTGCCTCGAGGAAAGGTGTTGTCTTTGAAAGATTTGATCCACTTAGTGGGTACAAAAAAGCCAGCCGTCCATACCCCTGTATATGAGGCTGCTGGGAAAAATGGTGGCATCATTCGAAGCAGTACCCTACGGTCAATTCCATTCAAGGAATTTGCAAGGGGCCATACTGTCAGCCTGGAACAAAAAAGTTCAGGCCCTAGACTTACAATGTCCTTGTCCCCTTCCGTTCGCAAGAGCCTCCGTTGGTGGTTGGTTCCCCAGAATCTGGAAAAAAGGAAATCCTTCAGTCCGATTTCTTGGAAGGTGGTCACTACAGATGCCAGCCTTATAGGCTGGGGAGCAGTACTGGAGCAATAGTCTCTCCAGGGCAGATGGTCGGATGCAGAAAAGGCCCTGCCCATCAATCTCTTAGAGATACGAGCAGCCCGGTATGCCCTAGTAGCATGGACATCCAAACTCCAAGGGTCCCCTGTCAGAATTCAATCAGACAATGCCACAGCAGTGGCATATATCAATCATCAGGGGGGCACCAGGAGTCGTGCAGCCCAGAGGGAAGTAAATTACATCCTGAAATGGGCAGAAAAATATGTCCCAGCCATATCTGCGGTATTCATTCCAGGAGTGGAGAATTGGAAGGCGGACTTTATAAGTCGCCAGCAATTAGGCCCAGAGGAAGGGTCCCTTCACCCCGAGGTTTTCTGGACAATATGTCAGCGGTGGGGAACATCGGATGTAGATCTTCTAGCATCCAGATTCAACACAAAGGGGGACAGGTTTGTCTCTCGGACAAGGGATCCCCTAGCTTGCGGCTCGGATGCCCTAGTGTTCCCTTGGGATCAGTTCAAGCTGATATATGCATTCACACCGCCACAATGGTTACCTCGATTACTCCGCAGAATCAGGGTAGAAAAGAAACCAGTGATTCCGGTGGCTCCAGCGTGGCCCCGAAGAGCGTGGTACGCGGAGATTGTAAAATTTCAGTGGGGAGTCCTTGGACTCTCCCACGTCGTCCGGACCTGCTTTCGCAAGGACCGATATACCACCCTTCCTTACCAGCCCTAGGTTTGACGGCCTGGCTATTGAAGCCCACATTCTAAAAAAGAGAGGGCTCTCTAATGCTGTGGTATCTACCATGATCAATGCCAGGAAGCCGGTATCCAGGCAGATCTACTATAGAATCTGGAAGGCGTACATCGCCTGGTGTGAGGCCAAGAAATGGCATCCACGTAAATACGTAATAGGAAGGATTCTGGACTTCCTACAATGGGCTGTAGATAGGAAGCTTGCCTTGAGTACTATCAAGGGTCAGATTTCGGCCTTGTCAATATTTTTTCAAAGGCCCTTGGCTTCGCATTCACTAGTCAAAGCCTTTATACAAGGAGTGATGCGTATTAGTCCTCCGGTTAATATTCCCATATGTCCATGGGATCTAAACTTGGTTCTGTCGGTTTTACAGAAACAACCATTTGAACCATTACAGCATATTTCCTTGGTGCTTCTCACCAGGAAATTGATTTTTCTAGTAGCCATTTGTTCGGCTAAAAGAGTGTCGGAATTAGCAGCTATGTCCTGTAAAGAGCCATATCTGGTTATCCATAAGGACAAAGTAGTGTTACGTCCTCATTCAGCCTTTCTTCCTAAGGTGGTATCGAGGTTTCATTTGAACCAAGATGTGGTTCTTCCTTCTTTTTTCCCCAAACCTACTTCGGTAGAGGAAAAGTTATTTCATTCTTTGGATGTAGTAAGAGCAGTTAAAGCTTATCTAAAAGCCACTGCTCAGATTCGCAGAACGGATACTTTGTTTATACTGCCGGAAGGCCCCAGAAAGGGTCAGGCAGCGTCAAAATCTACTTTAGCCAAGTGGATTCGACAGGTCATTATGCAAGCTTATGGCTTGAGAAGGAGACCGCCTCCGTTCAAAGTTAGAGCGCACTCCACGAGAGCAGTTGGAACTTCATGGGCAGTGCATCACCAGGCCTCCCTGGCTCAAATCTGTAAGGCCGCAACATGGTCTTCAGTACACACGTTTACTAGGTTCTACCAGGTGGACGTTAGAAGTCAGGAGGATGTCGCCTTTGGGCGCAGTGTGTTGCAGGCCGCAAAAGATCCTCATGTCTGATAGCGCTCAGCTTATATATGGTGTATCCCCCCCCTCATTTGGCATTGCTTTAGGACATCCCATTAGTAATGACTATGTCGCTCTGTGTCCCGTGATGTACGAGAAAGAAAATAGGATTTTTATAACAGCTTACCTGTAAAATCCTTTTCTTGGAGTACATCACGGGACACAGAGCTCCCGCCCCTCTTTGGGGACACTTATTGCTTTGCTACAAAACTGAGGTGCTCCCGGATGGGAGGGGCTTATATAGGGGAGGGTACTTCCGGTTTTGGAAGTTGCCAGTGCCAGCACCTGACGGTATCTATATAACCCATTAGTAATGACTATGTCGCTCTGTGTCCCGTGATGTACTCCAAGAAAAGGATTTTACAGGTAAGCTGTTATAAAAATCCTATTATTACAGTGGTGGGCACTTGCAATTGTGTGAATCACTGGGGTGTTGCTCAAGGAGATTTGATTGAATATAAGGACTCCACTTTGCTTCACTTAGTGTACAGCCTATGGATCTTTGATACAAGATGTTTTAAATGTGAGTGGACGAAATCTGACCCTTGATAGTACTCAAGGCAAGCTTCCTATCTACAGCCCATTGTAGGAAGTCCAGAATCCTTCCTATTACGTATTTACGTGGATGCCATTTCTTGGCCTCACACCAGGCGATGTACGCCGTCCAGATTCTATAGTAGATCTGCCTGGATACCGGCTTCCTGGCATTGATCATGGTAGATACCACAGCATTAGAGAGCCCTCTCTTTTTTAGAATGTGGGCTTCAATAGCCAGGCCGTCAAACCTAGGGCTGGTAAGGAAGGGTGGTATATCGGTCCTTGCGAAAGCAGGTCCGGACGACGTGGGAGAGTCCAAGGACTCCCCACTGAAATTTTACAATCTCCGCGTACCACGCTCTTCGGGGCCACGCTGGAGCCACCGGAATCACTGGTTTCTTTTCTACCCTGATTCTGCGGAGTAATCGAGGTAACCATTGTGGCGGTGTGAATGCATATATCAGCTTGAACTGATCCCAAGGGAACACTAGGGCATCCGAGCCGCAAGCTAGGGGATCCCTTGTCCGAGAGACAAACCTGTCCCCCTTTGTGTTGAATCTGGATGCTAGAAGATCTACATCCGATGTTCCCCACCGCTGACATATTGTCCAGAAAACCTCGGGGTGAAGGGACCCTTCCTCTGGGCCTAATTGCTGGCGACTTATAAAGTCCGCCTTCCAATTCTCCACTCCTGGAATGAATACCGCAGATATGGCTGGGACATATTTTTCTGCCCATTTCAGGATGTAATTTACTTCCCTCTGGGCTGCACGACTCCTGGTGCCCCCCTGATGATTGATATATGCCACTGCTGTGGCATTGTCTGATTGAATTCTGACAGGGGACCCTTGGAGTTTGGATGTCCATGCTACTAGGGCATACCGGGCTGCTCGTATCTCTAAGAGATTGATGGGCAGGGCCTTTTCTGCATCCGACCATCTGCCCTGGAGAGACTATTGCTCCAGTACTGCTCCCCAGCCTATAAGGCTGGCATCTGTAGTGACCACCTTCCAAGAAATCGGACTGAAGGATTTCCTTTTTTCCAGATTCTGGGGAACCAACCATGTTGCGGCCTTACAGATTTGAGCCAGGGAGGCCTGGTGATGCACTGCCCATGAAGTTCCAACTGCTCTCGTGGAGTGCGCTCTAACTTTGAACGGAGGCGGTCTCCTTCTCAAGCCATAGGCTTGTATTATGACCTGTCGAATCCACTTGGCTAAAGTAGATTTTGACGCTGCCTGACCCTTTCTGGGGCCTTCCGGCAGAATAAACAAAGTATCCGTTCTGCGAATCTGAGCAGTGGCTTTTAGATAAGCTTTAACTGCTCTTACTACATCCAAAGAATGCAATAACTTTTCCTCTACCGAAGTAGGTTTGGGGAAAAAAGAAGGAAGAACCACATCTTGGTTCAAATGAAAACTCGATACCACCTTAGGAAGAAAGGCTGGATGAGGACGTAACACTACTCTGTCCTTATGGATAACCAGATATGGCTCCTTACAGGACATAGCTGCTAATTCCGATACTCTTTTAGCCGAACAAATGGCTACTAGAAAAATCAATTTCCTGGTGAGAAGCACCAAGGAAATATGCTGTAATGGTTCAAATGGTTGTTTCTGTAGAACCGACAGAACCAAGTTTAGATCCCATGGACATATGGGAATATTAACTGGAGGACTAATACGCATCACTCCTTGTATAAAGGCTTTGACTAGTGAATGCGAAGCCAAGGGCCTTTGAAAAAATATTGACAAGGCCGAAATCTGACCCTTGATAGTACTCAAGGCAAGCTTCCTATCTACAGCCCATTGTAGGAAGTCCAGAATCCTACCTATTACGTATTTACGTGGATGCCATTTCTTGGCCTCACACCAGGCGATGTACGCCTTCCAGATTCTATAGTAGATCTGCCTGGATACCGGCTTCCTGGCATTGATCATGGTAGATACCACAGCATTAGAGAGCCCTCTCTTTTTTAGAATGTGGGCTTCAATAGCCAGGCCGTCAAACCTAGGGCTGGTAAGGAAGAGTGGTATATCGGTCCTTGCGAAAGCAGGTCCGGACGATGTGGGAGGGTCCAAGGACTCCCCACAGACATTTTTACAATCTCCGCGTACCATGCTCTTCGGGGTCACGCTGGAGCCACCAGAATCACTGGTTTCTTTTCTACCCTGATTCTGCGGAGTAATCGAGGTAACAATTGTGGCGGTGGGAATGCATATATCAGCTTGAACTGATCCCAAGGGGACACTAGGGCATCCGAGCCGCACGCTAGGGGATCCCTTGTCCAAGAGACAAACCTGTCCACTTTTGTGTTGAATCTGGATGCTAGCAGATCTACATCCGGTGTTCCCCACCGCTGACATATTGTCCGGAAAACCTCGGGATGAAGGGACCATTCCCCTGGGCATAATTGTTGGCGACTTAGAAAGTCCGCCTTCCAATTCTCCACTCCTGGAATGAATACCGCAGATATGGCTGGGACATATCTTTCTGCCCATCTCAGGATGTAATTTACTTCCCTTTGGGCTGCACGACTCCTGGTGCCCCCCTGACGATTGATATATGCCACTGCTGTGGCATTGTCTGATTGAACTCTGACAGGGGACCCTTGGAGTTTAGATGTCCATGCTACTAGGGCATACCGGGCTGCTCGTATCTCTAAGAGATTGATGGGCAGGGCCTTTTCTGCTTCTGACCACTTGCCCTGGAGAGACCATTGCTCCAGTACTGCTCCCCAGCCTATAAGGCTGGCATCTGTAGTGACCACCTTCCAGGAAATCGGACTGAAGGATTTCCCTCTTTCCAGATTCTGGGGAACCAACCACCAGCGGAGGCTCTTGCGAACGGAAGGGGACAAGGACATTGGTAAGTCCAGAGCCTGAACTTTTTTGTTCCAGGCTGACAGTATGGCCCTTTGCAATTTCCTTGAATGGAATTGACCGTAGGGTACTGCTTCAAATGATGCCACCATTTTTCCCAGCAGCCTCATGCACAGGCGTATGGATGGCTGTCTTTTTGAACCCACTAAGTGGATCAAATCTCTCAAAGACGACCCCTTTTCTTGAGGCAAGAAAATTTTTCTCTGGTCTGAATCCAGCCTTAGCCCCAAGTATTCCAGACTTTTGACTGGTTTTAGGGCTGACTTGTCTCGGTTGATAATCCAACCGTGATATTCCAGAAACTTGATTGTCTCGTGAACAACCACTTCTAGTTTTTCCACTGAGTGGTCTATCAGCAACAAGTCGTCTAGATATGCCATTATCGTTACACCTCGTGTCCTTAGATTGGCCAATAATGGGGCCAGAATTTTTGTGAACACTCTTGGTGCTGTGGCCAGACCGAAGGGTAAGGCTCTGAACTGAAAATGGCGCCCTTCTACCGCAAAGCGTAGAAATTTTTGGTGGGCTGGAAAGATGGGAATGTGCAAATAAGCATCTTTGATGTCGATCGAGGCTAACCATTCCTCCCCTTGTAGGGCAGTGGCTACCGATCGGATCGACTCCATCCGGAAAGTCCTGATATGTAGGAATTTGTTTAGCCCTTTTAGATTTAATATGGGCCTCACGTCCCCGTTTGGCTTCGGAACTGTAAAGAGGTTTGAGTAAAACCCGAACCCCCATTCTTCCAGGGGAACCTCTATAATTACTGCTTGGAGCAATAATTGTTCCAGTGCCAACAGGAGGGATCCTCTCTTCTGGGGATCCCTTGGCACGTTTGACCTTATAAAGCGGGAAGGAGGGGAGTTTTTTAACTCCAATTTGTATCCCAGATTTACTGCGGAGAGCACCCATCTGTCTCGGATCGTGTCCCGCCAGGTCTCTGTGAACAACTGAAGTCTTCCCCCCACCCGATTGAGTGGGGGCAACCCTTCATGCATTTGACTTTGGGGGAGGTTTTGTACCTCTCCTGCTCCAGGGCTTCTTGTTACCCTGCAACTGTCCCTGATTTTTACCTCCGGGATTTGACCGAGGAGGCCGTCGGAACTGTTTCACAGCCGATGTCCTAGGGACTGGAGAAGCCGGCCTCTTAAAAGAGGGACCTCTAACTCTATTTTTAACTGGCAAAAGTGTACTTTTACCGCTGGAAATTCTCTGGATATACTTGTCCAGGTCCTCCCCGAATAAGCGCTCACCATGAAATGGGAAGCTGACCAGCAATTTTTTTACAGGGAGCTTCAGCAGACCAGTTTTTGAGCCATAGAAGCCTGCGCATATGTACTACAGACAGCGTAAGGCGGGAGGCCTGATGGATTGAATCCTTTATGGCGTCCACCGCAAAGCATAAGGCTCTAGGTAGATCAGCTAGGGCAAGAGCCTGCTGATCTGGCAAGTCCCTTAAGACCTGTTTCAACTGATCCTTCACTGCTTGGCAGACCCCAATAGCTGCCACTGCTGGTTGTGTCACCAATCCTGCTGTAGAAAAAGCAGATTTTAATAAGGACTCCAATTTTTTATCTATTGGGTCCTTGAACATTTGGACATTATCCACCGGACATGTCAGTGATTTATTCACACACGAGATGGCTGCGTCCACTGTAGGGACCTTCCATTTTCTGATGAACTTATCCTCCATGGGATAGACCACCGGAAATCTCTTAGGGGGAGTAAATATTTTGTCAGGATGCTCCCAATCCTGGTAAATGAGCCCTTCCAGTAAAGGATGGATCGGAAAGGAACAAACAGTCTGGGGAGCTTTTAGCGACCCCAACGAGGAGACAGAAGTGGATGATGGCTCCGCAAGTGGCATTTTAAATGCTGATCGGACCATATTAGTCAGGGACTGAACCCATAACCTTTCAGCATGTGATGCTGAGAACGGCTCTTCCACTGTTGATTCCTCTACAACCGAATCGACCTCATCCTGATCCCCTTCAGGTAGGTCGATCCCTGTATGGGACTGTTGCTCTGTTAACAGGCCCTCTGAGGGAGGAGACGGAGATCGGGCGCTTTTCTCCTGTGACAGGGAAGCCGCGATCAATGCTGACAATCTTTCTTCCAGCCCTCCCAGAGCTGAGGAAAAAACCTCTTCTGTTACATACACAGGAGCAGGTGAACTGAGGACAGCCACAGTACCAGGTACTCCTGAGGGTGCTCTACGGTCACTAACCTCTGATTCTTCAGGGGAGACTGGTGCAGCCAAAGCATGCCCAAGATCCTCAGAGCCCGATGGAGACCCCCTATTCCTTCTGGAATTTCTAGTCCCGGAGTTTTTAGACGGCATATTCCTAAGCCACAAAGCTGAGGTATTCCAGCCGAAATACACCAGTTACTGACAATAGTCTAGCATAAATGCTGCTATAAGAAACAGTTGGTGTCTACTAATGTGCCTTTCTAGGGGATGCCTGTATCAACCGCTTGCTGTATGCCCTTTTTTAAATGTTGCCAGCTCTGTCTCTGCACTTCATAGCCAGCTCACCACACAATATTGTGATTTTTATCATGCTGGGACGCCCGCACATGCGCAGAAGCGCTGAGGCGCGCACAGAGCGTCATCCCCCAGGCTCCGCCCCCTTTTCCGGCTCACCTCTATATATAGAGGCACGCGCACGCGCGTGGCCACGTGCGCCTTTGGCGCTAATTTCGAAAACTGGAAACTAGGGACAAGAGCCAGGGCCCCTCTTTGCCGCAGGCCGGGGGATGGACGAGCATTGCAACATGGCAGAGGAAGCAGTTTCCCATGAGAGAACTCACCATCTGCCTGGACTTGCTCTGCTGAGAAGAAACTAGTCCACATGACAAGAAAACATTCCACAGCGGCCTCTAGTGGACAAACACAGGTACCGCAGTCTAATATATTAAATATATATAAAAAAAATTTTTTTTTTTTTTTTTTTCTTGACCACCATTAAAAATTATTACATTTTTTTAGTAGTTACAGGCATGCACAGAATTTTGCGGGAATACCATTAGGTAACAGACAGAAAGACAAATTAGGCTTGGGGGTCCCCCAATAGAACCAAGTTCCTGGGGGCCCCCACTTACCTGTTCCCCGCCGCAGGACTTTGTTTGGTCTACAAAAGCCCAAACTTCACCTATCACGGCAGGCATTGTAATCAAACCTTCAGGGACCGGGTTCCCAAGGATTCCACTCCCCTGGACCTGTATAGCACCCTGCACAGAAAACATCTTGGTCGTGGGTATGACCAGAGCTCTGGATCCCAGGGTCCAGCTCTCCTAAGAGAAGCATTACAGGCAAAACCTTGCTCTTCTCTGCAAGGCCCGGGTACCGACCGTTTAGCTATGAAGCTTTTTTGGTCGGATCCGGAATAGCTTACTGAGGCCCAAAAGAACCTGTACGCAAGCTCAGTGAAAAACACATGTTTCTTCTTGGCCAACACCTTAGCCACTGGCAAAAAACTGAGGTGCTCCCGGATGGGAGGGGCTTATATAGGGGAGGGTACTTCCGGTTTTGGAAGTTGCCAGTGCCAGCACCTGACGGTATCTATATAACCCATTAGTAATGACTATGTCGCTCTGTGTCCCGTGATGTACGAGAAAGAAAAAAGTGTTTTCCAATATTAAATAAAGTCCATTTGTAAAGTGCATCCAAGATAATCTGATGTTCAAGACAGAGAAACTCAGTCCTTATTCCAAATGGGATCATCTCCCCGGCAAACAAATGGAGATGAGGGGGAAAGGGAGAGGTAAGGCAGTCCAAATTACAAATGGAAGCTTGGAAATGCAGATGTTCTTCTACAATCCTCCCCCAGTGGTACCAGCCTCTCACCTTATAAGAAGACCCCAATGGGTCTAATGATGCATCAAAGAATACCGATCACCAGGCACGGTTTTTTGTATCCTCCTCCAGGTATCAGGACAAGGGATCTCTGTGGCTATTCATCCAGTCCCTCCAGCTTTTCTCTTTATGTATTAGAGCCGGTTCACACAGGGGCAACACGACTTCAACACAACTTCAGACTTCAGCTCTGTGGGAGGGAGGGGGAGGGAGGGGTTTGCCTGAGAAATGTATGTTTTCTTCCTGTAAAGTTGCCTTCAAAATGAACACTGATCAGACTTCTAAGCGACTTCCTTTGAAATCAATGGTACAAGTTGCCTACAGGTCACCTAGAAGTCTGATTGAAGTAGTACAGCAACCTTTTTTGAAGTCGGAGCGACCGCAGTCGTGTGCATTAAAACATCTCCATTCACTTCAATTAGTTTTAAAAATAGCATGACTCTGGGCGACCAGAAGTCGCGTCCGGAGTCGCCCCTGTGTGAACCGGGTCTTGGAGCATTGTTTTTATTCTTTAGCACAGGATTGTTTATTTGTGTTTAATAATAAGCGCCACTTCACTTTATTTTTCATACATTGTACATTCACATCAGTCCCTACCCTCAAGGAGCTTACAACCTAAGGTCCCTAACACACATTCATACATATACTAGGGCCAATTTAGACAGGAGCTGATTAACCTACCAGCATGTCTTTAGAGTGTGGGAGGAACCCGGAGTACCCAGAGGAAACCCGCACAGGGAGAACATGCAAACTCCAGGCAGATGGTGTCGTTTTTGAATTGTGCTGTATTTTCTGTGTCACACACGGTTTTATTTTGTACTTTTTGCAGTATAATATAAGATCCACAGCATTTCACTGTGTAAACTGTAGAGGGTTTTCCGCATTAATGAAATGTGTTTGTGCTAGAGAGCTTTGAGCTATATGCTGTCATCTTACACTTTATGCATGTGTTGCTTCAGCCATCCAGTGAAAGTTCCATACTGCCATCAAAAAAGTCTCCATGCTTGTGACCCCATCAGTGTACAAGAATTTAAGGTTGAATATATTTTTTTTAACATATTTTTACATAATTACAGACATAGGTATTCAAAATTAGTAACTTCAAATACACTTCAAGATAAGTATTAGAGCAGAAAGTAAATTTCAATAAGGAAATTCTCAATAAACGGGTCAATAATTGTGTCAAGGCACTGTCCATGCTAATTAACATGGTCAGGAACTTACAAAGGATAACTGTTATACTATTAAACAAAACTGTGATGAAATAAGCAAAAGCGCTTTCTTGAACACTGCCCAGAATGAATGTATTCATTGCAAAACCAGGAGGCCTGTATAGGACCAATTCAAAACAATATTTATTGAAAAGAGGAGAGTGTAGCTTAAAGTAAGAAGAAAAGGGAAAGAAAGAAGAGACGAAGCGGAGACGAGTTCTCTTGGCTTTTTTTTTTTTTTTTAAAGGGGGAAGGCTAGGGTTTACTGACCTAATCTATTGCTCAATTTCTCAGATAAGGGGTAATGCATCCAAATGCACCAGATGTTTTTACATTTTTCCCATTTATCAAGCTCCCTACCCTGCAACTCCTCCATGAGCAATTATATCATTAATTTCTTTCACCCACAAAGATAAGGGTGGGGGGGGGGATGTATTTTTCCACCCATCGGTGTACAATAATTTAAATTAAGTTGGAACAGAAGAAAAACTGAGCCCTCTGCACACCTCCCCATGAAGCTTTTCATAGGATACAGTATGATAAATTTATTGTTAGGCCAGCCATACACGGTTCCTGCTAAACATGCCAAGATTCAAACCATTAATGGGCAGACTGGATGTTCCAAGTTGATCGATCGCTCAACTTGTGTACAACCAGCCTGCCGGATTTGCTTCCAATTATTGCAAATGACTGCTATAGCCGCAAGCGATAATAACTCTCTTCCCTCGGCAGGAGGGATTCCCCAGTCAGTGCTTTCTGTGTTGATGGGAAAATCGTGCAGATTTATTTCCTGCAAACAGTGGCTGCAGGAAAGAAATTTTGCACTGTCCTTGGCTAGCCTTATGATTTACATACAAGCATAACTTGTATAGTGAACATGTGTCATGTACCTGGTTGGTGAGGCTTCTCGTACAGCTCCGGCTCGAGGACCACTGATGGTGAGACAGCAGCCACTGGAGCACGGCAGGGTAAGAGTGCCTAGGATCACTCCAGTAGTCTGTGTGGGTAGTAGCCAGGAACCCACGGGAAGGAAGCCAGGATTGTCTGGTAGCAGGCAGATGAGACAGCAGACAGACAGGCAGACTTGACACATGACAGACTGTGGATGCACACACAGGAAGCAGGGGCCTGAAGATGCTGAGCTGGACTGAAGGAGCTGTAGCAGGCTGAAGGAGCTGGAAGCAGGGTCAGGTGAGCTGGGTAAATCGGGCATAAACGGCAGGCGGCAGCGTGGTCTGGTCAGAGGCAGGGTTGGCAACAGGAGCAGCAGGCAGAGACAGAGTCCGAGATAAGCCAGGGGTCGGAGCAGGTAGCAGACAAGAATTGTCGGGAGCATTCAGGATCAGAAGTCAAATACAGGAATCAAGAACATACACAAACGCTGTAGACCAAGCAGCAATTAGGCAGCACTGAAGCTCAATTTAAATAGGCTGTTTGGCGCCAGTCTTGGTGACAGGCGCGCATCCGCACATGTGTCCGTAACTGTTCTGCTCATTCTTTGTTGGTGCCTGCGCACATGTGTATGTCTGGAAATGGCAGCTGTACTATGCAGACGTCTTTCCTGACAACATGTCTGCATATACCTTTTTTTGGGGGGTTTTTTGTTTGGTTTTTTAAATGCGTGTGTATATCAATATACAGTGCCTTGCAAAAGTATTTCTCTAATCGTCCATTGGCTGACACAGCTCTCATACTGTTTACGTGTGGGTATATGTCCCTGCTTGCAGGAAAAGATCTAGGCAGAATGTTAGATGCTAGAAACATTCTAGAAAAAAAACAGAGCTGAACAGCCCCGCCCAGGGGGGTGGTCCCTCCGGACATAACCCTCCTACCTGCAGCCTCAGTTTTTTTCTGCCTAACAGAAGGAGAAGACGTGGCTCTCTCAGGAGCCAGTCTCCTGGAAGCTTTTACTTTTCAATTTTATTCCTTTGGGAATTTTATTATTTTATTTTTGAGACCTTCAATCAACTGTCGGCTGGGCAACAGGTTGGGTACACTGGTATCCTCGTAGTCTTCCCTGTCCGACCATCGAGCGTGCTGATCCTTGCCTTGTGTGTGTGAGACTCAGTTCACGACATACCCCATGACTCCAGGGGTGGCCGGGTTGCTTTTATGCTCCAGCGGTCCTCACAAGATTGAACAGTACCTGTCTGTATCTTTCGCGGTGGACCGGGCCGACAGCTACTAAGTACTACTCTGTCTGTCTGAAACAAGCCAGTGGGTCCCTCTGGGACGGGTAAGTAGTCTCTCCTGCTGCAGGTGAGTACATGCTGGCTGTGTTTCTTTATCTGGGGGGTTGCTCCCTGTCTCCCCCCTGTTATGCTGCTCTCTGCACCCTGTACTGGTGCTGTACTGTGTGGGGGTGCTTGGGGGTCGCTCTGGTCTGGTGGGGGGCGCTCATGTCTGTTTAGTGGACTCTGGGAGAGGAGCAGTCTTCTGGTGTGTGAGTGCGGGGTCTTTATTGCGTGCGCCATTAGCGCTGTATTGTGAATTTAAAAAATGTGCTCGGCGGCCATCTTGCCGTGGTTCAATGGCATAGTTATACATGCGACTGGCGGCCGTTTTCTTGTAGGCGCGGAGCTTTCGGTTTCGGCCTCTAGCGGCACTGCAGCTGCGCGAATCTCCTCACAGGATTTCTGCACACTCTCCTCAGGCTTCACTCGCGCTGCTGCGCGGTTTCATACAGTGGAACTGAGCGGTCCTTAAGGGTTGGCGAGTCCTCCGGGTATCCCCTCCTCAGCCTCAGCGTAGCCAGTGGGTGGACTGTATTATTCACTGTTATAGTGTCTAAAGGTCTCAGAGGGTGGCAGTATGGAGTCTGGTTTACCTGCTTCTCCACACTTGTCAGAGGCAACTGGCAGTGCTCCTGCACCTGTGGTCCCTATGGGCCAGTTGTCGGCAGTCCTGGAATCATTCCTTGTCAGAATGGAAGCAGTGTGCAAGCGCAAGGGAGCTGTAAAGTGCCCCCCCCCCCCCACACATTCTCCTGTAGGGGAGTGCTCTGTCTCAGATATGGGCCTAGCTACTGCTGCTCAGGACCCTACCTCTGAGGATTTTGATGTTTTTGGACAGGGCATTCCTTGTGAGGAAGACCCCAGTTCTGAACCAGTAACTGACAGGGTGCTTGTAAGTGAACTTATTGATGCTGTGAGGGACACTCTCAAGCTGAATGTTGAGGCTGCGGAACCCCAGGTGGAAGCAGTCTCCTTTGGTTCCTTTAAAGCCATTTCTTCAAAAAAAGGTTTCTCTTATCGTCCATGGACTGACACAGCTGGATACTGTAAACGTGTGGGTATATGTCCCTGCTCGCAGGAGAAGATCTAGGCAGAATGTTAGATGTTAAAACATTCTAGAACAAACCAGAGCTGAACAGCCCCGCCCAGGACATTACCCTCCCACCTGCAGCTAGCAGACCTCAGTTTTTTTCTGCCTAGCAGAAGGAGAAGACGTGGCTCTCTCAGGAGCCAGTCTCCTGGAAGATTTTACTTTTAAATTTTATTCCTTTGGGAATTTTATTATTTTATTTTTGAGACCTTCAATCAACTGTCGGCTGGGCAACAGGTTGGGTACACTGGTATCCTCGTAGTCTTCCCTGTCCGTCCATCGAGCGTGCTGATCCTCGCCTTGTGTGCGTGAGACTCAGTTCACGACATACCCCATGACTCCAGGGTCGGCCGGGTTGCTTTCATGCTCCCGCGGTCCTCTCAAGATTGAACAGTACTTGACTGACTGTATCTCTCGCGGTGGACCGGGCCGACAGCTACGCAGTACGACTCTGTGATAGGTCTGTCTGAAACAAGCCAGTGGGTCCCTGAAAGGGACGGGTAAGTAGTCTCTCCTACTGCAGGTGAGTACATGCTGGCTGTGTTTCTGTGTGTGGGGGTTTCTCCCTGTCTCCCCCCTGTTATGCTGCTCTCTGCACCCTGTACTGGTGCTGTGCTGTGGGGTGCTTGGGGGTCACTCTGGCCTGGCTGGGCGCTCATGTCTGCAGTTTCTTTCTCGTACATCACGGGACACAGAGCGACATAGTCATTACTAATGGGTTATATAGATACCGTCAGGTGCTGGCACTGGCAACTTCCAAAACCGGAAGTACCCTCCCCTATATAAGCCCCTCCCATCCGGGAGCACCTCAGTTTTTTGCCAGTGTCTAAGGTGTTGGCCAAGAAGAAACATGTGTTTTTCACTGAGCTTGCGTACAGGTTCTTTTGGGCCTCAGTAAGCTATTCCGGATCCGACCAAAAAAGCTTCATAGCTAAACGGTCGGTACCCGGGCCTTGCAGAGAAGAGCAAGGTTTTGCTTGTAATGCTTCTCTTAGGAGAGCTGGACCCTGGGATCCAGAGCTCTGGTCATACCCACGACCAAGATGTTTTCTGTGCAGGGTGCTATACAGGTCCAGGGGAGTGGAATCCTTGGGAACCCGGTCCCTGAAGGTTTGATTACAATGCCTGCCGTGATAGGTGAAGTTTGGGCTTTTGTGGACCAAACAAAGTCCTGCGGCGGGGAACAGGTAAGTGGGGGCCCCCAGGAACTTGGTTCTATTGGGGGACCCCCAAGCCTAATTTGTCTTTCTGTCTGTTACCTAATGGTATTCCCGCAAAATTCTGTGCATGCCTGTAACTACTAAAAAAATTTAATAATTTTTAATGGTGGTCAAGAAAAAAAAAAAAAAAAAAAATTTTTATATATATTTAATATATTAGACTGCGGTACCTGTGTTTGTCCACTAGAGGCCGCTGTGGAATGTTTTCTTGTCATGTGGACTAGCTTCTTCTCAGCAGAGCAAAGTCCAGGCAGATGGTGAGTTCTCTTATAGGAAACTGCTTCCTCTGCCATGTTGCAGTGCTCGTCCATCCCCCGGCCTGCGGCAAAGAGGGGCCCTGGCTCCTGTCCCTTGTTACTATATTTGAAATTAGCGCCGAAGGCGCACGTGCCCGCGCGCATCCGCGTGCACGCGCCTCTATATATAGAGGTGAGCCGGGAAAGGGGGCGGAGCCTGGGGATGACGCTCTGTGCGCGCCGCAGCGCTTCTGCGCATGTGCGGGCGTCCCAGCAGTTTAAAAAAAAAAAACACAATATTGTAGTGAGCTGGCTATGAAGTACAGAGACAGAGCTGGCAACATTTAAAGGCATACAGCAAGCGGTTGATACAGGCATCCCCTAGAAAGGCACATTAGTAGACACCAACTGTGATATAGCAGCAATTGTGCTAGACTATTCTCAGTAAAAGTGGTGTATTACGGCTGGAATACCTCAGCTTTAGGCTTAGGAATATGCCGTCCAGAAGCTCCGGAACTGAATCTTCCAGGAAGCGAAGGGGGTCTCATCGGGCTCGGAGGATCTTGGGCATACTCCTGCTGCACCAGTCTCCCCTGAAGTTCAGAGGTAAGTGACCGTAGAGACCCCGCAGGGTACTTGGTACTGTGGCTGTCCTCAGTTCACCTGCTCCTGTGTATGTAACAGAGGAGGTTTTTTCCTCAGCTCTGGGAGGATTAGAGAGAGATTGTCAACATTTATCGCTGCCTCCCTGTCAGGGAAAGCACGCCCGATCTCCGTCTCCTCCTTCAGAGTGCCTGTTAGCAGAGCAACAGTCCCATACAGGGATCGACCTGCCTGAAGGGGATCAGGATGAGGTTGATTCTGTTATAGAGGAATCAACAGTGGGGGAACCTTTTCTCAGCATCTTAAGCTGAAAGATTATGGGTTCAGTCTCTGACTAACATGGTCCGATCAGCATTTAAAAATGCACCTTGCGGAACCATCAACCACTACTGTATCCTCGTTGGGGTCGCTAGAAGCCCCCAGACTGTTTGTTCTTTTCCACTTCACCCTTTACTGAAAGGGCTCATTTACCAGGATTGGGAACGTCCTGAGAAAATATTTATTCCCCCAAGAGATTTCCGGTGGTCTATCCCATGGAGGATAAGTTCATCAAAAAAAAAAAAAAAATGGAAGGTCCCTACAGTGGACGCAGCCATCTCTTGTATGTATAAATCACTGACATGTCCAGTGGATAATGTCCAAATGTTCAAGAACCCAATAGATAAAAGATTGGAGTCCTTATGAAAATCTGATTGGTGATACAACCAGCAGTAGCAGCTATTGGGGTCTGCTAAGCAGTGAAGGATCAGTTGAAACAGGTCTTGAGGGACTTGACAGATCAGCAGGCTTTGCCCTAGCTGATCTACCTAGAGCCTTAGGCTTTGCGGTTGACGCCATAGAGGATTCAGTCCATCAGGCCTCCCGCCTTACGCTGTCTATAGTACATATGCGTAGGCTCCTATGGCTCAAAAACTGGTCTGCTGAAGCTCCCTGTAAAGAATGGCTGGTTAGCGTCCCATTTCATGGTGAACGCTTATTCAGGGAAAACCTGGACAAATATATCCAGAAAATTTCCAGCGGTAAAAATACGCTCTTACCGGTTAAAAGCAGAGTTAGAGGTCCCTCTTTAAGAGGCCTGCTTCTCCAGTCCCTGGGGCATCGGCTGTGTAACAGTTCCGACGGCCTCCTCGGTCAAATCCCGGGGGTAAAAAACAGGGACAGTAGCAGGGTAATGAGAAACCCTGGGTCAGGGGAGGTACAAAACCTCCCCCAAAGTTAAATTCATTGAAGCCCCCACTCAGTCGGGTGGGGGGAGGACTCCAGTTGTTCGCAAGAGACCTGGCGGAACACGATCAAGACAGATAGGTGCTCTCCGCAGTAGGTTTGGGATACAGTTTGGAGTTAAGACTCTCCTCCTTCCCATTTTTGAGGTCAAACGTGCCAAGGGATCCCCGGAAGAGAGAGTCCCTCCTGTTGGCACTAGAACAACTATTGCTCCAAGGAGTAATTATGGAGGTTCCCCTGGAAGAATGAGGGTTCGAGTTTTACTCAAACCTCTTTACAGTCCCGAAGCAAACGCGGTCGGGAGGCCCATATTAATTCTAAAAGGGCTATACAAATTACTGTATATCAGGACTTTCCGATGGAGTCGATCCGATCGGTGGCCACTGCCCTACAAGGGGAGGATTGGTTAGCCACGATCGACATCAAAGATGCTTATTTGCACATTCCCATCTTTCCAGTCCACCAAAAATTTCTACGCTTTGCAGTAGAAGGGCGCCATTTTCAGTTCAGAGCCTTACCCTTCGGTTTGGCCACAGCACCACGAGTGTTTACAAAAATTCTGGCCCTTTATTGGCCAATCTAAGAACACAAGGTGTAATGATAATGGCATATCTGGATGACTTGTTGCTGATAGACCACTCAGTGAAAAAACTAGACGTGGTCGTTCACAAGACGATCAAGTATCTGGAATCTCACGGTTGGATTATCAACCGAGACAAGTCAGCCCTAAAAACCAGTCAAAAGTCTGGAATACTTGGGGCTAAGGTTGGATTCAGGCCAGAGAAAAATATTCTTGCCTCGAGGAAAGGTGTTGTCTTTGAAAGATTTGATCCACTTAGTGGGTACAAAAAAGACAGCCGTCCATACGCCTGTATATGAGGCTGCTGGGAAAAATGGTGGCATCATTCGAAGCAGTACCCTACGGTCAATTCCATTCAAGGAATTTGCAAGGGGCCATACTGTCAGCCTGGAACAAAAAAGTTCAGGCCCTAGACTTACAATGTCCTTGTCCCCTTCCGTTCGCAAGAGCCTCCGTTGGTGGTGGGTTCCCCAGAATCTGGAAAAAAGGAAATCCTTCAGTCCGATTTCTTGGAAGGTGGTCACTACAGATGCCAGCCTTATAGGCTGGGGAGCAGTACTGGAGCAATAGTCTCTCCAGGGCAGATGGTCGGATGCAGAAAAGGCCCTGCCCATCAATCTCTTAGAGATACGAGCAGCCCGGTATGCCCTAGTAGCATGGACATCCAAACTCCAAGGGTCCCCTGTCAGAATTCAATCAGACAATGCCACAGCAGTGGCATATATCAATCATCAGGGGGGCACCAGGAGTCGTGCAGCCCAGAGGGAAGTAAATTACATCCTGAAATGGGCAGGAAAAATATGTCCCAGCCATATCTGCGGTATTCATTCCAGGAGTGGAGAATTGGAAGGCGGACTTTCTAAGTCGCCAGCAATTAGGCCCAGAGGAAGGGTCCCTTCACCCCGAGGTTTTCTGGACAATATGTCAGCGGTGGGGAACATCGGATGTAGATCTTCTAGCATCCAGATTCAACGCAAAGGGGGATAGGTTTGTCTCTCGGACAAGGGATCCCCTAGCTTGCGGCTCGGATGCCCTAGTGTTCCCTGGGGATCAGTTCAAGCTGATATATGCATTCACACCGCCACAATGGTTACCTCGATTACTCCGCAGAATCAGGGTAGAAAAGAAACCAGTGATTCCGGTGGCTCCAGTGTGGCCCCGAAGAGCGTGGTACGCGGAGATTGTAAAATTTCAGTGGGGAGTCCTTGGACTCTCCCACGTCGTCCGGCTTTCGCAAGGACCGATATACCACCCTTCCTTACCAGCCCTAGGTTTGACGGCCTGGCTATTGAAGCCCACATTCTAAAAAAGAGAGGGCTCTCTAATGCTGTGGTATCTACCATGATCAATGCCAGGAAGCCGGTATCCAGGCAGATCTACTATAGAATCTGGAAGGCGTACATCGCGTGGTGTGAGGCCAAGAAATGGCATCCACATAAGTACGTAATAGGTAGGATTCTGGACTTCCTACAGTGGGCTGTAGATAGGAAGCTTGCCTTGAGTACTATCAAGGGTCAGATTTCGGCCTTGTCAATATTTTTTCAAAGGCCCTTGGCTTCGCATTCACTAGTCAAAGCCTTTATACAAGGAGTGATGCGTATTAGGCCTCCGGTTAATATTCCCATATGTCCATGGGATCTAAACTTGGTTCTGTCGGTTCTACAGAAACAACCATTTGAACCATTACAGCATATTTCCTTGGTGCTTCTCACCAGGAAATTGATTTTTCTAGTAGCCATTTGTTCGGCTAAAAGAGTATCGGAATTAGCAGCTATGTCCTGTAAGGAGCCATATCTGGTTATCCATAAGGACAGAGTAGTGTTACGTCCTCATCCAGCCTTTCTTCCTAAGGTGGTATCGAGGTTTCATTTGAACCAAGATGTGGTTCTTCCTTCTTTTTTCCCCAAACCTACTTCGGTAGAGGAAAAGTTATTGCATTCTTTGGATGTAGTAAGAGCAGTTAAAGCTTATCTAAAAGCCACTACTCAGATTCGCAGAACGGATACTTTGTTTATTCTGCCGGAAGGCCCCAGAAAGGGTCAGGCAGCGTCAAAGTCTACTTTAGCCAAGTGGATTCGACAGGTCATTATGCAAGCTTATGGCTTGAGAAGGAGACCGCCTCCGTTCAAAGTTAGAGCGCACTCCACGAGAGCAGTTGGAACTTCATGGGCAGTGCATCACCAGGCCTCCCTGGCTCAAATCTGTAAGGCCGCAACATGGTCTTCGGTACACACGTTTACTAGGTCCTACCAGGTGGACGTTAGAAGTCAGGAGGATGTCGCCTTTGGGCGCAGTGTGTTGCAGGCCGCAAAAGATCCTCATGTCTGATAGCGCTCAGCTTATATATGGTGTATCCCCCCCCTCATTTGGCATTGCTTTAGGACATCCCATTAGTAATGACTATGTCGCTCTGTGTCCCGTGATGTACGAGAAAGAAAATAGGATTTTTATAACAGCTTACCTGTAAAATCCTTTTCTTGGAGTACATCACGGGACACAGAGCTCCCGCCCCTCTTTAGGGACACTTATTGCTTTGCTACAAAACTGAGGTGCTCCCGGATGGGAGGGGCTTATATAGGGGAGGGTACTTCCAGTTTTGGAAGTTGCCAGTGCCAGCACCTGACGGTATCTATATAACCCATTAGTAATGACTATGTCGCTCTGTGTCCCGTGATGTACTCCAAGAAAAGGATTTTACAGGTAAGCTGTTATAAAAATCCTATTTTTTTCTGGTGTGTGAGGTGATTATTGCGTGCGCCATTGGCGCGCATTAGAGCTTTGAATTTCGCGCTCGGTGGCCATCTTGGCGTTCAGTGGCGCAGTTATAGCTGCGGCCGGCGGCCATTTTCTTGTGGCCGCCGCGCATTTATTTCTGGCGGCGGCGCAAATCCCCTCACAATCTCCTCACAGACTGAGCGGTCCTTAAGGGTTGGTGCGTCCTCCCGGGTATCCCCTCCTCAGCGTAGCCAGTGGGTGGACTGTATATTCACTGTATAGTGTATAAGGTCTCAGAGGGTGGCGTTATGGAGTCTGATACACCTGCTCTCCACACTTGCCTGGGGCAACTGGCAGTGCTGCACAGTTAAACATGTTCATATGTTTCCTGCACCTGCGGTCCTTATGGACCAGTTGTCAGCAGTCCTGGAATGATTCCTGTCAGAATGGAAGCGGTGTGCGAGCAAAAGGAGCTATAAGCCCCCTTCCCCAACAAAAATCTTTACTGAAGGGGTGCTCTGAGTCAGATATGGGCCTAGCTACTAGGCTCAGGACCCGACCTCTGAATATTTAATGTTTATGAACAGGACATTCCCTTGTGAGGAAGACTCCAGTTCTGTGTCAGTGAATGACAGGGCGCTTGTAAGTGATCTCATTGATGTGAGAAACACTCTCAGGCTGGAATTGCTGTGACAAGCTTTTCTTTTACACAGTTTCCTCACTGTTTTCCTCATACTGCCTCAAGAGCAGCATGGATGAGGGAGGACTTTATTCATTTATGTCTGTAGTCCCTTTCAGCCTTATGTGTAATACCTGAGGTAACATTTCCCGCCATTTTCCTGGGGAATGATTTGAGCTCTGACAGACACACGGTCTGAGGATCAGAGGTTACCTGTTACCTGCATGCTGCTTCGGCAGCACAGTCAAGCAGGTTGGAATGATACAGAGAAGATTATGCGCCTCTGCACCATAATTTAACTCATCCTATACCTCTACACTGCATACATTCACAGTGTATGTATGTGTTATTGGTCTCTGTGTCTGCGTGGCTGTCCCCACATTCCAATGCTGTGTTTCAGTGCCATACATGATATAAACGTACAAAATATGTTTATGCACGACTCCAGATACATTCACAGTATATGTATGTATTATACTCTCTGGGTTGGCGGGGGCTCCGGTGTCCTCCCGCACTCTCATGGTATGTGCGCTTCAGCTCTCTGCACAGTATAGACATGTTCAATATGTTTATTGCACATATTATACATGTTTACAGTATGGGTATACTGTTTGCGTGGGGTTCCTCCGGGTACTCCGGTTTCCCTGCACGCTCCAATGGAAATGCACAGCATAAACATGTGCAATATGTTGATTCACATGCTATCATTCCTACACGGTATCTGTGTGCTGTCTGTGTGGAGTTCTTCCGAGTGTTCCGGTTTCCTCCCACGCGCTGACGGTATGTGCGCCTTTGGCCTTCTGCACAGTTAAACATGTTCAATGTTTATCACGCATGCTATAATACCTACACGGTATGTGTAGGCAGTCTGTGTGGTTTTCCTTCGGGTACTCCGGTTTCCTCCCACACTCCATTGGTATGGGCGCTTCGGCGCTATGCACAGTCTAAATTTGTGCGATTGGATATCCACATACTAACATACCTACCCGGTATGTCTTTGCACTCTGCGTGGGTTTCCGCCCACGCTACATGACATGCATGCCTTTGGTGCAATACACAATGTAAACATACACATTATGTTTATACACTACACTAAATACATTCAGAGTAGTTGTAGGTATTGCATTCTCTGAGCATGCGTGGGGTACTTCAGTACCTCCCACGCGCCAACGGTGTGTGCACCTTCGGTGCTATGCACACATAAGCTTGTGCAAAATGTTTAGCACTCACACTATAATACCTACACGGTATGCATATGCAGTCTGCGTGGGTTTCCGCCCACGCTACATGACATGCATGCCCTTGGTGCAATACACGGTGTAAACATACACATTATGTCTATACACTACACTAAATACATTTACAGTAGCTGTAGGTATTGCATTCTCTGAGTATGCGCGGGGTACTTCGGTTCCTCCCACGCGCCAACAGTGTGTGCGCCTTCGGTGCTATGCACACATGGGCTTGTGCAAAATGTTTAGCACACATACTATAATACCATACACGGTATGCGCATGCAGTCTGCATGGGTTTCATCCGGGTGCTCAGGTTTCTCCCCTGCGTTCCAATGGTGTGCGCATTCTCAGCGCTATGCACAGTATAAACATGTGCAATTTGTTTATTCGCAGGCTAACATACCTACACGGTTGTGTACGCAATCTGCGTGGCTGGTTTACGTCCAGGCCCCAATGATGTGCGCGCCTTCGTCGCTGGCACAGTATTAATAGGTTTATCCACAAATACTAAACCACATACGCCGTATGTGGTGGTATTATGCTCTTTGTGGTTTCCTCCCACACTCTCCATTTGTGCGTTTGACGCAATACATAGTATAAACTATGTGTTTGCACAATCGGCACCTATCCATGGGTAGCTGCTGGATGGAGCATTGTCACAAGGATCCCTGGTTTCAGGGGTATCACTTTCCACCTGCTTTCAGTGGTGATCAGAAGCGCTGGCTTGGACTGTGTTCGCCAGGTTGGAGTTAGCGTTACGCCCGTTAGTGGCTGCGTCTCTGGCATTTTTTATAGCTCAATGACTGGGCAAAAGCCTCTGCTTCATCCATCAGTCGTCTAGCAGGTGCACTACAACTGCTTTAGCCTTTAGGGTCTCTGTGCCCGGGGTGGGTTTGCGCCACCTGTGGAGGCTGAGGTACTAGTCCTCTGACCGAGTTTCTAGGGAAGTTCCGTCAAGTTGCCTTTATTGGCCAACATTTGAGGCACCCTGTACACTGGGGCCTCCCTTCTCCGATACATTGCGGAGTCTCTTTGGGATTTTCATACATCTCGCTGCAAGACGGTCCTGTCGGCCGTGTGCATTGCAGGCAAAGGGTCCTTGCATCCGGAGGTGTTTCCACCTTCTTTACCGGAGGTGGGGCACCGGAAGTGGACCTTGTGGCCTCTCGACTCACTCGCAAGGTGGCAAGATCGTGGTCAGGTCCAGGGACCCCTGGGCGGACGCGTCAGACGCATTGGAAGCCCGTGGGGGCAGTATCACCTGATATATGCTTACCCTCCGCTACTGTTGTTGCCTCGCCGGCTTCGCAGAGTAGGGGCTGTGGCCATTCCAGTGCTCCGGAACGGCGACATTGGTACGCCGATCTTCTTCGGCTAGTCGCAGACATTCCTGGTGACGGCCTATTGGGGTGGACCTTCTGTCTCATGATCCCATACTTCATCCTGCTTTACAGTCCTTGGCTTTAATGGCATGACTGTTTAAAGCCAGGTGCTGAAGGACCGAGTTCTCTCGTATTCGGTCATCTCTTCTATGTTGTTGACACGGGAATCTTCCTCCAGAAAGATATCTCACCGTACCTGGAAGGCTTACATCGCTATGTGCGAGGAACTTGAATGGCATCCTCGGATGTATTCCGTTCCCAGGATTTTGCTGTTCTTACAGCGTGGTGTGACCCAAAAGCTGGCCTTGCATACCTTTTTTGAGGGTCGGATTTCGGCCCGGGCTGTCTTTTTCAACGACCGCTACCGGGCCATTCCTTGATTAGCACCTTTTGTGCAGGGGGTTCGCCATGTGATCCCCCCTGTCAAGCCTCCTCTCCCTACTTGGGATCTGATTTTGATGCATCTCGGTTCTCCAAGAACATCCCTTTGAGAATATCAGAGAGATTCCTCTCTTGACCTTGTCCTGGAAGTTGGCCTTAGTGGCCATTGCTTCGGTTAGACGGGTGTCTGAGTTCGCGGCCTTGTCCGGCAAGTCGCCTTACTTGGTCCTCCATAAGGATATGTTGGTGTTGCGCCGACGACCATCCTTCTTTTCTAAGGATGGTCTTGGCCTTTCACCTTAAAGCGGAGTTCCACCCTTTTTTTATGTTTATTAAAAGTCAGCAGCTACAAAAAGTGTAGCTGCTGGCTTTTAATAAACATACACTTACCTGCTCCACTGTCCAGCGACGCGATGCCTGGAGCTCCGCTCCTCTCCCCCCTCCTCCGCCGGCGCGTCCATTCACAGTGTGGGCACCCGGCCGTGACAGCTTTCGGCTTCACGGCCGGGCACTCACTGCGCATGCGCGAACAGCACAGCGCTCTGTGAGTGGACAGGCGATCGCCTGGGACCTGTCACGTCCCAGGTGATCGCCTACAGGGAGGAGCCGCCACAAGGCGATATGACGTATCGCCTAGGCGGCTCCAGGGCGGAAGGAGGAAGTGGGACAGGAAGTCCCACTCCTACTGAAGCCCCCACTCCCCCCCAAAAAAATTACATGCCAAATGTGGCATGTAAGGGGGTGAGGAGTGGAATAAAAAAAAGTAAAATAATTGGGTGGAACTCCGCTTTAAGAAGGACATTGTTCTTCCGTCCTTGTGTCCTCACCCATCGCATCCCTGAGAGTTTGCGCTTCATACATTAAGATGGGTACAAGCCTTACGAGTGTACCTGTCTGCTACTGTTTCCATTCGGAAATCTGTGTCTGGTCCAAAACAGGGCCGAGCGGTGTCGTCTGCCACCGTCTTTAGGTGGATCAGGCAGACCGTCATAAAGGCCTATGCCCTTAAGGGGACGGCGCCTCCCTTTCCGGTTGCGGCGCATTCCACCAAGGCAATTGGTGCTTCCCGGGCCTTCTGACATAAAGCGTCGGTTGCACAAGTGTGCAAGGCGACGACCTGGTCGTCCGTTCATACCTTTTCAAGATTTTATAAGGTTGATGTGGCTGCATCTTCGGATGCTCCCTTCGGGCCGCAAAGCATTGCAGGCCGCTGTTTAATGTCGCAACTCATCCGTTGAGGAGCTCTGCTTGTTTGGAGTGAAGTTTTGGTTCCTTTGCTACCGCTCCCACCCTTCTGATACTGCTTTGGGACGTCCCACACGTTTACAGTATCCAGCTGTGTCAGTCCATGGATGATAAGAGAAAATAGGATTTTTGTACTCACCGTAAAATCCATTTCTCTGACGTCCATGGACTGACACAGCACCCACCCTTCCTTTTAAGGTTTGTACTGCTTTGTTACGAACTGAGGTCTGCTAGCTGCAGGTGGGAGGGTAATGTCCGGAGGGACCGCCCCCCTGGGTGGGGCTGTTCAGCTCTGGTTTGTTCTAGAATGTTTTAACATCTAACATTCTGCCTAGATCTTCTCCTGCGAGCAGGGACATATACCCACACGTTTACAGTATCCAGCTGTGTCAGTCCATGGACGTCAGAGAAATGGATTTTACGGTGAGTACAAAAATCCTATTTTTTCCATATGTGCCTTTTTTTGATAGATTCATTGACCAAGTCTGGAATAAGCCACAGAAGACTGATGGTCCCGCGGCGCCTAGCCATAAGGTACCCCTTTGAGGAGGACCTGGTTAAAAAGTGGGCTCTCCCCCCAGTGGTCGACCCCCCGGTCGCCCGTTTGAATAAGGCTACCACGCTCCCAATGGAAGGGACTCCTGCATTTAGGGATCCCACTGACAGGAGGTCAGAAGTGGTGAGTAGAACTATGTTTACCTTATTGGGGTCTGCCTTACGCCCTATAGTGGCGGCGACACTTGTGTCTCAGACACTCACAGGATGGGCAAAGATTTTGCACCAGACAGTGCAGGAGCATAATCTCCCTCCTGAGACATTTCCCTGGCTCACCAACTTGCGCAGGGTTTAATCTATGTGTGCGATGCCACTTTGGATGCGGCCCCTCTAATATCCGGGGCCTCTATCTCTGCTGTGGTGCTGCGTCGGCCGACCTAGCTTCCAAAAAGCTCCTGGCTGACTTGCCCTTTAAGGGGCCGCCCTGGATGACATTATTAAGGATGTCACAGGGGGTAAGAGCACCTTCCTTCCTCAGTCTATTAAGGGATAGGAGCCCCACCGCAGGTCGGGCCCTTCCTTTCCGGCAAAGAAGATCTTTTTTTGTCAGATTCCACGGGTAAGCCCGCCCAGACTGAAAAAAGTGTGGCTGAGGGACAAAGGCATCCCTGGGTGCGTAAGCCTACCAAGCAAGCTCCCAAGCCCACCACCGCATGAAGTCTTGCCCCTGCCCGACTCTGGGGTGGGGGGACGTCTTCGCAGGTTCACGGTGCGGTGGACCTCCCGGATCTCCGACCGGTGGGTGTGCGAGGTGGTCACCTCGGGATACAGGATAGAGTTCCGCTCGTGGCTCCCAAACAGGTTCTTTCCCTCAAACCCAACCTCTCCTTCCTGCCCGCCGGGCGGCCGTACAGGATTTGCTCAGGTCCGGAGTAATTGTGGCGGTTCCGTCACAAGAGAGGTTTCAGGGGTTTTACTTGAACCTGTTTGTTGTCCCGAAGAAGGACGGGGTCCAGCCAATCCTGGACCTCAAGGCTCTGAATGCCTATGTGAAGGTACTAAAATTCCGGATGGAATCCATTCGCACAGTGATTGCGACACTCCACCAAGGGGATTTTTTTGCGTCCTTGGATATTAAGGACGCTTACTTGCACGTTCCAATCTGCACAGGTCACCAGAGGTTTCTGTGCCTTGCCATAGGCGAAGTCCACTATCAGTTCGTGGCTCTTCCCTTCGGCCTAGCATCGGCACCACAGGTTTTCACCAAGGTGCTTGCCCCGGTTCTAGCTTTGGTGATACAGCGAGGAATTGTTAACGTGGGCTATCTGGACGATCTCCTTCTACGAGCAGAAATTGGCTCAGAGTTGGAGGAAAATGTGACAATAGTCAATCAGACCCTCCGGGACATCGGGTGGCTTCTGAACATGCAGAAGTCGGTTCTAGTCCCGACTCAACAATTGGAGTATCTGGGTCTGATCCTGGACACTAAAGCAGCGAAGGTGTTTCTACCCTCAGAGAAGTTACTGACACTTCAGTCGGCAGTGCGGGTTCTGACGTCCCGAAAATGGTCGTCAATTTGTTTCTGCATGAGAGTCCTGGGACTAATGGTGGCCTCCTTCGAGGCAGTTCCGTATGCCCAATCACACACTCGGGCATTGCAAAGGGAATTCTGTCTGTCTGGGACAAGTCCCCATTGTCAGTGGACAGTGGTCACGACAGATGCCAGCCTGACGGGCTGGGGAGGAGTTTGGGGAGTCCTGTCAGCTCCAGGGCTCTGGACTCCGGCCGAATCCCGTCTACCAATCAACGTCCTGGAATTGCAGGCGATCAGACCGTGTCTTTCCGCGTGGTCGAAGAGGCTACAGGGCCGCTCAATCAGAATTCAGTCGGACAATGCCACAGCCGTGGCGTATGTCAACCATCAGGGGGGCACTCGGAGCTCGGCTGTGGCATCCGAGGTCGCCCACATCCTAAGGTGGGCGGAAAGAAGTGTGCCTGCGCTGTCGGCCATATACATTCCGGACGTAGAAAACTGGCAGGCGGACTATCTGAGTCGCCAGTCCCTGGACCAGGATGAGTGGTCCTTGCATCCGGAGGTGTTTCAACTCCTTTTTCGGCGGTGGGGCACACCAGATGTGGACCTGATGGCATCTCGACTCAATCGCAAGGTGTCAAGGTTTGTGGCCAGGTCCAGGGACCCCTGGGCGGATGCCTCAGACGCGTTGGTGGCCCTGTGGGGTCAGTATCGCTTAATGTATGCTTACCCTCCGCTGCAGTTGATTCCTCGTCTGCTGCGCAGGGTAGCGGCCGAGGGAATTCCGGTGATCCTCATTGCCCGGACTGGCCTCGGCGTCACTGGTACGCCGACCTGGTACGTCTCATCGCGGATGTCCCTTGGCGCCTGCCTTTGAGGGAGGACCTTCTGTCTCAAGGTCCTATCTTTCATCCTGCTTTACAGTCTCTGGCTTTAACGACATGGCTATTGAGAGAAAGGTACTAAAGGACCGAGGCCTGTCGGATTCGGTAATTTTAACCATGCTTAGGGCACGGAAGTCTTCTTTTAGAAAGATCTATCACTGTACCTGGAGAGCTTACATCGCTATGTGCGAAGAGCTAGACTGGCGTCCACGGACGTACTCTGTGCCCAGAATCCTGCGGTTCTTGCAGCACGGTGTGGCCCAAAGGCTGGCTTTGAGCACAATTAAGGGTCAGATTTCGGCCTTGGCCATTTTCTTTCAAAGACCCCTAGCAGGTCATTCCTTAGTTAGCACTTTTGTGCAGGGGGTTCGCCATGTGATTCCACCTGCCAAGCCTCCGCTCCCTCCCTGGGATCTGAACTTAGTGCTCTCGGCTCTTCAGGGACCTCCTTTTGAAAATATCAGAGATATTCCTCTTTTAACTTTGTCTCAGAAGGTGGCTTTCTTAGTGGCCATCACTTCTGTTAGACAGGTGTCTAAGTTGGCGGCTCTGTCATGCAAGTCACCTTACCTGGTCCTCCATAAGGATAAGGCAGTGTTGCGACCGCGACAGTCTTTCCTTCCAAAGGTGGTTTCGGCTTTTCACCTTAATGAGGACATTGTCCTTCCGTCCTTGTGCCCTCACTCATCGCATCCCAGAGAGTTTGCACTTCACAATTTAGATGTGGTGCGAGATTTACAGGTGTACCTAGCGGCTACTGCTTCTATTCGGAAGTCTGACTCACTGTTTGTGTCTGTCTCTGGTCTGAAACAGGGTCAAGCGGTGTCGTCTGCCACCATTTCTAGGTGGATCAGACAGACTGTTATACTGGCCTATGCCATTAAGGGGCGGGCGCCTCCCTTCCCGGTTACAGCGCATTCCACCAGGGCAATTGGTGCTTCCTGGGCCTTCCGACATCAAGCGTCAGTTGCACAAGTGTGCAAGGCGGCGACCTGGTCATCCATTCATACCTTTTCAAAATTCTATAAGGTTGATGTGGCTGCATCTTCGGATGCTTCCTTCGGCCGCAAAGTGTTGCAGGCCGCTGTTTAATGTTGCAACTCCTCCGTTGAGGAGCTGTGCTGATTTGGAGTGAAGTTTTGGTTGTTCCTTTACTATTTGCTCCCACCCTTTTCTTATACTTCTTTGGGACGTCCCACACGTAAACAGTATGAGAGCTGTGTCAGTCCATGGACGATAAGAGAAAATAGGATTTATGTACTCACCGTAAAATCCGTTTCTCTGACGTCCATGGACTGACACAGCACCCCCCCTTCTTTTAAGCTTTGTACTGCTTTGTTACAAACTGAGGCTGCTGGCTGCAGGTAGAAGGGCTATGTCCGGAGGGACCTCCCCCCTGGGCGGGGCTGTTCAGCTCTGGTTTTGTTCTAGAATGTTTCTAACATCTAACATTCTACCTAGATCTTCTCCTGCAAGCAGGGACATATACCCACACGTAAACAGTATGAGAGCTGTGTCAGTCCATGGACATCAGAGAAACGGATTTTACGGTGAGTACAAAAATCCTATTTTATACCCCTTAAAATTTTCCACATTTTGGCATGTTACAACCAAAAACGTAAATGTATTTTATTGGGATTTTATGCGATAGACCAACACAAAGTGGAATGAAAATGATGGTTTTCAAAATAAATATCTGAAAAGTGTGGCGTGCATTTGTATTCAGCCCCCCTGAGTCAATACTTTGTAGAACCACCTTTCGCTGCAATTATAGTTTCAGGTCTTTTTGGATATGTCTAGACCTACAAGGTTTGTACATCTAGAGAGTGACATATTTGCCTATTCTGCAAAATAGATCAAACTCTGTCAGATTGGATGACATGCGTCTGTGAACAGCAATTTTGAAGTCTTGCCACAGATTCTCAATTGGATTTAGGTCTTGACTTTGACTGGGCCATTCTAACACATGAATATGCTTTGATCTAAAGTAAGCCATTCCATTGACTGTATGTTTAGGGTTGTTGTCCTAACATGTTTTCTACTAAGATTTCCCTGTATTTGGCTCCATCCATCTTTCCGTCAACCATGACCAGCTTCCCTGTCCCTGCTGAAGAAAATCATCCCCATAACATGATGCTGCCACCACCATGTTTCACAATGGGGATGGCGTGTTCAGGGCTGATGTGCAGTATTTGTTTTCTGACACATAGCGTCTTGTTTTTAGGCCAAAAAGTTAAATTTTGATCTTCTCTGACCAGAGCATCTTCTTCTACATGTTTGCTGTGTCCCCCACATGGCTCCATGCAAACTGCAAATGTGACTTCTTATGGCTTTCTTTCAACAATAGCTTTCTTCTTGCCACTCGCCCATAAAGACCAGATTTGTGGAGTGCACAACTAATAGTTGTCCTGTGGACAGATTCTCCCACTGAGGTTTTAATGTGGAGAGCTGCACTGAGAGATTTGAAATGAGAACAATTGCCTGGGAGATCCTAAAGAGCCAGTGTACCTAGGATGAGTGTTTTGAATTCCACTTCACAACTATGTGCCACTTTGTGTTGGTCTATCACATACTTTACAATCCTAATAAATTATATTCACATTTTTGGTTGTAACATGACAAAATGTGGAATATTTCAAGGGGTATGAATACTTTTTCAAGGCACTGTAACTATATATATATATATATATATATATATATATATATATATATATAAAACACAGTCATAAAAAAACTTAAATTAAAAAGTTCATAATAAAACTGCAGCAGCGCTACGGACAAAATGTTCATATGTGCGTCTTCTATATAGTTGAATATATAGGTGATGATGATAGTGATTGGTGAGTCTGGTTCTACTTGATCCTAGTTTCAGTGCTTCTTTCACCAAGGTGTAATTCACCGCGTGGGGGGTAAAACAATCCCCCCTATGGGGATGCACTCACCAGATATTTGATCAATAAGGGCATATATAAATCATCCTCATTCCATGTGACTGCAATCTTATGTTTTTTGGACACCGCTTGCATATGTGAGGGAAAAAAACAGATCCACATAGGGCGCCCTCAGAAGAAGTCAGGAAGTGACGAAACGTCAGGGCGTGACCAGCACACCAAGCAGACCGGAAGTGATGCTGTCTGCGCTCCAGGACTTGTAATACCAGGAGGACGCCAGGGGCGCTCATCAAGTGGCAAGTTTAAAAGCGCTCACAGCGCTCATTATATACAACGCCTGTTTTATTTGTATTTTGGGTACGCGCATTTTGTAAAAGGGGGCATTTTGGGGATTGTTGAATAAATTTTCCAAACAATACTGCCCTATGTGGATCTGTTTTTTTCCCTCACATATGCAAGCGGTGTCCAAAAAACATAAGATTGCAGTCACATGGAATGAGGATGGTTTATATATGCCCTTATTGATCAAATATCTGGTGAGTGCATCCCCATAGGGGGATTGTTTTACCCCCCACGCGGTGAATTACACCTTGGTGAAAGAAGCACTGAAACTAGGATCAAGTAGAACCAGACTCACCAATCACTATCATCATCACCTATATATTCAACTATATAGAAGACGCACATATGAACATTTTGTCCGTAGCGCTGCTGCAGTTTTAGTATGAACTTTTTAATTTAAGTTTTTTATGACTGTGTTTTATATGTACCGTATTTATCGGCGTATAACACGCACTTTTTTCCCCTTAAAATCAGGGGAAAATCCTGGGTGCGTGTTATACGCCGATACTCCGTCGAATTCCCCTGCTGAAAACGAGCGAGAGGAGCGAGCGGAGCCGAAGCCGAAGTACAATCGGCTTTACTCGGCTCCTCTCGCAGTCCCGCCAATCTCTGACTGCGCCGCTGACATAGAGAAAGCCGAGTGTACTTCGGCTAGTCTCGGCTCCTCTCGCAGTCCTGCCTGTGACTGTGAGCAGAGCCGAGTCTAGCCGAAGTACACTCGGCTTTCTCCGTCAGCGGCGCAGTCAGTGGAGATGGGCGGAACTGCGAGAGGAGCCGAGTCCAGCCGAAGTACACTCGGCCCCGCTCGCTCCTCTCCACAGAAATCGGCGCCAAATTTTAAAAACCGCCGGGACTGACACGATCGCAAAGGCACTGGGCAAGGCTGCAGATGGACAGATGGACACTGGGCACGGCTGCAGATGGACAGATGGACACTGGGAAAGGCTGCAGATGGACAGATGGACACTGGGCAAGGCTGCAGATGGACAGATGGTCACTGGGCAAGGCTGCAGATGGACAGATGGACACTGGGCACGGCTGCAGATGGACAGATGGACACTGGGCAAGGCTACAGATGGACACTGGGCAAGGCTGCAGATGGACAGATGGACACTGGGCACGGCTGCAGATGGACAGATGGACACTGGGCAAGGCTGCAGATGGACAGATGGACACTGGGCACGGCTGCAGATGGACACTGGGCAAGGCTGCAGATGGACACTGGGCAAGGCTGCATGCTGCATTTAAATGTAAGTTTTTTTTCCTTGAATTTCCCTCCTAAAAGTTTTTTCCCTTTAAAATTCCCTCCTAAACTTGGGGTGCGTGTTATACGCCGGTGCGTGTTATACGCCGATAAATATGGTACTTTTGATTTTTAAGCAGCTGCTGTTATCTTATATATTCCTATTTAGCGTCTATTTTCTCTAGAGATTTATCCATAAGCGCAGAGCGATACTGAGAAGGAGGGCCAGAGCATTTTAGTATATTTTATTGAATATATATATATATATATATGTGTGTGTGTGAGTGTGTGCATGTGTGTATTTATCATACACGCACACACACAAAGGCAAGTACAAACAAGAATATAGCCCATAGTCTGATCTGTTCTTATTACTTTTAGGGTTACATCTTGGTCATTCATCTCTATTCATTTTTTGTATGTATTTAAGTAATTTGGCAGTGTTGACAACTGCTTTTTTTTGCCCTTCTTGCTATAATCAAAACTCAGCAGTTGCAACCACAATTTTGTACATACTAGGAAATGTGTCCTTTACATTTCCAGTTTGTCTAACTTTTTATTATGAACAGTGATTCAGAAAATAACCCATAATTGAGACCCCTATTGCCATGGGCGTCCGCTGACATTTTTTCAGGGGGGGCGTCCATTACACAACCCCCTGCACCTCTGGACTCCTTTACATTACACAACCCTCTGGACACCTTTACATTACACAACCCCCTGCACCTCTGGACTCCTTTACATTACACAACCCTCTGGACGCCTTTACATTACACGACCCCCTGCACCTCTGGATGCCTTTACATTACACAACCCCCTGCACCTCTGGACTCCTTTACATTACACAACCCTCTGGACGCCTTTACATTACACAACCCCCTGCACCTCTGGACGCCTTTACATTACACAACCCCCTGCATCTCTGGACTCCTTTACATTACACAACCCCCTGCACCTCTGGACTCCTTTACATTACACAACCCTCTGGATGCCTTTACATTACACAACCCCCTGCACCTCTGGATGCCTTTACATTACACAGCACCCTGCACCTCTGGACGCCTTTACATTACACAGCACCCTGCACCTCTGGACGCCTTTACATTACACAACACCCTGCATCTCTAGACGCCTTTACATTACACAGCACCCTGCACCTCTGGACGCCTTTACATTACACAACCCCCTGCACCTCTGGACTCCTTTACATTACACAACCCTCTGGATGCCTTTACATTACACAACCCCCTGCACCTCTGGACTCCTTTACATTACACAACCCTCTGGATGCCTTTACATTACACAACCCCCTGCACCTCTGGACGCCTTTACATTACACAACCCCCTGCACCTCTGGACGCCTTTACATTACACAACCCTCTGGACGCCTTTACATTACACAACCCTCTGGACGCCTTTACATTACACAACCCCCTGCACCTCTGGACACCTTTACATTACACAGCATCCTGAAGCCTTTGGGTTCACACTGGTGTCCTGGAGTTTGTCGCAGTGCTGGGGTATATGCAGTTTTTCTGCATTTTATCCCCATTTTTAGCTGCAGTCCCACAGACGTTTATTAGCTTGTGTAATTTTACTGTGTTTTCTGAAAGCACACCAAAGATTCAGTATAGAGAACATTTGGTGCGCTTTCAGAAAATGTTGCGAAAATGTGTAACCTAATAGAAGTCTGTGGGACTGTAGTGAAAATGGAGGTAAATGCAGGAAAACTGTGTATACACAGCACTGCAACTGAACCACAGTGCATCAGTGTGATCCAACTTGAGTCCTGGTTCACATATATGCGATGCAGGAATCAGCGTGATTCCAGTGTGGATTCCCGCATCGCATGTCGCTTGTCGGCCATTCACGCTGTCCTTTGCAAACTGTTACGGGTGTCAATGTAAAATTAATTACACCCCCAGATCGGTTTGAAGATCGCAGGGAGAACTGTGAAATGGTACAGGAATCGGATTGCATAGGTGTGAACACCCATCCACTCCGATTCCAGTGCAGACCAAAAAAAGGGTCCTGCACCATTTTGGTGCAAATGCGATTTCAGCCAAACAGTTTGTATGGCTGAATTTGCATCGCACAGACATCACATGTGATTTACACAGCAATGCGGTGCAAATCACATGCAATGTTTATGATCACACCAGTGAAAACCCTGGCTAAAGGAACATGATGGGGCCAACTATCAGCATAGAGTTAATGAAAGACTCTGCTGGAGGACAATAGAGGAAAGAGGGGGAGTGAAAGATTTGGGAGAGAGAGGGCAGAGTACACCGTGACAGTGCTGATAACTCACTTGATGTTCCCAGGATGCTCACAGTCTCACACTAGTAGTTTAGTCGGCGGCTCAGCTGTCGGCTACTTGTTTAAATGTTCCCGCCCCCACATTCCTTTCACACACGGGCTGCACAGAGCATGGATGGTACACAAAAACGAGGGAGGGAGGGAAGGGGCAGAGCCGATGCAGCCTCTTCCATCTCTGTGGAAGGGGAGGGAGAGTTGTAGGATGAGATTAGATGAGAGTGAGATGCACAGTAGTGTGTGAGAATGGGTCAGTCCGCCTGAGCTTCTCCCTGCGCTGTCAGCATGTCACAACACCGCTGCACTACCAAGCACGTCCCGCTCTCACTATTTTACACAGGGGAGGATGGGGGAGCCGCCTGACACCCCCCCCCCCAATGTGTGGCACCCGGGGGGCGGAGGAGAGCCACTGGAGAGCAGCCCCAGCCCCCCGGCCAGCAGGCAGCAGCAGAACAAAAGTCCACAGTGGCCATTGCAACACAGGGGGCAAGTCAAGTGTCTTCTCTTATGACTTCAGGGGGGGTCACTCGCCCCCCCTTGCCCTATGAAGCGAATGCCCATGCCTATTGCTATCCTAGGCTGCAATGACTTTGTTATGCCCGTTGTCAAAATGACCATTTTTAAGAATGTTAAATTGACATGTTGTACAAGCACCCTTAGTCAAGTCTTTCACATTCCCAAGTGCAAATAAAGGTGTCTGCACATTAGGCCACTCCACATTTTTTTGGTTTAGATATATAAACATCTGGACAAATCCAGACATTCATTGTCTAAGCTGCACTTCAGATTGTGAAGAGTACAATTAAAGTGGTTTCCCAGTGGCAATATACTGTATGTAAGACGTCATTTGACAAAATCACCAATTTCAGGTATTCAGTGTCTAAGCGGACATATATTGGTCTTTATGGGCATCTCTGAACATTTACGTAACCATAGATAGTCCAATTATCACAAATGATGCTCTTAATTTCAACAGCCGCTTGCAATAATTCCTGATTTCTGCCATGATCCTCTTACAATGTCATGGCTGTTGGAGGCACTTATCAGGTATGACTTTTTTTAGCCTGTTGTAAAATATCTATATGTGCATGCACTGCTGTCATGGTATGTTGAGACATCATGTAATATATTACCAGCAGACCTTCATCTGCACTGAAATTGCTTTATTGATTGTCATATTAGTCACCAAAAGCATAGACTAAATCAGTAAAGGATCTCTAAAGAAGATGCAGGTGTGCATATTGCATGTTATGTTTATCTACAGAGCCATCTTTTGGTTTTTGTAACATCCACATTGTTCTGTTAAAGTATTCTGTATGTGTGACAAAGATATAGTTGACTGCAGATCATTTAAGGACAGGCAAATATCTGGCTGTCATTTTTTGGGGGATGACTGTCAGTCTGTGACCAGCCATACACATTTCCATGCTAGCAGATTGTATGAGTTATAGGGTAACGGAAGTCCAAAAAGAAACCCCTATATTAGCTCACCTCATGTTCTTGGAATTGGTGTTAAATACTGACAGTGTTCACATTTCTCTGTTCCAGCTTCATTTGTTTCAGTTCATACTTGGGCTAACCTGGCCATGGAGAATAATAGTTGGTTAAGGCATATGAGGTGGCTGTCCATTATTCTCTATGACCATTCTATACTCGCTAGAACTGCCGGAAAACTCAACAATGGAAACAATGACAGGCCCTGCAAAGGTTGCAGCAGAATGATTTGAAGCATGTGCTCATACAGTGAAAAAAAGATTAAAGGGATAACAATCAAGTAACCATTGGACATTTTCATACTTAAATGTAGCTAATTTTATAACAGTGTTATTTTTACCAGGAAATGGATGTAGTAGTCATTTTAAAAACTAAAAATTGTGGTGGTAAATTCTTGAGCTTCCGTTACGTTTTTCCCTATTCTGAAGCATGTCATATCTCTTAAAATATTTCTAAAGTTGACATTATCAGAAGTCCAACTGCTTATAGCATGTATGTAATGCCAATATGGAGATAGTAGGCTTGTCATTTGGAACAAGTGATTGGTGTCAGGAGAAAAACAGCACAGGTTAAAAGGAAAAAAAAAAAAAATCTTTTAGTTTCTCATTTTCAAGTTCACCTTTCGTAACACATTCAGTTGTAATCCCCAGTTATTAACATTCTTATATCAGAGCTGGTGTTAATAATTTGTTTTAGGCTCTCATTTTTTGCTATCTAAAAATGCTGCATTTTTTTGTTGCATACCAGGTCCCCTGCTTATGGAGACTTTAGTGCAAATCAGCCCCTATGATCTAAACATTTCCAGTTTATTTGAGAATTGTTCTCAAGCCCTAAATGAAAACAAGATTGGTTACCATTAAAAGAAATATGATGGACTAACCGCATTACCATTTATTTTATTTTTCTCTCAACATTTTTCGATATTCAGATTTGCATAAGACCAAGCCCTGCTGCAAGAAAAAATTGGATGCAGGTCTTATGAACAATTTCAGATGTCTGATAGGAAAATACTGAATGTGAAATACTTTATACTCATTGCCATACCCTGGTTCACAAACCTCATTTAAATATATGTTGGTGTAGTATTGTAAGCAATGCAGATATTGTGAAGATCACTGGGCCCTGTTACACCTACTGCTGACTAACCAGAATCTTCATTACCACATGCAGACTTCATAAGTAGAGAATGGTCATTTTTAAAGCCGAGTCTCAGGTGCATAAAAAATATAATTTAATGCAATTTTGTATTCAGAAAAGCATCTGATATATTTTTGTTCTTATGCATGTCTTGTGATGCAAGAATATAGATTCATTTAATGCAAATACCAGATTGCCATAAACAAGATGCTGGGTGAATTAATGTCAAGGTCACCTGTGGCCAGGTGACAGATGCACACCGTAGGGGGACAGGAGTGCACCGCGAGGTAGTGAACCCTATGGCTGACTGCTGCGGATAGGAAACTGGGTGGTTGTGGAAAGCGGGACCAGAGGAGCACAACCGGGATCCTAACGGACGCTAGAGCCAAGATTCCCCAGGGCGCGGAGTCTAAGACCCAGCAGGTCTTCTCCAGGGCCTCTAGTGGTGAGGATGTTATGCTGCAGGCTGGGACCAGGTTGCGGCCCCTGGAGTTTCCTAGCTCACGCCCCGTAGGATAAGGGGAAAAGAGGGGAAGCAGCAGCACAAGATATGAGAGAACCGAATAACAAGCTGAAGGTCAGGGGCCACAAGCAGACAAGGATAACGAAAGAACGAGCCGAAGGTCAAGGGTCACGAGCAGACAGGGATAGTCGGGGACAAGCCAAATATGTAACAGAGAGACAGACGTAGCACACGGCAGGCAGGAACCCAAACACACAATGCCTAACAGACACGTTGATCAGCAAAGCAGGCTTGCAGTGCACAGGTTAATATAGTGTTCTGTGATAGGGCCTGGGGTGGAGTCTGGCTGGGAGGAGATTATAAAGGAAGCCAGGTGAAAGGGCTCAGGCCTCTAAGATGAACACATGGGAAGGCAGGTAAGCTGACAGACAAACACTACTGCATATCCATGACAGTACCCTCCTTCTTATGGGCCCTCCCCCGCCTGGGCCCAGGCTTAAAGGGAAATCTCTGATGAAACCTTCTCAACAGATGAGGTGCAGCGACATCAGATGCAGCGATCCAAGACGCCTCCTCAGGACCAAAACCTCTCCAATGCACAAGGTACTGAAGAATGCCTCTGCAGAGCCGAGAATCCAGAACTTGTCTAACCTCGTACTTAAGATTATCCTCAGAGACCGAAAACGAGGTAGGGAGATGACAAGAAGATCTATTGAGGACCAAAGGCTCTCTAGGAATAAGCAAGGGCATGAGAGGATCAACAGGAATCTGAGGAGGGTCCCCTAGACCCTTAAAGGGGAACTGGTCATCTTGCACAGGACCATCAGACTGGGCAGATGTCAGTGGAACCCTGAAGTCAGGTTGGTTAGAAGGTGACATGTCGCCGGAGTCGAACTGAATAGCTGAAGGACAAACAGAATGTCCCGAACAAGAAAAAGTAGGAGGCTCACTGGGCATAGGCTGGACTGGCATAACTAGTACAGAGGCAGAGTGAATAGCTGAGTCAGGTGTAGCGACTACCTGAATCGCATCGCAAGACGTAGCGACTGCAGGACTTGTAGACAAGCTAGCCTGGCTGTGCGTCCAAGGGTGGTTAGGGACAGAGAAATGTAAATGGTTATGCAACCTGGAATGAATGACCGGCTCAGATTCACAGGGGGCAACCTTGGGTAGGCAGGACGAGGAACAGGAGGGACCCCAAGCCAGGATCTGTCCAGTAGTCCAGTCCACATGAGGAGAATGGAGCTGTAACCATGGGAGACCCAAAATTATAGGCGTTGAGGCCTTGGGTAAGATAAGGAAGGATATCCACTCCTGGTGGAGTGTCCCTACCGGCATCTTAACAGGGAGGGTCTGGAAGCGGATAGGTCCCCCTGGGAGAACAGTACCATCAATCGCCAAGACCACCAATGGTGTGGTGAGGGGCAAAAGAGTAAGTCTCATGGACGATGCGATTTCCCAGTCCATAAAATTACCAGCGGCTCCGGAATCCAGATATGCTGAGACCGAATGAGAAGAAGCACCAACATGAAGGAACACAGAAAGCAGAAGACGAGAAGGGGAAGGTGATATTTCTGGGTCCAATACTCCACTTTCCAGATGAAGTGGACCCAAACGTTTTTCTGGACAAAGAGAGCAAGTGTCACGAAAATGACCTTTGCCCCCACAGTAAAGACACAGACCAAGAGTTCTGCGCCTAGCACGTTCCTCGGGGGATAGCCTGGTCCGACCCAGCTGCATGGGTTCCTCAGCTGGTAGGAGATGCTCTACGGGTCGAAGAGAGGGGAGCTCAGGCTGACTAAGAACCAAGGAGTGCTGGCGTTGCTTTTCTAAGGTCCTCTCCTGAAAGCGAATATCGATCTGGTTACACAAGGAGATAACGCCGGCCAGATCAGTGGGGATGGTTCTTCCTGCTAATTCATCCTTCACTCTATCAGACAGGCCATGCAAAAAGGTTGCGACTAAGGCCTCATTGTTCCAGCTCAACTCAGCCGACAGTATGCGGAAATGAAGGGCATACTGTCCCACAGAAGCAGACTCTTGGCGGAGACATAAAAGGGCGCTGGCCGCTGAAGAGACACGAGCCGGTTCTTCGAAGATATTCCAAAAAAGTTTCAAGAAGCCAGACAGGCTAGAAACCACTGGATCATTCAGTTCCCACAGAGGGGCTGCCCAGGCTAAAGCTTCACCAGAGAGGAGGGAAATGATATAGGCTACCTTAGCCCGATCAGACAGGAAGTTTTGGGGCTGGAGCTCAAAATGAATTGTGCATTGGCTAAGGAACCCCCTGCAAGCCTTGGAGTCCCCAGTGAAACGGGACGGAGCTGGCAGTTGTAGTGAGTGTGTGGCTGCGACTGGTGCAATAGGTGCAGCCGCTGGTTGTATTTGAGGTTGCGGATTCAGGGTTCCCAAGGAGGCCTGAAGCTGCTCAAAGCGAGAAGCCAGATCCTGGAGGAATCGCATCACCTGAGTCTGATTCGATTCCTGGGTTTCAAGTCTGCAAACTATGCCCTGCAACGAATCATCCACGGGTAACGGGATGTCAGCCGGGTTCATGGCTGATCAAACTGTCAAGGTCACCTGTGGCCAGGTGACAGATGCCCACCGTAGGGGGACAGGAGTGCACCGCGAGGTAGTGAACCCTATGGCTGACTGCTGCGGATAGGAAACTGGGTGGTTGTGGAAAGCGGGACCAGAGGAGCACAACCGGGATCCTAACGGACGCTAGAGCCAAGATTCCCCAGGGCGCGGAGTCTAAGACCCAGCAGGTCTTCTCCAGGGCCTCTAGTGGTGAGGATGTTATGCTGCAGGCTGGGACCAGGTCGCGGCCCCTGGAGTTTCCTAGCTCACGCCCCGTAGGATAAGGGGAAAAAAGGGGAAGCAGCAGCACAAGATATGAGAGAACCGAATAACAAGCTGAAGGTCAGGGGCCACAAGCAGACAAGGATAACGAAAGAACGAGCCGAAGGTCAAGGGTCACGAGCAGACAGGGATAGTCGGGGACAAGCCAAATATGTAACATAGAGACAGACGTAGCACACGGCAGGCAGGAACCCAAACACACAATGCCTAACAAACACGTTGATCAGCAAAGCAGGCTTGCAGTGCACAGGTTAATATAGTGTTCTGTGATAGGGCCTGGGGTGGAGTCTGGCTGGGAGGAGATTATAAAGGAAGCCAGGTGAAAGGGCTCAGGCCTCTAAGATGAACACATGGGAAGGAAGGTAAGCTGACAGACAAACACTACTGCATATCCATGACAATTAACCCTCATGAACATTATGGTTAAGCGGTCAATATGCAACAATTGGGTTTCAGCGGGACACAGGCCTTTGTGGCTGGGCATTTGCTTATGTTTAAACTGCAACTCTCGATATACAAGTCAATGAGAACTTAAAGTGATTGTAAACAATCATCTTATAAGACAACCCATTCAGTTTAAAATAGAAATGAAAGTCAAACCATTTTTGTGTATATATATATATATATATATATATATAGATATATATATATATCTATATATATATCTATATATATATCTATATATATCATAAATGCCTTTTTTTTCCCTTTTTTTTTTCAAGTGATCACATACATTCTCTTCTTAGCTGCATAAGAACTGGGGGAGGAGAAGCAGTAGCACAATGATTTTCCCAGTGAACCTATAATGTAAATCCTATATAATAGTGGCTTTGCGGTTTGGGGGGGGGGGTAGGACAAGTCTGATCATTGGAGGAGAGCAGGCTGAGTTCTCAGCACAGCTAGAGGACTGACCACTGTGTATTCACTTGCTTAGTGTGGTCAGTTTCTAATAGGAAAGCAGAGGGACTGGTAGGGATTTCACGCAAAGGAAGCAATACAAAGATAACAGGATACTTTCTCATGCAAGTACACGGTACAGCAGACACATATCAGGAATATGAAGTGTTGGGGTAACGAATGCTTTAAAAGCACCTTTAGGCTCCATGCTTAAAAATCACTGCTTCTACAGGAGTTTTGTGTTCTGCCTGTAGAAGCAGCTCAATGTTATCCTTTTTAAACATCAAAAGTTTCAAGTTATAGCGGTACAAATCAAAGCATTAGACAAATAACATGTCGTCATAAAGATGTGACATTCAGTTTGTTCATAAAAGTAGAATTGTATCTGATTAAGCATACCATATGGAACATACAAAATATAGAGGATGTAGAGGTTAATCCCAGTGTATCTTAAACAAAAGCCGTCTGTTGACAGATATGGAGAACTTATATCCACTGCTCTTAAACAGGAGCCTCTATTTACTTGACTAGCTTTGATATCGCAATATGAAGGATAGATAATTCAGAAAGGAAAAGTATAGAAAAGGGTACTAAAGGAAGGTGAAGGTGGGGTGTTTAGTAATAGCAGGACAAATCGTTTTTAATGTGTGACTCTACAATCTGAAAGAAATCAACCGTCTCCCAACCAGTATCATAGAGATAACATGGTTCAAATTTGGATCTATTCTACTGGATCATTAGTGTTTCATAGGCATTGGAGGACCTGAAAGCAAACCACAGAGACCATGTGTTTCGGTATTTTTCGGCTTTATATGTGGTTTGGGCTAACGTGTCTTCCATATAGCAAGTCTCCGATATCTTCCTCAGCCAGTCTTGAATAGAGGGGGGTCAGGTACATTTCCAGAGGAGAGGTATTGGGGACTTGGCGCGTTTAGTAAGTGTTTAGTTAGAGATTGTTTGTTTATAACGTTGAAGAGGGAAATTAGTAATCTGGAGCATGCAGCAGGTTGCAGTCAACTTGATTCTGGTCTCCGTGATCTGTTTCTCAACCTCCTTAACCTTAGTCCAGAAGGGGTCCAACACCGGGCACTCCCACCATATGTGTAAGAGGGTGCCCTTTGCCCGTCCACATTTCCAGCACATATCCGAAGTGTGGGGGTACCATTTTCTTTTTCGTACATCACGGGACACAGAGCGACTTAATCATTACTAATGGGTTATATAGATTACCTTCAGGTGCTGGCACTGGCCACTTCCAAACCGGAAGTACCCTCCCCTATATAAGCCCCTCCCATCCGGGAGCACCTCAGTTTTTTGCCAGTGTCTAAGGTGTTGGCCAAAGAGTAACATGTGTTTTCCCTGGGCTTGCGTACAGGTTCTTTTGGGCCTTAGTAAGCTGTTCCGGATCCCACCAAAAAAGCTTCATAGCTAAACGGTCGGTACCCGGGCCTTGCAGCAGAAGAGCAAGGTTTTGCCTGTAATGCCTCTCTTAGGAGGGCTGGACCCTGGGATCCAGAGCTCTGGTCATACCCACGACCAAGATGTTGTCTGTGCAGGGTGCTATACAGGTCCAGGGGAGTGGAATCCTTGGGAACCCGGTCCCTGAAGGTTTAATTACAATGCCTGCCGTGATAGGTGAAGTTTGGGCTTCTGTGGACCAAACAGAGTCCTGCGGCGGGGAACAGGTAAGTGGGGGCCCCCAGGAACTTGGTTCTATTGGGGGACCCCCAAGCCTAATTTGTGTTTCTGTCTGTTACCTAACGGTATTCCCGCTAATATCTGTGTATGCCTGTAACTACTGAAAATGTAAAATTTTAATAGTAGTCAAGAAAAAAAAAAAAAGAGGACCGCGGTACCTGTGTTAAACCACTAGAGGCCGCTGTAGTCCATTTTTCTTGTCATGTGGATCTTTGGTTTTCTCAAGTCAAAAGATCCAGGCAGTTGGTAAGTTTCTCTGTGGGAATCCACTTCCTCTGCCCTGTTGCTGCGCTCATCCACCGCACAGGCCCTCCGGCAAAAAGGGCCCTGGCTCCTAGTCCCTGTTTGATTTCGAAAAGGGCGCCAATGGTGCACGGGCGCGCGCACGCGTCTCCTATGAAAAAAAGGGGCGGGGCGGGTGGATGACGCTCGATGCGCGCCACGGCGCTTCTGCGCATGTGCAGGCGTCCCAGCTTGTATAAAGACACAGTACAAGTGTCAGCTGGATGCAAACAGAGCTAGCAACAAACAGTGGCACACAGAGGCGGTTGATGCAGGCATCCCCATAGAAAGGCACTTTAGTGGACACCAGCTGGTATATAGCAGCAACTGTGTTAGACTATTACCAGCAAAATTGGTGTATGACGACGGGAATACCTCAGCTTTGTGCTTAAAGGATATGTCGTCCAGACGCTCCGGAAATAGGTTTTCCAGGAAGCCAAAGGGGTCTCCATCGGGCTCTGAGGATATTGGGCATGCTTGTACTGCACCAATCTCCCCTGAGAATTCAGAGGTCAGTAGCCGTAGAAACCCCGCAGGAGTGCCTGGTGCTGCGGCTGTCCCCAGTCCACCTGCTCCTGTATATATAACAGAGGAGGTTTTATCCTCAACTCTGGGAGGATTGGAAGAGAGATTAACAGCATTGATCGCTGCTTCCCTGACACAGGGAAAGCGCGTCCGATCTCCGTCTCCTCCTTCAGAGTGCCTGTTAGTGGAGGAACAGCCCCACACAGGGATCGACCTACCTGAAGGGGATCAGGATGAGGTTGATTCAGTTATGGAGGAATCAACAGTGGAAGAACCTTTCTCAGCATCTCAGGCTGAAAGATTATGGGTTCAGTCTCTGACTAACATGGTCCGATCAGCATTTAAAATGCCTCTGGCGGAACCACCATCCACTACGGTTTCCTCGCTGGGGTCGCTAAAAGCTCCCCAGGCTGTCTGTTCCTTCCCAATCCACCCTTTATTAGAAGGGCTTATTTTCCAGGATTGGGAGCATCCTGATAAAATATTTGCTCCCCCCAAGAGATTTCCGGTGATCTATCCCATGGAGGATAAGTTCATAAAAAAATGGAGGGTCCCTACAGTGGACGCAGCCATCTCTTCTGTGAACAAATCACTGACATGTCCAGTAGATAATGTTCCAATGTTCAAAGACCCAATAGATAAAAAATTGGAGTCTTTACTAAAATCTGCTTTCTCTACAGCAAGCATGGTGACACAACCTGTGGTAGCAGCGATTGGAGTCTGCCAAGCAGTGAAAGATCAGTTGAAACAAGTCTTAAGGGACTTACCAGATCAGCAGGCTCTTGCCTTAGCTGACCTGCCTAGAGCCTTGTGTTTTGCGGTGGACGCCATAAAGGATACAATCCAACAGGCCTCCCGCTTTACGCTGTCTATAGTACATATGCGTAGGCTTCTGTGGCTCAAAAACTGGTCTGCTGAAGCTCCCTGTAAGAAACTGCTGGTTAGCTTCCCATTTCATGGAGAACGCTTATTTGGAGAAGATCTGGACAAATATATCCAGAAAATTTCTGCCGGTAAAAGTTCACTCTTACCGGTTAAGAACAAGAGTAGAAGTCCTTCTTTTAAGAGGCCTACTTCTCCAGTCCCGGGCACATCGGCTGTGAAGCAGTTCCGACGGCCTCCGCGGTCAAATTCAGGGGGCAGAAATCAGGGACAATCACAGGGTAACAAGAAGCCCTGGATCAAGAGAGGTACAAAACCTCCCCCCAAGTCATGAAGCGTTGCCCCCACTCAATCGGGTGGGGGGAAGGCTTCAGTTGTTCACAGAGACCTGGCGGGACACCATCAGAGACAGATGGGTGCTCTCCGCAGTAAGTCTGGGATACAAGCTGGAGTTAAAAGGCACTCCTCCTGCCCAATTTATGAGGTCAAACATGCCAAGAGATCCCCAGAAGAGAGGATCCCTCCTTCTGGCACTAGAACAACTATTGCTCCAAGGTGTAATCATGAAGGTTCCCCTGGAAGAAAGCGGATTCGGGTTTTACTCGAACCTTTTCACAGTCCCCAAACCAAATGGGGACGTGAGGCCCATATTAAATCTAAAAGGGCTAAACAAGTTCCTAAATATCAGGACTTTTCGGATGGAGTCGATCCGATCGGTGGCCACCGCCCTACAAGGGCAGGAATGGTTAGCCTCGATCGACATAAGGGATGCTTATCTGCATATTCCCATCTTTCCGGCCCACCAGAAATTTCTACGCTTTGCAGTAGAAGGGCGCCATTTTCAGTTCAGAGCCTTACCTTTCGGTCTGGCCACAGCACCACGAGTGTTCACAAAAATTCTGGCCCCATTATTGGCCAATCTAAGAACACAAGGTGTAACGATAATGGCATATCTAGACGACCTGCTACTAATAGACCACTCAGTGGAAAAGCTGGAAGTAGCTATTCACAAGACAATCAAGTATCTGGAATATCACGGTTGGATTATCAACAGGGACAAGTCAGCTCTAAGACCAGTCAAAAGTCTGGAATACTTAGGGCTAAGGCTGGATTCAAATCAGAGAAAGATTTTCTTACCTCCAGAGAAGGTGTCGTCTTTAAAAGATTTGACCCACATAGTGGGTACAAAAAGAAAACCATCCATACGCCTGTGCATGAGGCTGCTGGGAAAAATGGTGGCTTCATTCGAAGCGGTACCCTACGGTCAATTCCATTCAAGGAATTTGCAAAGGGCCATACTGTCAGCCTGGAACAAAAAAGTTCAGGCTTTAGACTTACCAATGTCCCTGTCCCCTTCCGTTCGCAAGAGCCTCCATTGGTGGTTGGTGCCCCAGAATCTGGAAAAAGGAAAACCCTTCAGTCCGGTTTCTTGGAAGGTGGTCACTACAGATGCCAGCCTCATAGGCTGGGGGGCAGTACTGGAGCAATGGTCTCTCCAGGGCAAGTGGTCAGAAGCAGAAAAGGCCCTGCCCATCAATCTCTTAGAGATACGAGCAGCCCAGTATGCCCTAGTAGCATGGACATCCAAACTCCAAGGGTCCCCTGTCAGAATTCAATCAGACAATGCCACAGCAGTGGCATATATCAATCACCAGGGTGGCACCAGGAGTCGTGCATCCCAGAGGGAAGCAAATTGCATCCTGGAGTGGGCAGAAAAATATGTCCCAGTCATATCCGCGGTTTTCATCCCAGGAGTGGAAAATTGGAGAGCGGACTTTTTAAGTCGCCAACAATTATGCCCGGGGGAATGGTCTCTTCACCCCGAGGTTTTCCAGGCAATATGCCAGCGGTGGGGAACACCGGATGTAGATTTGCTAGCATCCAGATTCAACGCAAAGGTGGACAGATTTGTGTCTCGCACAAGGGATCCCCTAGCTTGCGGCTCGGATGCCCTAGTGTTCCCTTGGGATCAGTTCAAGCTGATATATGCATTCCCACCGCCACAATTGTTACCGCGATTACTCCGCAGAATCAGGGTAGAAAAGAAACCAGTGATTCTGGTGGCTCCAGCGTGGCCCCGAAGGGCATGGTACGCGGAGATTGTAAAAATGTCAGTGAGGAGTCCTTGGACCCTCCCTCATCGTCCGGACCTGCTGTCGCAAGGGCCGATATACCACCCTTCCTTACCAGCCCTAGGTTTGACGGCCTGGCTATTGAAGCCCACATTCTGAAAAAGAGAGGGCTCTCTAATTCTGTGGTATCTACCATGATCAATGCCAGGAAGCCGGTATCCAGGCAGATCTATTATAGGATCTGGAAGGCGTACATTACGTGGTGTGAGGCCAAGAAATGGCATCCACGTAAGTACGTGATAGGTAGGATTTTGGACTTCCTACAGTGGGCTGTAGATAGGAAGCTGGCCTTGAGTACTATCAAGGGTCAGATTTCGGCCTTGTCAATATTTTTTCAAAGGCCCTTGGCTTCGCATTCACTAGTCAAAGCTTTCATACAAGGAGTGATGCGTATTAGCCCTCTGGTTAGTATTCCCATATGTCCATGGGACTTAAACCTGGTTCTGTCGGTTCTACAGAAACAACCGTTTGAACCATTGCAACACATTTCCTTGGTTCTTCTCACCAGGAAATTGATTTTCTTAGTAGCCATTTGTTCGGCTAAAAGAGTATCGGAATTAGCCGCCTTGTCCTGTAGGGAGCCATATCTGGTTGTCCATAAGGACAGAGTAGTATTACGTCCTCATCCAGCCTTTCTTCCCAAGGTGGTATCGAGGTTTCATTTGAACCAAGATGTGGTTCTTCCTTCTTTTTTCCCCAAACCTAGCTCGGTAGAGGAAAAGTTATTACATTCTTTGGATGTAGTAAGAGCAGTTAAAGCTTATCTAAAAGCCACTGCTCAGATTCGCAGAACGGATACTTTGTTTATTCTGCCGGAAGGCCCTAGAAAGGGTCAGGCAGCATCAAAATCTACTTTAGCCAAGTGGATTCGACAGGTCATAATACAAGCCTATGGCTTGAGAAAGAGACCGCCTCCGTTCAAAGTTAGGGCGCACTCCACAAGAGCAGTTGGAACTTCATGGGCAGTGCATCACCAGGCCTCCCTGGCTCAAGTATGTAAGGTCGCAAAATGGTCTTCGGTACACACGTTTACTAGATTCTACCAGGTAGACGTTAGAAGTCAGGAGGATGTCGCCTTTGGGCGCAGTGTGTTGCAGGCCGCAAAAGATCCTCATGCCTGATGGCGCCCAGCTTATGTATCCCTCCCCTCATTTGGCATTGCTTTGGGACGTCCCATTAGTAATGACTAAGTCGCTCTGTGTCCCGTGATGTACGAAAAAGAAAAAGGGATTTTTATAACAGCTTACCTGTAAAATCCTTTTCTTGGAGTACATCACGGGACACAGATCTCCCACCCCTCTTTTTGGGACACTTATTGCTTTGCTACAAAACTGAGGTGCTCCCGGATGGGAGGGGCTTATATAGGGGAGGGTACTTCCGGTTTGGAAGTGGCCAGTGCCAGCACCTGAAGGTAATCTATATAACCCATTAGTAATGACTAAGTCGCTCTGTGTCCCGTGATGTACTCCAAGAAAAGGATTTTACAGGTAAGCTGTTATAAAAATCCCTTTTTTTAAGTTTGTCTGGAGTAGCATACCAGTGTGTCAAGAGCTTGTATGATGTTTCCTGTGTTTTAGTGCTAATTGAGCATTTGTGTGAAAGTATGCATGCTGTTTTCCATTGATTGTCGGTAATGTCTATATGTAAGGCGCAGGACCACGCCTGTCGAAATCTATCGTCAGTTGTGGTGTATGAATTTTGTAACCAAGCCTAGGTGGTAGACGTTGCCCTATCACATTGGGATCCTTCAACACAAACGTTTTCGAATTCTGTCGTCTCTCTAGAAAAGGAAGACCTCCTAACCCCATTGTTGGCATAGTTGCAAATTTGGAAATAGGTCCACCAGGGGAGTCTTGCAAGGTCGTAGTCTTTAAGTGCAATGCAGCTTTTGATTCGGCCCTTGTGGAAGCAGTCTCTCATTGTGAGCGGTTGTTTACGCGTTGGGTTTTGGAGGGATGAGTTCCCAACTCCTGGTGGGAAATCTAGGTTGTCCTTCAGTGGGGACAATGGGCTGAGAGCTGAAGTCAGGTCGGTTTTGTTAGCCACAACATGGAACAAACTCAGTGTAGTGCCTGTCAGCGGATGTCTCTTAATGGAATCGCTTTGACTCTGTCATAGTATTCAGGGGGATCATTTTAGGGGGGGTCCGGCTTAAGGAAATTTCCAATGCGACCCAATCCTTAGATTTGCCATGGCAGTGCCAATCGATCACCCTCGTGAGGTGTGATGCAAGATAGTAGTTGTAGAAGTTTGGCAAGCCCATCCCTCCGTGTTCCTTTTGTCTGGAAAGTAATGAGAATTCTGGGTTTTTTATGTTTCCACAAAAATTGTATTACGATAGATTGTAGGGCCTTAAAAAAATTCTGTGGTATTTTAATCGGGAGTGTCCTAAGGAGATACAATAATATCGGAAGGATGGCCATCTTTAGGATCGTGGCTTTTCCAAACCATGAGAAATATTTAGAGTGCCATGTCTGTAGGTCCCTCCGTATTTCCTGCAGTAACACAGGGAAGTTATGCTCGTAGATGGATATCAGTCTCGGTGTTAGCCATATTCCTAAGTATTTAAGTGCTTTAGTGACCCATCTAAAAGGGCAGTTAGTTTGGGTTTTGGTTAAAGTTTCTTCAGTTAGGGAGATATTCATAGCCTCAGATTTGGTGAAGTTAATTTGAAGGTTCAATATATAGCCAAAGTGTGTAAACTGCTTCATCAGATTGGGGATGGTAATGTGGGGATCAGTTAGAAAAAAACAAAAGATCGTCAGCATAAGCTGCAATCTTGTACTCTGACTCCACCATCTTAAAACCCGATATGGATTTGTCTTTATTTACCATTCTAATAAATGGCTCTAGTGACAGGATAAACAATAGTGGTGACAGGGGACAGCCTTGCCTAGTTCCATTTGTGATCTTGACCTCATATGACAGCATGCCATTTATCTTCAGTCTGGCCGTGGGGTTATCATAGAGGGCAGAGAGCCAAGCCATCATATGTGGACCCAGTCCGACATGTTTGCATGTGGCTAGCATATAGTCCCAGGCAACCCTATCAAAGGCCTTCTCTGCATCCGTAGACAAGAGAAGACTTTCGAAGTCTCGGTTTTGTACTGCGTGCATCAGGAGTAAGGCCTTGATCACATTGTCTTTCGCCTCCCTGCCAGGCATGAAACCCACTTGTTCTGCACCTATCAAGGAGGTGAGGAGTGGCCTTAGTCTGTTAGCCATTACTTTTGCGAGTAACTTAAGGTCCAGGTTTAATAGAGAGAAGGGTCTATAACTGGAACATTCAGCATGGTCTTTCCCAGGTTTGGGGATGACGGTAATATAGCACAAAATACAAACAATATTCGCGCTACTAACAAATGTGAGCAGCTACAATGCCTATGGAAAAAGCAAAAAACAAACAATATACAAAAAATGTAGCGCTATACATAAAAGTTATATACAAAACACCCAAGTGTAGTGCTCAAAACAAATAAATGTAAAAGAGTCCGTGAAAAGTCCAAAATGGACAAAATATATGTGTAAATAAAGTCTTTGATGACCATTCAAACGTGGATAGTCTTGAAATTTTCAAAACACAACTGGTGACTTTCAAAGAGCAAATGACTATAACGTGACCACCACCAAATGGAAAGGAGGCTTACCAGATGGAATGGACCCAGTAAACGTATGTCTAAAGGGTCAAACAGGCTTGGTACATGTATACTCGTAGGTCTAGAGTCCTGGCTGGCGTTGCACACATCAATGTCCAAAATCCAGGGTCTAGTGGTGTCACCAAATATCCGAACCCAGTATGATGATGGGATAGCTCACAATGGAACCATATTATAGGGAAGAAGGAGAGGGCACATAGCGTAATAACGTAGATACTATTTATTAAATGCAGGTAGATACACTTACATTCAAGCAGTAAACATAGCGCTTTGCAAAACACTCAGTGGCAGCAGTGGATTCCACTCCATTTGCTCGTTGACACAAGTCTGGCACTTGTTGACATAGGCCCTGGAATGATTCAATTACTTGTGGACAATGTGAGTCACCCTTTGGTTTCGCCTAGCCTTTCAGCTAGTTTTTTATTTTTTTCTAAAACATCTTAATGCACCCTGTTTTGCCAAGGCAGTGTATGTCTTATTTAGGTTTTTTTTTTTTCTTCATTTATGTTTGCATCTGTAATATGCAAGTTTTCTTCTCCTGTTTAAAGTATAATTCCAATTCAGTGGTAGTAAGTGGTATGTAACTAAGTTCACAGACTTTCAAATTTCATTGATACTTCTAAGACCCCTTTTACACTGGGGCCCTGGCTGCATTAGCGCTAAAGCTCTGCTCGTTTTGGCTGCGCTTTAGCACTGATAAGCAGTGCTTTTCGGCCACGAGCAAAGCACTTTTAACCCCAAAGAAGGGGTTAAAAACTCCCCAAAATTCTGAAGTGCTGCCCATTTATTGCAATGGGCAGGGGCATTTTGGGAACGCTGTATACATCGCTCCAAAACCGCCCCAAAGATGCTGCTTGCAAGACTTTTTCTAATGTCCGGCAAGCGCACCGCCCGGGTGTGAAAGTACCCATTGCAATGAATAGGAGGCAGTTTTCAGGTTCTATTTCTAGCGCTAAAATGCCTTAAAACTGCTTCAGTGTGAAAGGGGTCTAATGGTGTCATAGTGGAATTATCCCACCTTAATTTTGGAACCTATTACCATGTGAATGATAGATTAACAGCTTGAATTTACCACTTAGAGTTAAGCTTGATACACATCCACTAGTTTTTCTTCGTTCAACCAGTTGAGTGTTAGAAAACTGACAGCTCAGGTCGGAGCCGCTGTACTAACAATCCAATTTTAAGTACAGCAATCTCCCCTGCTGAGCTATTGTGTTCTGACAGTGGGACGGCTCCCCCGCCAGAACACTCCGGTCAGCACTCTCAGCCATTGGCTGAGAGCACTGACCGAGAGGCAGTCAGCAGACATTTTTCGGTCATGAGCCTTTGTCAGAAGCCGGCTGAACCGGCTGCCATACACATGGGCCGAATGTCGGTCGTTTTTGTTTTTTTGAGCCAGTCATTGCCAACCGACATTCGGCCCACGTATAATAGGCTTAAGTTCACCTTTGGAACATGTTCCACCTGTATTTTGGGTGGGACGTGTAACATGTTCCAGCTCCTGCCGCCTCTATTCCCGCTCCCTGTGACAGCAGGCAGGGAGATCTTTTCCTTGCACCCGCTGTCTCACAGACCGGAAGATTTGCCTGCTTAATGAGCAGGCCATTTTTTGCGATACGGCACTGCGTCGCTTTAACTGACAATTGCGTGCAAAACTGTACCCAAACAAAATTGACGTCCTTTTTTTGCCACAAATAGAGCTTTCTTTTGGTGGTATTTGATCACCTCTGCAGTTTTTATTTCTTGCACTATAAAAAAAAAGAGCAACAATTTTGAAAAAAATATATATTTTTTACTTTTTGCTATAATATCCCCCAATTTTTTTTTAAAAATCAAATTTCTTCATCAGTTTTTTCCAATATATATTCTTCTACATATTTTTAGTAATAATAATCACAATAAGCATATATTGTTTTATTTATTTTTTTTCAATATTTTTATTCAAGTTTCATAGCTTTAAACAAGATCACATACTTTGTACGTACATAATCATAGACAGAGTGAATAAGCAATGTACATAAATGAGTAATAAGTAAGTGGGTGAGTAAATTACCAGTAATACTAACAGTTTAGACAATAAAAGGTAACAATATAACTAGTGCAAAGGATTTCAAGGGAATATTAGGAACAAGGAAGAGTATAATTCACAAAGCTGTCTCTCGACGGACTTGCTCCTAGAGTAGATCAGGGGTCGAACCCTCCCCAGGCACCCCCTTAGGGATCACACTGTGCCCAGGAGAGAGCTTGATCCCACCATCGTAAAGTATGGAATGAGAAATCATACTCATGGAAAGTTCGACTATTCCACATTTGAGTACCAGGACAACCATGGTAACCAGTGTTCAAGTGAATTTTGGAGCCTACCCATAGAGGACGCCATCAGCCGTTCATATGTGCAATGTAGGTTAGTGAGGTCAATCACTTCATCGATAGTAGGTGGATTAGCATTTTTCCATTTCCTAGTTAAAATAAGCCTAGCTGCCAGAAGGAGATTGGTGATTGAGCGTTGAAGGTTAGCTGGGAACTGATCTATCCCCAGGGAAAGTAGTGCCAACGCTGGGTTAGGTGGGATTTTTGATTGGGTTATGTCAGTCAGTATATTGAATACTTTAGACCAGTATAATAGGAGTTTAGAACATTTCCAAAGTGTATGGAGTAGATCTCCCCGAGATCCACATGGTCTCCAACAAGCATCAGAAAGTTGGGAGTTAAATCTGTATAGAGAAACAGGTGTGTAGTACCATCTCAGGGTGATTTTAACCGATAATTCCCACAGAGTGGAGCAATTTGACGCTTTCTGATTGACTTTACAAGCTCTGTGCCACTGGATTGGGGTAAATGTTTGTTGGAGGTCTTTTTCCCATTGTACATGGGAAGGAGATTTAACAAAGGTTTGTTTGTGCTGGAGTAAGTTGTAAAATAATGTAATTCCCTTAGTTTCTGGGTTGTGGGCTGTCAGGTATGACCATGCTTGCGCGTGGATGGTTTGTAAGTGTGCACGAGAATTATGTAGATGATGTTTAATTTGTAGATATTGGTAGAAACTAGTTTGAGGCATGTTGAATTCTCTTTGGATGGATGCGAAGGATTTTAGAGATCCGTGGGTGTATAGATAATGAAGAAATTTTATACCCTTTCTGTGCCATGTTTTAAGTGAGATATGGTCTATCTGATGATTTAGAATTTCGATAGGAATGGCCATAGGTACTATTGGATCTGACAAAGTTGTATTGGCTAGGAAGTTGATCCAAGTTTGGATAGAAACCAACATTGTGGGTGGTAAATGCGAGGGAGTGCGTTTTCCTAGTTGGGCGTTGAATTACCACAATGTTGTCAGACCGTAAGTGCTATATGTAGATTCTATTTTTCCCCAAGTAGTTATAGGTGAGGGTAAAAACCATTCACGTAATTGGGTCAATACAGAGGCCGAAAAATAGTCCCGGAATTCCACCTGGCCTATACCTCCACACATTCTATGTTTTATTAGTTTAGCGTGTGAGCATCTGGATTTTTTCCCCTTCCAGATATACCTAGATATTATTGATTGGAGGGAATTAAAGTAGTTGATAGGGATTGGTATAGGGAGATTCCTAAAAAGATATAGGATTTGAGGCAGTTGAACCATCTTAAATGTGGCTAGTCTACCCCACCAGGAGAATTCTAGTTTGTCTATTTTGAGAAGATCAGATTGTATTTTGGCTCTCAGGGGTACGTAGTTGTGTGCAAAGAGGGATTTTGTAGATCTAGTGAGATGGATACCTAGGTAGGGAATGCTGGAATCTGCCCAAGAATATGTGAATTGTTGCTGTAGGAGGTTACGTGTTATTGGATCAATACCTAAATCGAGGATGTGAGATTTTGTTGCGTTGGCCTTATAGTGAGAAACTTTAACGAACCAGGTTAATAGTGTTTGGATTTCATGAAGGGATTTCGAGGGGTTGGTTATCATTAATATTACGTCATCCGCAAATAAGCTGACTTTGTGTATTTGGTTACAAATAGTGATATTGTATTGTTGGTTCTAATGTGCTCCGCCAGGGGTTCCATTATTAAGTTGAAAATTAAGGGGGATAAGGGGCAGCCCTGTCTCGTTCCGTTTGTTATGTGGAATGGGGTGGATAGTAGGTTTGATGTATACACCTGTGCTGATGGCTTGGAGTATAAAGCTAGTACTGCTTGGAGGATACGACCACCATCCAAATTTTTGTAGTACCAAGGAAAAGTAGGACCAATTCACTCTATCGAACGCCTTCTCTGCGTCTACGGATAGCAGCAGAGAAGGCGCTCCAGTCGAGTTAGTGTGGTGAATAATATCAATTAGTCTCCTGGTAGCATCCGAGGTTTGGCGACCTTTAGTGAAGCCGGTTTGATCCTCGTGAATGAGGGATGGAAGGATGTCAACGATTGTATTTGCAAGTAATTTAGCATATATCTTTAGATCAATGTTCAGTAAGGAGATGGGATGGAAGTTTTGTGGGGTAGTGGGTTATTTTCCTGGTTTTGCTAATGTGATAATAAGAGCTGATAGCATTTCATTGGGGAAGGAAGAGGAGGTTGCAGCGTGGTTGAATAGTTTGCAAAGGTGGGGGTCAAAGTCTTATTAAATACTTTAAAGTATTCTCCGGTGAAACCGTCCGGACCCGGGGATTTAGCATTGGGCAATTTTTCAACTGTCATTTGAGTCTCAGCGTCTGTAAAGGGAGAGTTAAGGTGCGATAATTGTTCAGGCGTTAGTGATGGGAGCTGTATATGATTGAGGAAGGTTTGTATTTCTGACTGGGTGGGCTGGTGGGTAGTAACATCTTCTTTGAGATTATACAGGCCACTATAATATGAACTGAAGGTGTCGGCAATGGCTTGGGGATTAATGTGTTTGTCGCGGATAGTTGGATAGCAAAGATGCGCTATTTTCGTTTTTATTCTTTGCCTCTTGAATACGTTAGGACATAGCTTTTCCTGCTTTGTTATTGGTGACATAAGATTTAGCTTTTAATTTCCTAAGATTTAATTCATAGTTGTCAAGTAGCAGTGAGCTCAGCTCCTGACGTAATTTAATTAATTGGGAGTTCAGTGAATGGGATGGATTAGATTTGTTTTGAAGATCTACTGCTGCTATTTTTTTGGTCAATTCTTCCAGCCGCTGCATCCTCCTCTTTTTCATCTTAGCGCCCAATTGTATGAAGAAGCCTCTCATATAAGCTTTGTGGGCATTTCACAGTATCGCCGGGTCAGATACTGAACCTGCATTATTGAGGAAAAATTCTTCCAATTTTTGGGACAGAAGTTTGACATTGTCTGGGTGTTGAAGGATTGAGTTGTTAACTCACCATATAAAGGATTTAGGTTTGGAATCTTTAATTGCAATTTTGATGGTAACCGGGGCATGGTCTGACCAGGTGATAGTGTGAATCTTGTCTTCAATAACAGTTTGCAGTAACCATTTGTTTGATATGAAGAGATCAATGCGAGAATAGGTATTGTGATGCGGGGAGAGGTACGTGTAGTCTATCTCTGTCGCATTGCAACGCCTCCATATGTCATGTAAGTCATTAACTGTAAGCAAGGAAGCAAGCGGTGAAACAAAACGTTTAGGTCCAGAGGTCGTGTCCATGTCATTATCAGGTACAAGGTTGAAGTCTCTGCAGATAAGCAAATGTCCCTGTTGCAGTTCACGTATTTTCTTTAAAGTTCTCTTAATGAACTGGATCTGTCTGTGATTCGGGGCATACAAGTTCACTCGTGTATAAGCAACATTTTCTATGGTGCATGCAAGAATTATGTATCTACCCTCCGAGTCTAGGGTACAACTTTGAAATTGGAATGATAGAGTGTCTCTGGCAATTAGAACTCCTCTCTGTTCTTTAGCGAAGGAAGCTATGTAGATATGTGGAAAAGATTTATGTTGGCAGTTAGGGGTGGCATCCTGAGCAAAGTGCGTTTCTTGGACGCAAATGACATCGCTGCTATGTGATAGTGCCATTTTCCATAGAGAAGCTCTCTTGGCAGGGTGGTTCAGTCCTTTGGCATTAATAGTCAATATATTGAAAGACATAGTGAGATTGCTGGGTGCAATGTGCTGTACTGTAACACTCACTGTTGGAAGGTGATTTGATGTTTCTCCACCAGGCGGGTTCGGGTGTTGGTCCTCTATGGTCCTTGTGGTCTCTGGAGGATCGACACTCGTTGTGAAGATTCCTTGCTTTAATTATGCTGGTAAAGAAGGAACAGTTCAAACAGCAACAATTGGGTTAATAGGGTCTTGTACCAACTGTCTAGAATAGATAATCTCTGTCGCTGTGCAAACAGTCACTGTGTCCCACGGCCGTGGGAAGCTAAAAGAGTTGTGACCGATAAAGAAAAGTAAAAAAAAAAGGAAACAGAACAAAAAGAAGAATAAAAAAATAAAATAATGAACAGTAACTCAAAAGGTCAGCATATACAGTTGAGTATACTGACTCGATGTGGGGGTAAATTTCAAAACAGAAGTAGCACAGCGTGACAGAGGATCGGGGATGTGGGTCGTTGGAGAAGTAGGCATAGGTGATCAGTGACATTTCCCTCGGGTTGTGCCAATCCGCACAATTAGTGCCCCGTGGTCGGGGATCAGTGGGAAAATTATTTTCCTCAGTAGATATTTCAGGAATTATTCCCCATGAGTGGAGGAGTCGTAGGCCATCTTTAGGGTTAGAAACGACTGTTGTTGTTCCGTTGTTAGTGATCACTATGGTGGCCGGGTGACGCCATTTGTAGGGTATTTTGTGATTATTAAGGGCCTTAGTGACCGTCTTCATCTGTCTCCCCATATTGAGAGTATATTGGGAGAGATCCGCATACAAGTGTATCTCATTGTATGGTGCAGGTAGTGCAGGGTTAGATCTAGCTTTGGCTAGAAGCTTCTCTTTAGTGGGGAAGAAGTGGATTTTCATCAGGACATCTCTAGGTATGGAGGCCTCTAGATGTTTGGGTTTGGGAATGCGATGTATACGATCGATAATGTGTTCGAACGGCGATATCTCCGGAAGCAATGTGGCTATCATTTCCCCAGCATATTTCTGCAGATCAGTGGGAGGGACAGATTCGGGGATACCCCTTAGCTTGATATTGTTCCTCCTCGATCGGTCCTCGAGGTCATCGAGTTTGGCTTTAATCCAATCTGTGTCATCTGCTTGATCCTTGGAAGCGTCTATAAGATCATTAACCGTGGATGTACATTCATCCATTTTGTGCTCAATGTGCTGCACCCTCTCCCCCATACCCTGCATCTCAGTGGAGAAGCTTTTGATCATGGCTGATATGTTCAGCATTAGGAATGATTGTAGGGAAAGAATCATGTCCTTCATTGTTGTGTCTAGGACCAGGTGGCCTGATGTTGGGAAGTGCACAATTGAGGAAGATATATCGAGGCCTACCTGGCCTGGGCGGACAATATCAGTTCCAGCATTTGAGGTCTGCACCGCCGGATCCATCCTCATCCACGCTTTTGCTGGGCTGAGGGATGCGGGGCTGTGCGGGAGTGATTCGCTGGTGGCTAGTGGTGCTATCCCCGCTTCCCATGTTCCAGGATTGTCGTCCGGGAGGTCTGTGTAAGACGATGAAGCTTGTGACTGTTCTCCGCCGGCGCCATCTTGCCATTTCTCTCCGGCCGTCGCTGGCATTGTGAAGAAGTCAGTCAGCTTTTTAGGGTAACGTTCCCCCTTCTGTTTGCGGGACTGCATCGAGCAGGTTCCCCCAGTAGTGTAGATGCTTGTACAGGCTCTTGATGTGTTATTTTTTGCTGTAAAGTCGCTCTTTCCCCGGTCTCTGGTCAGAGCTATCAGCTTAAGCAGCCATCTCTATTGCGCGCAAGCCACGCCCCTCTATATTGATTGGTTTGAACAAAAGTTATTGCGTCTACAACTTTATGGCATTTTTATGGCATTTTTATTTAGGACAGATTGAGCACTTCTGACACATTTTTGGGTCCATTTATATTTATACAGCGATCAGTGCTATAAAAATGCTCTGATTACTGTGTAAAGGTCACTGGCAGGGAAGGGGTTAATACTAGGGGGCAATCAAGGTGTTAAATGTGTTCCCTCAGTGTGTGTTCTAACTGTAGGGGGAAGGGACTGACTAGAGGAGGAGACAGGTTGTTGTTCCCAGCTAGTAGGAACACTCAATCTGTCTCTCCTCTGCACAGAACAGGGATTTGTTCTGTGCAGAGTCCCTGTCCCACGCGTCCCTGTTCTGGCTCTCGTGCCCGCACATTGGATACCCCGCAGTGCAATGGGTCCGCATGCACCTGCCTTTTCTGCTTAAAGGGCTGAAGTACAGCTATGACGGCTTGCAGGAACGTGCCGGCCTGCCGCAGTATAATGACAGCGACTGGTCGGCAAGTGGTTAAAAGCCGCATGGCTGCCCCATTCATTCACCACAGAATTCTGTGAATGAACCTCCACGGCTAATGGCTTGTAATTCTCAATGAACTGTGAGGATGCTGGTGAGTACTTGCATAGTCATTGATTCTTCCTGCCATTCAATAACTGCCTGCCGTATCGGAGTCTGCAGGATCCTGACATTGCACCCAGGATCTGCTGACCGTGGGTGCAATGCTTTACAGGTTTAAAGTTTTTTTTTTTTTTTACCTGCAAAAAGATGTGCATACATGCATTTATACAGTTGAGCTCATAAGTTTACATACCCTGGCAGAATTTATGATTTCTTGGCCATTTTTCAGAGAATATGAATGATAACACAAAAACTTTTCTTTCACTCAGAGCCGGTTTACACCAGGGCGGCGCGGCACGACTTGTGGGGGCGACCTCTGCGGCGCGATCTCAAGACGACTTGAGACGCCCGCCGAGGCGATTTGCATAAGTCTTCTGTATAGAAGTCAATGCAGGTCACCTTAGGTCGCCCCCAAAAGTAGTACAGGAACCTTTTTCTAAGTCGGAGCGACCTGAGTCGCTCTTAGAACGGTTCCATTGAAAATCGTGGGAGGCGAATTGTCAGGCGATTGAGTCGCCTGACGAGTCGCCCTGGTATGAACCGGCTCTCATGGTTAGTGTTTATTATCAATCAACTGTATTTACCCTTATTAAATCATAATGACAACAGAAACTACCCAAATGACCCTGATCAAAGGTTTCCATACCCTGGTGATTTTGGCCTGATAACATGCACACAAGTTTACACAAAGGGGTTTGAATGGCTATTAAAAGTAACCATCCTCACCTGTGATCTGTTTTGTAATTGGTGTGTGTGTATAAAAGGTCAATGAGATTCTGAACTCCTGACAGACCCTTACATCTATCATCCAGTGCTGCACTGAAGTTTCTGGATTCTGAGTCATGGGGAAAGCAACAAAATTGTCAAATGATCTGTGGGAAAAGGTAGTTTAACTGTATAAACAGGAAAGGGATATAGAAAAGATATCCAAGGAATTGAAAATGCCAATCAGCAGTGTTCATACTCTAATCAAGAAGTGGAAAATGAGGGGTTCTGTTGAAACCAAACCACGGTCAGGTAGACCAACTACAATTTAATTCACAACTGCTAGGAAAATTGTTCGGGATGCAAAGAAAAACCCACAAATAACGTCAGGTGAAATACAGGACTCTCTGAAAACATGTGGTGTGGCTGTTTCAAGATGCACAATAAAGAGGCACTTGAAGAAAGATGGGCTGCAAGGTCGCCAGAAGATAGCCATTACTATGCAAATGCCACAAAGTATCCCACTTAAAATATGGCAAACAGCACAGAGACAAGCCTCAAACCTTCTGGCACAAAGTCATTTGGAGTTATGAGACCAAAATTGAGCTTTTTGGCCACAACCATAAACGCTACATTTGGAGAGGAGTCAACAAGGCCTATGATGAAAGGTTCAGAGCTGGATCGCTGATGTTTTGGGGATGTGTGAGCTAAAAAAACACAGGACATTTGGTCAAAATTGATGGCAAGATGAATGCAGTATGTTATCAAAAAAATACTGGAGGAACATTTGCATTCATCAGCCAGGAAGCTGCGTATGGGACATACTTGGACCTTCCAACATGACAATTGATCCAAAACACAAGGCCAATTCGACCTGTCATTGGATACAGCAAAATTAAGTGAAGGTTCTGAAGTGGCCATCTTAGTCTCCTGACCAAAATATAATTGAGCCCCTCTGAACGTGCAGTTCATGCAGGACAGACCAAGAATTTACAGGAACTGACGGCTTTTTGCCAAGAGGAATGGAAAAATGGCCCAAAAAATCATAAATTCTGCCAGGGTATGTAAACTTATGAGCACTGTATGTGTGTGTGTGTGTGTGTATATATATATATATATATATATATATATATATATATATATATATATATATATATATATATTTTTTTTAAATAAAAGGTGATCTTGGCCTTTAAAGTGAACCTTCTATGAAAAATGGAAGACCAACTTTGGTGCCCCCTGCCTGTTAGTCAAGCAAAATTAGCTGAAAAGAAAGAAAAACAAAACACTTTATCTAAAAAGATTTTACAAAAAAAAATGAAAAAAAAATATATATACCTCTCCCCCAGCTTTTAATTTTTTTATTAGGCATGGATAATGCCATTGTGCTTCTTATAAGATAAGATACTGCCAGCACATATACCTGAATCAGATATAAATAGTAAACTTTTGGAAATGTCAGAAGTGATTCCACACCGACTAAGGGAGAGTGTAGCCACCAGTTTTATCTTTCCCAAGAGACCAAATTTTCTATTTGGCAAATGGAGTCCATTTCACAGGCCCATTAGCAAAGGATGAGGCATTAGGTTTACACTGACATTTGTTTATAGGAAGCTGGCATTATCGAGAGCAAAGTAATAAGTGGGGAGTATTATTAGTTTGTCAGATTTTTTTTTGTTAAAATATTAAAGTTTTTGTTTGCAGCTTATTATGTTTGAAAGGTGGGGGCTGACAGGTAAGCGGATCTACCATTTGCTTAAAAGGTTTGCGATCTCAGAGATTCAAGAATCCATACAAATTACAATTAGAATAAATGTTTTCGAAGAGTATGACACATTTAGAAGCTTACCATAAACAGCTTGTTTCTTTGCAATTTGCATTTTTCATACATGTACTAGAAATTTCGTATTTTACTTCAGGCTCAAAGATTAGCAACATTGTTATTGAGCAATGAGTAGTGCGGATTGATCATGTCTCTGTATACTGTAACGTCGGCAGCACAGCATGAATCCTGGTTATTTTTCTCTGTCAAAACATTATTCAATTGTAATGTCCATTTCATGACATCTTGCAGTACAGTCAGTTATATGCATAACACAAGAATGTTTAATATTGGTGCCTATATGTGGAAAGCAAAGTAGTTAAAAAATCCATCTGTACATTGATATTTTCCCAATGTCACATTAAAAAAATAAGAGGTGTTTTTTGTTTGTCTGCAATGAATGTACTACATATTGAGTTTAAAACAAACTTTTTTAATTTGTAATATAGGTATACTTAAAGATGACTATACCTTTTAACATAGCTTAATGGTAGTTAAATCATAATTCCAGGCATTGTTATGTTATACAGACTGTAGTTATATAGATCCAGCTTGGAAAATTTAACTATGTATATACCATAGAAAATTGAAATAAAGAGGGTGAACCAGCCTAGTGCATTATCCCGCATGTATTTATTGAAGAATAAAATGATAAAAACTACTCGCAAGCATGAGAATATGATTTGGCTCATACAAGCCACTGTTCTGTAGCTTGAAAGCCCTAGAATCAACAGACTTCAGACCGTGGGGGGACCACGCAAGGGTCCCTGTTGGCTGATATGTTTTGAAGGGTTCTCCTCCTCCTTTCGAGCTCTACCCCTTGTGAAGAGGACTACCACTCATGTATGTGCCAGGCTATCGTACTTATACAAGTGTTTTTGCTGTTATGTATATACCATACCTGGCTGATCCCCATGTAAGCTGAAAATCACTAAAGTAGACACTGCTACTCCAGTGATATCCACTTGATTCTGGGTCCTGCATTGAGTGGCTGTACTCCTGCTTACTGAACAAAGGATTTCAGTCGGCACTCAGAGAATGCTTCGCATTTTCTGAAAGAATGTAAAGTGTTCTCTAACTGGACAAGGTGGGGTGGTGATTTCACACTCTCCATCTTATCAAATTAGAGAATTCTTTGTAATCATTGAGAACATGCAAAATATTCTCTGATTTGCACCCTTGCTGATCAGCCACCCTCCTGTGTTCACAGTGCATCATGCTGGCCACTCAGCATGGGGACCCATAAGCTAGTGGAGATCACTGGAGTAGTGGTGTCTACTTCAGTGAATTCCAGCTTTCAGAGGCATTAGCCTGGTATAGTATATACATAGTTACATTGGTCCAAGCTGGACTAATGTGACTACGTATAATATAGCCATGCCTGAAATTACACATTGAAAATTTCCTTTTTTTATTTTAAAAATATGTAGGAAAGGTATGCTTATGAAAGTTATCGCTCCAGGTCAGTCCACTCCTGCCCACTATAGTCGTTGGTTGCACATCCAGATTACACTTCAACATCTGATGCCAATTCTTTTTTTTTTTTTTTTTATCATATTTATTAAGGTTTTTCATACAAATGTACAAAAAAGAATAAAATGCAATAAACCTGCGACATATATCAGCAAAGGCATCAAAACACATAGCAAAGCCTTTGCAGAGCAGAACAAAGAGAACAGTAGTAAGCAGACTCAACAGCATGGCTTAAAGTCAGTAAACATTTGTAAGATATCCAATAACTAAGTATCTGGCCTAATATAGGTACCTAACCAAGAGATCCACCAAAGAAGCAACCTGAGGAGTGGAAGTGTGTAGACATTCTAACCGGATAGGGGAAGAGAGACTGTTAAGGTTATTGACAAATGCACAGCTTAAGTCAAATATATCAGTTAAAGGTCAAACAAAGTATACGGAATGCCTGGGGGGGGAATAAGAGGGGTCTGGGAGTCAGAGGTATATTGGATCCTACACTTTTCCAGTGTGTTGGCAAGGTCTGCACGCAGATACCAGTCTGCATATCAGAAGGGTGTCATGTGAAGAGAAATCTCTTCTGGTGAAAATAAATGTTCCATGAAGCGGCACCATCTGGCAATAAAACGTTTCAAGGACTTAGAGTGTTGGGCGACAGTGTCCAGCCTTTCCACTAGGGATAGGGTTTAAAGTGAATGTTTCACCAAAACAATGTTAAGGGGGGGGGGTGAATCCAGGCCCGCATGAGGACTCTGCAAGCTTATTAGAAGGCAGATATGAACCCATTGAGGGGGATAGTCACAAGTAAATGATGATGAGGAAAGTAAATGATGATGTGGAAATCCTAGAAACATCACAGCTAAAAAAGGCATAACAAGGGGTCTTTAGGAAGAGTTATCTGCTGAATCTTGTCAATATGTTTTAATAAATAAAACAAATAATATATTATATATGTGGTGCCAGAACACATTTTGAATAGTTGCAGCTGCTCTTCATTTATATATATATATATATATATATATATATATATATATATATATATATATATATATAATTAGTTTCACAATTATTTCTGAGTTTTATCCATATCAGTGCTTTAGTAATTTTTTTATTCAAATATGTTTTAATACCTGATCCCAGAAGGTGGACGTCACTTGGCAGGTCCACAGGCTTTGAGACGGTCGGGAGGGGGCACACCAGGGGCATGTAGAAAGAGAGGAATCTGTGGCAAAAAGGGAAATGTGCCCGGTGGGCGATTTTGTGTTGGTTTTCTCATCATGTTTCACAGATCACCAGAGAGCAGAATTTTTTGGTATCTTGCGAGGATCTTTGCCAGAACGTCCTGGTTGTCAAGGATAGATATCCAGGGGTTGAAGGGAGTGATGCCATATTTGGAAGCCTGATGCGTGATAAGGTTATATCTTCAAAATAGTGTATTGGTCCTGATTAGGCATAGTATCGATGAATGAGCGCTAGCAAGGGTTTTGGTGTGGGCTAAAGCAGGATTTGAGGTAGCTGGTACTAGTGAAGTGGAAGGTAATAGTGCAGCGCTACGTGTAGACCAGTGAAAACTGGACTATATCTCAAATGTGGCCTCAAATTAAGACACAAAGGGGCAGGCTGGAAAGGCCCAACCCAATACACAAAATGTCCAATATGTGAACCGAACCACTAAACAAAGTGATAAGTGTCCACAAAAATGAGTGAATAACATGGAATGGATAAAGAGATCCTGGCACAATTCTTCACGTGAATGATGACATACATGTGCACTTATCAGAAACGTTGGACCCAAATGTCGTACGACAGCGGATCAATCGAGCTTAAGAGTATCCCAAACGACTGCTCCACAGGATCGTCACCGAACCTCTGACGAGTGATGAGGTGTGCCAGCTGGGCAGTCGGATGTCCTCAATCCAGAATGAAACCGATGGATCCAATATTCGTCAGCCGCCAATTACCTCAAAGCTGAAGGTCTTACCAAAGAGTTGGTATTCTGGATCCTGGTACTCCACCGGACAATGGGATATAATCAAGCTTGAATAAATGAGTACCCTGACAATGGTATTGCAAAAGGACCAGCTGGAGAAAACGGAAAAAAACTTTTCTTCACCGAATTCATGCAAAGAGAAGAAAAAAATGGGGGACTTCAATGGTGTACGTCATAAATGGGTTTTTAATAAAAAAAACACCAACATACAAAATAAAAAAAGTGATCACAGTTCGTATATTAAAAGGCAACATTGGAAGCAAAATGCATAGGCCGACGCGTTTCATTCCTAACAGGACGTCTACAGGGTAGTAGTGAAGCACCTGTGACAGTGGGAGAGCATACTGTTTAGATAGGTCTGAGAAGGTTCTAAGAGTTCTTTGAGTAGAATTGGAGACAGTCAACAATGCAGATAAAGTCCATTGAGCAAAGGCTTTGTGTGCAGTGGAAGGGGGGAACATTGGGTTGCCAAGTATGGGCAGGTGGCATGAGATGGTGTAGGGTAAACCCAGGAGTCTCCAAACCTCCCTCCAGGCTATAACAGTGTCTGTAATCAACAGACTAGATCTTAAGAAAGGAGGTAGAGCTTGTAGCCTAGAGTGTAGAGCCGCCTGGAGGTTGAACGGGTACACAAGGTTGCCCTCCAGCATGTAATTGGAGTAGCAAGAATTTTTGGACAACTATTCAATAACCTGCCTTAATAGGCATGAGAGATTATAAAATCTACTATTGGGCAGGCCTGCACCACTCTCACTCTTCGTGAGACATTGTTTTTGTAGCGCAGTTCTAGGTTTTTTAACATGCCAAAGAAATGCAAGCAGAGCAGTATGTATTCTTTTAACATCCATATGTTTCAGTAGAAGAGGAAGGGTCTGCATCGAGTACAATAGTCTTGCATACTAGACCATTTTGAAGAGATGGGATCTCCCAAAAAGTGAAAGGGACAGGGCTTCCAACTCTCGTACAGTCGTATCTATCACCGGAGGGTTATTCAGACTATATAGAGAGGAGGGTTCCCTATCATTGGTAGGTGATGTGTTGCTTTGCCACTATAAACGGGGAGTTGATCCAGCCTTGAGACAACTGTGGGTTAGGTGCTAAAAATTTGCTCTTCTCAAAATTGATACATAGCCCAGAGCAGGCCCAGAAGTTTGCAAACAGTTCTTGGGATGCCAATTCTTTTAATCCAGTGGTTCTCAACCCTGTCCTCAAGTACCCCCAACAGGCCATGTTTGCAGGGTTTCCTTTATCTTGCACAGGTGCTTTAAATCGGAGTCAATGGCTTGGAATTTTGGACAGCTAATTTAGCTAAAAGAAATTCCCAAAACATGGCCTGTTGAGGGTACTTGAGGACAGGGTTGAGAACCACTTTTTTAATCCATAAACTAAGGTTACAGCAAGTGGGCAGCATCTCCAATACCTTTCAAGCATACCAGTGCTTCATCAGAGTAATCTTCTTGCATGTGTTTTGGACTGAATAGTGTATGTTTTTTTTTTTTTTTTGTACAAAGGGTTTTATTGAAAATACACAACATCAGAAAAAGTACAAAAAGAACTGCGGTGGACACATCATGGACTAACAGGTGTAAAACTTCAGGCATCAGGACAGTTAGACTGAGAAACCAAAAGTCAAGCCAGCCATTAGAGGTCCAAGGGCGAGCATAAGTGACCAGCTAGAGGAAGTCCGCGCCACTTAAGTCCCGGAAAGGTGGCATTATACTGGTCTAAAATTTATAAACTGGTTGATATACAGGGATCTATATGGAACCTATGGCAAAGAAAAGAACATCATAACGCTAAGCCATAGATGAGGGAAACAATCTAAATTAATTACATAAAGGAGGGTAACCTCCACCAATATGCCAGATAAACAATGTCACATCTTGTGTCCAATCCCAACAGGACCGAACCTGTGGGCCGGAGCAGCAGAGAAAAGAAGGAGAGAGAGCCAGAAGGAAAAATAGCGTAAACATAGAACACAAAAGAGAGAGAGAGAGAAAGAGAGAGAAGGAAAAAAGGGGGGGGGTCCACGGGGTGGGGGGGGGACAGAGGCTTATTAAAGGGAGAGAAGCGTTGGGTGAATAGTGTGTGTTTTTATTCCACTTTGTATGCAAAAAAAAAAGTTTCCCTCTGCAAGACATAATCATAATGTGCTAGGGGTTCTGCCACAAAAGTGTTCGCTAAAGCTCATCTTTAAATTTGCTAGTCAAGTCAATCTAAATCTGCTAGTGCAGCGGTCGCCGATCACTGGTGGTTCCCAGGGGTTCTGACACAAATCACCCATTGCCACCAATCACCCATGCCACCCATTACCCATGCCACCCATTATTGTTTCCAGTGTTGTACTGTCAGCATGCATTGATTCCCTATGCCTCCGCTGTAGTTCTGGCTCCTGTGAACTCAGAGGGAGGCGCCAGGAGTAGTACAGAGAGCAGGAGAAGAAGGAGGAGGTTACTTCAAATGGCAGCGATGATCAGACTATGGGAGGGAGCATGGAGCTTGAGCACATGGCGGCATAAGGAGGTGACATCCAATGATAGGTCTGTGTAAGGCAGCAGTGTGATTCAGTCGGAGGAGAGCAGAAAGCTGGAACATTGTGTGTATAAGGCATGTAAAATTCATGTTAGTGGTCTGCGGGTTTCAAAATTGTGAGTTTAGTAGTTTGTAAGATCTGAAAGGTTGGCGATCACTGTGCTAGTGCATCTAAACACTACCCTGACCCCAGATTGCTGTCTACATTGCTTTTTCATCCATATTGGAGACACCCTAAGACAAGGGAGTGTGTTGAAAGTATAACTATAGACAATTTTTTTTTCACCATCTGTGTTCCATTTTGGAGATTTCCTTTCACTTCCTGTCCCATAACCGAATAGGAAGTGAAAGGAAATCCCTGCAAAATAAGGGAATTCCTTGGGCCCAGCTCACCAGAACTAGTGTCCCCATTGGAAAATCTCCCCTCTATTACATTTCTGGGGACAACCTAAAATTTGTGATTTTTAATTTACTTTCACTTTTAAACACTTAAGGACCGCTCACTGTATATATACATCATTTTTTTAAAGATGGATATCTCGGTAACGGCAGCAGCTGCTGCCACAACCGAGATATCCATCTCTTCAGTGAGCGGTCCAGTTTACGATAATGGTGGTCTCTGCGGTGGATTTGCCGCAAGATCACCGTTATCGGCGGCGGGAGAGGGCCCCCCCCCTCCCGCCTCTCTCCCGCACCCTCCGCCGCTTACCGGAGCCGTCGGTAGCAGCGGAGGCGATCAGGTCCTTCTCCCTCCGTGGTATGGATACAAGTGAGGGGAAGATGGCCCACACTCGTCTCCATACCATAGCAGGGCGGCGCTGACGTCAAAACGTCAGCTCCGCCCATACGTCTTAAAGGGACATATTTTTTTTTTCATTTTTTCAAATGACATTTTTTTTTTTATTTTTTTTTTATTGCATTTTAGTGTAAATATGAGATCTGAGGTCTTTTTGACCCCTGATCTCATATTTAAGAGGACCTGTCATGCTTTTTTATATTACAAGGGATGTTTATATTCCTTGTAATAGGAATAAAAGTGATCCATTTATTATTTTTTTTAAACAGTGTAAAAATAAATAGAATCAAATAAAATAAATAAGAAAACAAAAAAATAATAATTTTAAAGCGCCCCGTCCCGACGAGCTCGCGCGCAGAAGCGAACGCATACTTGAGTAGCTCCTGCATATGAAAACGGTGTTCAAACCACACGTGAGGTATCCCCGCAATTGTTAGAGCGAGAGCAATAATTCTAGCCCTAGACCTCCTCTGTAACTCAAAAGATGCAACCTGTAGAATTTTTTTTTTTATTCCACAAATTTTTTATTGAAAGTTTTCATGAGTAATACAAATGGTGCCATAAAGCACAAAACCAGGATACAGATACATGTTCCAACTAGAAGGAGGCATAGACTTTAAAGATTGTGAGAGTAGAAACCCACAGATGATGCCTCTACGGGTTGCTAATATAATGGCCACATAAAAAAAAAAAAATTAAAGTAGTAAGGCACAGACTTTTAAAGAAGGTATACTGCAGTGCATAACAGGCCTGCCTGACTCACGTTGGAATGCAATACTTCATAGGAAAGTATTCAATATGGCCTCTGTAAATACTATAAAACAAACACGGATTCTTCAACACCTTTCCATAAAATAAAAATAAATAGGAGAAGAGAAGAGAAAAAAAAAAAAAAGGAAGAGAGAGAAGAGAAGGGAGAAAGGGGAAAGGCCAGAGTGGAGAGGAAAGGGAAAAAAAAGGGGGGGTGAGGGGGGCCCTGTCAGGAGAATGAATGAAGAGGGGGTGGGGTCACCACCAGCAACCCTCCCCAGTAGACCCCAAATGTTGTGAAAGTTATCGCTACCCTTAGTGCACCGTTCAAGGGTTATCCCGGGAAAAGTCCTGAAAGCGCTGCAAATTTCGGTATTCAAGCCAGGGTGCCCATGTCGCGGAAAAGTATGCTATTCTGTCCTGTGCGGTGTAGATCAACGCCTCCATCGCTGCAATCCGATCAACCCGCGCCACCCATTCCTTTATGGAAGGGGGTGATTTGGATCTCCAGTGGACCGGTAAACACAGTCTGGCGGCATTTAACATATGCATAGCTATTGATCTATAGTATTTTTTACAGGGAATTTTAGAGAGGTGAAGGAGGTATTGCGCCGGCGAAAATTCCAAAGGAAGCGAGGATATCTCAGTCGCCGCCTCATGCACCTTACACCAATACGGCTGAATCACTGGGCAAGTCCACCATATATGGAGGAGCGTGCCCAGCCCCTGTTCGCACCTCCAGCACTGGTCTGAGACTGTCGGGATAAATTTGTGAAGTGTTTCCGGGGTTCTGTACCACCTTGTTTTAATTTTGTAGCCGTTCTCTTGAGTATGGACATTTAAGGAGCCCTTGTGAATATACAAATGTACTTGATCCCAGGCAGTGTCATCAATCACCATGTCTAGCTCCGTCTCCCAAAAGGCATACTCTGATCTCAGGGAGGCATATGGCTCCCCAAACATTGTGGCATAAAGAACTGAGATGACTCTGGGGAGAAGAGCGAGAACACAGCGATTCCAGAACAGTAGGAGCTTTTGCAAAGCTGTCTCTATTCGTAGAGCTGTCCAGGAAGTGTTTCAATTGGATATAGGCCCAAAAGGGGAAAGTCTTTGTGTTGGACAGTAATGCAAGCTCATCTCGCCGGAGAAACCTTCCCCTGGAAAAGAAGTGTTTGGCCTGCATTTCTGTGTAAGGCCATTCTGCTGCCAGAAAGGCCCCTTCCATGCCAGGAGGGAAGTCTGGATTGCCCTTGATTGGCGTATGTGGTTGAAAGCGAGTGTACTTTGCATGCTCTATCGAAGGCTTGCAGGGTTGCTCCAATAAGAGGATGAGAATGGATAATAGCCGGTATGTTTTTCTTTGAGAACCAGGGGATGGAGCGGAGTTCAGTACCCGAAATCAGTTTTTCCAGCAACACCCAACCCTTGCAGTTAGTATGCAACCTCCAGTCCACTACCCGGGCCAGGTGGACTGCCCAGTAGTACCTCTGCAGGTCTGGAAGTCCAATTCCACCCCCCGACTTTGGTAATACAAGCTTTGCCCACCCCACTCGCGCCACCTTTGCTCCCCATATAAAGACTCTACACATGCGTTTGTAAGCTGTAAAGAAAGAGGGCGGCAATTGAATTGGGATAGTCTGTAATTTGTACAGTAAGCGGGGGAGCACTGTCATCTTTAGAATAGAGGCCCGACCAAACCAGGAGATGGTGGGGGCCTCCCACCTGTGCAGATCCTGCTGTATAAGTTTCAATTCTGACAGAAAGTTCCTATCATACAGCTCTTTAAGTTTGCTAGGGAGTTGGATACCTAAATAAGTGATAGCGTCCATTTTCCAGCGGAATGGAAAGTTCACCTGACATAGCTGTACTAGTTTAGGGGACAAAGAGACATTTAGTGTGTAGGATTTTGAGTAATTAATCTTCAGATTCGAAATAGTCTTGAACTGGTCTAATACTGGCATTAAATTGGGCAGGGACGTCAAGGGGGATGAAAGAAAGAGCAAAATATCATCCGCAAAGGCGGCAATCTTGTATTCCCGTTGATGTACCTCTATACCTTTAATGTTTGGATTTGCACGGATGCAGCGGAGGAGGGGCTCCAAGGTAAGGATATACAGTAAGGGAGAGAGAGGACATCCCTGCCTGGTCCCATTGTGGATGGGGAAGGCGTCCGACAGGTGGCCGTTAACCCGGACCCTAGCTCTGGGTTTGGCGTAGAGAGCTCCAATAAAAGCACGCATGCCCCTTCCCAGGCCCAGGGCTTCCAGAACCGCGCTAATGTAGTCCCAGGCCACCCTGTCGAACGCCTTCTCCGCATCCATGGCCAAGAAGCAACCCTCCTTGTTGGTTGAAGTAAGCCAGTGATGTAAATTGAGGGCCTTAATAGTGTTGTCTCTGGCTTCTCTTCCAGGGACAAAACCAACCTGATCCAGTCCAACCCAGGCGGGTACGTGATAGGACAAACGGGTGGCTAAGATCTTGGCGAACAGTTTGACATCTGCGTTCAAAAGGGAAATGGGTCGGTAATTGGCTACATCAGTGGGGTCTTTGTTTTCCTTAGGGATCACTGTTATATAAGCCTCTAACAGACTATCCGAGGCACAAGGAGAGTGGGAGAGGGTGTTGAAGGCCTTAAGAAACCCCGGCGCCAGGAGATCAGGAAAACTCTTGTAGTATTGTGCCGAGAAGCCATCTGGCCCTGGGCTTTTGCCGGGCTTCGTAGCCTTCAAGGCCTCCCCCCACTCCTCCTCCGACAATGGAGCCTCTAAGGCTTGCCAGTCCTCAGTGGACAGTGCCCGGGGGCTGTACTTGCCTAGGAAATCCCTTATGAGGTCAGAGCGCGCGTTCGCCGATATGGATCTGTGTACATGTGATTCAAGATTGTATAAATTGCTATAAAATGAAAGAAACTGCCCAGCGATGTCCTCATTTCTGGAGTGGGTTACACCACCTGTGTCTACAACATGGTGAACAGTGGATGCGAATGTGCACCTCTGTGTAAACCTCGCCAATAACCTTCCAGGTTTGTTACCCTGTTCGTAAAATAGTTTCTGAGATAACACCTGCCTCTTTCTCGCCCGTTTAAACAGTTCCTCTAAGAGTATCGCCCGTGTATCAGCTAATTCCTTAGCTACCCTCACTGCTAGCGAGCGTTTGTGCTGTGCTTCCAATGAGGCTATCTTCCTAGAAAGGTCTCGAATAGTGAATTGGTGTTCTTTTTTTTTCCTGGCTGCAATAGCTAGCAGATGCCCCCGCACAACACAACACATTTATGTGCTTCCCATTGGGTCATGGGGGACACGTCTGGCGTGTCATTGTGTTGAAAGTAATCTTTAATGATTTGGGTGATAGTATCCAAGTCTCCCGGGTCAGTGAGAAGGGAAGCATCCAGCCTCCAAGTCCTGGTAGACATCTCCCTTTGTGGGAACTGTAAAGTCAGTGTGATCGGGTGGTGGTCAGAGATTAACATACTCCCTATGGTCGCAGCCTGCAGGAAGGTCAAATCTGTCTGGCGTAGAAATATATAGTCTAACCTCGAGTAGCGGTTGTGTGGAGGTGAGAAAAACGTGTAGTCCTTCCCCTGGGGATATAACATTCTCCAGGTGTCATGAAGCGCTAGGGAGGCTAAGGCAAGCTTTGCCTGGCGTAAAGCAGCAAATGGGATTGAGGAGGTACCTGTGGAGGTATCGAGGAGCGGATCCAAGGCCATATTGAAGTCCCCCCCCCCCAGTATCAAAAGACCTGCCTGAAACGTGGTGAGCTGCAAAAGGACCTCTTTTAGGAAGGATACCTGTCTGGAGTTGGGGCAATAGATGTTCGCAAAAGTCACCGGCCTATTTTTCCATGTCCCTTTTAGGAAGAGAAATCTGCCTTCTGGGTCACGGACTTGGTCAGTAAGGTGGAATGGGAATGATTTAGCAAGTACTATTGAGACCCCCTTAGTTTTGGAGTCGGGACAGGTCGCATGATAGACCTCCGGGAATCGACTATTAGATAAGCGAGGGGTGGAGCCTGATTTAAAGTGGGTTTCTTGCAGGGATATAACTTGAGCTCTGCGGCGGTGCGCCTCAGCAAGAATACTACTGCGCTTCTCCGGGATATTGAGACCTTTAGCATTCAAGGAATAGACCTTGAGAGATAGAGGAGCTGATGATTGCACCGCAGTAGGCATGGTCAGTGACCAGGAGTGCTTGTCAATATCACCCCCAAATTTCCAGGGAAGGGGATCTGAAAAAGAGGGGAGAGGGGTTAGGGAAGAGAGAACAGGGGAAGAAAAGGCAGAAAAAGAGAAAGAGAGAGAGAGAAAAAAAAAGTCAAGCCCACACCGGGTAGTCACTCAGTGTTTACTAACAACCTAAGAGAGGCTTAACACCTGAGCGAGTGAGCCACCTCCTAGGTGGGGATCGTGAAGGAAGTGCCGGAGGTAATACCAGTCCAGCTGAGTCACCTAGTAGGGGAAGGGGTGGAAAACAGAAAAAGAAAGAGGCTATTCCGGCAGTTTTCAAGGGGGATACCTGCCTCCTTGAGGTGGGAAAGAGACCTAGCACCTAAACCAAAAACAAACACCAAATATACATAGATCCTACCATCCAGAGTCCCAAGAGAGAGATGATGGACAGTAATGAGTAGCCCCAGCCCTGCCGGACGGAGCGAATACCGCACAAGCCCCCCCACAATAGGTGAGAAGGGCCTGCGGCGGCATCCCTCCCCCCAGCAAACAAGGGGGTCATGACGGGTCAAGAGTAGCACCCTATAATATCATGTAGCTTTGCAATGTAGAACCACTCACAGCAAAACAGAGTAAACAAAAGAGTTAAATCAAGAACGTCGATCATTATAACATTTTAACATTTCCTCTACCTCCATTTTGGCTGACTAGAAATGTCAAAGTCCCCGGGCCCAGGATTACCAAAATCCATGATGGATCCCAGGATCGGGGGCCCCGACCGCCCGCAAACATTAAGAATATATTATAAGCCCCGCAACAGCTAGCATAAGGAAGGATATAGAGCCCTATACCTCCGTACTATATAAGAGCCCCTACGGCCTATAAGGGCCAGTGTAGACAGGGTAAGGGCCTCCCCTTACTCCGGGATCACTGTGATGCCCTTCCCCACACCCACAATCAGTCATGGATACAGGGATAGGACCCCACCATCCCCAGGGCAACTTCCAAGCTGTCACAGTGATGCATCTGGCGATAAAATTATATACGTCATTAAACATGAAACAAACAGTGCAGCCTTGATAAGCTATGCTTTTCCCCTATCCCTAGTGTCCATGAAAGTATTATTCTATAAGAGCCTCTGAGCAATCAGCTTATGACCTGAGCTAACAAACTGGCAAGTCCAAGCCCCCACCCCACCCCTCAAAACAACCAAAAAAAAAAGGGAGGGGGGAAGCGGTGAGTAGCTATGGGGTGACACCAAGAGCAAAGTTTCCATTGCTGCCGCTACTGACAGAAGAAAAAAAAAAAAAACTGGAGAAAGGGCAGGGGATCATCAATCTTGTCATGCAGCCGCTGTCCGCAGTTAGCCGAGCGAGTCAGTGTGGCAAGGGAGGGGAAGAGCCCGCATCTTCCCAAAGCTCGACTGCCACCTTGAATGGGTGAGTTCTTTCAGTAAATGGATCAGCACCGGGAACGGCCCAAAACTGGTAAGAGTTCTGTAGAAGCGATAGCATACCTCTGCGTAGAACCGGTTCGTGGATCCTTGATAAAATCACCTGATACAGTCCCTGGCAATAGTACCACATGAACAAGTTTGCGCCAGATCCCAGGGTAAAGAAGGGAGATAACTCCTGTCATTAGCAACTTGAAGTAGTGGGCAGCTAAGCAATCAAGAAAAGGTCAGAGCAGGTGTCAGGAATCCTACAAATCGTCATCAGTCAATTGCCAGGTGTAGGTAATACGCATGAAGGTATAACTCAGCTTACCTTACAGGTTATGATGCGGGGCGTACATAGGGACAGATGATGGCGAAGGCACAGCTCATCAGCTCAAGTCCTGCAAACTCAGTGATCAGTTTTGCGCCTGGCAGATGATGGGGAGACGCGTGGGCTTTCATCGGTTTCCATATCTCCACGACGGCTCTGTGGTGAGGCAGTCGAGGGTCTGCGGCGGCGTTGTCTGCTTCTCTGTGACCTCGGAGTGTCCCCAGGCTGGGTAGAGATCCAGGGTTCAGGCTGCAAAAAGACTCCATACCAATCTGGAACTGGGACCACCAGGATGCCTAGAGTATCACAAAAAGGCCGCAAGTCCACCGGGGTCCTCAGTTGTGCCGTGCGGTTGCCATTCGTCGCTTGTAGGCAGAATGGGAACTTCCAACGATGGGGAATGTGCCTCTTTCGTAGGGCCTGTAGGAGAGGACGGAGATCCCTCCTATGTTGTAAGGTAATGGCTGATAAGTCCTGGAATAGTTGGATTCGTGACCCCTCAGGTTCCAGGTGAGCATGATTGCGGGCCAGGCGCAGGATTTCTTCCTTCTGGGTAAAGCTGACCAGGCAGCATACAGCATCCCTGAGTGGATCAGTGTCCCTACCTCTTGGCCTCAGCGCCCTGTGGCACCTCTCCATCTCGACAGGTGCATCTGGTGGTCTACCGAGGAGGGTGTTGAATATAGCCCAGACCACTGCCTGCAACTGGGGGCCCTCAACAGACTCTGGAATTCCTCTGACACGGAGGTTACACCTACGGCCCCTGTTGTCCAGGTCCTCCATATGTCTGTGCATGTCCATGAGATGTTGTCCATGCACACTGACTGCCTGCTGCACTTGTTGTATGGCCGGGCCATGTGTCATGGCCGCCGACTCTACATGCTCCACACGTGAGGCCACTGCCTTGATCTCTGTCTTTAAGTCTGCAATAGCTGCCGTTAGCGTGTTCTTGATGTCCAGGGCTACACTCTGAAGGTCCGCCAGGCATAAGAAGGGAGAGGTGCGTGAGGAGGACGGTCCCATCAGAGAGACTGCAGGGGTGTCAGCCGCAGCCGCGTGACCTGTTAAACTACAGTCCGCGGCTTGAGATGCGGCCTGCAAGTCAGCATGCTGAGTGCGGAACATCGCCGGAATGTTCCTACTCAGCTGGGTAGACGGGTCCAGCTGAGAGCGGGTGGCTGAGTGGCTCCTACCCGTCATTCTGCCGCTCGTAGAGTGAGGTTTAGCTGCTGCTGGAGGCTTACTTGGGACTCTGGATGGCGGAGCTCTCTCTCTAGGCAGCCATCTCGCTCCGGTGCCAGGCCACGCCCCCCTGTAGAATTTTTTAAACGTCGCCTATGGAGATTTTTAAGGCTAAAAGTTTGACGCCATTCCACGAGCGGGCGCAATTTTGAAGTGTGACATGTTGGGTATCAATTTACTCGGCATAACATTATCTTTCACAATATAAAAAAAAAAAAAAAAAAAAATGGTCTAACTTTACTGTTGTCTTATTTTTTAATTCAAAAAAGTTAAATTTTTCCCAAAAAAATGCGCTTGTAAGACCGCTGCGCAAATACAATGTGACAAAAAGTATTGCAATGACCGCTAATCTATTCTCTAGGATGTTCGAAAAAAAACCAATATATAATGTTTGGGGGTTCTAAGTAATTTTCTAGCAAAAAAAACTGTTTTAAACTTGTAAACACCGAATCTGAAAAACAGGCAAGGTCCTTAAGTGGTTAATGATAATGGTAAACAGGACAAACGGAGAGGGTGGATCTCTAAACAGGAGCACTGATAGCAATAAAAACTGACAGGTCTTGTAATCTCCACACTAGCTATAAAACAAAAACGAAAAAAAAAAAAAACATTTTTGCCTTTAGATATACTTTAAGGATAAGTAGGGTGTAGAATATTAAAAGTTTTGTGTTTTAGTACCACTTTAAATGTTTAAATGTTTTGTATAGTAAAACTGGCCATCAACTTGCAGATACTCCACCAAGATGATGTGTATTAGGATATTTTCCTGTTCTCAAACACATTGTAATTGAGAGGGTCAGGAACTCTTTTTTACTCTTTCGTCCATGGACCGACACAGCTTCTCTATTGACAAAGTGGGTATTATCCGTTAATTAGGAGTGACTAGGCAGAAAAACTTGTAAAAAGTGTTGCATCACACCTTCTACAGTACCGCCCAGGGGGCGGACCCTCTGGGTATACCCTCTCAGTCTGCACATCGCAGATCAGTTTTTTTCTGTCTAGCAAGGAGTAGGACATGGCTCCCTTCGGGCTCATTGGTCCGGGGAAAAAAGATATATATATATTTTTATTTATTTTTTGCTACATTTGTTGTTTCCTGCGATCTTCGATCAACTGCCGACTGGGTGACAGGCTGGATCCTCGATCCTTGTAGTCTCCCCAGTTTCGGCCATCGAGCGTGTGCCGACCCTAGCTACGCGCTGGGTTTTCCACGACATGCCCGTCGCTCCACGGGTGGCCGGTGAGCCTACGCTCCAGGGCCTGCATCGGACCGCTCAGCTTCGGCTGACCTTACGGCCGAGTCGCAGCAGCCTGGCCGGTGAGCTTACGCTCCAAGGCTTGCATCGGACCGCTCAGCTTCGGCTGACCTTACGGCCGAGTCGCAGCAGCCTGTCCGGTGAGCGTCATGCTCCAGGGCATACATATGATCGTCCCTTCTGGGTCCAATCACAGCATGCCTGGCCAACAGTCACCTTCCGTGCGCGGACGATGATCTGTTTGGAATGTCTTCCAGCAGAATACATGCAGGATAGGTAAGTAAAACTCCCCTGCCTCGGCTGGGTGATTTAGCTGGACATTCCTGGAGAGATCAAGTAAGTGGTTGTGGCCCCTTTCTTCCCTCTCTCCCTGCCTTTCCCTCCTCCCTGGGCTTCTAGCTAAAGGTTGCTGGGTGCTGGGGGTCACCTAGGGGGTCCCACTGGAGCGGGGCTGGCTGTAACTAACATTTAAAAGAAATGCCATTTTTGCTTACCTGTGTTTCTGTGTCTCCATGCTGTCGGCGGCCATTTTGAGGTGGTCCATGCCAAGTTTGGCCTCTTGTAACTGCCTGGCGGCCATCTTCCTGTAGTTCGGCCACACCCACTGGCCCCTATCAGGTGATCGGCGGCCATGTTTGTCCACCCTGTATGCAGATATTGCCGTTCGGCGGCCATCTTTTTTGTGGGCTATGGCTGCCTGACCTCTATCTTCTGTCGGCGGCCATTTTCTTAGAGCCCACATTATCTTCCATACAGACGGTTTTGGCAACCATTTTGCGAGAGCCTCCGGCCTCTAGGGTGCATTACACTGGCGCGAAAATTCACACAGGAAGTGCTGATAAAAGAAGCAGACTGACACAGCAGCAAGGGGACAGCATCATAGGCGCAGCATAGCAGTACCTATCCAGGGTGGTGAGTCCTCTGGGTAACCCAGCATCTCTGCAGCGCAGGAGGGTGGCCTATTGATATCTTGCCTGGAGCCCTGTGAGTGTCAGCGTGTGGTCAGCATGGCATCTGAGCCAGATGTCTTCTCCCCTGAAACACCAGATTTAGCAGCTGGTGTCCCTGAGGTGTCTATGGACGCTATGTCGGCAATCCTAGAGGCGTTTGCTGCCAGGGTGGAAGCAGCACACGGGAATACAGGGGGTAATAAACGCCCCCGTCCCCTGCAATCTTCTGGGGATATTTCTGATGCAGAACCAGGTCCAGCTACGGCTCATGGCCCAGATTCTGATGCATCAGAGACTGCAGACCGTGACCGATCGGACAGTGAGGAGGACTCCAAGTCCAGGTCAGTACGCGAGACGGCTTTGGTATCTGACCTTATTACTGCAGTGCGGGATACGCTAAAGTTGGAAAGGACTGAAGAAGTAGCAGATACTCCAGTCCCCTTTGGGTTTCGTAAACCTGCCCGCACTGCTAAGGTGTTCCCTTGTGTGTCTTATTTTGACAAACTCTTATACAAGGAATGGGAGAACCCACTGAGGGTCTTTACAGCCCCAAAGAGGTTTGCAGTACGGTACCCCTTTGAGGAGAGTTTTCTGAAGATATGGACCTCTCCCCCTATAGTGGACCCTTCGGTGTCCAGACTTAATAGAGCCACCACTATTCCAGTAGAAGGGGCTCCTGTTTTCAAGGACCCTGTGGATAAGAAGGCTGAAGCACTCGCTCGCTACCTATACTCAGTGGTAGGCTCAGCAGTACGCCCGGCATTGGCGGGGGCCCTAGTGTCTCAGACACTTACTGAATGGGCAAAATTGCTACTCCAGGGGTTAAAGGAGCGAGATGCTCCTCCTAATGAGATAACTTTGGCCGACCAGTTGGTCCAGGGCCTTAAGTTTGTCTGCGAGTCAGACATGGATACTATTCCCCTGCTGTCAAGAGCTTCGGTTTATGCAGTAGCAATACGCCGCCTGATCTGGCTAAAGGGCTGGTCTGCGGACCAGACTTCCAAGAAAGCCCTATTGGATCTGCCTTTTAAGGGCGACAGACTTTTTGGGGCTTCTCTGGATGACATCATCAAGGATGCTACAGGAGGTAAAAGCACTTTGCTTCCCCAAACTAGCAAGGGTAGGGGACCACGCCAAGGGCAAGGGCCCTCCTTTACTGCACGTAAGCGGTTTTTTCGCCCTCTTAAGGCGACAGGGAAAAGACCCCAGGCCGATAAAGCGCCTGCCCAAGGACAAAAGCGTCCTTGGTCCCGCAGACCCAACAAGCCTGTGGACAAATCTGCGTCCACATGAAGGTCCGCCCCCACCCAGCTCTCGGGTGGGGGGACGTCTTCGCAAATTCGCGACTCAGTGGACTGATCTAGTCTCCGACAGGTGGGTTTGCGAAGTAATCTCCTCAGGCTACAAGATAGAATTTCTCTCTTGTCCACCAGACAGATTCATCACCTCCAATCTCCAGCTACTACCGACCCGTCGGGAGGCCCTGTATGGGGCGGTCCAGGGTCTACTGGAACGCGGGGTAGTTATTCCAGTTCCAGAACAGGAACGGGGTCAGGGTTTTTACTCAAATCTGTTCATTGTGCCAAAGAAGGAGGGGGTTCGTCCAATCTTGGATCTCAGAGCCCTCAATTGCTTTGTGAAGGTACAAAGATTTCGGATGGAGTCGGTTCGATCCGTAGTCACGGCTCTCCATCCGGGGGACTTTCTGGCCTCCTTGGACATCAAGGACGCATACCTGCATGTCCCCATATACTCCAGACACCAGAGGTTTCTGCGATTTGCTATCGGGAAGAACCACTACCAGTTTGTGGCCTTGCCTCAGCACCCAGGACGTTCACCAAGGTGCTCGCTCCGATTCTGGCACTTCTAAGACAGCGGGGTATCGCTATCACAGGTTACTTGGACGACCTTCTGCTGAAGGGCCCTTCAAGCTCAGAATTAGAGGTAAGCGTGTCCATTACCTGTCAGACTCTTCGAGACTGTGGTTGGATACTAAACACGCAAAAGTCAGTATTGGTGCCCACTCAACGCCTAGTGTACCTGGGGTTGATTCTGGATTCCTCAGAGGCAAAGGTATTCCTCCCTGTGGAGAAGTTGCAGACCCTCCGGGCTGCAGTACGGCAGCTGACTTCCAGGAATTGGTCGTCACTCCGTTTTTGCATGCGAGTGTTGGGCCTCATGGTAGCCTCCTTCGAGGCGGTCCCATATGCTCAATACCACACTCGAGTGTTACAGAGGGAAGTTCTGTCCAGATGGAACAGATGCCCTTCATCTCTGGATTATCAAATCCGAGTGAGCCACCTAGTCAGGAGATCCCTGGTATGGTGGCTGACAGCACCGGCTCTAATGGCCGGGAAGTCATTTCTTCCGGTTTACTGGATAGTGATCACGACGGACGCCAGCCTTACAGGTTGGGGGGGAGTCTGGGGTGTCCAGTCGGCGCAAGGTCGCTGGACCCCAGAGGAAGCCCTCCTGCCGATCAATGTCCTGGAGATCCGGGCGATCAAGCTGTGCCTCTTCAAATGGTCTCAGAGACTGCAAGGGCGTCCAGTCAGGATCCAGTCAGACAACGCCACAGCAGTGGCATATGTCAATCATCAAGGAGGAACAAGAAGCTCAGCTGCAGCATCGGAGATCGCTCGCATCCTGAAGTGGGCAGAGAGGAGCGTACCGGCACTGTCGGCCGTGTACATTCCGGGTGTGGAAAACTGGCAGGCGGACTACCTGAGCCGCCAGATGCTGGACCAGGGAGAATGGTCCTTACACCCGGAGGTGTTCCAACTCCTCTGCCAAAGATGGGGCACACCAGACGTAGATCTTCTGGCTTCCCGACTCAATCGGAAGGTATTGAGGTTTGTGGCCCGGTCAAGAGACCCATGGGCAGACGCAACGGACGCGTTGGTAGCATCGTGGGGCCAGTATCGGCTAATCTATGCCTTCCCTCCCTTAAGGCTTCTTCCTCTTCTGCTCCGCAGAGTGGAGGCAGAGGGAATTCCAATGATCCTAATCGCTCCAGATTGGCCTCAGCGTCCTTGGTACGCCGATCTAGTACGTCTGGTAGCAGACGTCCCCTGGCGCCTACCACTACGGAAGGACCTGCTGTCGCAAGGTCCCATATTCCATCCTGCTTTACAGTCATTGGCTTTAACGGCATGGCTGTTGAGAACCAGGTACTGAGAGACCGGGGCCTGTCAGACTCAGTAATTTCTACTATGAGAAGTGCTCGGAAACCGTCCTCTAGGAAGGTCTATCACCGCACTTGGAGGGCCTACATCTCCATGTGTGAGGAAATGAAATGGCATCCGCGTACCTATTTGGTTTCCAGAATCCTGCTGTTTTTACAGCATGGGGTAGACCAAAGGCTTGCCCTAAGTACGATTAAGGGACAGATATCTGCCCTGGCTGTCTTTTTTCAGCGACCCCTGGCGACTCACTCTCTCGTGAGTACATTTGTGCAGGGGGTTCGACATGTGGCCCCTCCGGTCCGCCCCCCGTTACCTCCGTGGGACTTGAACCTGGTCCTCTCGGTGCTTCAGAAGGCACCGTTTGAGAATATTAGAGATATTCCCCTGTTGACACTTTCTCAGAAGGTGGTCTTTTTGGTGGCTGTTACGTCAGTTAGACGAGTCTCTGAGCTGGCAGCCTTGTCCTGCAAGGCTCCCTATTTGATTTTCCACAAGGATAAGGTGGTGCTGCGGCCGCAGCCTTCCTTTCTTCCGAAGGTCGTTTCGGCTTTTCATCTCAACGAAGACATTGTACTTCCATCCTTGTGTCCTCAGCCGTCGAATCCTAAGGAGTCGGCGTTGCATTCCTTGGACGTTGTCCGAGCTTTGAGAGTATACATATCTGCTACTTCCCTGTTCCGGAAGTCAGACTCACTGTTTGTTTCGGTGGCTGGTCCCAAGAAGGGCCAAGCAGTCTCATCGGCCACCATCTCTAGGTGGATCCGACAGATAGTAATCCAGGCTTACGCCTTAAAGGGTCAGGCGCCCCCCTTTCCTGTCACGGCGCATTCGACCAGGGCAATAGGTGCCTCTTGGGCTTTCCGACATCAAGCGTCTGTTTCCCAACTATGTAAAGCGGCGACTTGGTCGTCCGCTCACACTTTCACAAAATTCTACACAGTTGATGTAGGTGCATCTTCGGATGCCTCTTTCGGTCGCAAGGTTTTGCAGGCGGCTGTTTAGAGTTGCAACTCCTCCGTTGGAGGAGTGCTGTTTTGTGTTTTGGGGTGAAGTTTGTTTTTATGCTGTTACCACCCCTCGTTTTTTCTCTGACACTGCTTTGGGACGTCCCACTTTGTCAATAGAGAAGCTGTGTCGGTCCATGGACGAAAGAGTAAATAGGATTTTTTACTCACCGTAAAATCCTTTTCTCTGAGTCCATGGACCGACACAGCACCCACCCCTCCTTTTAAGTTTGTACTGCTTTTTGACGAACTGATCTGCGATGTGCAGACTGAGAGGGTATACCCAGAGGGTCCGCCCCCTGGGCGGTACTGTAGAAGGTGTGATGCAACACTTTTTACAAGTTTTTCTGCCTAGTCACTCCTAATTAACGGATAATACCCACTTTGTCAATAGAGAAGCTGTGTCGGTCCATGGACTCAGAGAAAAGGATTTTACGGTGAGTAAAAAATCCTATTTTTTCTTAACCACTTGACAACTGGGCACTTAAACCCCCTTAATAACCAGACCAATTTTCAGCTTTTGGTGCTCTCACATTTTGAATGACAATTACTCAGTCATACAACACTGTACCCATATGAAAATTTTGTCCCTTTTTTCACATAAATAGAGCTTTCTTTTGGTGGTATTTAATCACCGTTGTGTTTTTGTTTTTTTTTCGCTATGAAAGAAAAAAAAATGATTTGTTTCTGTTAAAAAATTTAGCAAATTAGTATTTTTTCTAAATACATTTTGGCCAAAATTTATACTGCTACATATCTTTGGTAAAAATAAGTACACATTGGTGTATATTATTTGGTCTTTGTGAAAGTTATAGAGTCCACAAGCTATGGTGCCAATATCTGAAAATTGATCACACCTGAAGTACTGATCTCATTTCTTGAGACCCTAACATGCCAGAAAAGTACAAATACCCCCCAAATGACCCCTTTTTGGAAAGAATACATTCCAAGGTATTTAGAAAAAGGTATGGTGAATTTTTTCCCACAATTCTTTGCAAAATCAAGATTATTTTTTTTTACACAAAATTGTGATATTAGCAGGTTATTTCTCACACACCGCATATGCATACCACAAATTGCACCCCAAAGCACATTCTGCTATTACTCCTGAGTACAGCGATACCACAGGTGTGAGACTTTTACACAGCGTGGCCACATACAGAGGCCCAACATGCAGGGAGCATCTTCAGGCGTTCTGGAGCACCCAGGCCAATTCTGACATTTCTCACCTACATGTAAAAATCATAATTTATTTGCTAGAAAACTACATAGAACCCCAAAACATTATATATGTGTTTTTAGGAAAGACCCTAGAGAATACAATGGCGGTCATTGCAACTTTTTATCTCACACTGTATTTGCACAGCAATTTTTAGAACAAATTTTTTTGGGAAAAAAACAATTTTGTGCTTTTAAAAAAACAAAAACAGTAAAGTTAGCCCAATGTTTTTGCATATTGTGATAGATGAAGTTACGCCGTGTAAATAGATACCTGACATGTCACCCTTCAAAATTGCACACGCTCGTGGAATGGCGCCAAACTTTGCTACTTAAAAATAGGTGACGCTTTAAATATTTTTTACTGGATACATGTTTTGAGTTACAGAGGAGGTCTAGGGCCAAAATTATTGCTCTCGCTCTAACGTTCGCAGCGATACCTCGCATGTGGTTTGAACACCGGTTTCATATGTGGGCGGGACTTACGTATGCATTCTCTTCTGTATGTGAGCACACGGGGAGAGGGGCGCTTTAACATTTTTTTATTGTTTATTTTACTTTATTTATTTCAGTTTAAAAAGTTTTTCCCCAAAAATAATTTTTTTGATCACTTTTATTCCCATTACAAGGAATGTAAACATCCCTTGTAATAGGAATATGGCATGACAGGTCCTCTTTACAGTGAGATATGGGGTCAATAAGACCCCACATCTCACCTCTATGCTGGGAGGCCTGAAATAATAAAAAAACGATCCTGGCTTCGATCGTAGCGGTGAGTCGGTAGTAGCACCAGAGGGCGGCGGGAGGGGACGACGTCCCCTCTCGCCTCCCGTAAGAGCGATCAAGCAGTGGGACAGCCGCTATGATCGTTTTTATGGTGTAGGGAGTCGCCGGCTGAAAAAGCTGATATCTGAATGATGCCTGTAGCTGCAGGCATCATTCAGATATCCCCCGCACAATGTCAAGGACGTCATATGACGGCCGGTGGGCGGGAAGTGGTTAAAACGCAAAGTTGTCCATTTATACAATATTCCTAACACATAGCATGTACATACCAAAAATGCCACCCCAAAATAGATTCTTCTACTCCTCCTGAGTATGGTGATACCACATGTGTGAGACTTCGACAGCCTGGCCACATACAGAGGCCGAGTACATCCGAGTATGGCAGGGTATTGCCGAGTATGGCAGGGTATTGCCGAGTATGGCAGGGTATTGCCGAGTATGGCAGGGTATTGCCGAGTATGGCAGGGTATTGCCGAGTGTGGCTGAGTATTGCCGTGTGTGGCTGGGTATTGTCGTGTGTGGCTGGGTATTGTCGTGTGTGGCTGGGTATTGCAGAGTATGGCTGGGTATTGCAGAGTATGGCAGGGATGGCTGAGCAGGGATGAATGGATCTCCCCCTCTCTTACTTTACCGATCGGTACACAGAGGGGAGAGAGGAACCGGCGTCATGACAAGCTTACAAGTGATCGCTCCCTCATTTGACAGAGCGATCACGTGGTAAACGGCTGCTATCAGCGGCCATTTACCATGATCCATGATGTGACGGTCATGGACACTCCCGTGTGCGTGCCCCAGGGGGCGCGCGATTCTGGCAGGACGTCAATGTACAGTACCTGCCCACGAGAATGTGTTTCCAGTGTGATCCCATCGCGCTGGTTCTCCGCGACAGGGTACTGTACATCTCGCGCTTGCTGCAATAGGAAAAACACATTTTCCTATTGCAGCGAGCGTGTGAAAGAAGCGACAATGTCCCCTCTCTATGGAGGGGACATTGTCGGGGATCCAACTTGGATCCCTGCCAATACCAGGAACTGTGTTTGGTATGAATCATGAGGGGGAACTCCACACCAATTTTTTTTTTAACAAGAGACACGCCAAATTTTAAATAAAAATACGACATGAGCTCCCCTCCAAGAGCATACCAGGCCCTTAGGTCTGGTATAGATTTTAAGGGGAACCCCCTACGCCCTGCAGCCCCCACCCCAAAGCACCTTGTCCCCATATTGATGAGGACAAGGGCCTCTTCCCGACAACCCTGGCCATTGGTTGTTGGGGTCTGCGGGCAGGGGGCTTATCGGAATCCCGGAGCCCCCTTTAATAAGGGGGCCCCCAGATCCCGGCCCCCCACCCAATGTGAATGAGTATGGGGTACATCATACCCCTACCCATTCCCCTGGGGGAAAAAGTGTCAATAAAAAAACACACTAGACAGGTTTTTAAAGTAATTTATTAGGCAGCTCCGGGGGTCTTTTCCGACTTCGGGGGTTTCTTCCGACTCCTCCGCTCTCTCCGGCCTCTTCTCCCAGTCTCCGGTTCCTCTCCTGGGTTCCTCCGGTCTTCTCCATCGTCTTCTTCCCTGTTCTCGTCTTCTGATGTTGACACGACGCTCTCTCCCGCTGTAATGCCGTGCACGCGGTGCGCAATGACTTATATAGGCATGGTCACCCGGTGACCCCGCACATTATGGCGTCATTCCCATCATGCCCCAGGACTGTGACGGAGGAGCCCGGCAAAAGAACCAGAGAGCGGGAGAAGAGGCCGGAGAGCGGGAGAAGAGGCCGGAGAGAGCGGAGGAGTCGGAAGGGACCTCCGAAGTCGGAAGAGACCCCCAGAGCTGCCAAATAAATTACTTTAAAAACCTGTCTAGTGTGTTTTTTTTATTGACACTTTTTCACCCCAGGTGAATGGGTAGGGGTACGATGTACCCCATACTCATTCACACAGGGTGGGGGTCCGGGATCTGGGGGCCCCCTTATTAACCACTTAAGCCCCGAACCAATATGCAGCTAAAGGACCAGGCCCCTTTTTGCGATTCGGCACTGCGTCACTTTAACTGACAATTGCACAGTCGTGCGACAAGGCTCCCAAACAAAATTGACGTCTTTTTTTCCCCACAAATAGAGCTTTCTTTTGGTGGTATTTTATCACCTCTGCAGTTTTTATTTTTTGTGCTATAAAAAAAAATAAATGCTATATTTTTTTACTTTTTGCTATAATAAATATTCCCCAAAAATATATATAAAAAAAAAAAAAAATCCTCTGTTTAGGCCGATACATATTCTTCTACATATTTTTGGTAAAAAAAAATCACAATTAGCGGATTCTGATTGGTTTGCGCAAAAGTTATAGTGTTAACAAAATAGGGGGTAGTTTTATGGCATTTTTATTAATTATATTTTTTTTTACTAGTAATGGCGGCGATCAGTGATTTTTTTCATGACTGCGACATTATGGCGGACACATCGGACACTTTTGACACATTTTTGGGACCATTGTCATTTTCACAGCGATGAGTGCTGTAAAAATGCACTGGTTTCTGGGAAAATTACACTGGCAGTGAAGGGGTTAACCACTAGGTGGCACTGTAGTGGTTAAGTGTACCCTAAGAAGTGATTCTTACTGAAGGGGGGCGTGGCTACACGTTACACGTCACTGATCGTCTTTTACGATGACAGGGAACAGACGAAGACTGACATGCCACGGAGAAGAACAAGGAAAGGTTTGTTTACACTTACCACTCCCCGTTCTTCAGCTCTGTGACCCGATTGCGGGACACCGGCGGCGATCGAGACAATCGGTTCGCCCAGGTGCGGTCACGGAGCTCAGGACCGGGTCGCGAGCGCGCCGGCGGCGGCACGTGCGACCCACGGCTGGGCTCTTAAAAGGCAACATACCTGTACGTTGATGTGCCCAGCCGTGCCATTCTGCCAACGTATATCGCCGTGAGGCGGTTCTTAAGTGTTTAAAGGGGGCTCCCGTATTCCGAAAAACCCCCCCGCCCGCAGACCCCGACAACCAATGGCCAGGGTTGTCGGGAAGAGGCCCTTGTCTTGATCAACAAGGGGACAAGGTGCTTTGGGGTGGGGGGGCCACAGGGCACCCCCCTGCCCCAAAGCACCCACCCCCCATGTTGAGGGCATGCAGCCTTGTGCGGTTCAGGAGGGGGGGGGGCGCTCGCTCGTCCCCACCCACTTTCCTGACCGGCCAGGTTGCGTGCTCGGATAAGGGTCTGGTAGGGGTTCCCCTTAAAATCCATACCAGACCTAAGGGCCTGGTATGCTCTTGGAGGGGAACCCATGCGTTTTTTTATTATACATTTGGCGTGGAGTTCCCCCTCATGATTCATACCAAACACAGTGCCTGGTATTGGCGGGGATCCAAGTCAAATCCCCGTTCATTTAAGGTCGGATGTATGCCGGCTTCAAGTCGCAGGACAGAGTCGGATCCAAAGTAGGACAAGTGTCGTGTCGCACCAGTGTGAACCCGGCCTCAATGTCAGCAATGCTTGTCGCTCATTGGGAAAGAAAAAAAAAAAAAAATCCTTTCCCGATGAGCGAGCCAGCTCTGCGCTGGCTCCCGCGACGGGGCTCGCAGGTGTCAATCTCGCCAATAACAGCGGCGAGATTGACACAATATCGCGGTCACATACTGTGCACCCTCCCAGAGTTAAGAAACCGCCGTGTAGCCGTCATTCGGCTATGAGCCGGTTATTAAGTGGTTAAACAAATTTTTTTATTGAACAAAAAAGAAAACCTACATGCATAAAGTGTTTGTGACAATTGTCTGACAGAATATACAGCATCATATTCAGATATCACACAACGACATCCCTCAACAATACATGCTATTATTATCAGACATTTAAACTTGTATCTTTTTACTTAGGTCATACATTATAAGGTGTATTGTACTGTTGCATTCTCAAGTCCTCCCCCACACGCGCAACAGGTGCGGAGACCAGTGGGAAGAAGAATCGTGGCACACTTTTCCCTAGTTAAACACAGGTTTCAGGGGCCTTAAGCCACCCATCCCAGATCTTACTACTTCAAGGGACATCCTCTATGTGAATATATAAGCTTCTTATTAGGCAGAGTATTATTAACTTCCACTATCCAGTGTGAGAGCTCTGGCGGGTTGGGTCTCATCCAAACTCTAGCTATAACCTTTCTTGCAGAAAACAGGGTTTTATTCAGGAATAATTTGGTAAATGTGTCTAGCTCCGGTTCAGGAAATATACCCAGGAGACACGGCTTGGGCTGTAATGTTATAGGGGAGCCCATAGTGTCATGCAGGAACTGTATCACCTGTGTCCAGAATGCCTGTATCTTGGAGCATTGCCACAACAGGTGATAAAATGTACCTGTAGCTGGCCTACACATTGGGCAATTGGAGGACTGGTCCCGCTTATATTTGGAGATTCTGAGCGGTGTAAGATACGATAGGTGCATTATAAAGACCTGAGTAAGGCGGTCCGATAGCTTGGGAGAGACCAATTTACAGGTGTCCAAGGCTTCACTCCACTCATCATCTGCCACAGGCGCCATCTCTCCCTCCCATCTAGTTTTCAAGGCATAAGCTGATGTGGTCGCCTGGGGGAGTGATAGCATGCTGTAAAATTGAGAAATTTGTTTTTTTGGGATCGGGGCATTTAATGGCTTCCATTAAGGAACAACTGGCTAGCGAAAGGTCATCTGAAGAAAATTGTGTGCGAAAGGCATGACGGAGTTGTATCTATCTGAAGAACATTTGGTTTGGGAGTGCAAACTCAGATTTCAGTCTGTCAAAAGTTTTTAATGTTCCATCGTAAGTGATATGTGACAGATAAAATATTCCCCTAGAGTTCCACGCCTCACAGTCCGGGATTGAGTTGAATTCTGGCAGGGCTACATTGTGCCACAGGGGGTTATATTCATGGAGTAATGGTAGGTTGAGCTTGGCAGAGACTACGGCCCACACCCTTCTGAAATGATACAACAGGGACCTGCGTTCGTTCGACCTGCCTTCACCTCCCACCCTCCCGACTATTGCCACAAAGGGATCCCCAGTGCTCTGCGACCACCCGGGGCACAGGAAACAAAAGAACCTATCTCTATCAGTCTTGTCAATATGGAAGAGCTGCGATAATTGGGCCGCTAGATAATATATATTGAAGTCGGGCAGAGTCGTTCCGGCAAGGTCAAGGTACAGAATAATATACCACTCTGGTACCACTCTGTATATGTATGTTCCACAAACAGAGCATTGTGGTTATTTGCTATATTATCTCTGTGTATATTCAATGAACTTTCTGTTTTACACTTTCTACAATAAAATAGTAGACTGAGGAGACGATAGCCACCCGGCTCGCGTTGACAGGATGGTGTGCATTCCATCTCAGTATGCTTGTATAGAGGCCCTCAGCGACATGAGCATGTCTTTCATAGTGACATCTGACATGGACTGGCCTGTAGGTGGAAACTGTGCAATGGGGTCTGGGAGAGTGACACGAGGGTGCCGTGAAGGAGAGGAGTCTGCCACATCCATAAGAGGAGAAGATACATCTGACTCCCCAGAATCTAGATTTCACTGGGCTTGTGGAGGGAGATAAGGGGTTAACCTCCAGGGCATGGTGTGAAGTTTGCTCACCTGCAATGACATGTTATTCTGAGCCTGCACTTGCTGCTCGAGCCGAATAGGAAGGCTCTGGAGGTCCAGCAGCTGGCGATGCAATGTTACTCCCGCCGCCATTTTGGTGAAGCCTGCGCTGCATGGTCGGGCAGAAAGCCGATACTTTTTTAACCGGCGGTGGGTCTTGGCATCTCCGCATGTCTGGACGGTCAGCAGGGTATGAGGAAGCCAGGAGGCTAGATGGATCACTACTGGAGAGGTCCTGGGCTGTGATGTTGAAGCCGATTCCCTGGTGCAGAGTAGATCTATGCGGCCATACTGCTCGGCGGTCGGCACGGTATTGTAACACGGCGGTGGGGGGCGGACTTCTGGTCAGTATTTGCTCCATAAGACGCAGAGACATTTCCCCCCATTTTTTTGGGGGGGAAAAGTGCGTCTCATGGAGTGGAAAATAAGGTAGTTGCATTGCATTGCAATTATTACATTTCCTAGGATAAAGGAAAACCATACACTAAGGAAATATTGTGTGTAAGACATTGCACACCAGATTTATGCAAAGTTGAAAATTTCAATTTTTTGGGTATGTTAGGTTTTCTTTTTCTTACTCCTCGGGTTATTTCATTAAGCCAGCTACTAAACTGTGAGTCCAGGAAAATGAATAAATATATTGGTTTGTAGTTTTAGCTGTTGCTTGAAAACTGTTCCTGTATTAATTAAGATAAAATGATCACAAGTTGTTGACTAATTGCCTGTGTTGAAGTCAACAATTGCTCGTGTGCTTGACATTTTCTGTAGTAATGTAGATGGCACTTCTGATGTATTCATTTCTTAATTCTGCAAAATTGAGTATTCAAGTACAGTTTTCCAATTACTGCTAAATATATAGTTTGTAATTAGTTTAGATGATGTAAAAGGAATGACTACCATACTTTAGTTTTAAAATCATACTTTCATGTTTTATTTCTACTATATTGTGTTTAAAAATAATTGCCTAATTGTTCTCCTACCAAGCTATTATACATTTCATAACCATATAATATAAAAAAAAATATATATATATAATAGAGCATTGTGTGTTGATTATTTTAACAATGATCAGGAGTTGGATAATTGCCTTTTTTACTAGATGTGTTATACATTGGTCAGTTGCTCTCATAAAAATTCCACATGCATTGCCAGTACAACTGTGTTTCCTTAGCTGAGAGATTGAGAAAGGCGATCATCTAGAATTGAAACACTTCCAGCTATCTACTTGGCAGTTGCCACTTAGGTATGACAGTTTTTAATGTTATGGCACAATGATAAAAAAAAAACATAGTTGAAGTGGCAATTTATTTAAGAATTGAGCTTCATTTGATTTTAAATAGAAATAAATATATGTTTGTGTGTAAGGCCCCATTCACATTTGTGATGTGTTGTTTGCCATGTTTTACATATTTACCAATTGAACTTGACTTTTTTTTTTTACCATATTTCTATATTTTAACCACTTAACGACCGCTCACTGTATATATACGTCGGCAGAATGGCACGGACAGGCACAATCACGTACCTGTACGTGACTGCCTTCGTATAGTTGGGGGGTCCAATCGGACCCCCCTTCTATACAGTGAGTGGTGGTTCTCGTGCGGGAGCGATCCGTGATGAGGTGACAGCCATTCGTTTCCGGCCACCCCCTCGCGATCGCTCCCAGCGAATGAAAAGCTTCCTCTGCCTGTGTAATGTTTACACAGGCAGGAGGAAGTGATGTCATCTCTCATGCGGCGCTCACATATACCGAGCGCCGCATGAGAGAAGACACAGAGGTTAGTGCACTAAACAGCACACTGACACCACACACATAGGCACATGATCGCCCCCCCCCAGCCCCCAGTCACAGTGTCACTGATTGCAGTGACCATTTATTTACTGATCACTGCAATCAGTGACATTTGTGACTGGCAAAGTGTCAGGGCAGAGTGTTTTAGGTCCAGTGTAGCCCTATAACCCCCCCCTAATAAAGGTTTAACCCCTTGATCGCCCCCCAGGTAACCCTTTCACCCCCTAGCATCGCGGTCACTAAGCGATCATTTTTCTGATCGCTGTATTAGTGTTGGTGATGCCGATAGGTAGCCAGTTATTTTTTTTTAGGTTCGCCACAGGTTTTTATAGCATCAGGTACCCCCATATATTGCCTAATAAAGGTTTAACCCCTTGATCGCCCCCAGGTAACCCTTTCACCCCCTTTTGCCAGTGTCACTAAGCGATCGTTTTTCTGATCGCTGTCTTAGTGTCGGTGATGCCGATAGGTAGCCAGTTATTTTTTTTTTAGGTTCGCCGCAGGTTTTTTAGCGTCGGGTACCCCCATATATTACCTAATAAAGGTTTAACCCCTTGATCGCCCCCCAGGTAACCCTTTCACCCCCTTTTGCCAATGTCACTAAGCGATCGTTTTTCTGATCGCTGTATTAGTTATGCTGGTGCCGATAGGTAGCCAGTTATTTTTTTTAGGTTCGCCACAGGTTTTTATAGCGTCAGGTACCCCCATATATTATCTAATAAAGGTTTTAACCCCCTAATTGCCCCTAGTTAACCCTTTCACCAGTGATCACCGTATAAGTGTTACTGGTGACACTGGTTAGCCAGTTAGTTATTTCGTTATTTAGGTTCCCCGTCAGGTTTTTATATAGCGTCAGGTACCCCCATATAGTACCTAATACAGGTTTAACCCCCTGATTGCCCCTAGTTAACCCTTTCACCAGTGATCACCAATATAAGTGTTACGGGTGACGCTGGTTAGTTAGTTTGCTTTTTATAGTGTCAGGGCACCCGCCGTATATAACCCAATAAAGGTTTAACCCCCTGATTGCCCGGCGGGTGATATCAATTAGGTTTTAGCGTCAGAGAGGGTCTGCGTCGCCCCAGGCAGCGTCAGGTTAGTTCCAGTAACGCTAACACCGACGCGTGAAGCATACACCTCCCTTAGTGGTATAGTATCTGAACAGATCAATATCTGATCTGATCAGATCAATACTAGCGTCCCCAGCAGTTTAGGGTTCCCAAAAACGCAGTGTCAGCGGGATTAGCCCAGATACCTGCTAGCACCTGCGTTTTGCCCCTCCGTCCAGCCCAGGCCACCCAAGTGCAGTATCGACCGATCACTGTCACTTACAAAACACAACACACATAACGGCAGCGTTCGCAGAGACAGGCCTAATCCCTGCGACTCCAGTGCTGTAGGAGGTGATACATACGGTCAAAATTCCGACGGAGGCATGCCCGTGGAAAAGTCCGACCATGTGTGTGCGGCATAACTTTTGCGGGAGGATGCCCCCATGCTTCGGCATATATAAATGGTGCATGTATGCCCATCATTAGAAGTGGGTGGATGAAGGGAGGTATTCTAATGGTGGGCATACCCACCGATCAATCTTTTTTTTTTAGTTCAGCCAACAGGCTGCATGAAAAAAAAAGATTACAATACATGTCCAACAAGGACCAGCAACATACTGGTCTGTTGCTGGACTTTGGTTATACCAAATTGATGCCTGCAGGTTTAGGGTATCATCTTGGTATCATTCTTTTCAGCCAGCGGCCGACTTTCATGTAAAAGCAATCCTAGCGGCTAATTAGCATCTGGACTGCTTTTACAAGCAGTGGGATGGAATGTCCCCCCCCCCCCGGATATAGAAAGCATTTTATCACACCGATCTTGGTGTGGTCAGATGCTTTGAGGGCAGAGGAAAGATCTAGGGTCCAATAGACCCCAGTTTTTTCAAAAAAAGAGTACCTGTCACTACCTATTGCTATCATAGGGGATATTTACATTCCCTGAGATAACAATAAAAATGATAAAAAAATAAAAATATGGAAAGAACAGTTTAAAAAAAAAAATAATATAAAAAGCAATCAGCGCACATATGACTAATGAAACTAATGCTGCTGGAAACCAATAGGTAGATCACACAATAACCCAAGCAAAATGTATAGAAAATAACAGTGCAGCGCAATAAATATCCATATATGAACAATGATGAAACAGCTGGAGAAATGTAAAAATCTTCATGCAATATATGACTTGTCCATCCAATATAAGGAAAACCTGCTTACTGGAACAGATTGACCTTTTGAATAAACAAAAAGGTCAAATACGCTTGTTTCCACCATGAGGGGAAGATATCAGATGTAGAAGGATCCAGCAGTATGGTAGGCACAACATCAGATGGGGATAATATATGTGAAGAAAAAGGGTTGGAGACGTTCTAAGTGTAGACTGGTTTTAATAAAAAAAATAACAGGTAAACAAAAAAGACAGGCCACTACTCATTGTTTGGGACTTATTGCTCGAGCTGGCTGTTGCACCACGCACATCTTGCTACAGGTGCCTAGCGTGTCATCTATCAGCATTTTGTCACCATTAACTGTATTGAGCTAGCCGCTGTATTACGCACACCTGCTGGAAGTGCTCAGTGTGTCATTTTACACCACCTTGATACCTTTAGCCGCTATTGTGTGATCTACCTATTGGTGTCCAGCAGCATTAGTTTCGTTAGTCATATGTGCACTGATTGCTTTTTATATTATTTTATTTTTAAACTGTTCTTTCCATATTTTTTATATTATTTCTGCCTAGCATAGGAGAAGGACCTGGCTCCCTATGGGGACCATTGGTCCTGGAGATTTTTTTTTTCCCTACTTTTTTGATCCTGATCTACTATCAACTGCCGGCTGGGTGAAAGGCTGGATAATATAGATCCTTGTAGTCTCCCCAGTCTGGCCATCGAGCATGAGCAGACATTTAGCTACGCGCTGGGTCGGCCACGACATACCCCGTTTGCTCCAGGGGTGTCGCTGGTGAGCTATATGCTCTGGGGCACACATATGACCGGGCTACTGCTGTCTGAGTCACAGTGGGCCGTACTGCTCGTACTCCGTACTGCTCGGGTGATGGGTCTGTCCGGAATGCGTCCAGCAGTCCTCGCAGGACGGGTAAGTAGGGTTCCACCTGTTTCGGCAGGATGGAACAATTGGGCAATCCTGGGGAGGTCGACTAGGGGGTCTCTCACTCTCCCTTCCTTCTCTCCCTGTCCCTTCCCTCCTCCTCATGCATCTGGCTGGGCCTGCTGTGTACCTGACTGGGGGTCCTCCGGGTCCTGGCAGGGGGCTGCGCTGGATGTCCTAGGTCTGCTCTCTGTGGTGGGGTGTTGTCTGTCTGCCATGTGTGGGGGGCCTCCGTGCGGAGGCCCAGCGTGTTCGCGGCCTTTTCTTTACCTCATGAGTGATCAGGCGGCCATTTTGGATGAACCAGCGCCATTTTCTTGTAGCCGCGCTGCAAAACAGCTGGCAACCATTTTCTTGTAGCTTACACTTTCTTTCCTGAGGCGGCCGGCGGCCATTTTCTTGTGGTTTTTGCTTAGTTTTGGCCTCTAGCGCTGGAAATGTCTTTCTGAAAGGCGCGAACAGCACAGAACACCTAAGACGCAGGAGAGCACCTCAGCACAGGCTGTGCAGGAGAGAGAGCGGACCGCAGCAATGTGCAGTACCTGGGTCAGGGTGGTGAGTCCTCTGGGGGCCCCTCGGTCTGTAGCAGCTAAGAGGGTGGACCTTTTATGTACCTTGCCTTTAGTCCCTAAGTGGCTGTCAGGCGAGTGTGGGTTAGCATGGCGTCAGAAGCTGGCGCTTCTTCGCCAGACATCCCTGTGGTAGCAACCGGCGCCCCTGCACCTGCGGTACCTATAGACACTTTGTCAGCGGTCCTGGAATAATTTGTTGCCAGAGTGGAGGCGGTGAAAGGGTGAAAGGGGGGGTAAAAAACTGCCCCCTCCCCCACCATCTTCTGGGGCAAGCTCTGATTCAGACTCATGCCTGGCTGTGGCACACGGCCCCTTTTCTGACGTGTCAGAGGATGCAGACCAGGACCATTCGGACAGTGTGGAAGACTACAGTACGTGTCCGGGTCAACGCGGGAGAAAGCGCTTGTTGGAGCACTTATCACCACAGTGTGGGAGACCCTAAAATTGGAAGATACAGCGGGGGCATCTACTGAGGTGTCGGTCCCTTTTGGGTCCCACAAGCCGGCCCGCACTGCTAAGGTGTTTCCCTACCTAACTTATTTTGATAAGATTATATATAAAGAATGGAAACGACCGCAGATGGCCTTTTTGGTCCCAAAACGCATGGCGGTCCGTTACCCCTTTGAGGAGAGTCTCCTGAAAAAATGGACATCTCCCCCGATTGTGGACCCCCCGGTATCTAGGTTAAACAAGGTAACCACGATTCCGGTAGAGGGGACCCCTGCATTTAAGGACCCTGCAGACAGGAGGGCCGAGGCGGTGGCGCCCGGTCCATGTTCACGGTGGTGGGGTCAGCATTACAGCCTGTATTGGCCACGGCCCTGGTGTCACAGACACTTACAGAATGGGCAAAATTGTTGCACCACGAGTTGTTAGAGCAACAGGCTTCCCCGGTCTGCGTGGAACTGGCCGACCAGTTGGCGTATGGCCTTAAGTATGTTTGCGATGCGGCCTTAGATAAAGCTCCCTTGCTTTCCAGAGCCTCAGTGTCTGCTGTGGTGCTCCGTCGCCTGATTTGGCTAAAATGCTGGTCCGCGGACCAGAGTTCCAAGAAAGCTCTGGCGGATTTGCCCTTCCAGGGAGAGAGGCTATTTGGAGCCTCGCTGGATGACATTATTAAGAATCACAATCCAGAAAAGGTAAGGAGCCGCTCCTTAGGCCAGGGCCCTCATTTTTCCACTCATAAGCGTTTTTTTTTGTCAGTCCGGGCCTGCAGGCAAGCGTTCCCAGGCCGACAAAGGGCCAGCTGAGGGACAAAAACGTCCCTGGTTTTGCAAGCCAAACAAGCCTACAAACAAATCTACGACAATATGAAGGTTTGCCCCTGCCCGACTCTCGGGTGGGAGGTCGCCTTCACGAGTTGGCAGCTTGGTGGGCCTCCCTGCTTTCCGACCAGTGGGTTTGCGACGTGGTTTCATCAGGGTACAAGATAGAGTTTATTTCTTGTCCACCAAACAGATTTTTTCCCTCAAACCTTCATCTTCTTCCGGCTCGTCTGAATGCCCTGTTTTGGGGCAGTGCAGGACCTGCTGATGTGCGGGGTAATAGTGCCGCTGCCGGAAAGGTTTTAGGGTTTCTACTCCAATTTGTTTGTAGTCCCAAAGAAGGACGGGGTCCATCCAATCCTACGAAGGTTCAGGATGGAATCAGTTCGCTCTGTGGTTGCTACACTCCATCCGGGGGATTTTTCTTGCATGTCCCCATATATGTCAGGCATCAGAGATTTTTGTGTTTTGCAGTCGGGGACAATCACTACCAGTTTGTAGCTCTCCCTTTTGGCCTGGCGTCGGCACCAAGGGTTTTCACAAAGGTGCTCGCCCCGATTCTAGCTTTGCTGAGACAGCGAGGAATCGCTATCGTGGGCTACCTGGACAACCTCCTTCTGAGAGCAGCTTCAGACTCAGAATTAGAGGAGGATGTGGCGATGCCAGTCAGACCCTTCAAGAATTTGGTTGGGTACTGAACCTCCAGAAGTCGGTATTGCTGCTGACTCAACGCCTGGAGTACCTGGGCTTGATTCTGGACTCCTGGGAGGCAAGGGTTTTTCTCCCTTTGGAAAAGCTGAAGACTCTTCGGACTGCAGTGAGGCTGTTGGCATCCCGCAGGTGGTCGTCGCTGCACTTTTGCATGCAAGTCCTGGGTCTCATGGTAGCCACCTTCGAGGCGGTACCGTATGCTCAATTCCACACTCGAATTTTGCAGAATGAGATCCTGTCCAAATAGGACAAATCTCCGTTGTCCCTGGATTGTCAAATCCGGGTGAGCCAGCTAGCCAGGGCTTCCCTGGTATGGTGGCTGAGATATCTGGCCCTTCAGTCCAGGAAGTCGTTCCTTCCTTTTCACTGGACGGTGATCACAACGGACGCCAGCCTGACCGGTTGGGGGGGGGGGAGTTTGGGGCATACAGTTGACACAGGGTCGCTGGACGCAGGCAGAATCCCGCCTGCCGATCAATGTGCTGGAACTTCGGGCGATCAGGTAGTGCCTCTCCACATGGTCACAGAGGCTACAGGGACGTCCAGTCAGGATCCAGTCAGACAATGCCACGGCGGTGGCGTATGTCAACCATCAAGGAGGAACAAGACGCTTGGCTGCAGCATTGGAGGTCGCTCACATCCTGAGGTGGGCAGAGCGCAGCGTGCCGGCTCTATCGGCTGTGTACATTCCGGGTGTAGAAAACTGGCAAGTGGACTACCTAAGTCGCCAGATGCTGGACCAAGGAGAATGGTCGCTACACCCAGATGTGTTTCGACTCCTTTGCCTGAGATGGAGCACGCCAGACATGGCTCTCCTGGATTCTCGACTCAATCAGAAGGTATTGAGGTTTGTGGCCAGGTCAAAAGATCCCTGGGCGGATGCGACAGACGCGTTGGTGGCTCCGTGGGGACAGTATCGGCTAACTTATGCCTTCCCCCCGCTAAAACTTCTTCCTCGTCTGCTTCCCAGAGTGGAGACCGAGGGGATTCCTGTGATTCTAATTGCCCCAGATTTTCCTTGACGTTCTTGGTACGCCGTCCTAGTACGCCTGGTGGTGGATATTCCTTGGCGACTGCCGATGCGAGAGGACCTTCTGTCGCAAGGTCCTATACTTCATCCTGCTTTACAGTCGCTGGCTTTAACGGCATGGCTGTTGAAAGTCAGGTATTAAGGGGCCGAGGCCTGTCGGATTCAGTAATTTAAACCATGCTGAGGGCACGAAAGTCATCTTCTCGGAAGATCTATCATCGCACGTGGAAGGCCTACATCTCTGTGTGAGGAGATGGAGTGGCGTCCACAGACTTATTCGGTTTCCAGGATCCTGCTGTTTTAACAGCGTGGAGTGGATCAAAAACTTGCCCTAAGCACTATTAAGGGACAGATTTCAGCCTTGGCTGTTCTCTTTCAACGACCCTTGGCGGCTCATTCACTGGTGAGTACATTTGTGCAGGGGGTTCGACATTTTGCTCCTCCGATTCGACCACCACTGCCTCCATGGGATTTGAATCTGGTGCTCTCGGTGCTTCAGAAACCTCCCTTTGACGCTCTCAGAAAGTTGCCTTTCTGGTGGCTATTACATCGGTCAGGAGGGTTTCTGAATTGGTGGCCTTGTCCTGCAAGTCTCCCTACTTGATCCTCCACAAGGATAAAGCGGTGCTACGCTCGCAGCCTTCGTTTCTTCCGAAGGTTGTTTTGGCTTTTCATCTAAATGAGGACATTGTGCTTCCAATCTTGTGTCCTCGGCCGTCGCATCCCAAAAAGGTTGCGTTGCATTCCTTGGACGTGGTCCGAGCTCTGCGAGTGTATCTGTCTGCTACGGCTCGGTTTCGGAGGTCAGACTCACTGTTTGTGTCAGTGGTTGGTCCTAAGAAGGGCCTGGCGGTCTCGTCTGCCACCATTTCTCGGTGGATCAGACAGATAGTGATTCAGGCTTATGCCCTAAAATGGCGGGCGCCTCCCTTTCCTGTCACGGCGCATTCAACCAGAGCAATAGGTGCCTCCTGGGCCTTCTGACATCAAGCGTCTGTCTCACAGGCGTGTAAGGCGGCGACCTGGTCGTCCGTTCACACTTTCACTAAGTTTTACAAGGTTGATGTGCATGCATCTGTGGATGCTTGCTTTGGCCGCAAAATGTTGCTGGCGGCTGTTTAAGGTTCCGTTGAGGAGCTCTGGTTGTTTTGGGGTGAAGTTTGTTTTGATTGTTGTTCCCACCCCTCGTTTTTTGACACTGCTTGGGGACTTCCCTACTGTCAAGAATAAAGGAGCTGTGTCCGTCCATGGACGATAGAGAAAATAGGATTTTTGTACTCACCGTAAAATCCTTTTCTCTGAAGTCCATGGACAGACACAGCACCCACCCCTTTTTATGTTTGTACTGCTTTTTGACGAACTGAGCTGCTGAGTGCAGGGTGAGGGGTTATAACCAGCCTAGTCCTCTCCTAATAGACGGCATATAACCCTACTGTCAAGAATAAATGAGCTGTGTCCGTCCATGGACTTCAGAGAAAAGGATTTTACGGTGAGTACAAAAATCTTATTTTTCCTTGTGTTTTTTTTTTTTCTGTAAAATAAATTTTTGGGAAAAATGTAAAACAAATTCAGTGTGGAGTAATTTTACAAATTAAAATTTTTGTTACACTGGGAAGGTGGAATGCAGTACATTCAGTAAATAAACAAAATTTTCTTATTACATTTTTATTTTTTATTACAAATGGAAAAACAAGGCAAGCTTTGTCATAGACTTCTATGGAGGTTTTAAACACTTCAACCCTGGAAATGGCCCAATGCCCGGGACATTTTTTGCAATACAACACTGTGTTGCTTTAACTGACAATTGCACGGTCGTGCGACGTTGCACCCAAACAAAATTGATGTCCTTTTTTTCCCACAAATAAAGCTTTCTTTTGGTGGTATTTGATCACCTCTGCGGTTTTTATTTTTTTGCGCTATAAACAAAAAAAGAGCGGCAATTTTGAAAAAAAAAATATTTTGTTCTTTTTGCTTTAATAAATATCCCCCAAAAATATATAAAAAAACATATTTCTTTCTCAGTTTAGGTGTATATGTATTCTTCTACATATTTTTGGTAAAAAAAAATCTCAATAAGCCTATATTGATTAGTTTGAGCAAAAGTTATAGTGTCTACAAAATAGGGGATAAATTTATGGCATTTTTTTATTTTTATTAGTAATGGCGGCGATCTGCGATTTTTTTTTTGTGACTGCGACATTATGGCGGACACATCGGACACATTTGACACTATTTTGCGACCATTGTCATTTATATAGCGATCGGTGCTATAAAAATGCACTGATTACTGTGTAAATAACACTGGCAGTGAAGGGGTTAAACACTAGGGGTGATGAAGGGGATAAGTGTGTCCTAGGGAGTGATTCTAACTGTGTGGGGGCTGGTCTACAAGTGACACAACAGTGATCACTGCTCCCGATGACGGGGAGCAGTAGATCACTGCCCTGTCACTAGGCAGAACAGGGGAACACCTTGTTTACATAGCCATCTCCCCGTTCTGCCGCTCCGTGAGACGATCTCGGGCACCCGGTAGACATCAAGTCCGCGGGACCCACGGGCACGCTCACCAAGCGCAAATGCAAAGGGACGTACAGGTATGTCCCTTTGTGCAGCTGTGCCATTCTGCCAACATATATGCCAACAAGTGGTTAAAGCACCATGAAAGCGACATAGTTGGTAAAGTTGAATAAAGAGATCAGTCCATCCAGTTCATTCATGTCAAAATAAAAAAAATACATTTAATTCATTTCCCATATCCCTGTATACTGTGCTTGCTAAGATGCTCATCCAAGAGTTTTTTTAAACTATTAATAGTTCCTGCTTACACCACTGACAGTGGAAGTTAGTTCCACATCCATACTGCCCTAACAGTGAAAAACCCTTTACACAGTTTAAAGGGATGGTTCACCTTTACCACAAAACTGCCTATGCAGATAAGGGGCATCTATAGATATAAACAAACTATGCAGCTCTGACTGAAATGCCAAAGTACTGCAAAGATATGGAAATCGATGAATAGCAATATTCATAAATAAGTCTCCCAACATTGTGATTTCTGACGATAACCAAGATTGAAGAAGAAAGTCTGAAAGTAAGAATTCCACTGATTTTATAGGTAAGGCTTGTAATAGTTTAAGTAGGGGTTGTAACGCCGAGCGCTCCGGGTGTCCCATCCATCCCGGAGCGCCCGCGGCGCCTGTCCCCCTGCAGCGCTCCGGTCGGCTCCTCTGACCATGAGCGCTGCTCTGATGCTGGCGGGGATGTGATCCATGCGGCGGCACCTGTCCGCCCGCGGATCGCATCCCATCCTGCTCACCGGCCTCCTCCTCCTGCTTCGTCCCGGCGCGCGCGGTCCCGCTGCTCTCTAGGGCGCGCGCGCGCGCCGGTCTTCTTAAATTTAAAGGGCCAGTGCACCATTGATTGGTGAGTGAGTGAGTGAATAACTTGTATAGCGCTACAAATGCGAACTAAATCGCCTGGTCCAATTACTGTGTCACACCCAAAACACTTAAAAACCCACTCCCCCTTCCTGTCCTTGCCGGATCTTGTTGCCTTACTGCCCTGAGAAAGCATTTTGTAGTCGTCTTGCCAGTGTATCTGATCTTCTGCCGTTGCCCCTGACTACGAACCATTGCCGCCTGCCCTGACCTTCCGCTACGTCTGACCTTGCCTCTGCCTAGTCCCAGTGTACCGTGCCTATCTCAGCTGCCAGAGAAGTCGAGCCGCTACTGGGGGACACGACCTGGTTGCTACCCGCCGCAGCAAGTCCATCCCGCCTTGCGGCGGGCTCTGGTGAAAACCGGTAGCTGCTTAGAACCGGTCCTCCAGTGCGACCCGTGCCTTCGCCTCTCTGGCAAAGAGGATCCACCTCCTGTGTCCTCACTAGCCACCAGTCCGGGCCCTGACAGTAGATCCGGCCATGGATCCCGCTGAGGTACCGCTGCCAAATCTCGCTGACCTCACTACCGTGGTTGCCCAGCAGTCGCAACAGATCGTCCAACAAGGACAGCAGCTGTCGCAGTTGACCGCCATGGTCCAGCAGCTTCTGCCGCCGCAGCCTCCAGCATCTTCCCCTCTCCGAGCTGCCGCTACTACCTCGAGAATTCGCCTGTCTCTTCCGGAGAAATTTGACGGGGATTCTAGGATGTGCCGGGGATTCTTGTCCCAATGTTCCCTGCATCTTGAGATGATGTCTGACCAGTTTTCCACAGAACGGTCTAAAGTGGCATTCGTGGTCTCTCTGTTGTCTGGAAAGGCCTTGGCCTGGGCCACGCCACTCTGGGACCGCAACGACCCTGCTACAGCCACCGTTCAGTCCTTCTTTGCTGAGGTTCGCAGCGTTTTTGAGGAACCAGCCTGAGCCTCATCCGCGGAAACCGCCCTGCTTAACCTTGTCCAAGGAAACTCCTCTGTGGGCGAATATGCCATACAGTTCCGCACACTGGCCTCAGAGTTAGCCTGGAATGATGAGGCTCTCTGCGCGACCTTCAAGAAGGGTTTATCCGGCCACATCAAGGATTGTCTGGCCGCACGAGAGATACCCTCTTCCTTGACGGAACTCATCCATTTAGCTACCCGCATCGATATGCGCTACGTCGAAAGACGCCAAGAGCTTCGCCAGGAGAAAGATCTCGTTCGCACCAGGCGTTATCCGCGCCTGGCTCCTCTCTCTCTGAATCCAATGCATCCTGTTACCGTGCCTCCCGCCGAGGAGGCCATGCAAGTGGACCGGTCTCGCCTGACCCTACAAGAGAGGTCTCGCCGTAGGAACGAGAACTTATGCCTTTATTGTGCGAGCTCTGATCACTTCCTAAAAGACTGTCCTATTCGTCCTCCGCGTCAGGGAAACGCCCACACCTAGTGAACGTGGGAGAGGCGTTACTAGGTGTGAATTCTTCCTCTCCACGTCTGACTATTCCTGTGCGGATTTCTCCTTCTGCTGGCTCCCTCTTCCCTGCGGTGGCCTTCCTGGACTCTGGTTCTGCAGGAAACTTTATTGAAGCCTCTTTCATCAACAGGTTCAACATTCCTGTTACCCGTCTCATAAAACCCTTCTTCATTTCCTCTGTAAATGGAGAGAATTTGGATTGTACCGTGCGTTACCGCACCGAACCCCTGCTCATGTCCGTTGGTTTTCTTCACCAAGAAAAGATTGAATTCTTTGTTTTGCCGAACTGTACTTCTGACATCCTTCTTGGCCTACCCTGGCTCCAGCGTCACACTCCTACCCTCGACTGGACCACTGGGGACATCAAATCCTGGGGTGACTCCTGTCACAAGCATTGCCTTAAGTCTGTACCGACCTGTCAAGTCCCCATCACTACTCCTTTGCCTGGCCTTCCAAAGGCCTATCAGGACTTTTCTGATGTCTTTTGCAAAAAACAGGCGGAGGTCTTACCACCACATAGACCCTACGACTGCCCCATTGACTTGCTCCCAGGTACTACACCACCTTGTGGCAGAATTTACCCTCTCTCCTCTCCTGAAACCAAGGCCATGACTGTATACATTCAGGAGAACCTCAAGAGAGGTTTTATTAGGAAATCATCTTCTCCAGCCGGAGCGGGGTTCTTCTTCATGGCCAAGAAGGACGGATCTCTACGCCCTTGCATAGACTATCATGGTCTCAATAAAATCACTATTAAAAACCGCTACCCTCTGCCTCTCATCTCGGAGCTCTTTGACCGTCTGCGCGGAGCAAAAGTTTTTTCTAAATTGAACCTCAGGGGCGCTTATAACCTCATCAGAATCCGTAAAAAAGAGATGAATGGAAAACCGCATTTAAGACCAGAGACGGTCACTTTGAATATCTCGTCATGCCGTTCGGACTTTGCAACGCCCCTGCAGTCTTTCAAGATTTTGTCAACAAAATCTTCCGGGACCTACTGTATACCTGTGTGGTTGTCTATCTTGACGACATCCTAATCTTCTCTGCCAACCTTAAGGAACATCGGCTCCATGTCCGTCAAGTGCTCCAGCGCCTCCGCGTAAATCATATTTACGCTAAATTTGAAAAATGCCTTTTTGAGCGCAGCAGTCTTCCTTTCCTAGGTTATCTGGTCTCTGGACAAGGTCTTCAAATGGACCCTGACAAACTCTCCGCAGTCTTGGGTTGGCCACGCCCCTCTGGACTTCGTGCTATCCAACGCTTCCTTGGTTTCGCCAACTACTATCGTCAGTTCATACCCCACTTCTCCACCATCGTTGCTCCTATAGGGGCACTGACTAAAAAAGACGCGAATCCTAGGTCCTGGCCGCCTTAAGCGGAGGAAGCCTTTACTCGCCTTAAGACCGCCTTCTCCTCTGCACCTGTCCTGTCTCGGCCAGATCCTCTAAAGCCGTTCTTCCTTGAAGTTGACGCCTCCTCAGTAGGAGCTGGAGCTGTGCTTCTTCAAAAAAACGCTAAAGGGAAAAACGTCACTTGTGGTTTTTTCTCTAAAACTTTCTCCCCTCTGGAAAAAAACTATTCCATAGGTGACCGTGAACTGTTGGTCATCAAGTTGGCATTAGAAGAGTGGAGACATCTCCTGGAAGGATCCCTTCACCCTATCTCCATCTACACTGACCATAAAAATTTGTCCTACCTTCAGTCCGCTCAGCGCCTAAATCCTCGCCAGGCCAGGTGGTCATTGTTCTTTGCCCGCTTCAACTTCCAGATCCATTTTCGGCCCGCAGACAAAAATGTCAGGGCTGATGCCTTGTCCCGTTTCTCCGATACCTCTGAAACCGAGACTCCTCCTCAACACATCATACCCCCTGAGTGTCTGATTTCCTCTGCTCCCGCTTCTCTCGTGCCAATTCCTCCAGGAAAGACTTTCGTTCCTCCACGCCTTCGGCTTCAGATACTCAAGTGGGGGCCATTCCTCCCATCTAGCCGGTCACGCTGGGATCAAAAAATCCATACAATTGATTGCCAGACACTATTGGTGGCCTACCCAGGAGAAAGATGTGACTGACTTTGTACGGGCCTGCACTATCTGTGCACGTGACAAGACTCCTCGCCAGAAGCCTGCAGGTCTTCTCCTTCCCCTACCTGTGCCTGAACAACCATGGTCCCACATCGCCATAGATTTCATCACGGACCTCCCTTTGTCTTGTAGTAACACTGTCATCTGGGTGGTCGTTGACCGCTTTTCTAAAATGGCTCATTTTGTCCCGCTCCCTGGTCTGCCTACGGCACCTCAGTTGGCGAAGCATTTTTTTCTTTACATTTTCCGCCTCCATGGGCTGCCCTCACATATCGTCTCGGATAGAGGCGTTCAATTCATCTCAAAATTTTGGAGAGCTCTCTGTACTCAACTAAAGATTAAGTTGAATTTTTCTTCCGCTTATCACCCGCAGTCCAATGGACAGGTGGAGAGAGTTAACCAGGTCCTTGGCGACTACCTACAACATTTTGTCTCCGCCCGTCAAGACGATTGGGTCGACCTATTGCCCTGGGCAGAATTCTCATACAATTTCAAGAACTCTGAATCTTCCTCCAAGTCGCCTTTCTTTGTGGTCTACGGCCGTCACCCATTGCCCCCCTCCCCATTCCCACGTCTTCTGGAGTTCCGGCCGTGGATGAATTAACTCAGGACTTTGCCTCTATCTGGAAAGAGACTCAAAAGTCGCTCTCACTGGCCTCTGCCCGCATGAAGAGACATGCAGATAAAAAAAGAAGAATCCCTCCTGTCTATGCCCCTGGTGACAAAGTGTGGCTCTCCTCCAAATATGTTCGGTTTCGGGTACCTAGCTACAAGCTGGGCCCTCGTTACCTCGGGCCATTTAAAATCAAAAACCAAATCAATTCTGTTTCTTACAAGCTCCACCTTCCTCCTTCTCTTCGTATTCCCAACTCTTTTCATGTGTCTCTTCTTAAACCCCTCATTCTTAACCGATTTTCCCCTAAGGTCACTGCTCCCGCTCCTGTCTCTGGTTCTTCTGATGTCTTCTCGGTGAAAGAGATCCTCGCCTCCAAGGTCATCCGAGGTAAAAAATGTTTTTTAGTTGATTGGGAGAACTGTGGTCCTGAGGAAAGGTCCTGGGAACCTGAGGCCAACATTTTAGATAAAGAGCTCATCCGTAGATTCTTGGGTTCCAAGAAGAGGGGGAGACCTAAGGGGGGGGGTACTGTAACGCTGAGCGCTCCGGGTGTCCCATCCATCCCGGAGCGCCCGCGGCGCCTGTCCCCCTGCAGCGCTCCGGTCGGCTCCTCTGACCGTGAACGCTGCTCTGATGCTGGCGGGGATGCGATCCATGCGGCGGCACCTGTCCGCCCGTGGATCGCATCCCATCCTGCTCACCGGCCTCCTCCTCCTGCTTCGTCCCGGCGCGCGCGCGGTCCCGCTGCTCTCTAGGGCGCGCGCGCGCCGGTCTTCTTAAATTTAAAGGGCCAGTGCACCATTGATTGGTGCCTGGTCCAATTACTGTGTCACACCCAAAACACTTAAAAACCCACTCCCCCTTCCTGTCCTTGCCGGATCTTGTTGCCTTACTGCCCTGAGAAAGTGTTTTGTAGTTGTCTTGCCAGTGTATCTGATCTTCTGCCGTTGCCCCTGACTACGAACCATTGCCGCCTGCCCTGACCTTCCGCTACGTCTGACCTTGCCTCTGCCTAGTCCCAGTGTACCGTGCCTATCTCAGCTGCCAGAGAAGTCGAGCCTCTACTGGGGGACACGACCTGGTTGCTACCGCCGCAGCAAGTCCATCCCGCCTTGCGGCGGGCTCTGGTGAAAACCGGTAGCTGCTTAGAACCGGTCCTCCAGTGCGACCCGTACCTTCGCCTCTCTGGCACAGAGGATCCACCTCCTGTGTCCTCACTAGCCACCAGTCCGGGCCCTGACAGGGGTCCTTTGGCAATTTGAGTAATAGCTGTCAAGGCTTTGATGTTAGCGTTGATTAAGTCTGAAGCCCCATACACACTATCAGTTTTCCTGCAGGCTTTTGTCTTCAGGTTTAACAAAACCATTTAGTGGAAGGGCCTGCCTGATTGCATACAAATTTAAACTCTTAAAGCCCTGTACACACGATCGGTTTTACCGATGAAAACAGTCTGATGGACTTTTTTCATCGGACAAACTGATCGTGTATGGGCCCCATCTGTCTTTTTTCCATCAGTGATTAAAAATAGAACATGTTTTAAATTTATCCGATGGAAAAAAAATGATAGCAAATTCCGATCGTCTGTGTGGAACTAAATCGGAGAAACCCACGCATGCTCAGAATCAAGTCGACGCATGCTCAGAAGCATTGAACTTAATTTTTCTCGGCTCGTCTGAGTGTTTTACGTCACAGCATTTGGGACAGTAGGATTTTTGACTGATGGTGTGTAGGCAAGACTGATGGAAGTCGGCTTCATCGGAAATCCGATGGAAAAATCCATCAGATTTTATTCCATCTGGAATCCGATCGTGTGTACAAGGCTTTAAGGTTTGACCTCATATTAGATGGTTTTGGTAAACCTGAAGAAAAAACCTGCAGAAAAACTGATAGTGTGTATGGGGCTTAAGAAAAAGTTCAGTGGACGTAATGTAAGGAGTAAGGCATTGAGCAGGAGCTTCAGAGTTGTCTCCAGGGCTGTTCATTCTATTTGAAACCAGGTAGTTTGTTGGGTGGGAGACCACCATTACTCAGCTTGGTCAAGGAAAACTGCCCCTGTAATTAGCATGGCTATTGGTTGTTCCCAGGCCTGCATAAAGAATGGGAGTGCAAAGTATAGTTCTGCTAATTTTTGGGCGTTTATCCTCCCAAATTAATGTTGTTAAGACTGCTTGAACTTTGTTTATATACAAAGGTAGAAACTGCAAAAGCAGAGTACCAACAATATACAATATTTGAGGTAGCAAGTACATTTTGGCTAATGCAATCCATCCAGCTCAAGATGCACGTGTAGTGCTAATATCTCAAGAAAGACATTTAAGTTTCTCTAAGGAGGATGGATAAGTTGGGTCGAATAAAGTTAATTGGATACCTAAACAGGATAAGGAGTTGGGGGTCAGCGAAAATCAAAGTTATGAAGGGTATAATGAATGCATTTGGTATGGTTATCAAGTCAGATGTCTAGCATACAAGATTTTGTATGGTTTACCTTATAAAGGGAGACAGCGCTAAACTGGTCTAGGATGCATTGTAATTCAAGCAACTGGATATAATTAGTTAGAGCAATTATGACATCATCTGTGCACAGGCCAGTTTTATGTTCAGTATCACCATTGGTAATACCAGAGATAAGAGGAGACAGTGGACATCCCTATTGGGTCCCATTACTGATTGGGGAGGGGTCTGAAAGGAGCCTAGATGACCACAATCTATGACTGGGAGAAGAGTAAAGAGTTAAAATGGGCGTTAATAGGGTACTAGTAGGTCCAAATTATAGAGCACAGCTTCAAGATATGCCCAGTGAACTCTGTTGAATGCCTTCTCTGTATTCAAGTGAAGGAATTAGAGAAGGCGTTTGGCTCTTGAACTTGAGTTTATTGAGTATTTGGCAACATTATTTTTCTGTGAATTCACATAAGTATAATCCCTATATAATACATTATTTTCAATCTTATATATTTTAGTTCTACAGCTTTATTTTTTGCAAATCATTTAGATATGTTAGAACACATTACATCAGTGTCTCCTTTCCAAAATATTATACACAATTCCAAAAGACTGTTAATCAGGACGATGCAGGGAAATGAAAAGCAGTTGTATGAAGCTGTAACTAATGCCGCATACACACGGTCAGACTTTCCAACGGGCAAACCTCCACCTGTCTGAAATTCCGTCCGTGTGTACGCGGCACAACTGCAGTTTTTGTACAGCAGATTTGATATTCTTCAGGCTTAGTTTCAAAGTGTCAGTAGTAATAAGAATTGTCTATACTTCTCCACAGCCTGTAGCAGGATTCACATCTTTTCACATTCCAGATATCATTTTCTGGGATAGAGCTGGATTGGATTAGTGACTGTGATTCAATACAGATTGTTCCTAGTACTGACATTTTGATAAATATGATCCCATGGGACAACATCTAAATATTAAAGGACTACTATAGTAAAAAAAAAAAAGTATATATATATTTATGTTACATTATTGCTTTGTGTAAAACAGCTTTTAAATACAGTACCCAGTCCTACAGCTGACTCATATCTCTTCAATTGCATCAAGGATGGCTGAGGTCAATTACAAGCTACTAACCAGATGGCACTACACCCCATCAAAGCTTCATCAGATGTTCCCCGACAACTCCCCGTTGTGTTGGAGGAATTGTGGGAACAGAGCAACCCACGCTCATATATGGTGGTCGTGCCCACTCATCCGCCCCTTCTGGTCTAGCATTATTCGAATTATCCAACAAATATCCAATATTAATCTTCCTGCTGATGCATGGACCATTCTTTTTCATGCTACTAAGGAACCCGTCAGAAAATACAAATGTTCTTTAGTTCCACATTTGCTTAATACGGCTAAAGCACTTATACCTACCCTTTGGGGTCAGCCTGAGACTCCATCCGTGAAAAAGTGGTTTCAAAAAATTTCAGAGGTCCATCTTATGGAGGATATCACTCATTGTAACAAGGACACTTTTCAACGACACACTTTAACTTGGACTCCGTGGATGGAGTTCAAGGACACCACAACCTATAGAGAGATACTTGCACAATCCCACTGAGACTCGTTTACACCTATTGAATAAGCTATCTATATCTTAAGGATGATTCCCTGTGGTTATTCTTTGGCTTATCCCTTAAGAGACTAAAATGTAGTTTTATTGGATACCATGCATGCCGGCCTTTCCTTTCCTTCTTTTTCTTTTCTTTTTTATACCCCTAATTATGTTTTCTTCCTTTTTCCGGAGAGAGTGAGAGAGGGGGATTAGATTTTGTTCTTCGTTGAGGCTCTCCCCATACCTTCCCCCTCCCCCCCTTTTTTTTTTTTTTTTTTGGGCACAGGTGACGATAATTTTACCTGTTATTTTTCTCTCTATATATATGTTTTGTCACTTCATCAGTGTAGTCACTTGTAAATTCATCCCTTAGTCTTTTATATAGTCCACTTTTAGATTTTAACACTTGTCTTTTAGTTTGTAGTAGTTTTTGAAATCATTTTTTTTTTCACTCTTTTTTTAATTAATTCTACGTTAGAAGACATCAACACTAGAGTGATAGCACATAATATATCTGGGGGAGAGTATGGGGGATCGTATTCCCCCATTACCCCCCTTTCTAAAATCTTTCCCACTCCCCTCCCCCCCTTTTTTTTTTGGCACAGGTGACGATAACTTTACCCCTCACTTTTCTCTTTATATACATGTTTTGTCACTCTATCAGCACTGACACTCATAAATTTATCCCCTAGTTCTTTATATTGTCTATTTTTAGATTTAACTCCTGGGTTGTTTTTTTTTTGTTTGTTTTTTTAGTTTATAGTCGTTTTCGGAACCACTTTTTGTTTCCCTTTATTATTTAATTTCACTTTAGAAGACATTAACACTAGAGTGATAGCACATAATATATTTGGGGGAGAGCATGAGGGATTGTATTCCCCCATCCCCCCTCTTCTAAAATCATCCTCACTCCCTCCCCCCCTTTTTTTTTTCTTCTCTCTCTCTCTCTCTCTCGCTCCATCTTTCCCTCTTTCCCCCCCCCCTTTTTTTTATGGGAAATATTGAGACTGTAAATGTGTTTCATGTATTGTAATGTGTGTTATATATGTTTTTGGAAAATTTATAAAAAAGATAATAAAAAAAATACAGTACCCATTAAAAGTATTTATACCTTTTTGGAAGTTTTCATTTATTTATTTATTTATTGTCATAGAACATTGAATCACCGTGGATTTGATTTATTTTACATTGATTAATAAAAATATACCCTTTATTTGTCAACGTTAAAACCAATTTATTGACACATCATAAATTAAGAGCCCATTCACACAGAGGGGCAACTTTGGATCCGACTTCAAGTCGCCCCTAGTCGCCTCAAGTCGCGCTGCATGAGAAAATCAATGTAAGTGAATGGAGCCGTCTTAATGCACACTACTGCAGTCGCTCTGACTTCAAAAAAGGTTCCTGTACTACTTCATTCCGACTTCTAGGCGACTGCTAGGCGACCTGTACCCATTGATTTCAATTGAAGTCGCCTCAGAAGTCGGATCCCCTGTCTTAACAGAAGCAACTTTCCAGGAAGAAAACATAAATTTCTCAGGCAAACCTCTCCCTCCCCCTCCCTCTCCCTCCCCCTCCCTCTCCCTCCCACAGAGCTGATTCTTGTTTGATTGGCCACTGGAATGTCTCCTGTCCTGGAGGCAACTTGAAGTTGCCTTGTAAGTAGCTTCATGTCGAGCTGTGATTCATACTCAAGTCGTGTCCAAGTTGCCTCCCAAAGTCGCGCTGGAAGTCGCGTTGCCCCTGTGTGAATGGAGTCTAACTGTTTACTTATACAATTTTGGCAGCAACAACATATTTGTGACTGTGTGGATCTGGACATAGCAAATGTTTTTCCTATGTCTCTGCAAAACTTCTCAAACTCTGTCAGGTTGCATTGGGGTTATGTGTGAACAGTCCTTTTCAAGTCCAGCTATAAATTCACTTTTGAATTAGGATTTAATTTGACCATTACAGTTCATTAACATTGTTGTTTTAAGCCATTTTACTGTCGTTTTGCATTCATGCTTAGACTTCCCTTGCTGGAAGACGATACTTTCTCCCCAGGCACACATTTCTGGCAGACTATATCAGGGTTATCTCCGTGAATTTCCCAGTATTTTGCTATTTTTTGTATACCCTAGCCATCCATCCAGGGCTTGCTTCCAGCTGATTAATATGTTGTGCACTATTTGGTTTATACCAAACCCAGCTCCTTTGATGACAAAAAAAAAGCTAACTATTGATCTTCTCTAAACATAGAATCCTTTTCCAGGTGACCTCAAAGTCTCCCACATGACTTCTGGCAAGCTGTAGTGGCTTTCTTTTTTAGATTTTTACATAGGGCTAGCCGGAACTGGTAAAAAACTGGAGCAATAATATGTATATTCTCTCTCCATTGTCAACCACTGAGGCATGTAACTCCTTTGAAGTGGATATAGGTCCCTTGGTGGCCACTTTCTTTCAATATGTTTATTGTATATTTTCATAAAAAGAAAAACATACAAGAGATGTGGTAATCATTACAGTGTTACAACAATAAGACAAGGAACAGTAAATACAGTATGAAACAATAAAGTCAATGTATTTCCTGAGTATGTCCGGCATGCGACATTAAAACACATATCATATTTAGTTTGGCTTAGTCTACCAGGCAAGCAAATGTGAAAAGCGAGTTACACTCAAAGGCTCATTGAAGATCCCACCAAACTGAGAGCTCTAGGTAAGTGTGAAAAGACAGGAAGGAGAAGAAGAATGTAGGAAAGAGGAGTAAAGAGGTTAAGTTTCTCATCCCTCCCTGCCAGCCCCCAGGACCCCCGCCAACCATACAATAGTGATAATAGATCATCTGGGGGCACCAATGTAGGAGGCCCATGATTCCCAAACTGGTGGCCACTTTCTCTGGTTTCCTTCTTGCATAGTCACTCATTAGTGACTAGTCTGTTTTTGGCAGATTAACAGCTGTGCCGTATCCTTTCAATTTCTTACAGCTTGATTTACAGTCATGTGAAAAAAGTAAGTATACCCCATGGGAATTTACCTTTTCAACAGGCAATATTTGAACAGGCAAGCATTAGATCTCTATTCAAATAGTGCTTACAGATAAAGGATACATTAATAAAAACATGCAGAATATTATAATTTTCAATCATTCAGGAAAATTTGATATATTGTTTTTCTTTGGAAAAAGTAAGTAGACTCGTCACCCAAAAGTCTGGCATTCCTCCCTCCCCCCAAAAAAAAGTTGACATCATTTTTCAATATTCAAAGGATATACCATGTTAGTTTGTGTGTGCGTTTGTATCCCACCTTTATCTGTAGGCACTGTTTGAATAAAGATCTAATGTTTGCTTGTTCAGCCACTGCATTTTGAAAAAGTTTACTATTTCCTTGTGGTGTACCTATGTTTTCACATGACTAGAACATTACTTTATAGGGTATTCAGTTCTTTTTTGAATTTCTTTGAATTTTTATAGCAAGCTGAAGACAGCAGGTATGCATGTAAAACTTATGTAGGGAGATTTGTTCCATCCCTGTGTATCATCTGAGGCTGTTCACTTCACTGGGTATAGGAGAGGGTTTACATCCACTCAAAATAGAAAAAAAAAAAAACCTTGTAAAAAAAAAAAAATGTTTTGTTCTAAAACACAAAAAACATTTTTGCAAAATAATATTGCCAAATAAGAGACCAGCTACCCCGTAAGGCTTCACCGCTTGTTTCCCTTAGTGAGGATGGCGGCACGGGACCTGCAGTGATCGAAGGGATCGGCATTGGGGGGGCCATCATCGCGGGCGAGTAGGACAGGTAAGTGTCCTTATTAAAAGTCAGCAGCTACAGTGTTTTGTAGCTGCTGACTTTAAAAAAAAAATAATAATAATTCCGGGTGCAGTCCCGCTTTAAGGAGGCCAATTATCTAGACTTGCAGTAGATTTTAAAACAATTGAGACATTCAGAGTCAGAAATTCTAGATTAACCACTTAAGCTTCGGAAGTATTGGCTTCTCAATGACCAGGCCATTTTTTGCGATTCGGCACTGCGCTGCTTTAACTGACAATTGCGCGGGGTTGTGTGACGATGTACCCAAACAAAATTGATGTCCTTTTTTCCCCACAAATAGTTCTTTTTTTTTTTTTGTGAAATTTGATCACCTCTGCAGTTTTTTTATTTTTTTGCACTATAAACAAACAAAGAGCGACAATTTTGAAAAATGCACAATATCTCTTACTTTTTGTTATAATAAATATCCCCAATTAAAAAAAAAAAAAAAAAATTTTTCCTCAGTTTAGGCCGATATGTATTCTTCTACATATTTTTGGTAAAAAAAATCACAATAAGCGTATATTGATTGGTTTGCGCAAAAGTTATGGCGTCTACAAAATAGGGGATAGATTTATGGCATTCTTTTTCGTCTTCTTTTTTTTTTTTTTACTAGTAATGGCGGTGATCAGCGATTTTTTTCAGGACTGCAATATTGCGGCAGGCAGATCAGACACTTTTGACACATTTTTAAGACCAGTGACAATTATACAGCGATCAGTGCTATAAAAATGCACTGATTACTGTATAAATGGCACTGGTAGGGAAGGGATTAACACTAGGGGGCGATCAAGGGGTTAACTGTGTTCCCTAGGTGTGTTCTAACTGGGGGGGGGGTGGGACTGACTAGGAGAGATGACCAATCAGTGTTCATACTTTGTATGAACACAAGATCAGTCTCCTCTCCCCTGAGAGAACCAGGATCTGTGTGTTTACACGCACGGTTCCCGGTTCTCGCAATGTCACGAGCGATCACGCTCGCCCTCAGTGGCCAAAAGGCAAAGTGACGTAAGGTAACGTTGTTTTGCCCAGAGGAGCCAACTGTGCTGGTCTGGTCTGAAAGCGGTTAATATACTTCACAATTCAGTAAACCTTATTGTCAGTGATTGTTTATAATATATCTATGTCACAGATACATTTAGTATATAAAAAAAAAAGGGTCTGATAAATTGTGATTTGGAAAATCTGATTAATATGCATTTAATCAGGCAAACAAAAAAGCCAGTAATATTTTGCAGGTTTCTTACTTCAAAGACTTAAAAAAAATAAAAAAAATGTTCACTCCTAACCAATTTTTTGCTTGTTTGTGGGCACTCTGCATAGAATTAACATTTTCAATACTAAAATACTGTGCTGGAATTGTTTTCCATTCCCTATCCAGAGAAATATGTGTAAAGAGTGTACTATTCAACTGTGAGGCTGGGTTCACACTAGTGCGACACGACACTTGTCCTACTTTGGATCCGACGTTGCCCTGCGACTTGAAGCTGACATATGTCCGACTTTCGATGAACGGGGATCCAACTTGGATCCCCGCCAATGCCAGGCACTGTGTTTGGTATGAATCTTGAGGGGGAACTCCACGCCGGCATGGGTTCCCCCTCCAAGAGCATACTAGGCCCTTCGGTCTGGTATGGATGTTAAGGGGAACCCCCTACGCCGAAAAAATGGCGTGGGGGTCCCCCCAAAATCCATACCAGACCTTTATCCGAGCACACAGCCCGGCCGGTCAGGAAAGGGGGTGGGGATGAGCGAGTGCCCCCCCTCCTGAACCGTACCAGGCAGCATGCCCTCAACATGGGGGGGTGGGTGCTTTGGGGCAGGGCAGCGCCCTGTGGCCCCCCACCCCAAAGCACCTTGTCCCCATGTTGATGAGGACAAGGGCCTTTTTCCGACAACCCTGGCTGTTGATTGTCGGGGTCTGCGTGGCGGGGGGGTTATCGAAATCCGGGAGCCCCCTTTTATAAGGGGGTCCCCAGATCCCGGCCCCCCACCCTATGTGAATGAGTATGGGGTACATCGTACCCCTACCCATTCACCTGGAGGAAAAGTGTCAAAAAAAAACACTTGACAGGTTATTAAAGTAATTTATTAGGCAGCTCCGGGGGTCTTCTTCCGACTTTGGGGTCTTCTTCCAACTTCAGGGGGTCTTCTTCCGACTTCTCCGCTCTCCAGTACTTTCTGCCGTGCTCCTCCGCTATCTTCTTGCCAGCTCTTTTACTAGCGGTGGCCCGGTTATCTGCGTCGTCTTCTTCCCTCTTCTATTGTTCCGATGTTGTTGACACGACGATCTCTTCCGCTGTAATGCCGTGTGCGTGGTGCACAACGACTTTTATAGGCAAGGGGCGTGGTCTCCGGGTGATGTCACCCGGTGACCCCTCCCCCTTATGACGTCACAGTCCTGGAGCATGATGGGAATGTGACGACATAAGGGGGCGGGGTCACCACGTGATATCACCTGGTGACCACGCTCCATGCCTATATAAGCCGTTGCACACCGCGCACATGGCATTACAGCGGAAGAGAGCATTGTGTCAACATCGGAAGAAGACGACGCAGAAGACCGGGCCAACGCTAGTGAAACAAGCTGGAACAAGATAGCGGAGGAGCCCGGCAGAAGGCACCGGAGAGCGGGAGAAGAGAGCGGAGAAGTCGGAAGAAGACCCCCGGAGCTACCTAATAAATTACTTTAAAAACCTGTCTAGTGTGTTTTTTTATTGACACTTTTCCTCCAGGTGAATGGGTAGGGGTACGATGTACCCCCATACTCATTCACATAGGGTGGGGGGCCGGGATCTGGGGGCCCCCTTATAATATTGCGGCAGGCTGATCAGACACTTTTGACACATTTTTAAGACCAGTGACAATTATACAGCGATCAGTGCTATAAAAATGCACTGATTACTGTATAAATGGCACTGGTAGGGAAGGGATTAACACTAGGGGGCCCTAGGTGTGTTCTAACTGTGGGGGGGATGGGACTGACTAGGAGAGATGACCAATCAGTGTTTTTTTTGTTTCTAGTCTATTTGGTTAAGGAGGATCCCGGTTATGAATTACCGTATCAACTAGCCGGCCACACTACTTTATACTCCACCTACATCCCCAAGTGAATCAGGCATCTTTCTCCTTTTTTTCAGTTAAGACAGCTCCCATAGGGAAACATTGGTTTTCACACGTCATGCGACATGAGCTCCCAATGTCGGTGTGTTTGTCGCACTAGTGTAAACCCGGCCTGAAACAGTATCTGGGATACTGCAAAAACATTTAACCCAGTGTTTACGTTTTAGGGCACCTACCAGAAAAAAAAAAAAAAAAAAACTCTTTGCTAATCATTATCTTTATGTTGTTTAGATATAGAATATGTTTTTGTTTTTTTTTAACATATACTTTCTCTATCATTTAAGGTGGAATCCACGCAGAGTATGATAAGAATCCTGGGCCTGTCTGCAACTCTTCCAAACTACCTTGATGTGGCTTCATTTCTTCATGTCAATCCATTTATTGGCCTTTTCTACTTTGATGGACGATTCCGACCTGTTCCTCTTGGACAGACATTTATTGGAATAAAGTCAACCAACAAGGCAAGTAGAAATGCTGTTATCTGAACAGAGAGAGGCTAATTTAGCTGAAAATCATTTTGTGTTAATTACTGTGTCGGTGTACCCCAGATGCTTCCAATATCATAACTCCTGCGTGAAAAAATAATTATAACATTCTTGTATCGTTTCCAACTCACTCATTTCTTATTTTAGTTATGCCACACATTACACCGCAGTTTCTAATATTTCCTAATACTTACATATTCTTGGTACATTTATAAAACATTTGTCTTTTTATATATACAATATAAAGTACTTGGTAGTTTTTGAATGCAAACTTAACCTATTTCTTGAAACATAAACTGGGGAATTCGATAATGCATTAATAACATTTGTACTTCCTTTAAAACTGCCTACCCTTAATTCAGGCAAGCATTTGTGTCAGTTTTGGTAACGTTACCAACACGTGCACCAAGGTTTGATAGGTATAACTACTGCCACTTTAGGAACCTTTTGCTATATCAGTGACAGATTCTTTACTAATTGTCCCCTAGGCCAATTCTAACATTTCTGTCATACGTGCAAAAATCTTCTTTTTTTTTTTTTTCGCTAGAAAATGACTTAAAACCCCCAAACATTATATATATAGTTTTAAGCAGAGGCCCTAGAAAAAAAAATGTGGGTGTTGCAATTTTCTGTCACACAATATTTGCACAGCGGTTTTTCAAAATGTTTTTTAGAGACAATTTTTTTATTTTTATTGTTTATAACAATGAAATAAAAATAGAGGGATACCCTCACATCAAACTTCAAAAGCGTGGTACTGATAAAAAATACAGCGCTATTGTGTGTATCAAATTGTTGAGAGTAGTAATTATGGTTGCAGAAAAATATGATCATATATTGAGAACAGAAAAGGAAAGGCTCTAGGTAGCATAAAAAAGAAAGTGAAGAAAAAGCAAGAAGAAAAAAATTGAAGAGAATAAAACAGGCCCTGGAAGGCCTAGGAAGAAGGAACAAAGGAAAACTTGAGCGAGTTCCCTGAACAGAGCTATTTGGGGGGGGGGGGGTGATCACAGTATAGTATAGTGCACTTCAGTCTGCAGGGGGCGTGCATGTGCACTACCGGAGGACTGCTTTTGCTGTGAATATTTTCAGCAGAAGCTGATCTGCGGGTGCCGGGCACTTGATGTCTTCCGGCACCTGGTGATCATTGGTGATGCACACAGAAGATCTACCTATGTAATGAAGGCAGATCTCAGTTCTGAGAGGGGGGAAGGGGTGGATTCTGTGTTCCTGCAAAGCAGGGACTAGAATCCGTCTCTTCCCTAAGGCCCCTTTCACACTGGGGCGGGCAGGAGTGGTGGCGGTATAGCAGCGCGATTTTCAGCGCTGCTATACCGTCGTTCTTACCGCGGTATGCGGTCGCTAGGGGGGTGAATTTAACCCCCGCTAGCGGCCAAAAAAGGGTTAATACCGCCCGCAAACCGCGGCTATTGCCGCGGTTTGCAGGCAGTATTACCGCGCTGTCCCATTGATTTCAATGGGAGACCGCGGTAAAGGAGCGGTGAACACGCCGCTCCTTCACCGCTGTAAAGAAGCGGCTAGCAGGACTTTTGGAGTGGTCCTGCTAGCGCACCACTTCAGTGTGAAAGCCTTCAGGCTTTCACATTGAAGGCTAAAGGGCAGGAATTTTTCATGCGGTATAATAGCGCTAATATTAGCGCTAAACCGCATGAAAAACGCCCCAGTGTGAAAGGGGCCTTAATGAAAGCAACACATACAATAGACAAAAACACTGCCTGGGCAGACAGTTAACCCTTTGATCGCCCTAGACGTTTAACCCCTTCCCAGCAGTACAGTGACAGTGCATATTTTTTAGCACTGATCGCTGTATTAGTGTCACTGGTTCCCGCAAAGTGTCAGTTAGTGTCTGATTATCCACCGAAATCTCGCAGTCCTGCTATAAGTCGCTGATTGCCGCCCTTACTAGTATGAAAAAAAAAGTCCATAAATATATCCCATATATTTGTAGACGCTATAACGTTCACGTAAACCTATATATATATATATATATATATATATATATATTGTGAGGGGGGCTAGCTCGGCAGCGGGTATGTGTGACCCCCGGGATGGGCTCCCCACCCAAAAACAGGCCCAGCAGACGGAGGTGGTGGTTTTCAAAATCAAAAAGGTGCGGTTTATTTTCTATTTACAGGGACAAAAACACAGCAAGGCAAAAAAAAACAAACACAAAATAAATCCTGGTCAACTTGACCTCTGACTAAACTTACAGGTTTCCTAACTAACGACTGGGATCAGCCTAGTGCTGTCCTAGTCCCTGGTTTTAAATGTCCAAGCAAAATATAGCCACACAGGCTTTCTCTCACCGCACAGGGGTTCACTCTCCCTAGACAGTCCACACAGGTCTGCTTCCAGGCATGAGCTAACATCTAATGAAGCTGGGATTTCTTATAGAGGCCTAAATGAGCTGACAAGGTTCAGCTGATCTCATCAACTCCCTGTCTGCACGACGCCCAGCCCTCTCCCTAGAGGTATGAGTCATCAATGAGCCCACTAGTCTCAGCTGGGCTTATACAACTCTCCACCTAGCTGTATAAATCGGCGTAAAGCCTGAATCTGGGCGAAATATATCTACCCCCCTGGATGCAACCAGGTGACTTTACCTTCCTGCTGTCACATACCCCCCCCTCTTGTTTTAACCTCGGGGTTGGAACACCAGCAATCAGGCATTCATGTACTCGAGACAAAGCATCCACATTCCCCATTTGAACGCCAGGGCGATGCTTTACTGTGAAGTTGAATTCCTGGAGGGCCAGGAACCACCTATTCACTCTTCTATTTGTTTCCTTGTTTTGAGCCATCCACTTTAACGGAGCGTGATCCGTAACCATGTCAAAGTGCCTACCTAGCAGGTAGTACCGAAGGGAATCTAGAGCCCACTTCACCGCTAAACACTCCTTTTCAACGGTGGCGTAATTTACCTCATGGGACTTCAACTTCCTGCTGAGGTAAATGACTGGGTGCTCTTCCCCGTTCCAGACCTGGGACAATACTGCTCCTAACCCCACATCTGACGCATCACTTTGTACGACAAAGTCTTTAGAGAAGTCGGGTGAGTACAACACTGGCTGGCTACATAAGGCTTGTTTCAAGAATTGGAATGCTGCCTCAGCCTCGGGGGTCCATTTAATCATGACCGACCCTTTCCCCTTCGTCAGGTTGGTTAGGGGCACAGCCTTAGAAGCAAAGTGGGGAATGAATCGCCGATAATACCCAGCGATTCCCAGAAAGGCTCGTACCTGCTTCTTGCTGTTGGGACGTGGCCAACTCTGGATGGCCTCGACTTTGTTGAGTTGGGGTTTTATTACTCCCCTCCCAATGGTGTACCCAAGATATTTGGCCTCCTCCTGCCCAATGGTACACTTCTTGGGGTTAGCCGTAAACCCTGCTTCCCGAACAGAGTCCAGGACTGCTTGCACTTTTGGCAGATGTGAGGCCCAATCTGTGCTATGGACAATTACGTCATCCAGGTAAGCCGCAGCATACTTCCGATGGGGCCTCAGCATCTGGTCCATTTTCCGCTGGAATGTGGCCGGCGCATTCTGTAACCCGAACGGCATTCTTTTATATTGGAACGCCCCGTCTGGGGTTACAAATGCGGTTTTCTCTTTGGCTGACTTGGCCAGGGGGATTTGCCAATACCCTTTTGTGAGGTCAAGAGTCGTCATGTATCGGGCTGTTCCCAGCCGGTCGATCAACTCATCTATACGTGGCATGGGGTAGGTGTCAAATTTTGTAACTTTGTTCAACTGACGAAAATCGTTACAAAATCGCCAGCTCCCATCCGGTTTAGGCACCAACACAATGGGACTAGACCAATCACTTTGGGACTCCTCTATCACCCCTAAGTTCAGCATTTTCTGTACTTCCTCCCGTATTGCCTCCCGTCGGGCCTCTGGGATCCGATAGGGTTTTAACTTCACCCTTTCACCGGGCGGGGTAATAATGTCATGCTCTACCCCAGATGTTTGTCCCGGCAGCTCAGAGAATACCTCCTTGTTGCGAAGCACAAACTCCTTAACCTCCTGTTGTTGGGGTTGTGACAAGGTGGCTGCGATTCCAACCTCAGGAATCACGCAACCAGTTTGAGCTGGTGACCAAGTGTCTGCGACTAGGGACTCTCTATCCCTCCAGGCTTTCAACAGATTAACGTGATAGATCTGTTCGGGCTTTCGCCTTCCTGGTTGTCTGACCTTGTAATTCACTTCGCTCACTTTTTCCATTATCTCGTAGGGGCCTTGCCATTTGGCAAGGAATTTACTTTCAACCGTAGGGACAAGTACCAATATCCTATCCCCCGGGGAAAAGGTACGGGTCTTGGCTCCACGGTTGTACACTCTCTGCTGTGCCAACTGCGCTTGGGCCAAATGTTCCTTCACGATGGGCATTACCTGTGCAATTCGATCTTGCATCAGGGCGACATGCTCAATCACACTCCTGTGGGGAGAACTCTCACTTTCCCAAGTTTCCTTGGCAATATCCAACAGCCCTCTTGGGTGTCTCCCATACAGTAACTCAAAGGGGGAGAATCCCGTAGAGGATTGGGGCACCTCCCTAATAGCAAACATCAAATAAGGAAGTAGACAGTCCCAATCCTTTCCATCCCTATCCACCACTTTCTTCAACATTTGTTTTAGGGTTTTGTTGAATCTTTCAACCAGCCCATCGGTTTGGGGGTGATACACAGATGTACGTAATTGCGTCACTTTGAACAATTTACACAGCTCCTTCATAACCCGGGACATAAAGGGTGTACCTTGGTCCGTAAGCAGTTCTTTACAAATACCCACCCGGCTAAAAACAAGAGATAGCTCTTTGGCTATGGTTTTGGCCGAGGTATTTCTGAGAGGGATCGCTTCTGGATAACGGGTGGCATAGTCCATTATAACCAATATGTACTGGTGCCCCCTAGCGGACTTGATTATAGGACCTACCAAATCCATTGCGATTCTCTCAAACGGGACCTCAATGATGGGTAGAGGGACCAGCGGGCTACGGAAGTGTGGCATCGGGGCCGACCTCTGACACACAGGGCAGGAGGAACAATAATTTTCTATGTCCTTCATCACCCCAGGCCAATAGAATCTCTGTAATACCCTCTCTCGGGTTTTCTCTGTCCCCAGATGACCTCCAAGAATGTGCCCATGGGCCAACTCCAACACCAACTTCCTGTAAGGTTTGGGCACCACCAGCTGCTCAACGGTTTCTTCTGCCCTTTTTGCCACCCGATACAGTAGGTCCTTCTCTACGCTGAAGTATGGGTAAGTGCAGGTATTATCTGGGTTCACTAACTCGCCATCTATTTTCACTACGTTTTCCCGTGCCTTTATTAGGGCGGGGTCTTTCAACTGTTCTGTGGCAAAGTTTTCCCTGTGAACCTCAAGATCAGAAAACTCCACAGACGGTAGGTTTTCGTCTGAGGAGGTGGGCTCCTCTCCAGTTTCTTGAGTCTCCCCTGCCAATACTGACAAGGGAAATTCGGGAGAGTCCTCACCACTCTCAGAGGAGTTCTGGCTATCATATTCCTGGTACATAGGGGCACCAGTGGGGGGCTCATGATCATCCCACAGTTCCCAGAACTTCGGAAAATCCCTTCCCACAATGGCGTCATGCGGTAACTGAGACACTAAGCCCACTGGATGAGAAAGGGTACCTTTGGGGGTCTCGAAACACACTGTAGTCACTGGATACTCTCGGGTGTCCCCATGCACACAAATAACGGCTACCTTGCTATTCCCAGAGACCTCTGTTTTAACTAACTCAGCCTTTATCAGGGTCACAAGGCTACCTGAATCCAGCAATACCACAACATTTCTACCATTAATACACATTTTGCATAAATGTTTCTCAGTTCCCCGAATGGCAGTGCATGCGACTGTCGCACACAGCGACTGACGTCTGCCCGTCAGAAAGTCACACTGCATGGGTTCCTCCACAACCGGGCAATTTGCTGCAATATGTCCCGCTTGCCGGCAGCGGTAGCAAACGATCCTTCTTGCGGCCTCTTGAGCCGCTGATTTCCCAGGCTGTTCTCGCCAAACTTGGGGTAGAGCTCCCACCCTCTCACTCTCTCCACCCTTACCCCTTGGAATCATCTTATCCGCCCCTGGGGATGGTCTGGTCTTAGGGTGGAAAGTCCGAGTGTCTCTGGAAGAGGCCGTCAGGTTCTCTGTAGCCAAGTATTTCTCCACACGATCCACAAGACCATCGGCCGTCTCTGGGTCTCCATGGCTTACCCACTTTTGGATGGCAGTAGGAAGAGCTCTCAAAAACCGATCCATTACAACACGTTCCACAATCTTTGGTGCGGACAAAGTCTCTGGCTGTAGCCACTTTCTGCTCAGGTGAATGAGATCATACATTTGAGACCTGGGGGGTTTTCCAAGCTGGAAAGTCCAGTTATGCACACGCTGAGCCCGGACAGCCAGGGTGACACCCAGCCTTGCCAATATTTCAGCTTTTAGCATCACATAGTCTTTTGCTTGGTCAGGCTCTAGGTCATAGTAAGCTTTCTGCGATTCACCCGTTAACAGAGGAGCCACCAGTCCAGCCCACTGCTCCTCAGGCCACTTTTCTCTTTCAGCGGTCCTTTCAAATGTGGTCAAAAATACCTCTGGATCATCCTCTCCAGTCATTTTTGTCAATAAACGACTCACCCCAAAGGACGCGGTATTAGTGGGACGGCTTTCCTCACCGGTCTGCGGACGTTGCTGCATTACTGCTTCCATCTGTTGTTGTAGTCTCTGCTCTTGCTTCTGCAACAGGTCTATGAAGCGGGCCTCAGATTGCTGTTGGGCTTGTTGCTGAGCCTCCAGACTCTGTTGTAAAGTTGCAAGGCTCTGTTGATGAGCTTGCTGCTGGGCTGCAAGGCTCCTTTGCAAACCTGCATTTGTCTGCTGTTGATTGGCATTTGCTAGAGCCAGCTGTTTCAGTATCTCCTCCATGCTGGCTTAAAAAAAAACTGCCACTGGTTCTCCACCAACTGTGAGGGGGGCTAGCTCGGCAGCGGGTATGTGTGACCCCCGGGATGGGCTCCCCACCCAAAAACAGGCCCAGCAGACGGAGGTGGTGGTTTTCAAAATCAAAAAGGTGCGGTTTATTTTCTATTTACAGGGACAAAAACACAGCAAGGCAAAAAAAAACAAACACAAAATAAATCCTGGTCAACTTGACCTCTGACTAAACTTACAGGTTTCCTAACTAACGACTGGGATCAGCCTAGTGCTGTCCTAGTCCCTGGTTTTAAATGTCCAAGCAAAATATAGCCACACAGGCTTTCTCTCACCGCACAGGGGTTCACTCTCCCTAGACAGTCCACACAGGTCTGCTTCCAGGCATGAGCTAACATCTAATGAAGCTGGGATTTCTTATAGAGGCCTAAATGAGCTGACAAGGTTCAGCTGATCTCATCAACTCCCTGTCTGCACGACGCCCAGCCCTCTCCCTAGAGGTATGAGTCATCAATGAGCCCACTAGTCTCAGCTGGGCTTATACAACTCTCCACCTAGCTGTATAAATCGGCGTAAAGCCTGAATCTGGGCGAAATATATCTACCCCCCTGGATGCAACCAGGTGACTTTACCTTCCTGCTGTCACAATATATATATATATATATATACATATATATACATTTATTGTGATTTGTTTTACCAAAAACATGTAGCAGAATACATATTGGCCTAAATTTATGAAAATATTTTACTTTTCTTTTTTTTATCTGATATGTGTTATAGCAGAAAGTATTTTTTTTTTCCTAAATTGCCAGTCTTTTTTTGTTTATAGCGCAAAGAAAAAAAATATTTTTATTTTATTTTTTTATTGCTATCACATGATTGAACAGCATCTCCTGTAATACAATGGACAAGTGACAGGTGGTCTTTACTGAGACATATGGGGTGTATTAGACCTCATATTGTATAGTTTTGGTAAATGTAAAATTGTTTGTTATTTTGTTTCATCTTAAAATGATAGGTGCAGTTTTATAAGAATTTGATTTAGCTTTAAAGTTTTGAAAAAAAAATAAATAAATGTAATTTTATTTGCAGGTAAAAAAAAAATGGCAAAAAAATGTGGGTTATTTTTTTTCTAAGATGCTTTCAGAGAATTGCACCTGCGATCAGCATATCTGGCTCCTGCAAACTCTCAGGGTGGCTATCTGACCATACCTGCAATACGGCCAGGCAGTTACTTGAGAGCTGGAAGATCAATGAACTAAAGGACACTCACCAGCGTCCTCATAGTTCCTTGAGAACTTACAAGCCATTAGACCCCTTTCACACTGGGGCGTTTTTAAGACGCTTTTGGGCTAAAAATAGCACCGTTAAAGCGCCTGAAAAATGCCAACCCTGCAGCCCCAGTATGAGAGTCTTAGTGCTTTCACACTGGGGCGGTGTGCTTGCAGGACCTTAGAAAAAGTCCTGCAAGCAGCATCTTTCGGGCGGTGGGGGAGCGATGTGTACACCGCTCCCCCACCACCCCTGCCATTGGAATTGGCAGCTACACTTTACGGGCGCTTTTAACCCTTTATTCGTCTGACGGCGGGGGTTAAAAGGGCCCCGCTAGTGGCCAAAAAGTGCCACTATTACCGCTAACGCGCCCCGCCCCAGTGTGAAAGTAGCCTTAGCTGCAATGGCTGATGGTACACTATATTGTCAAAAGTATTGGGTGCCTGCCTTTACACACACATGAACTTTAATGGCATCCCAGTCTTAGTCAATAGGGTTCAATATTGAGTTGGCCCACCCTTTGCAGCTATAACAGCTTCAACTCTTCTGGGAAGGCTGTCCAAAAGGTTTAGGAGTGTGTCTATATGAATGTTTGACGATTCTTCCAGAAGCACATTTGTGAGGTCAGTCACTGATGTTGGATGAGAAGGCTTGGCTCGCAGTCTCCTCTCTAATTCATCCCAAAGGTATTCTATCGGGTTTGAGGTCAGGCCAGTCAAGCTCTTCCACCCAAAACTTGCTCCATCCATGTCTTTATGGACCTTGCTTTGTGCACTGGTGCACAGTCATGAACAAGAAGCGGCCATCCCCAAACTGTTCTCACAAAGTTGCATGAGATTATTAAACTTTCCAAAATGTCTTGGTATGCTGACACCTTAAGAGTTTCCTTCACTGAAACAAAGGGGCCCAACTCCTGAAAAACATCCACACACCATAATCCCCCCTCCACCAAATGATTTGGACCAGTGCACAAATCAAGGTTCATAAAGACGTGGATGAGCGAGTTTGGGGTGGAGGAACTTTACTGGCCTGCTCAGAGCCCTGACCTCAAACCGATAGAACACCTTTTGGATGAATTACAGCGGAGACTGCGAGCCAGGCCTTCTCGTCCAACAATCAGTGCCTTCAGGAAAAACGTGCTTTAGGAAGAATGGTCAAACATTCCCATAGACACACTCCTAAACCTTCTGGACAGCCTTCTCAGAAGAGTTGAAGCTGTTATAGCAAAGGGTGGGCCAACTCAATATTGAGCCCTACAGACTAATGCCGCTTACAGATGATCGGACATCCCAACAACAAAACCGTGGATTTTTTTCAGACGGATGTTGGCTCAAACTTGTCTTGCATACACAAGGTCACACAAATGTTGTCGGAAATTGCGAACATCAAGAACGCGGTGACGTACGACGAGCCGAGAAAAATTAAGTTCAATAGCCAGTGCGGCTCTTCTGCTTGATTCCGAGCATGCGTGGAATTTTGTGCGTCAGAATTGTGTACACGCTCGCAATTTCCGACAACAAGTTTTGTTGTCGGAAAACTTGAGAACCAGCTCTCAAATTTTTGTTGTCGGAAATTCCGACAGCAAATGTCCGATGGAGCCTACACACGGTTGGAATTTCCGACAACAAGCTCCCATTGAACATTTTTTTCCGGAAATTCCGACTGTGGGTACGCGGCATAAGACTTGGATGCTTTGAAAATTCAAGTGTGTGTAAAGGCAGGCGTCCCAATACGTTTGACAATATAATTAAACACTTGTACCTACAGGTAAGCTGATAATACAGCTTACATGTAGTACAAGTAATATCTCGTAAGTGTGCACCATTTGGGAGATATTTAGTGTCTCTGCAGCCGGTGAGGTCATCAGCGCATGCACTCTGAAGGAATGGCATACCCATATTGTTCCTCCAGAGCTCTGTGCCACGGTCGAGACTGCCACTTTGGCCAGTCACGTGGCCAGAGCCCGCAAAAACACGGAAAGAAGACCAGGTGAAAATGAAGCTCTGTCGGCGGTGACAGCACGCTGCTGAAGGGTTTCTCTTCAAGGTAAGTCCTTCATAATGTGCTAGTATGCGGTGCATACTAGCACATTATGCCATTACCTTGCATGGAGATTTTATTTTAAGTTTACCACCACTTTAATGTTTCCATTAAATGGTATTTCTCTTTCGTTCATGGACGGACGGAATCTTGACAAAGTGGGTATTGGCCTTTCTTCAGGAGTGACTAGGCAGAATGTGTTAACAACTTCAAAGCTGAACAGCCCCGCCCATATATGGCTATATCCTTTCAGCCTGCACTAAGTACCTGTAGTTCAGTTTTTTTCTGCCTAGCGAAGGAGAAGACATGGCTCCCTTTGGACCCATAGGCCTGGAGGTTTATTTCAGATTGAAATATTTTTTTTTTTGTTCGTGTGATCTTCGATCAACTGCCGACTGGGTGACAGGTCGAATCCCAGATCCTTGTAGTCTCCCTTTTGGCCATCGAGCGTGTGCCGACCGCAGCTACGCGCTGGGTTGTCCACGACATGCCCGTCGCTCTACGGGTGGCCGGTGAGCTATACGCTCCAGGGCATGCATATGACCGGTCTATAGAGCCGAGTCACAGCAGCCGGGCCGACAGTCACCTCCATCACCATGCGGAAGAGGGTCTGTCTGGGATGCTTCCAACACAATCCACGCAGGAAGGGTAAGTAGTAATCCCCTGCTTCGGCAGGAAGACATAGCTGGGCATTCCTGGAGAGGTGAGTAAGGGGTTCTATCCTTCCTTTCCTCCCTCCCTTCCTTCCCTCCTCCCTAGGCTCTGAGCTAGCTGGCTGCTGGGGCGGGGGTTCACCTGGGGGGCTCCACCTGTGTGGAAACTGTGCATGTACGTCCGCTAGATAAATGTTATGAGCTGCCATGAAAAAAGTTTGCTTGCTTGTGATCCATGCTGTGTTTGGCCTCTATCTGCGCTGGCGGCCATGTTCTTGTGGTCCGCAATGTGTTTGACCTCTATCTGCCGCTCAACGGCCATTTTTCCTGTGATCCATGCTGTGTTTGGCCTCTATCTGCACTCAGGGGCCATGTTTTTGTGGTCTGCACTGTGTCTGGCCTCTAGCTGCCGCTCGGCGGCCATTTTTCCTGTGATCCCTGCTGTATTTGGCCTCCATCTGCACTCGGCGGCCATGTTTTTGTGGTCCGCACTGTATGGCCACTATCTGCCGCTCGGCGGCCATATTTCTTGTGATCACGCTGTGTTGGCCTCTATCTGCCGCTCAGCGGCCATGTTCTTGTGGCCCGCTGCGTTTTTGGCCTCTATCTGCCGCACGGCGGTCATTTTCTCACGGTCCACGCCGATCAAACAGCATTTAGATGGCGCAAGCCTACAGACACGCTGCAGAGTGGTCAGACTTACATAGCTGACAAGGTAGCAGTTCTACTAGGAAGCGGACGGCAGCCATACTACTGTTCAAGGGTGGTGAGTCCTCTGGGGGGGGAACCCCTCGTCTGACGCAGCTAGGAGGGTGGGCTGTTGATACCTTGACTGGAGTCCTTGTGTCAGGTGCGTGGCATCAGAAGCAGATGCTTCTCCCCCTGATACACCTGAATTGGCATCTGGTGCTCCTGCACCCGCTGTGTCAGTAGACGCTATGTCGGCGTCCTGGTTTGTTGCCAAGGTGGAAGCGGCGCGCGGGAACACGGGGGGGGGGGGGTAAAAAGTGCCCCCTCCCCCGCCATCTTCTGGTGACAACTCTGATGCGGAGCCGGACCCAGCTACGGCTCATGACCCTGGTTCTGACGTATCGGAGGATGCAGACCGTGGCCGGTCGGACAGTGAGGATGACTCCGGGTCCGGGTCACCACGCGATAAGGCTCTGATAGGTGACCTTATCACTGCAGTGTGGGATACTCTAAGATAGAGGAGCCTGCAGAAACGCCAGAGGCGTCGGCCCCTTTCGGGTTCCGTAAGCCGACCCACACTGCTAAGGTGTTCCTTGTGATCTAGACAAGGAGTAGGACAAACCACAGAAGGTTTTAAGTCCACCAAAAAAGTTTTGGCGGTGCATTACCCTTTTGAGGAGAGTTTCCTGAGAAGATGGACCTCCCCTCCGATAGTGGACCCTCAGGTGTCCAGATTAAACAGGGTAACCACAATTCCAGTGGAAGGGGCTCTTGCTTTCAAGCACCCTGCAGACAGGAAGGCTGAAACGGTCATCTGCTACCTATACGGCTCGGCTGTGTGCCCAACGGTGGTTGGGGCCCTGGTGTCTCAGACACTCACTGAAGGGGCAAAAATGCTGCTCCATGGGTTTAAAACACATGAGGCTCCCTCGGACGAGGTGGCTATGGCCGACCAGTTGATACAGGGCCTTAAAAATTGTCTGCGAATCAGCCTTGGACACTATTCCTCTGCTGTCCAGAGCCTTAAGCTATGCGGTGGTGTTACGCCGTCTGCTCTGGCTAAAAGGTTGGTCGGCGGACCAATCTTCCAAGAAGACCCTGATGGATTTGCCCTTTAAGGGCGACAGACTTTTTGGAGCATCCCTGGATGACATTTTTAAATATGCCACAGAAGGTAAGAGCATGCTGCTCCCACAATCCTAAATGGGGTAAGGAGCCACGCCATAGGCTAGGGCCCTCCTTCACCGCGAACAAGCGTGTTTTTCATCCGCCTAGGCAGCAAGTAAACGATCCCAGGCCGATAAAGCGCCTGCTGAGGGACACAAGCGTCCCTGGTTTCCCAAACCCAACAATCCTGCAACCAAATCTACGTCCGCATCAAGGTCTGTCCCCACCCATCTCTCGGGTAGGGGGATGTCTTCGTGAATTTGCGACATGGTGGACATCTCAGATCCCCGACCGGTGGGTTTGCGACTCAAATCTGTTCGTAGTACCAAGAAGGATTGGGTTCGTCCAATCTTGGATCTCAGGGCCCTCAATTGCTTTGTGAAGGTACAGAGATTCCAGAGGGAGTTGGTTCAATCTGTTGTCGCTGCCCTCCATTCGGGGGATTTTTTGGCATCCTTGGCAAGGACGCATACTTGCATGTCCCCATATGCACCAGGCATCAGAGATGTCTGCTCTTTGCGGCCGGGGAAGACCACTACCAATTTGTGGCTCTCCCCTTTGGCCTGGCATCGGCACCAAGGGTGTTCACCAAGGTGCTCGCCCTGATTCTGGCCCTATCAAGACAGCGTGGCATCGCTATCGTGGGCTACTTGGACAATATTCTTCTGAGGGCCACTTCAAGCTCAAAATTAGAGGTGAGCGTGTCTATAACCTGTCAGACCCTCTGATACTTTGGTTGGGTGCTGAACACTTAGAAGTCAGTATCGGTACCGACTCAACTCCTAGTGTATCTGGGGTTGATTCTGAAGTCCTCAGAAGCAAAAGTTTTTCTCCCTATGGGAAAGTTGCAGACCCTTCGGGCTGCGGTGCGGCAGTTGACATCCCAAAGGTGGTCGTCATGCCGCTTTTGCTTGCGAGTCCTGGGCCTCATGGTAGCCTCCTTCGAGGCGGTACCGTATGTGCAATTTCACACGCGAGTGTTACAGAAGGTAATTATATCCAGAAGGGACAAGTGCCCATCATCCCTGTGTTGTCAAATCCGGGTGAGCCACCTAGTCAGAACTTCCCTAGTTTGGTGGCTGACATCACTGGCACTTCTGTCCGGGAAGTCGTTCCTTCCTTTTTACTGGATGGTGGTCACGACGGACGCCAGCCTTACCGGTTGTGGGGGAGTCTGGGGGGTTTAGTCGACCCAGGGTCGCTAGACTCAGAGGAATCCCACTTGCTGATCAATGTCCTGGAACTCTGGGCTATCCGGCTGTGCTTTTCCACATGGTCTCAGAGGCTACATGGGCATCCAGTCAGACAACGCCACGGTGGTGGTGTATGTCAACCTACAATAAGGAACAAAAAGCTCAGCTGCAGCATCAGAGGTCGCTCACATCCTAAGGTGGGCAGAAAGGAGCGTACCGGCCCTGTCAGCCGTATACAATCCAGGCGTGGAAAGCTGGCAGGCGGACTACCTGAGTCGCCAGATGCTGGACCAAGGAGAATGGTCTCTACACCCAGAGGAGTTTCAGCTTCTTTGCCAGGATGGGCACGCCAGATGTAAATCTCCTGGCTTCTCAACTCAATCGGAAGGTATTGAGGTTTGTGGCCAGGTCAAGAGACCCATGGGCAGACGCGACATATGCGTTGGTGGCACCGTGGAGTCAGGACCGGCTAATCTATGCCTTCCCTCCTCTGAAGCTCCTTCCTCATCTGCTTCACAGACTGGAGACAGAGAGGATTCCAATGATCCCAATTGCTCTGGCTTGGCCTCAGCGTCCTTGGTACGCCGATCTAGTGCGCCTGGTAGCAGACGCCTCTTGGCGTCTACCGTCAAGAAAGGACTTGCTGTCGCAAGGTCCCATGCGCCATCCTGTTTTACAGTCACGGTCTTTAACGGCATGGCTATTGAGAGCCAGGTGCTAAGAGACCGGGGCCTGTCAGACTCGGTGATCTCTACCATGAGGAGTGCTCGGAAATCGTCCTCTAGGAAGACCTACATATCCATTTGTGAGGAAATGAGGTGGCATCCGTGTACTTATTTGGTTCCAGAGTCCTGCTGTTCTTGCAGCGTGGGGCGGACCACAAATTTTGCTTTAGTACAATTAAGGGGCAGATATCTGCCCTGGCTGTCTTTTTTTCAACGACCCCTTTTGGCTCACTCTCTAGTGAGAACATTTGTACAGGGGGTTCGGCATGCGGCCCCTCCGGTCCACCCTCCACTACCTCCGTGGGTCTTGTATAGCAGACGTCCCTTGGCGTCTACCGCTACGAGAGGACCTGCTGTCGCAAGGTCCCATACACCATCCTGCTTTACAGTCAATGGTTTTAACAGGATGGCCTCTAGGTGCCTCAGAAACCACCATTTGAGAACATTAGGGAGATTCCCTTGTTGGCACTTTCTCAGAAAGTGGTCCTTTTGGTGGCTGTTATGTCAGTTAAGACAGATTTCTGAGCTGGCAGGCTTATCATGCAAGGCTCCCTATCTGATCTTCCACAAGGATAAGGTGGTGCTGCGTCCGCAGCCTTCTTTTCTTCCTAAGGTCGTTTCGACCTTCCATCTCAAGGAAGACATTGTACTGCCATCCTTGTGTCCTCTTCTGTCGAATCCTAAGGGGACGACGTTGCATTCCTTGGACGTTGTCCGAGCTCTGAGAGTCTACTTGTCTGTTACTGCTCCGTTCCGGAGTTCAGACTCAGTTTGTTTCGGTGGCTGGTCCGAAGGGCCCAGCGGTCTCGTCGGCCACCATTCCAAGGTGGATCCGACAGATCATGATCAGGCTTACGCCATAAAGGGTCGGGCGCGACCAGGGCAAGAGGTGCCTCTTGGGCTTTCTGACATCAAGCGTCTGTTTCCCAGGTGTGTAAGGCGGCGACCTGGTCGTCAGTTCACACTTTCACTAAACTTTACAAGTTGATGTGTGTGCATCTTCGGATGCTTCTTTCGGGCGGAAGGTATTGCAGATGGCTGTTTAGAGTTGCAACTCCTCCGTTGAGGAGCTCTGTTTTGTTTTGGGTCGAAGTTGTTTTAATGCTGTTCCCACCCCTCGTTTTTGACACTGCTTTGGGACGTCCCACTTTGTCAAGATTAAGGCTGTGTCCGTTCATGAACGAAAGAGAAAATAGGATTTTTATACTCACCGTAAAATCCTTTTCTCTGAGTTCATGGACGGACACCGCGCCCACCCCTCCTTTTTAAGTTTGTACTGCTTTTGACGAACTGAGCTGCTTAGTGCAGGCTGAGGGCATATAGCCAGTAGGACCGCCCCCTGGGTGGGGCTGTTCAGCTTTGAAGTTGTTAACACTTTCTGCCTAGTCACTCCTGAAGGAAGGCTAATACCCACTTTGTCAAGATTAAGGCTGTGTCCGTCCATGAACTCGGAGAAAAGGATTTTACGGTGAGTATAAAAATCCTATTTTTATTACTTTTTTTTGTGATGAGCTGTACTTTGTATATACTTATTATTTAGTCTCATTTTAAATGTTATTTTGGGCAACATAATATTTAAAACAAAAAGCTGTAGTTCTTTACCCAACTCATATTGAATAATTAGATAGATAAGCCTCAGTCAGGCAATGTCACACGAAATATAAAGAAAAAAAAAAATATATAAATTATATTGGATTCAAAGTGCAATTAAATGTGATTACACTCCCCCCCCCCCCCCTTATTTTCTTTCATGAAGTATTATTTTCTTTATCCCACCTTCCTTGCTGTCACATACATATTGCAAGGCTCATTAGTCTTCATATTATTACACATGCTACTTCAAAACCAATCTTGCTTCCTGCGTTCTATGTCAGCAATTTCCTCTGTAAATTTAAGTATGATTTTGCAGTGACAAGCTTTTTGAGGTAAGGGTTGAAATAACCTCCTCGTCTGTGTTTCTGTAATAAGAGATGCCCGCTAACCATAGGGAGTGGTTTCAAGTTTATACACAAAAGGATAGTTTGCCATATGGCACTTATTGCAATGTGCATATTTTAACCTTCATTAATTGTATCAAGTATCTGTCTATAAAAACTGCCATTGCTTCTCCTTAATTATCCTTACAGATTGCAGTTTGGCTGCACATTTGAATTAAAATGAATAGCTTGCTAAAGACATGCAGTTGTATGCTTAATTGTATTTTTAAAAGTTGACCTTGCTTTTTATGAGTTATGACAATGACATCCAAACTTGACCATTCTGTCTGGTGTGAATTGTAGGAGACACAACACACATTTATTGACCCTTTCTCACTCCTCTGTTGAAAAAATGCAATAAATATGCATCTGGACTCCTGACTCATGCACCTGTGCAACTTAGACATGTGACTCAAAATAATGCACCAAAAATGCACATCAAGTGCGTTTTTGATGATTTTTGGTGCGTTTTTGATGATTTTTTTGGTGCACTTTATAAAGAGATTACAAGGAGATGCTTTTTGGTGCACTTTTGAAAAGCGCACCAAAGATGCAGCATGCAGGACTTTAAAAACACACAGCACCCGAAGCACACTGATGTGAAGAATTCCACAGGATTTAAAGGGACACATTTTTCATGCATTTTATTTCAGATTTATTTTTTTATCCCAAAAAAACATCAAAAACAGATAATTGTGAAAGGGCCTTTATTCAGTGACTAATATGTATAAACTGAAATAGGCAGCCTTTTCATTAGTAACAAAGAGCTGTTTTAAGAGCATGCTTTTATGAATAATTTTGCCATTGAAAATAAACAATGGTGTGTGTGTGTGTGTGTGTGTGTATATATATATATATATATATATATATATATATATATATATATATATATATACATATACAATATCTCACAAAAGTGGGTACACCCCTCACATTTTTGTAAATATTTTATTATGTCTTTTCATGTGACAACACTGAAGAAATGACACTTTGCTACAATGTAAAGTAGTGAGTATACAGCTTGTATAACAGTTTAAATTTGCTGTCCCCTCAAAATAACTTAACACATAGCCATTAATGTCTAAATCGCTGGCAACAAAAGTGAGTACACCCCAAAGTGAAAATGTCCAAATTGTGCCCAAAGTGTAAATATTTTGTGTGGCCACCATTATTTTCCAGCACTGCCTTAACCCTCTTGGACATGGAGTTCACCAGAGCTTCACAGGTAGCCACTGGAGGCCTCTTCCACTCATCCATGACAACATCACGGAGCTGGTGGATGTTAGAGACCTTGCGCTCCTTCATCCTCCATCTGAGGATGCCCCACAGATGCTCAATAGGGTTTAGGTCTGGAGACATGCTTGGCCAGTCCATCACCTTTAGCCTTAGCTTCTTTAGCAAGGCAGTGGTCGTCTTGGAGATGTGTTTGAGGTCGTTATCATGTTGGAATATTGCCCTGCAGCCCAGTCTCAGAAGGGAGGGGATCATACTCTGCTTCAGTATGTCACAGTACATGTTGGCATACATGGTTTCCCCAATGAACTGTAGCTCCCCAGTGCCGGCAGCACTCATGCAGCCCCAGGCCAGGACACTCCCAACACCATGCTTGACTGTAGGCAAGACACACTTGTCTTTGTACTCCGCTCCTGGTTGCTGCCACATAAGCTTGACACCATCTGAACCAAATTTGTTTATCTTGGTCTCATCAGACCACAGGACATGGTTCCAGTAATCCATGTCCTTTGTCTGCTTGTCTTCAGCAAACTGTTTGCAGGGTTTCTTGTGAATCATCTTTAGAAGAGGCGGCATTTTCTGGGTCGACAGCCATGCAGACCAATTGGATGCAATGTGCAGCTTATGGTCTGAGCACTGACAGGCTGACCCCCCACGCCTTCAACCTCTGCAGCAATGCTGGCAGCACTCATACGTCTATTTCCCAAAGACAAGATCTGAATATGATGCTGAGCATGTGCACTCAACTTCTTTGGTCGACCACGGCGAGGCCTGTTCTGAATGTAACCTGTCTTGTTAAACTACTGTATGGTCTTGGCCACCGTGCTGCTGTTCAGTTTCAGGGTGTTGCCAAGCTTCTGATAGCCTAGGCCATCTTTATGTAGAGCAAAAATTATAATTTTTTTAGATCCTCAGAGAGTTCTTTGCCATGAGGTGCCATGCTGAACTTCCAGTGACCAGTTTGAAAGAATGAGAGCAATAAAACCAAATTTCTTTATCGTACACCACGGGACACAGAGCTAGTCATTACATAATGGGTTAAGGGTCACCAGCGGTGATTGGACACTGGCACAACCAATGGAAGACAGTTCCCCTCCATATAACCCCTCCCATCAGGGAAGTACCTCCGTTTTTTCGCCAGTGTCGAAAGGTGTTGGACGCGTTAGGAGGTGCTAAAGGAAAGCTCTACCAAAGAGACCCTCTGGGGGTAAAAGAGCTATGCTTTCGGATCCATCCAAGACGCCTACAAATGAGCTGAATCTGGATGGGATCCGGGCCTCATCCATGAGGCGTCGCCTGTAATGTCTCTCTTCGGAGGACTGGGCTCTAAGATCCAGCACTTTCGCTATTTCGCTATAAAGTCCTGGTAAGAGTCTTGTACAAGGCCCAGGGGAGAGGTATCCTTTAAATAGGAACCCATATCCCTGAAGGTTGGCACACATAGCCCACCGTGAAGGGTGAAGTTTGGTATATGTCTGAAAACTTTCAGCAGAAAAACCTGCGGCATGGATAAGGTGAGATTAGAAGGTCCATAACTAGGTTGGGACCTTTTTCAAAAAGTGGATGTCTTCTTTTTTTCCACCACTGGGGGGAGTAAAGAGCTGAATATACTCACCTCACTCTGTTCAGTGTCGGCTTCGGCGAAGTACACTGCTCGTCACCTCCGCTGCTGAGCTTGCTTGAGCACCCCGCTCCTCCTTCCGGTGGCCGATACAGACACCTGCAGATGCAGGTAAGTGGGGACAGGGGCTGATGAGAGTCCTCTCTCACTATGGCCACCACCATAGCGCTAAAGGCCGCGCGCGCGGGAGCGCGCTTTATCGGAGGGGGGGGCGAGGCGTGCGCGGGCACGTGGCGCGCGCAGGCACAGAAACGGCGCCAAATTTAAAAGACTGTCAGTGTAAAAAGCACTGCAGCAGCAAGCAAGCTCGTTAGTTCTCTTGTTCCTGGCAGAGAAACACAGCAGCTATACAGGGACGTAAGACTCCCATGTGGTTGGATTGGGTACTTCCTAGAAGACATCCATGTTATGCATAGTTATGTGTTAAAAGTTGCATACTTAATGTATTTGCTAAACTGAACACGGTAGTATATGCATTTAGGTACCTTGTATTTTGTCTAAACAGTAAGCCTTCCAGGGGAAGTAATGCGGACAAAAAGAGATAAAAGAGCACCGCCGCCTGAGACGGGGCTCTAGCTGTGCTGACTCGGTACCTTCCTCTCCTGTGTTGCCAAAAGCACCTGTACAGGATGAGCCATTACCTCTGTCAGGTATGGCGGCTTCCCCAGTGAAGCCTGGGCCTGCATATGTCACTGAGGACACTTTATCAGCTGCCCTAAATAATCTGGAGGAGAAGATTGCTACTTTAATCGCTAAATCCTCTAAAAAGGACAATAAGCGAAGCAGATCTCCTCCAGTATTGGACCTCCCTTCAGAAGTACCTGAGGAGGAGGAGGATGAGGAGGAGGCTACATCAGCAGAGGATGAGGAGTCAGACGGATCAGGGATATCGGATGAGCCTTTTTCGGTATCCCAGATTTTAAAGTCACAGGTGCAATGCTATGCAGGAGCCGTGCGAGCTGCATTTAGGTTACCCTCTTTGGAGGTAACAGAATCACCTGTCTCCTCCCTAGGATCATTAAGATCCCTGCAAGGTGCATGCTCCTTCCCGGTTCATCCGTTACTAGAGGATCTATTGTACGCAGACTGGCAACATCCAGATAAGCGTTTTTCACCTCCAAAAAAGTTTAACATTCTTTATCCTATGGAGGAAAATTTTTTAAAGAAATGGAGCCTGCCTACGGTAGATGCGGCTATTTCTTGTGTAAATAAAAACCTGACATGTCCAGTGGATAATGTACAAGTGTTTAAAGATCCTTCTGAGAAGAAGTTGGAATCCTTACTGAAATCCTCCTTCCTTTTGGCCGGCTCAATTATCCAACCTGCAGTAGCAGCAGTCGGTATGTGTCAGGTCGTCAGCCAACAGGTAAAGCAGGGGCTGAAGGAGCTGCCTTCAGAGCAGGCTAAAAATTGGGAGAATTTGCCTAAAGCCTTATGCTTCACAGTGGATGCCATGAGAGATTCTATCATACAGGCATCACGCCTTACACTCCAGCTGGTACAGATGTGCAGAGTACTTTGGCTTAAGCATTGGTCAGCGGAAGCCCCATGCAAAAAGTTGTTGGCAAGTTTCCCGTTCCATGGCGAACGCCTTTTTGGGGAAGATTTAGAAAGATATATCCAAAAGATATCAAGTGGTAAAACGACACTTTTACCTGAGAGAAAGAAAAACAAGAGACCTTGTTTTAAACACACTCTCTCCCCAGCTCCCGGGAAATCTGACTCCAGCCAGTGGCGACGGCCTTTTCAGCCGCCCAAAAAAGCCAAAGAACAGGCTCAGAAGAACAAGAAGCCGTGGGGTTCAAGAGCTAATAAGCAAGCCCCCAAAACCTCTCATTGAAGGGGCGCCCCCGCTCGGCCGAGTGGGGGGAAGGCTTCGTCAGTTCTCAGCGACTTGGCGGACAGAAACCCAGGACAAATGGGTGGTATCCACAATATCCTCAGGGTACAGACTGGAATTTCGAGAGATCCCATCTTCTCAATTCCGAAGTTCAAGACTCTCCAAGGATCCACAAAAAAGAGGATCCTTCTTCAAAGGTTTGAATCACTTAATAGCTCAAGGTGTGGTTACAGAGGTACCCCAAAAGGAGCAAGGTTCAGGTTTTTACTCAAACCTCTTTGTGATTCCAAAACCGAACGGAGAAGTCAGACCCATCCTGGATCTAAAAAATCTAAACCAGTTTCTGAACGTTCGCCATTTTCGAATGGAAACGATTCGATCCGTGGTCGCTACTTTAAAAGGCGGAGAATTCATTGCGTCCATAGATATCAAAGACGCATATCTACACATACCAATCCTCCCCGCTCACCAAAGATTCCTAAGGTTTGCGGTAGAAGATCGCCACTTTCAATTTGTGGCCCTGCCATTTGGTGTAGCCACCGCGCCCAGAGTATTCACAAAGGTGCTAGCTCCTCTGTTAGCAAACCTAAGAACACGGGGCATTGCGGTAACAGCCTATCTAGACGATCTACTATTAATAGATCAGTCAAAGGAGGGATTGGATCACGCTGTAGACACTACAGTAGGATACCTGGAGCATTTAGGATGGATTATAAACTTACAAAAATCCTCTCTCCAGGCCCAAAGAAGGATAGTGTACCTGGGCATGATCATAGATACAGCCCAAAACAGGGTATACCTGCCAGAGCCAAAGATACAGTCTCTGAAAGACCTGATCCACAAGGTCAAAGCAAACAAGAGGCCGTCTATTCGCCTTTGCATGAGACTATTGGGAAAGATGGTAGCCTCCTTCGAGGCGGTCCCTTACGCCCAGTTTCATTCGAGACTACTTCAAGGCAATATTTTAGCCTCCTGGAACAGGAAGAGCCAAGCTCTGGATATACCCATGCGCCTGTCCTCACAAGTACGCCACAGCTTCAATTGGTGGCTAGAAGCCAGGAATTTACGGAAGGGAAAGTCCTTCCTCCCAGTGGCCTGGAAGGTGGTATCTACGGATGCCAGCCTATCGGGCTGGGGTGCAGTATTCGAGGAGGCTTCTACCCAGGGAACCTGGGCCAAGACTCAGGGGATCCTGCCCATCAATGTGCTAGAGATCCGGGCGGTATATCTAGCCCTCAAAACCTGGACATACAGGTTACAGGGCTACCCAGTTCGGGTTCAATCCGACAATGCTACAGCAGTAGCTTACATCAATCACCAAGGAGGCACCCACAGTCGGGCAGCCCAAAGAGAGGTGAACCGGATCTTGGCATGGGCAGAAGAGCATGTACCTTGCATCTCTGCAATCTTCATTCCAGGGATAGAAAACTGGCAAGCAGACTACCTGAGTCGTCAGCAGCTGCTACCAGGAGAGTGGTCTCTTCACCCAGAGATCTTTCAGGCCATATGTCTGAGATGGGGAAACCCAGATGTAGACCTGCTAGCTTCCAGGTTCAACAAGAAATTGGACAACTTTGTGTCCAGAACGAGAGATCCTCTAGCCTACGGGACAGACGCTCTAATAACTCCATGGAATCAGTTCTCACTGATCTATGCATTCCCTCCGATCCCTCTTCTACAAAGACTGCTTCGCAGGATCAAGGAGGAGGGAATACCAGTAATCCTAGTGGCCCCAAACTGGCCCAGGAGGCCTTGGTATGCCGAGATCGTAAAGATGGCGATAGGAAGGCCCTGGAAGCTTCCACTTCGACACGACCTGTTGTCACAGGGTCCAGTATTCCACCCTTCCTTACAAAGGCTAAATTTGACGGCCTGGCTGCTGAGACCCACATTTTGAAAAAGAGAGGGGTCTCTGGCCTGGTTCTTTCTACGCTCATTAATGCTAGAAAGCCAGCCTCCAGACTCATCTATCATAGAGTCTGGAAAGCATACGTTTCCTGGTGTGAATCCAGAAGTTGGAATCCTCTGAAATATGAAATAAGTAGGATTCTTGCTTTTTGCCAGTTAGGAGTGGATATGAAATTAGCCCTTAGCACCATCAAAGGGCAAATATCGGCTCTATCAGTCTTCTTTCAGAGACCATTGGCATCTCACTCCCTAGTTCGGACATTCATTCAGGGGGTACTGAGGATAAATCCTCCAGTCAGGTCTCCCTTGTGTCCATGGGATTTGAATTTGGTATTGTCAGTGTTGCAAAAGCAACCTTTTGAACCTATTCGCCATATTCCTTTAATTATATTAAGTAGGAAATTGGCCTTTCTGATTGCTATAGCTTCTGCTAGGAGAGTATCAGAGCTAGCAGCTCTTTCTTGTAAAGAGCCTTATCTAATTTGTCACAAGGACAAGATCGTACTACGACCCCATCCGGCTTTTCTGCCTAAGGTGGTGTCGGCTTTTCACTTAAATCAAGACATTGTTCTGCCTTCCTTTTTTCCAAACCCGCGGACGGCGGGGGAAAAATTATTACACTCTCTAGATCTAGTGAGAGCGGTAAGGGTGTATCTGCAAGCAACCGCTCAGATACGTAAAACAGATGTTTTGTTTATTTTACCAGATGGTCCCAAGAAGGGCCAAGCGGTATCAAAATCCACCATTTCCAGGTGGATTAGACAAGTAATTGTTCAAGCTTATGGTTTAAAGAACAGGACTCCTCCTTTTCCTGTTAAGGCGCACTCTACCAGGGCGATAAGTGCTTCATGGGCAGTGCACCACCAGGCTTCGATGGCTCAGATCTGTAAGGCTGCAACTTGGTCCTCAGTCCATACATTTTCCAAATTCTATCAAATAGATGTGAAAGGACATGAGGATTCCACCTTCGGGCGAAGTGTGCTGCAGGCAGCAGTATAGGGCTTCTGGTCCGCAAGCGGTCGGTTTGATCTGTGTCTCCCCCCCTTCATATAAGCATTGCTCTGGGACGTCCCATTATGTAATGACTAGCTCTGTGTCCCGTGGTGTACGATAAAGAAAATAGGATTTTTATAACAGCTTACCTGTAAAATCCTTTTCTTGGAGTACACCACGGGACACAGAGGTCCCACCCTTCTTATGGGAACCTTACTGCTTTGCTACAAAACTGAGGTACTTCCCTGATGGGAGGGGTTATATGGAGGGGAACTGTCTTCCATTGGTTGTGCCAGTGTCCAATCACCGCTGGTGACCCTTAACCCATTATGTAATGACTAGCTCTGTGTCCCGTGGTGTACTCCAAGAAAAGGATTTTACAGGTAAGCTGTTATAAAAATCCTATTTTAACACACCTGCTCCCCATTCACACCTGTGACCTTCTAACACTAATGAGTCACATGACATCGGTGAGGGAAATGGCTAATTTGGCCCAATTTGGACATTTTCACTTAGGGTTGCGTTTTTTATCGGGACTGCAACATTATGGCGGACACATAGGACACTTTTGATGCTATTTTTGGACCATTAACATTTATACAGCGATCAGTGGTAAAAAAATGTTTTGATTACTGTATTAATGTGACTGGCAGTGAAGAGGTCAACCACTAGGGGCTAAAAAGGGGTTAAGTGTCTTTGGGAGTGATTCTAACTGTAGGGGGGGCGGGGCTTACAGTGACACAACACTGATCGCTGCTCCCGATGAGAGGGAGCAGACAATCGGTGTCCTGTCAATAGGATGAACGGGGAGATGCCTTGTTTACGCTGGCCTCTCCCCATTCTGCAGCTCTGTGACCCGATCACGGGTCCTGCGGGCATGGTCACAAAGTTTGCGTCAGGGGCGCACGGCGCAAAATTCAAAGTGACGTATATATACGTCACTTTGCACAGCCGTGCCATTCTGCCAACGTAAATGTACATGAGCTGGTCGGCAAACGGTTAATATGTGCCATTGCCAGAAGGTTAGCTGTGTCTCCCAGCACAGTCTCAAGAGCATGGAAGAGATTCCAAGAGACAGGCAGTTACTCTAGGAGACCTGGACAGGACTGCATAAGGTCCTTAACCCATCAGCAGGACCAGTATCTGCTCCTTTGTGCAATGAGGAGCAGGATAGCCACTGCCAGAGCTTTACCAAAATGACCTCCAGCAGGCCACTGGTGGAAATGTCTGTAACCAAACTATCAGAAACAGACTTAATGAGGGTGGCTTGAGGGCCAAACATCCTCTAGTGGGCCCTGTGCTCACTGCCCAGCACCATGGAGCTCAATTGGCATTTGCCATTGAACACCAGAATTGTCAGGTCTGCCACTGATGCCCTGTGCTTTTCATAGATAAGAGCCAGTTCACACTGAGCACGTGACAGACGTAAAAGGGTCTGGAGAAGCCCTAGGAAACATTATGCTGCCTGTAACATCGTTCAGCATGACTGGTTTTGTGGTGGGTCTGGGGAGGCATATCCATGGAGGAATGCACAGACCTCTACAGGCTAGACCAGTGATGGCGAACCTTGGCACCCCAGATGTTTTGGAACTACATTTCCCATGATGCTCAACTACACTGCAGAGTGCATGAGCATCATGGGAAATGTAGTTCCAAAACATCTGGAGTGCCAAGGTTCGCCATCACTGGGCTAGACAATGGCACCCTCACTGCCATTAGGTATTGGGATGAAAACCTTAGACCCATTGTCAGACCCTACGCTGGTGCAGTAGGTCCTGAGTTCCTCCTGGTGCACGACAATGCCCGACCTCATGCGGCGGGAGTATGCAGCCAGTTCCTGGAGGATGAAGGAATTTATACCATTGAATGGGCCCCCACGCTCGCCTGACCTAAATCCAATAGAACACCTCTGGGGTATTATGTTTTGGTCCATCCGACGCCACCAAGTTGCACCTCAGTCTGTTCAGGAGCTCAGTGATGCCCTGTTTCAGATCTGGGAGGAAATACCCGAGACCACCATTCATTGTCTCATTAGGAGCATCCCCCAACTTTGTCAGGCATGCATACAAGCACGTGGGGGCCATGCAAACTACTGAGTACCATTTTGAGTTACTGCAGTGATATTTCAGAAAAACGGATTAGCCTGCTGCATAATTTTTTTCACTTTGATTTTCGGGATGTCTTTGAGTTCAGCCCTCAGTAGGATAATAATTTTCATTTTCATCAAACAATGTGGCATCCTCTCGTTCCTAACACATTACCCAGTCCATATCAGTATAGATATCCAGCATTATATTTTTCCCCATTGAGATCTGATGTGTTTTCAAAGTGTTCCTTTAATTTTTTTGAGCAGTGTATATGTATATATATATATATATATATATATATATACAGTGCCTTGAAAAAGTATTCGTGGGGGGCGTGGCGACCGGACTCCAAGATGGACGCTTAGCTCTGGAGCTCCGCGTGTCAGCCTGAGATACTAACAGCCACCAGAGCCTGCCGGCGTTAGCAAGACCCCTGTGCACCACTGTCGGATCGCTGAACATCCGAGGACTGATCCGGTGATGACCAGAAATCGTAAGAAGCCGTTACAGCCCCAGAAGTTGGACAGCTTCTTCGGAGCAGCGGCGAGGGGGATGCAGCAAGATGGCGGCGGCGCGCGAGTCCTACAACACACATTGCAGCCAGGAGAGCACTACACAGACGGCGGCCCGCCATCCACCACCATCTTCTCGGCTACTGCACACAGCGCATCTTCCTCTGGGACATCTAGCCCCACAACGCGAAGCCCGGCCAAATCGAGACCGCGGAGGGACTCTCCAGCTAGGCCGCAGCCGGATCCCAGCATGGAGGTAAGCGGGCCGCATTCAGACCAGCGTAAACAGAGGGGGGACCCCATATCGGACTTCCCCACTGCAGACAGGCCCGTGTCTGACACCATGCTGAAAGACATGCTCCTCTCCCTGAGAACCTCCCTGCAGTCAGATATATACAGTGGAATCAATGCATGCCAGAAAGAAGTACAGGCCATGGGACAGAGGGTTCACCTAATAGAAGCAAAAGTGGAAGAACACACTTCTGCATACAACATGATGGTGGAGGCCCACAAAGCACAGGGGGAGGATATAGTTTGGCTCAAAGACAAGATGGCAGATCTCGAGGACAGATCCAGACGGAACAACCTTAAATTGAGGGGGTCCCTGAAAATGTTCCCCCTGCACAGCTCCTCCAGTATACACAGACTTTGTTTTCCACGCTGTTGCCAGAGGCAACAGCACAAGATCTCCTCATTGATAGAATCCACAGGATCCCCAAACCCTCGTTCCTCCCTGATGATGTTCCCAGGGATGTGCTGATGAGGGTCCATTTTTACCATATCAAAGACCGTATACTACAGGCGACACGTGTCCCAGGGAAGGTTCCGCCACAATACGCTAACGTCAGGATGTTACCTGACCTGTCTAGACACACTCTGCAGCGCCGACGCAACCTGCTGACTATAACCAAAGCACCTGTCACCCGTGCTCTTTAACATCTACCTCCGCCCACTCCTCAAAATCATCAGCAAACAGGGCCTGTGCTACCACTCATATGCTGACGACACCCAACTCTACTTTCGTATCACCGGGAAAAAAGACCAATATCACGGATTGGAAACCTGTCTCACATTGATCGATGAATGGATGACTGAGAATTCCCTCAAACTCAACGGATCCAAAACAGAACTCCTTCTCCCCACGCAAACCGAAAGACAAAAACTAAGACTTCTTGGACACTCCCCACTATCCTTGGACAGACCGTTACCCCGAGCACCAAAGTCAAAAGTCTCGGAGTCATCTTTGACTCGGAGATGTAGATGGACGCACAAATTGGATCAGTAGTCAGCGGAGCTCACCATCTCCTCCGTCTACTACGTAGACTCATCCCCTTCATCCCAAAAGAGGATACAGCAGTAGTAGTTGGAACAATTATCAACTCCCGACTCGATTACGCAAACGCCCTCTACCTCGGACTACCCAAATACCAGATTTCGCGCCTACAAGTCATCCAGAACACGGCTGCCAGGCTGGTAACGGGAAAAAAACCTTGGGAATCCATCACCCCATCACTAAGGACCCTTCATTGGCTAACCGTAAAGGATCGGATCACATTCAAGACCCTCTGTCTCACCCACAAGTGCACACAGGGAAACGCTCCACAATATCTATGCGAGAAGATAAAACACTACACCCCCAATCGCAATCTCCGATCAACCAACCAAAACCTCCTTCACATCCCCAAGTCCCGCTACAAATCAAAGGGAGAACGAAGATTTGCAGTCCAAGGACCACGGCTATGGAACGCTCTACCCACCAACATCCGCATGGAAGAAAACCACCGGGCCTTCAGGAAAAAACTTAAGACCCACCTATTCTGAAGGGTCAGGATGTCACTGGATGCAAAGCGCCTTGAGGCGATTTAGTTCGCATTTGTAGCGCTATACAAGTTATTCACTCACTCACTCACTCACAGGTACTCAAAGGGAGTAGGGGTGGTCAAAGACAAGGATGGAGATCTAGAGTGAAGGAAATGCCTGATCTGCAGGTAGAAATAGAAAAGTTGGGAAGGGATATGGAACTTTTCTTGGAAAAAATCAAATGGATGTAACCTACGAGTTATAGGATGTACTAAATTGCAGAGCTGAAACAAAGAGGCATCAACCCAGGGAAAGATCCGACCTAGTGACAGACTGTCAGGGATGGATGGATTAAATAAAACATTTATAAGGGGGGGGGGCAAGATGACATGAGGGGGTATGATTTAAGGCATTTACTCCATATTGATAGAGTGAAGTTCATAGGGGCCGTACACTGACATCTATAAATGGGGTCTATGAGAGGGGAAAGAGACCAAATCAAGGAACAAGGATGAACCGGGTAAAGCACTCCTTTTTCTATATCGGACCAATGGCTAGGAGCGTGTAGGGTGGACCAGGAAGCTATCGTCCTAAGGTGGGTGGCATAATAATATTTAAGAATATCTGGAGCCCCCAGGCCCCCCCTGGATTTCAGTGCAAAAACTACGGAATTGGGGATCCGGTGGGCTCTGCCATTCCAGATGAAATTAGAAAAGGATCTGTGGAGAGATTTGAGTTGAGACAAGGGTATAGCGACTGGCAATGTCTCAAAATAATATAATAGCCGTGGCAAAATGGACATTTTCAATACATTGATCCTCCCTAAAAGGGAGATAGGATATTTGGCCCAATTTTGTAGTGATTATTGATCTCTGAAAATAAGGGAGTATTTAATGAAGTACTGAGTGTATGAGGCATAGGGGTATGAGAAACCCCCATAGGGGTATAGATGTATTTTGTTTTGGAGGGGAGGGTGGGAGAGGGAGTGAGAAAGATTTCAAACACTGGCAGGGTGAATGGTTGTTGAAAGAAGTTAGAGAGGGTCACAATAGGAAGCCCCAACCCAAGCCACGGAAGGCGGTGAGAAGGGTATTTGAGAGAGGGTGTGGGTATGTATGGGGGATACGGAGTGGTAGAACTATGATGACACTTACACAAAGAAATCACATAAAGAAAAAATTAAAAGAAGAAGTAAATAAGCACGTTTTAGTAACTAAAGAATCCACTATAAAATTTGGGTATTCTTCACTGCATATGAATGAATAGTAGAGCACAAGTGAAAAATTTGACAATATGTTCATGGAATGTCCGGGGATTGGGAGAACCAGGGAAAAGAGCAGCAGTAATCTCACTGATGAGAACATATGGTTCTTCAATAATATGTCTCCAGGAGACCCATCTCTCGAGTATATCTATACCCCAACTGGGGTGGCGAGATTATCAAACACAATTTCATTCGGTCCATACCTCATACTCTAGAGGGGTAGGCATATTCATTAAAACTGGTATAATGTTTAATTGTATTCAGAGTAGGTGCGACGAACTAGGGCGCTATGTCTTTTTACACTGTAAGGTAGAAGATAGAACTTGTATCATGGTTAATCTGTATATCCCTCCCCCCTTTAACACCTCGATATTGGGCAGTCTGATGGAGTTTGTTCTGGAGAGACCGGGAATACCGGTGCTCGTAACGGGCGATTTTAATATGGTCCTAGATTGGGATAAAGACAGATTTCCTAGTCAGTTGCTTCAGGGTAAAACAAGAGATGCTAGACTAGTCAAATTTTTGGAAGAAATAGGGTTAAGGGATATATGGAGATTTCACAACCCTTCAGCCCGGCAATACTCCTGCCTCTCCAGGACACACTCCACGCTCTCGAGAATAGATTTAGTATTGGGCAATGAGGAAGCAATACCAATAATAAAAAAGCTGAACTATATGCCGAGAAGCCTCTCTGACCATTCCCCAATGCTGGTTGTTCTTGATACGGGAGTAGCAAGGCACCAGAGAGAGGGGAGAATTAACCCGCATTGGATGGAATTAATGAATGACACACAAGAGATATCGGGGGAGATTAGGGAATTTATAGAAATAAATCAAGGTACTGCCTCAGAACAAGTGGTATGGGACACACTGAAAGCCTTTTTCAGGGGCATAATGGTACAAAAAATATCTAGATTAAAAAGACAATCCAGTCAGGAAGAGAGAACTGCTAGTGAATTAGTAAGTGAAAAAGAAGCGCAATACATTAAAGACCCAACACCTAAAAAATCCAGTGTATGGATGCAAGCACAACAGAACTACCGCCTAATAATGCTGAAGAAAGTAGAAAATAAGCAAATTTTTCAAAGACAAGTAGCGTTTGCGGAAGGGGAAAGTGCAGGCAGGATGCTAGCTCATTTAATTAAAACTAACACACCTAGCTCAGGGGTGCTAGCAATAAGGGTAAATGTAGATAGGGTGGCCCACCAAACATCAGAAATAGCACAAAGATTCCGTGATTTCTATGCAGACTTGTATAGTTCAAGTCAAGAGGAAAGGAGAGAAGAACTGGACACATTTTTTGGAAGTCTAGTGTTGCCCTCGCTCTCTGAGCTGGATAGACAGGAATTAGACAAACCCCTGACCTTAGAAGAACTACAGTTGACCGTACAGGAAATGGCGGGGCATAAAACCCCAGGCCCGGACGGCCTCCCAGCAGAGACCTACTGGTATTTCGGGAAGGAGTTACTCCCGGAACTCACTAGGGTTCTAAACTGCTCATTAGCTAAAGGAGAACTCCCTACGTCCATGATGGACTCCACAATAATAGTTATTCACAAAGAGGGTAAGGACCCACTTGAAACCGCCTCGTATAGACCTATCTCCTTACTCAACACTGACATAAAAATACTGTCGAAGCTCTTGGCAGCTAGATTAAACAGAATAGTTGAGAAACTGGTACATCCCGATCAATCGGGTTTTATACCAGGTAGGGCCACCTCCACAAATATAAGAAGAGTTTTTCTGAACCTCCAGATTCCAACAGAGGAAGATGGAAAAAGAGCAATTGTTTCGTTGGATGCTGCCAAGGCCTTCGACAGTATAGAGTGGCAATATCTATGGAGAGCCTTAAAAGAGTTTGGGGTTGGCCCTATTTTTATGAAATGGGTCAAGATGCTGTATAGCACCCCAGAGGCCAGAGTGAAAGTGAACAATGTGTATTCCGAGAGGTTCAGGTTGCAGAGGGGAACGAGACAGGGGTGCCCTTTGTCCCCCCTTCTCTTCGCCCTCGCAATCGAGCCCCTTGCGATTGCACTTAGGTCGGACTCCGAGATAAGAGGATTTATAAGAGGTGAGGTAGAGGAGAAAGTGGTATTATACGCGGATGATCTCCTCTTGTTACTGGGAGATACACAGCACTCCCTTGGTAAGGCCATGAAACAAATAGAGATTTTTGGACGTTTTTCAGGCCTTAATATAAACTGGGGAAAATCTATGCTGCTACCGGTGGACCCTCTGTCAAACCTACTCCCGCAAGAGGCTTCTCAAATTCAAATAACAGCACAAATTAAATATTTGGGGGTGTATATATCTAGAGACCCTAACCATTATATTTTAGATAATCTGATTCCTCTGCTTAAAAAATACAAAGGGAAAATCAAGGTGTGGAAATCCCTCCCATTGTCAGTAGCAGGCCGCTGCAATTTAATAAAAATGGTGTGGATGCCACAGCTCCTATATGTCTTAAAAACTCACCAGTTTGGATATACAACAAATGGTTTCAGAAAATAGACACTACGTTTAGGGAGTTGATTTGGAAAGGAGGTGTAGCTAGAATAAAATTAAATACCTTACAGAGGACAAAACAAGAGGGGGGAGTGGCACTCCCACATCCATTTAGTTACTTTTTGGCGGCACAGATTCAATACATGAAGGGTAGTAACATGCAGGGAGAAGATATAAGGAAGAGAACATTACTACAACATTCTATACATGACTCTATAGTAAAAGCCATGGAAGCAGGATCTCTCCCACGGAAATTACCTACCCTTGACCTTATGATCAGAATATGGAAAGCAGTGAATATAGCGTTGGGATATGATGGCATCACGGAGTATACCCCCTATGGGAGAATGACAATTTAAAGGAGGTACAGAAGATGGGGACAGTTAAGGAATGGGAAAGACAGGGGATTAAATATATCTCCCAGCTGTACCAAGATGGCACACTAAAAACTTTTCAGACATTAAAAGAACAATATAATCTTTCAAATAAATCCTTTTATAAATATTTGCAGATCAGACATGCCTTAACAAAACAATATAAAGGAATAGTAATGACCTGGAGCATGACCCCCCGTTAAAAGAAATCATCAACACTAAAACAACTAAGGGCTCAATAACAAAAATATACTTAAAATTACATAAGGGGAGCCTAAGGGAATCCCAGGGCCAGGTACAAAAGAGGAAGTGGGAAAGAGATATTGCTAACTTATCTAACGAACAGTGGAAAAGAATTTTGGAACTTGCTTCGTCAGTCTCACTGTCTCCCTCGCAGAGGATGTCTCACCTGTTTTTGCTAAATAGAGCATATTATACTCCGTATAAACTTTTCCGCTTTGGCCGTAGAAGAGATGCCAGTTGTTCCAGATGTGGTGGAGTAAACGGTGATATAATCCATATGTTCTGGCGATGCCCAAAGTTATTCCGGTATTGGAGGGAGGTAGTGAGAACAATTGAGCAAGTTTTTGAGGTTGACATAGAGCTGGAACCCCTACAATGTGTACTGGGCTGGGTAAAGGGCGAGGGGATAAATGCCTACACTCAGTTAGCAATAAAAAGATGCTTATTTCAAGCAAGGAGGCTGATTGCACAGAGATGACAATCAATCTCCCCTCCCCTTAGTAAGGATTGGGAGCAAAATATGAACATAACTATCCTAAAGGAAAGGACAACCTACGTTAGACAAGGAGCCCTAAAAAAATTTGATAAGATTTGGAAACCGTGGCAAGAAAAAAAGAGGAAAGGAAATTGTATATAATAAGTAAAGCAGTCGTAGAAGGGAATGGATGTTTTGGAGGAAGGAAGTGTGAGTGTGGTCTAGGTCAATTAGTGGCTGGATGAGAGATGTAGAAGGGAGGGTGAGATAAGAAGTATCGGGGTAGAGGAGTTTTGGATTGAAATGGTTTTAATGTGAAACGATGTTCTGATTAATTATTTATTTTTTGTATGGGAGATAGGGGGGGAGGGAAGGAGGGAATGTATGTATTGTTGGAAAATGGAAAATGTTTAATAAAGATATGAAAATTAAAAAAAAGAAAATAAGGGAGGAAAATTTACTGAATATAGAGTGGAATACGTGGGAGTGAGAAGAACCCCTAAATATTTAAGGGAGGTGGAACACCACTTATAACGATAAGAGGCCATAAGTTGGGACAATAACGTGGGAGGGATGTGGATAGGAAGGGCCTCAGTTTTCGTAGTGTTAACTTTATAACCAGAAATAGCACCGAAAGAGTCAATGAGGTTATGCAGAGATGGGAGGGATAGCAATGGGTGGGTGATAGTAAGCAAGATGTCATCAGCAAATAGCGAGAGTCTGTATTCCCTCTGTCGCATCACAACCCCACAAATGTCCGAATGAGAACGAATGGCCTCAGCCAGGGGCTCCAAGCATAATATAAAAACCAATGGGGATAGGGGGCAGCCCTGACGAGTACCATTGGTCATGGGGACGCAGGGCGACAGAAAATAAGACATTTGAACTTGTGCCATAACTTTAGAGTATAATGCGTGCAATGCATTTAAAAAAGGACCTTTGAAACCATAAACCTGGAGTGTCGAGAACATATAGGGCCAGCTCAATCTGTCAAACGCTTGAGTGCGCTAAGAGTGCGAAAACTGAGAGTGTGGGGGTTGTCCTTTAAGGAGGGTACCATAGAGGGACAGTAAATGAGGAGACAAGATATCTTCAAAAGCTTTATAGTAGGAATAGGGGAGTCCATCAGGGCCTGGAGATTTATGAAGTGGGAGTACCTTAAGTACATTATGAAGTTCCTCAACAGTTATGGAGGAATTCAGTTCAGCTAGATTTGATGTGGAAATTTTGGGGAGTTTAAGGTCTGTAAAGAAATCTTAGAATTTTTCCTGCGTGAAATTGAAGTGATTTTCGGGTGTAAGACAATTGTAGAGCTTCCGGTAGAAGCTACCAAAGATCTTAGACATCTCGATAGGGCAATGGGTCCTAGTTCCATCAGCTCGGAGGAGGAAATCTGGAAAGGAATGGAAGGGGCGTGGCCTAAGCTTATTGATCAACATCCTGTGAGGCTTGTTGGAGAATTCATAAAACTTTTGTTTAGTCCATTGGAGAGATCTAGCTGCCTTACCCATATGTAACGATTTAATTTGTTCCCTAAGAGACACAACATGGCGTAGTTTCGACACTGTGGGTTTGCACAAAAGCGTACGTTCGGCTGACCCAAGGGCAGACGTCAAAGATTTCAGGAGACTGTTCCTGTCCCTTTTCAGGCGAGTACCCTCCGCGATGCACACCCCGCGAAAGACCGCTTTGTGAGCTTCCCACAGCGTGGAAAAGTCCTCAACTGACCCTAAATTAAGTAGGAAAAACTCTTTCAGGGCGGCTGCTAATGTTGTGCGGGAGGGTTCAGATTGAAGGAGTTGATCGTTCAACCGCCAGTGACAAGACCTAGAAGGGGTTTGAGACAGCTTAACATCTATAGTAATAGGGGCATGATCAGACCACGTAATGGGGGATATGTCAGATTCAATAATGTGGGGCTGAGACAAAGAAATGATCTAAACGAGAGAACATTTTATGGGTCATGGAGTAGAAAGTAAACTGTTTAGCGGAAGGGTGTTTAATCCTCCATGAGTCAAATAATTGGTGGGATCTAATACAACTACGAAAGGACCTAGCTGTGGAGACTATCTTTCTTGACAGCGTAACATGTAAAACAGCTTGCCTGTCTCTAGTAGGTGACATGACGAGATTGAAATCTCCCCCCACTATCATGAAGGGTTGAGGGCGACACTGAGGTAGATCTAAAACCTTAGTCAGAAAGTCAACCTAACCGGTGTTAGGGGCATACATGTTGGCTAAGGTAAAAGAGGAGGACATATAGTCACAGTCCAAGATAAGGAACCTTCCGTGGGGGTCAGAATGTGTATTCTTGACCCTGATGGGGCATGATTTTTTAATCAGGATAGCAACTCCTGCCCTGCCAGTGGAATCAGAGGCAAGGAAGGAGTTAGGATAAAACTTAGAAGCAAATTTCAGGGATCCACTAGCCTTAAAATGGGTCTCCTGAAGCATAATTATATCAGCCCCCGAGGATCTGAACTCCTTCAAAGCTACCCAGCGCTTTCAAACAGAGTTCAGGCCCTTTACCATATAGGACATTATGCTCAGAGACATAGATATATTCGTAACAAAGCAGCCTGTGTTTGCAAATAGAAGTTACAAGAACATTTCCTTGGACAACCTGGAAAAAGAATTGGTGAACATACAGAAGTATAATAGAGTTCCATGTTCTTTTGATGCATTAGGCAGTACCAGTATACCTTAAACAAAATAAAAAATATGTAGAGAAGGAAAAAAAGGAAAAACCAGGAAAAAAAAAACCTCGACCAGCCGAACTGACATATGAGCGTATATTCAAAAAAACAAAACCAGATGAAAAAGTATCTGAACAACTGAAAAAAAAGAAAAACCATTAATTGAGAGCCTGAGATGTTTTGACAACTCAGGGGGTCCTGAACAATGTCAAGGAACCAATAGGGGTGCACAGGAGCCTCCAGCATGAACGTCTTGGAACAAGGTTGGGCCCGCCGCATCTTCTTAGGAAAAAGAAAGTCCTTCACAAGAGCATCAAGTCCGAGAAAGAAAATAGAATAAAACAATGAACCAAAAAGGAAGAAGAAAAAACGTCAGAACTTTATTGCCCCGTGGGACAGATATCAACAACCCCCCCCCCACGTAATTGGAGGGGTAATTTTCCAAACCTAGAGTCCAGTTTGCAGCAGGGAAACCTTCCAAGGACTCAACGAGGAGAAACAAGAGCAATAAAAGGGGATCCGGGGTCCCCATCAAAGTAAATCAAGGAGGTTGTCTGGAGGATCTTGGGCGTTGAGGGGTGGAGAGATGTTTCCTCGATTGGCCCCTCACAGGGGTCCAAAGGCGACTGGGTGTGGATGGGAAAGGACGAGCTTGAGCAGGAGCAAGGTGAGGGTCTTCTTCAGGCAGAGGTGGGAGGCCAAGGCTTTTTAGAAAAGCCTCACCCTCTTGTAGGTCACGCAGACTATGTTGGACACCATTTTTAGACACAATGAGGCGGAAGGGAAAGCCCCAGTAGTAGAGGACTTTGTGTAACTGCAGATGAGTTGTAATCGGACGCAGGTTCCTCCTCTTTGCCAGAGTAATGGGGGAAAGATAACTGAAGATCTGTAGTTTCGCCCCCTGGTACGTAAGTTGAGATTTGTTACGTGTGGCCAAGGTCAGGGCCTCTTTACTGTCATAATAATGGAACCTCACAATGACATCTCTGGGTCTGGCACCCATTGGGGGTTTTGGGCCTAGGGAGCGATGGGCCCAATCTAGCCGCCAATCCACATCTACTACTGAGGGAGCTAGCACATTAAAGAGCCCCAGGAGATATGGGCGCAGGGAGGAATCCCCCACTGTCTCAGGGATACCACGGAAGCGAAGGTTTTGGCGCCTCTCCCTGTTCTCTAAATCTTCCTGCTGAAGCTGCAATTGGGAGACAGAGTGTTTGAGATTGTAGTTTTCTTCCTCAATGGCCTGCACATAGTTCACCATTTCATCAAACTTATGCTCCAGGGTATCTGTACGTTCCCCAATTTGAGTGATTTCCCCCCTCTGTTCTAATGAGATCTTGCTTACCTCCGCCGCAATGTTTCGGGTGATTTGTAGGAGCAGGAGCTGCAGCTTAGAATCTAATTTTTCATCCAAAATGTCAGGAGTAAGGATCTCCTAAGGTGCCTGTGTGGCGGGGCTCACCGTCGGAGCATTCGTAGGTCCGGGGAGTCCCACTTCCTCCGTGTCCATGAACGGATCCATCGCGGCAAAGGGATCTGCTTGCGAAATCGAGGCCGCGGATTGTGGCCTAGTAATGAAGCGGTCCATCTCCGATCCCGTTCGCGGCCCAAACAGCCGATTGTAGTTGCGCTGCTGCTGGCCAATCTTTCCCATGGGGCGCCCAGGGAGTTGAGTGAAGTAACAGGCTTACCCCCGAATCGATTTGAGGCTAATGTAGCTGTACGGAGGTCACGAAGAGCGGCGGGGACCCGGAGCTCACTCAGAACACGTCCGCCATGCCAGATAGCCGCGCATGCGCCTCGACTTGTGGAGAAGTTTAAAACTGGGTTAGGATATAAAACAATATCCCAAGCTTTCAACATCTCACAGATCACTGTTCAATCCATCATCTGAAAATGGAAAGAATATGACACAACTGCAAACCTACCAACACATGGCCGTCCACCTAAACTGACAGGCTGGGCAGAGAGAGCATTAATCAGAGAAGCTGGAGGAGCTGCAGAGATCCACAGCTCAGGTGGGAGAATCTGCCCACAGGACAACTATTAGTCATGCACTCCACAAATCTGGCCTTTATGGAAGAGTGGCAAGAAGAAAGCCATTGTTGAAAGAAAGCCATACAAAGTCCAGTTTGCGAGAAGTCATGTGGGGGACACAGCAATCATAATCATGTGGAAGAAGGTGCTCTGGTCAGGTGAGACCAAAATTGAAAGCAAAACTATATGTGTGGTGGAAAACTAATACTGCACATCACCCTGAACACACCATCCCCACAGTAAAATGTAGTGGTGGCAGCATCATGTTGTGGGGATGCTTTTCTTCAGCAGGGACTTGGAAGCTGGTCAGAGTTGATGGGAAGATGGATAGAGCCAAAAACAGGGCAATTTTAGAAGAAAACCTGTCTGCAAAAGACTTGTCCTGCTGGAAGGTGAATTTCTGCCCCAGTCTCAACGACCCTAAACACCCAACCAGAGCTACAACGGAATGGTTTAGATAAAAGCATATTCATGTGTTAGAATAGCCCAGTCAAAGTCCAGATCTAAATCCAATTGAGAATCTGTGGGAAGACTTGAAAATTGAAAAAACAGACACTTGTTATCCAATCTGACAGAGCTTGAGCTATTTTGCAAAGAAGAATCGGCACACATGTCACTCTCTAGATGTGCAAAACTGGTAGAGACATACCCAAAAAGACTTGCAGTTGTAACTGCAGTGAAATGTGATTCTACAAAGGGGCTGAATACAAATGCATGCCACACTTTTCACATATTTATTTTGAAAACATTTTGAAAACCATTTTCCTTCCACTTCACAATTATCTGCTGCTTTGTGTTGGTCTATCACAGGAATATGCAATTAGCGGACCTCCAGCTGTTGCAAAACTACAAGTTCCATAATGCCTCTGCCTCTGGGTGTCATGCTTGTGGGTGTCAGAGTCTTGCTATGCCTCATGGGACTTCTAGTTCTGCAACAGCTGGAGGTCCGCTAATTGCATATCCCTGGTCTATCAGATACAATTCCATTAAAATACATTTACGTTTTTGGTTGTAACATGACAAAATGTGAAAAAAAATTCAGGGGGTGTGAATACTTTTTCAAGGCACTGTGTGTGTATATATACAGTATCTCACAAAAGTGAGTACACCCCTCACATTTTTGTAAATATTTTATTATATCTTTTCATGTGACAGACACTGAAGAAATTACACTTTACTACAATGTAAAGTAGTGAGTGTACAGCTTGTATAACAGTGTACATTTGCTGTCCCCTCAAAATAACAACATGCAGCCATTAATGTCTAAATCACTGGCAACAAAAGTGAGTACACTCCTAAGTGAAAATGTCCAAATTGGGCCCAATTAGCCATTTTCCCCTCCCCAGTGTCATGTGACTCGTTAGTGTTACAAGGTCTCAGGTGTGACTGGGGAGCAGGTGTGTAAAAATTGGTGTTATCGCTCTAATTCTCTCATACTGGTCACTGGAAGTTCAACATGGCACCTCATTGCAAAGAACTCTCTGTGGATTTAAAAAAAATTATTGTTGCTCTACATAAAGATGGTCATGACCCTAAAACTGAGCTGCAGCACGGTGACCAAGACCATACAGCGGTTTAACAGGACAGGTTCCCTTCAGAACAGGCCTCGCCGTGGTCGACCAAAGAAGTTGCGTGCACGTGCTCAGCATCATATCCAGAGGTTGTCTTTGAGAAATAGCTGTATAAGTGCTGCCAGCATTGCTTTAGAGGTTGAAGGTGTGGGGGGTCAGCCTGTCAGTGCTCAGACCATACGCTGCACATTGCATCCAATTGGTCTGCATGGCTGTCGACCCAGAAAATGCCGCCTCTTCTAAAGATGATTCACAAGAAACCCTGCAAACAGTTTGCTGAAGACAAGTAGACAAAGGACATGGATTACTGGAACCCTGTCCTGTGGTCTGATAAAACCAAGATAAACTTATTTGGTTCAGATAGTGTCAAGCGTGGGTGGTGGCAACTAGGTTAAGAGTACAAAGACACGTGTGTCCTGCCCACAGTCAAGCGTGGTGGTGGGAGTGTCATGGTCTGGGGCTGCATAAGTGCCAGCACTGGGGAGCTACAGTTCATTGAGGGAACCATGAATGCCAACATGTACTGTGACATACTGAAGCAGAGCATGATCCCCTCCCTTCGGAGACTGGGCCGCAGGGCAGTATTCCAACATAACGACCCCAAACACACCTCCAAGACGGCTACTGCCTTAATAAAAAAAGTTGAGGGTAAAGGTGATGGACTGTCCAAGCATGTCTCCAGACCTAAACCTTATTGAGAATCTGTGGGGCATCCTCAAATGGAAGGTGGAAGAGCGCAAGGTCTCTAACATCCACCAGCTCCGCAATATCATCATAGAGGAGTGGAAGAGGACTCCAGTGGCAAAATGTGAAGCTCTGGTGAACTCCATGCTCAAGAGGGGTAAGACAGTGCTGAAAAATAATGGTGACCACACAAAATTTTGACACTTTGGGCCCAATTTGGACATTTTCGCTTAGGGGTGTACTCGCTTTTGTTGCCAGCCGTTTAGACATTAATGGCTGTGTGTTGAGTTATTTTGAGGGGACAGCAAATGTACACTGTTATACAAGCTGTACACTTACTACTTTACATTGTAGAAAATTTTAATTTCTTCAGTGTTGTCACATGAAAAGATATAATAAAATATTTACAAAAATGTGAGGGATGGTACTCTATTCTGTGAGCTACTGTATATATATATATATGTCACTAGTTTTCCATTTTTCTTTGACTGATGCTTCTACCAAGATCTGACTGCTTATTTCATTATGGCTCACTACTTGTTTCCAGATTGGTTACCCTTGATGTATAGTTTGGTCCTTATATATTTGGACACAGGCACAGTTTTCCTACTTTTGACTCTGCATGCCACCAGAATAAAATTTATATGAAACAATCCAAATGCATTTGAAGACTTTCAGCTTTAATTCAAGGGGTTGAACATTAATATCAAGTACAAATTTTAAGAGCTGCAACCATTGTTGTTACACAGCCCCCCCCCCCCTTTTTCAGGGGCTCATATGTAATTGAGCAAATGAATATAATCATAAATAAAAAAGAAAACAATATTTTGTTGAGAATCCTTTACTGGCAATGTCTGCCTGAAGTCTGGAACCCATGGACATTACCAAATACAGGGTTTCCTCCTTTCTGATGCTTTGCCAGGCTCGAACTGCAGTTGTCTTCAGTTGTTCTTTGTGCCTCTAGTTTTGCCTTCAGCAAGTGAAATGCGTGCTCCATTGGGTTGAGATCAAGTGATTGACTCAACCATTGCAGAATATTCCACTTATTTTCCTTCAAAAGCTCATGGGTTACTTTTGCAGTGTGTTTTGGATCATTGTCCATCCGTTCTGTGAAGCACCGTCCAGTCAACTTTGTTGCATTTGGCTGAATCTGGGCTGACCATATATCTCTAAACACTGCAGGATTCATCCGGCTTATTCTGTCTTTTGTCACATCATCAATAAACACCAATTACCCAGTGCCACTGGAAGCCATGTATGTCCAGGCCATCACTCTGCCTCCACCATGTTTTACAGATGATGTTGTGTGCTTTGGATCATGAGCTGTTCCAATCCTTCTCCACACTTTTTTCTTCCTGTCATTCTGGCAGAAATTATACCTTGGTTTCATCCGTCCAAAGAATGCTTTTCCAGAACTGGTCTGGCTTTTTTAGATTTTTTTGGCAAAGTCTAATCTGCCTTTTCTGTTGTTTAGGCTTATGAATGGTTTGCACCATGTTGTGAACTCTCTGTATTTGCTCTTGTGAAGTCTTCTCTTGATTGTAGTTCCTGGCCAGGAACATCTTTTGATTCAATTGTGGGGGGATGGCTATTCTTAATAGCTGTAATTCCTAAACCCTTCCTCCGATTTGGATGTACATACCCTCAAATTAAACCTGAGAGTGTGCACTTTCAGCCCATATTATATAACTATAGCCTGAATATGTAACTAGTATGTCAGGGTGACATGGGCATACCCACCAAGCTGCCTTCAGGGTCTGGGTGCCAAAAGAAAGGAACACAGGGCCTAGGTATGATCTCCAAGATCAACATTTAGGTCCATATATATTTGGACACAGGCACACTTTTAGTTTTTTTCAGGTACTGACCAAAACATTCAAAGAGCGTCCTTTGACAAAGTCGTAATGACCAAACGCATCAGTACGTGACCTTGTGCAACCAGATATCACGTTACCGACGCTGTGCATTCCAGGTACCTAGGAAGTGAACTGGAAGGAGGCAGTGCGGGACGCCGAGATCTTTACGATCCACATGTAAACACGTCTGGCTTCTCTTTTATTCTGGGAATTAGTAGCTTATTTGAACATTAGAAATACAACGGCATTAAGCTATCCGGTCACCTGAAATTATCACAGTGGTTTGGAAAATTGAACCTATATGGAATAAACTGTTGAAACAGAATTAGACTTTGTGGAGTCTCTCCCCTTATGCCCCCGGATGTCTGTGAACATTGGAGGATTCCATAAGTGGTGCTGACTGACCATCTGGCAGGATATTGATTAAGGCATTCTATCTCCTTGGCCTGGTGAGTTAAAACCCCAGAGGGGTGTATCAAGCACACAGTGGAAAAACTATTGGTAGAAGGTGCACACATCAGTTATTATCTACAAACGCCATATGTGCCTACTAAGAGACTTTCTCCTCACCAGCATTTATCTATCCTTATGTTTCAACCACTCATGCATATATGTTGATATACATGTACTAGTCAGCCAGTGATGCATTATTGACAGAAGCGCCGCTTTGATGTTTATTTATTACCGATTTACAGTTTGAATTTGACATCTTGTTGTTTTATAGTGTTGCTTCAATGTTGCAAATGCAGTGCAAGCTTGTGTGTGCATAATGGCAGATACAATAGGAGCAAAGCAAGGAAGAGGAGCACTAATCCACTTAACTCAAACAGGTTTGGCCCTGGCCACTGGCAACCAGCTTGTATGCACACTCCACAGTGATGCCCCTGTACTGGTGACATTTCCTCTACCGACATGTTTCGATCGGATACTGCCAATCCTTAAGAAAGATGTACAGCCTCTGCACAGTTAGCACTACTCACCCCTATAAATGAGTCTCTGTTCTTCTGCATGGTGGCAGTCAACAGGATCCAGTCAAAGATGGTGCGTGATGCCACTGCTCTTGCATGACACAGCCCAGAAAGTTGTCTGTGATTGTGCCAGCAAAACAGAACCTCAAAACTATTTTTTTTTTTTTTTTTTTACAGATTGCTAATAGACATACTTGTGCAAAATGAGGAAATGTTTCTTTATTTTTTTACTGATGGTTGGTAAAACTGCTGAAGGGAGGGGGAGTGTTGGATCCCCATATCCCCCTAATCCCCACACACCTTGTCTATTCCCCTGGGCACAGGTCAATTCTCACTGTAATTTGTATATGTCCAAATTAAGTGTCTGCTATGGTGCATTGGTTGGTCTTTAAATAGGCTACCTTAAAGCAGTCCATGTATCTGAAATAATGCATGTTAACACACTGCAACAGACTGGGCAGATCTGAATGAACCTCAAAACCCAAAACTTTTAATCTGAACATGTTCAATGTTCTGTTAAAGTGCATTGCAATTTGCCAGGGCCCTTTGCAGAAACTTGGCATATATTTTCACTCTCTTTTCCTTGGCAACTATAGTTCAGCAAGCATACTGCAGGGGAAAACATCTTATAATATATAACAGGAGGCACTTTGTCACGTGTAATCTGTGCTGTCAGTCAGTGTGCTCCACCACATAGCATGTGAGGGTGTTAAAATGGAGGGACGGACACAGCCCCATAGTATTTGAGAGTGTTAGATTCTAGATGGTGTGTTTACTAATCTTCTATGAAAAAGAAAATAAGCAAGAGTGTTAACTTCTTTTTATCAGGTTCACCTTAAACCATTGGTACTTTTTGACTTATTTGACATCCCTGTTTGACTCTAAAATTATCATCTTGAATTATCATTGTAGTTAATATCTCACCAGTGGCTAAGCTTTTCCACATAGTAGCACTAGGGTTTCAATTCCAACCACAACACTACCTGCCTGGAGTTTGTATGTACCTGTAAAAAATAAAATATATACCGTATTTTTTGGACTTTAAGACGCACCTGACCATAAGACGCACCTAGGTTTTAGAGGAGGAAAAACAAGAAAAAAAAATTTAACCAAATGGTGTACTAAAATATTTTCCAGTGCCCATGAAATGCAGAGTGACTATTACCATAGAAATGCAGAGTTACCATTGCCATAGAAATGCAGAGTTACCATGCCATACACAGCCACCCCCCCCCATGCATGTTACACAGCCACCCCCTCCCCTCTCTGCCCCTTTCTATCTTACTCACGCACAGCGGCACAGGGAGAGACACACCAATGCTGAACAGAGGGCGGGAACTGCTGGAGTTAGCTTTTCATATTAACAATGCTAATGATTGGTTGCTAGGACCACCTAGCAACCAATCACCTGCTAGTTGACTCCAGCATTTCCCGTCTTCAGTGCAGCGCTGTGGCGCTGGCCCACTGTCTCTCTCTCACTCCCCTGCTGTACAGGAGAGAGAGACCGTGTTTTCTACTGTGTTATTCTGGCGGCGTGTCACCCGGGTAGCGGTACAGTCTGCACCTGGCCCGGGCACCCCGCACATCCTGTCACAGCCATCGCCTGCCCTCTGCCCACCTGACCATTGCCTGCAACCGCTTTACTTACGGGGGAGGAGGGGGGCGCCGGCCTGACACCCCCCAGTGAGTGGCACCCACGGAGGGTTTGGAAGTCTGCCTCCTGCCTCTCTTCTGGTGGTGGCGGGGGGCGGTTCCAGCCGTGGCGGGGGGGTGGGGCCTGTCGTATATTCACATTATAAGACGCAGGGACATTTCCCCCCATGTTTCTGGGGGGAAAAAGTGCGTCTTATAGTCCGAAAAATACGGTACATAAATAATATTTCTTTATCGTACACCACGGGACACAGAGCTAGTCATTACATAATGGGTTAAGGGTCACCAGCGGTGATTGGACACTGGCACAACCAATGGAAGACAGTTCCCCTCCATATAACCCCTCCCATCAGGGAAGTACCTCAGTTTTTTCGCCAGTGTCGAAAGGTGTTGGACGCGTTAGGAGGTGCTAAAGGAAAGCTCTACCAAAGAGACCCTCTGGGGGTAAAAGAGCTATGCTTTCGGGTCCATCCAAGACGCCTACAAATGAGCTGAATCTGGATGGGATCCGGGCCTCATCCATGAGGCGTCGCCTGTAATGTCTCTCTTCGGAGGACTGGGCTCTAAGATCCAGCACTTTCGCTATTTCGCTATAAAGTCCTGGTAAGAGTCTTGTACAAGGCCCAGGGGAGAGGTATCCTTTAAATAGGAACCCATATCCCTGAAGGTTGGCACACATAGCCCACCGTGAAGGGTGAAGTTTGGTATCTGTCTGAAATCTTTCAGCAGAAAAACCTGCGGCGTGGATAAGGTGAGATTAGAAGGTCCATAACTAGGTTGGGACCTTTTTCAAAAAGTGGATGTCTTCTTTTTTTCCACCACTGGGGGGAGTAAAGAGCTGAATATACTCACCTCACTCTGTTCAGTGTCGGCTTCGGCGAAGTACACTGCTCGTCACCTCCGCTGCTGAGCTTGCTGGGGCACCCCGATCCTCCTTTCGGTGGCCGACCAGACACCTGCAGATGCAGGTAAGTGGGAACAAGGGCTGATGAGAGTCCTCTCTCACTATGGCCACCGCCATAGCGCTAAGGGCCGCGCACGGGAGCGCGCTTTATCGGAGGGGGGGGGCGAAGGCGTGCGCGGGCACGTGGCGCACGCAGGCACAGAAACGGCGCCAAATTTAAAAGACTGTCAGTGTGAGAAGCACTGCAGCAGCAAGCAAGCTCGTTAGTTCTCTTGTTCCTGGCAGAGAAACACAGCAGCTATACAGGGACGTAAGACTCCATGTGGTTGGATTGGGTACTTCCTAGAAGACATCCATGTTATGCATAGTTATGTGTTAAAAGTTGCATACTTAATGTATTTGCTAAACTGAACACGGTAGTATATGCATTTAGGTACCTTGTATTTTGTCTAAACAGTAAGCCTTCCAGGGGAAGTAATACGGACAAAAAGAGATAAGAAAGCACCACCGCCTGAGAGGAGGCTCTAACTGTGCTGACTCGGTACCTTTCTCTCCTGTGTTGCTAAATGCACCTGTTCAGGATGAGCCATTACCTCTGTCAGGTATGGCGGCTTCCCCAGTGAAGCCTGGGCCTGTATATGTCACTGAGGACACTTTATCAGCTGCCCTAAATAATCTGGAGGAAAAAATTGCTACCTTAATCGCTAAGTCCTCTAAAAAGGGACAATAAGCGAAGCAGGTCTCTTCCAGTATTGGACCTCCCTTCAGAAGTACCTGAGGGAGGAGGATGAGGAGGAGGAGGCTACATCAGCAGAGGATGAGGAGCCAGATTTTAAGGTCACAGGTACAATGCTATAGCAGTGCATTTAAGTTAACCTCTGCGGAGGTAACGGAATTACCTGTCTCCTCCCTAGGGTCATTAAGATCCCTGCAAGGTGCATGCTCCTTCCCGGTTCATCCGTTACTAGAGGATCTAATATACGCAAACTGGCAACATCCAGATAAACGTTTCTCACCTCCAAAAAGGTTTAACATTCTTTATCCTATGGGGGAATTTTTTTTTTTAAAGAAATGGAGCCTGCCTGCGGTAGTTGCGGCTATTTCTTGTGTAAATAAAAACCTGACATGTCCGGTGGATAATGTACAAGGGTTTAAAAGATCCTTCTGAGAGGAAGTTGAAATCCTCCTTCCTTTTGGCCGGCTCAATTACCCAACCTGCAGTAGCAGCAGTCGGTATGGGTCAGGTCATCAGCCAACAGGTAAAGCAGGGGCTGAAGGAACTGCCTTCAGAGCAGGCTAGAAATTGGGAAAATTTGCCTAAAGCCTTATGCTTCACAGTGGATGCCATGAGAGATTCTATCATACAGGCATCACGCCTTACACTCCAGCTGGTACAGATGCGCAGAGTACTTTGGCTTAAGCATTGGTCAGCGGAGACCCCATGCAAAAAGCTGTTGGCAAGTTCCCGTTCCATGGCGAACGCCTATTTGGGGAAGATTTAGAAAAATATATACAGAAGATCAAGTGGTAAAACGACTTTTACCTGAGAGAAAGAAAAACAAGAGATCTTGTTTTAAACGCTCTCTCCGCAGCTCCCGGGAAATCTGACTCCAACCAGTGGCGGCGGCCTGTTTTAGCCGCCCACAAAAGCCAAGGGGCAAGCTCAGGAGAACAAGAAGCCGTGGGGTGCAAGAGCTAATAAGCAAGCCCCCAAAGCCTCTCAGTGAAGGGGCGCCCCCGCTCGGCCGAGTGGGAGGAAGGCTTTGTCAGTTCTGAGCGACTTGGTGGTCAGAAATCCAGGACAATTGGGTAGTATCCACAATATCCTCAGGGTACAAACTGGAATTTCGAGAGATCCCATCTTCTCAATTCCGAGGTTCAAGACTCTCCAAGGATCCACAAAAAAGAGAATCCTTCTTCAAAGGTTTGAATCACTTAATGGCTCAAGGGGTAGTTACAGACGTACCCCAAAAAGAGCGAGGTTCAGGTTTTTACTCAAACCTCTTTGTGATTCCAAAGCCAAATGGAGATGTCAGACCCATCCTGGATCTAAAATCCCTAAATCGGTTCCTGAACGATCGCCATTTTTGAATGGAAACGATCCGATCCGTGGCCGCCACTTTAAAGGGCGGAAAATTCATGGCGCCCATAGATATCAAGGACGCACATTTACACATACCCATCCTCCCCGCTCACCAAAGATTCCTAAGGTTTGCGGTAGAAGATCGCCACTTTCAATTTGTGGCTCTGCCGTTTGGTGTAGCCACCGCGCCCATAGTATTCACAAAGGTGCTAGCTCCTCTGTTAGCAAACCTAAGAACACGGGGCATTGCGGTAACAGCCTATCTGGACGATCTACTAGTAATAGATCAGTCAAAGGACGGATTGGGTCACGCTGTACACACTACAGTAGGATACCTGGAGCATTTAGGATGGATTATAAATTTACGAAAATCCTCTCTCCAGGCCCAAAGAAGGATAGGGTACCTGGGCATGATCATAGATACAGCCCAAAACGGGGTATACCTGCCAGAACCGAAGATACAGTCTCTGAAAGACCTGATCCACAAGGTCAAAGCAAACAAGAGGCCGTCTATTCGCCTTTGCATGAGACTATTGGGAAAGATGGTAGCCTCCTTCGAGGCGGTCCCTTACGCCCAGTTTCATTCGAGACTACTTTAAGGCAATATTTTAGCTTCCTGGAACAGGAAGAGCCAAGCTCTGGATATACCCATGCGCCTGTCCTCACAAGTACGCCACAGCTTCGATTGGTGGCTAGAAGCCAGGAATTTACGGAAGGGAAAGTCCTTCCTCCCAGTGGCCTGGAAGGTGGTATCTAGGGATGCCAGCCTATCGGGCTGGGGTGCAGTATTCGAGGAGGCTTCTACCCAGGGAACCTGGGCCAAGACTCAGGGGATCCTGCCCATCAATGTGCTAGAGATCCGGGCGGTATATCTAGCCCTCAAAACCTGGACATACAGGTTACAGGGCTACCCAGTTCGGGTTCAATCCGACAATGCTACTGCAGTAGCTTACATCAATCACCAAGGAGGCACCCGCAGTCGGGCAGCCCAAAGAGAGGTGAACCGGATCCTGGCATGGGCAGAAGAGCATGTACCTTGCCTTTCTGCAATCTTCATTCCAGGGATGGAAAATTGGCAAGCAGACTACCTGAGTCGTTAGCAGCTGCTACCAGGGAGTGGTCTCTTCACCCCGAGATCTTTCAGGCCATATGTCTGAGATGGGGAAACCCAGATGTAGACCTGCTAGCTGCCAGGTTCAACAAGAAATTGGACAACTTTGTGTCCAGAACGAGAGATCCTCTAGCCTACGGGACAGACGCTCTAATAATACAGACGCTCTAATAACTCCATGGAATCAGTTCTCACTGATCTAGGCATTCCCTCCGATCCCTCTTCTACAAAGACTGCTTCGCAGGATCAAGGAGGAGGGAATACCAGTAATCCTAGTGGCCCCAAACTGGCCCAGGAGGCCTTGGTACGCCGAGATTGTAAAAACGGCGATAGGAAGGCCCTGGAAGTTTCCACTCCGACACGACCTGCTGTCACAGGGTCCAGTATTCCACCCTTCCTTACAAAGGCTAAAGTTGACGGCCTGGCTGCTGAGACCCACATTTTTAAAAAGAGAGGGGTCTCTGGTCCGGCTCTTTCTACGCTCATTAATGCTAGAAAGCCAGCCTCCAGACTCATCTATCAGAGAGTCTGGAGAGCATACGTTTCCTGGTGTGAATCCAGAGGTTGGAATCCTCAGAAGTATGAAATAAGTAGGATTCTTGCTTTTTGCCAGTTAGGAGTGGATATGAATTTAGCCCTTAGCACCATCAAAGGGCAAATATCGGCTCTATCAGTCTTTTTTCAGAGACCATTGGCATCTCACTCCCTAGTTCGGACATTCATTAAGGGGGTACTGAGGATAAATCCTCCAGTTAAGACTCCCTTGTGTCCATGGGATTTGAATTTGGTATTGTCAGTGTTGCAAAAGCAACCTTTTGAACCTATTCGCCATATTCCTTTAATTATATTAAGTAGGAAGTTGGCCTTTCTGATTGCTATAGCTTCTGCTAGGAGAGTATCAGAGCTAGCAGCTCTTTCTTGTAAAGAGCCTTATCTAATTTGTCACAAGGACAAAATCGTACTACGACCCCATCCGGCTTTTCTACCTAAGGTGGTGTCGGCTTTTCACTTGAATCAAGACATTGTTCTGCCTTGCTTTTTTCCAAACCCGCGGACGGGGGGGGAAAAATTATTACACTCTCTAGATCTAGTGAGAGCGGTAAAGGTGTATCTGCAAGCAACCGCTCAGATACGTAAAACAGATGTTTTGTTTATTTTACCAGATGGGCCCAAGAAGGGCCAAGCGGTATCAAAATCCACCATTTCCAGGTGGATTAGACAAGTAATTATTCAAGCTTATGGTTTAAAGAACAGGACTCCTCCTTTTCCTGTTAAGGCGCACTCTACCAGGGCGATAGGTGCTTCATGGGCAGTGCACCACCAGGCTTCGATGGCTCAGATCTGTAAAGCTGCAACTTGGTCTTCAGTCCATATATTTTCCAAATTCTATCAAATAGATGTGAAAGGACATGAGGATTCCGCCTTTGGGCGAAGTGTGCTGCAGGCAGCAGTATAGGGCTTCTGGTCCGCAAGCGGCCTGTTTTGATCTGTGTCTCCCCCCCTTCATATGAGCATTGCTCTGGGACGTCCCATTATGTAATGACTAGCTCTGTGTCCCGTGGTGTACGATAAAGAAAATAGGATTTTTATAACAGCTTACCTGTAAAATCCTTTTCTTGGAGTACACCACGGGACACAGAGGTCCCCCCCTTCTTATGGGAACCTTACTGTTTTGCTACAAAACTGAGGTACTTCCCTGATGGGAGGGGTTATATGGAGGGGAACTGTCTTCCATTGGTTGTGCCAGTGTCCAATCACCGCTGGTGACCCTTAACCCATTATGTAATGACTAGCTCTGTGTCCCGTGGTGTACTCCAAGAAAAGGATTTTACAGGTAAGCTGTTATAAAAATCCTATTTTGCTGGGCAAGTAAACCTTCAAAATGTTTTGTGCTAAGCAGATTTGTAGCTTCTGTAGAACTGACATGTCTCTTGCCAATGTGTAGTGTGTAGGTTTGATATTGAATTTGACTTTTTTCAGTGTTTTTAACTATTCAGTTGGACGTTTGCTTCATTGTAATGTTTCTTGAAGCCACATTAGAAAGCAAATCAACAGATGGTAACTTTCTCACAAGAAATAGATACTGCCAACTGAAAACATAATGTTGACTATCACCTCATCGTATCTTCTAGAAAACTGGCTTTGAATAGTGAAATAACAATGTAGCAGACATTATAGTTTTTTGTAAGTCAATTTCCATACTACTCTGACAGTGCATGATAAGGTCAGTGCTGTGCAGCATATTAAAAATGAGAAGGTTTGGCAGTCACTAGAGAGGCTACATTTATTATGCTAGGGTGGCATTTTGTCTGTTTAGTTATGGAAATGCATGTTTGCTCATTGTTCATAAAACTTTGTCTTATATCCTGTTCCCATTAACAAACCTAGTAGGTAAGCGTTTACTGTTCCCAAATTTATTAACACCGTATGACATACTCTAATGTTGTGGTAGGCTTACCGTTTTACAGTTTATAAATATATTAAATATTTTTTAAAGAGAACTAGGTACCAATGACCATTTGAATAATTATAATAATGCAGCCTTTAGATTCAGAGATTTTTTTTATAAATTTTTATTATATGCTTACCTGTAGGTAAAAATGTAAAACAGGGGTATACAACCACTTTAAGCACTGCTGACCTATACTTTTTGTGCGGTATGCAACCCTGATCCCTGCAGTTTGTGCATTTGACACTCCTGTGCTGTGTGTGTTACACACTCCTGACGCTTGATCTATATGCACTCTTTATTCTGTAAAACAATTGCTGATTGCTCAGTAGTAGATGACTTTGTTAAAAGAGAAGTACAATGGAACCTCGGATTGCGAGTAACGCGGTTAACGAGCGTTTCGCAATACGAACACTGTATTTTAAAAAATCGTAACTCAATTTGCGAGTGTTGTCTCGCAAAAGGAGCACGATTCAGGCCGAAGCGGTGTGCAGTACCGCGTTTGGCCTGAGGTGGGGGGGGGGGCGCAGAGCCGAGCCGAACATCATCGATCGGCACCGTTCGAAAATGCACGGAAAGGCCCGAGGACAGCTCTGCTGACCTTGGCAAATCTCGGGAATGAAGTCTTTCCGAGGTTTGCTGAGGTCATCCGAGGTGTCCTCGGGCCTTTTCGGCCATATCCGAGACTCTCCGGCGCCCCCTGCCTCTGGCTGGATGCGGTATTGCATACCATTGAAGCCAATGTGGAACAAATTATTTTCGTTTCCATTGACTTCAATGGGGAAACTAGCTTTGATATGCAAGTACTTTGGATTACGAGCATTCTCCTGGAATGGATTATGCTCGTAAACCGAGGTTCCACTGTATGGACTTTAAAAAAAAATAAAAAATATATACTCACCTAGGTAGAAGCAGCATCCCAGCTGGCTCTGTAGTCAGAACTGAGTGATCAAAAACCACTGTTCACTTAGTTCTCCCCTCCGCTCTGAGCAGAGAACTTTTTTTATTTTTTGCGATATAAACAAAAAAAAAATACCACAAATGAAAACACTATTTTCTTAGTTTTCTTGTTTTCTTATTTTCTGCTATAACATGTTGCAAATAAATAATATTTCTTCATATATGTAGGCCAAAATGTATTCTGAAACATTTCTATATACAGGTATACATATATTTGAAAATGTATCAATTTTGATGTACTAACTGCCTATAGCATTTCTTGAGGCCCCAAAATGCCAGGACCGTACAAAAACCCCCACATGACCCCCTTTTTGCAAAGTAGACAGTCTAGGGCACTCCAGATGTTTTGGAACTAAATTTCCCATGATGCTCAACTGCACTGCAGAATGCATGAGCATCATGGGAAATGTAGTTCCAAAACATCTGAGGTGCCAAGGTTTGCCATCACTGGTCTTAGGGTATTTTGTAAGAGACATTTTGAGTTTTTTTCACAAAGTTGTAATTTTAACAAGCAGCAGAAACATACTTATAATTACACCCCAAAACACATTCTGCTATGCCTCCTGAATATGGGAATACCACGTGAGACTTTTTCACAGCCTCCATGCATAGAGGGGCCTAGAATGCAGGGAGCACCTCTAATTTCTTGAATACCTATCACATTTTTGTAGGCCCTGGAGCCCCACTGTGAGTGGATGTTGGTGATTAGGGATTGTGATTGGTGATAGTATAGAAAAAAATATATGTAATATTATATATATATATATATATATATATAGATAGATACAGTATACAGTGGGGATCGAAAGTTTGGGCACCCCAGGTAAAAATGTGTATTAATGTGCATAACGAAGCCAAGGAAAGATGGAAAAATCTCCAAATGGCATCAAATTACAGATTAGACATTCTTATAATATGTCAAAAAAAGTTAGATTTTATTTCCATCATTTACACTTTTAAAATTACAGAAAACTAAAAAATGGCGTCTGCAAAAGTTTGGGCACCCTGCAGAATTTATAGCATGCACTGCCCCCTTTGCAAAGCTGAGACCTGCCAGTGTCATGGATTGTTCTCAATCATCGTCTGGGAAGACCAGGTGATGTCAATCTCAAAGGTTTTAAATGGCCAGACTCATCTGACCTTGCCCCAACAATCAGCACCATGGGTTCTTCTAAGCAGTTGTCTAGAAAACTGAAACTGAAAATAGTTGACGCTCACAAAGCTGGAGAAGGCTATAAGAAGATAGCAAAGCGTTTTCAGATGTCAATATCCTCTGTTCGGAATGTAATTAAGAAATGACAGTCATCAGGAACAGTGGAAGTTAAAGCAAGATCTGGAAGACCAAGAAAAATATCAGACAGAACAGCTTGCAGGATTGTGAGAAAAGCAATTCAAAACCCACGTTTGACTGCACAATTCCTCCAGAAAGATCTGGCAGACACTGGAGTTGTGGTACACTATTCCACTATAAAGAGATACTTGTACAAATATAGTCTTCATGGAAGAGTCATCAGAATAAAACCTCTTCTACGTCCACACCACAAAAATCAGCGTTTGAACTTTGCAAATGAACATATAGACAAGCCTGAGGCATGTTGGAAACAAGTTCTGTGGACCGATGAGGTTAAAATATAACTTTTTGGCCGGAATGAGCAAAGGTACGTTTGGAGAAGAAAGAGCACAGAATTTAATGAAAAGAACCTCTGTCCAACTGTTAAGCATGGGGGGGTGGATCAATCATGCTTTCGGGTTGTATTGCAGCCAGTGGCACAGGGAACATTTCACGAGTAGAAGGAAAAATGGATTCAATAAAATTTCAGCAAATTTTGGATGGTAACTTGATGCCATCTGTGAAAATGCTGAAGTTAAAAGAGAGGATGGCTTCTACAAATGGATAATGATCCTAAACACACCTCAAAATCCATGGGGGGTTACATCAAGAGGCGTAAACTGAAGGTTTTGCCATGGCCTTCACAATCTCCTGACCTCAACATTATTGAAAACCTATGGATAGACCTTAAAAGAGCAGTGCGTGACAGACAGCCTAGAAATCTCAAAGAACTGGAAAACTTTTGTGAGGAAATATGGGCAAAGATACCTCAAACAAGAATTGAAAGACTCTTGGCTGGCTACAAAAAGCATTTACAAGCTGTGATACTTGCCAAAGGGGGCAGTACAAGATATTAACTCTGCAGGGTGCCCAAACTTTTGCAGACGCCATTTTTTTGTTTTCTGTAATTTTGAAAGTGTAAATGATGGAAATAAAATCTAACTTTTTTTGACATATTTTAAGAATGTCTAATCTGTTTTTTGATGCCATTTGGAGATTTTTTTCCATCTTTCCTTGGCTTCGTTATGCACATTAATACACATTTTTACCTGGGGTGCCCAAACTTTCGATCCCCACTGTATATATTTTACATACTGTCATCAGAGTAGTGCAGTACCATAGTGAGACTGGGAAGGTTTGGGAGGCGATCAGTATTTTTATTTTTTTAACACTTTGCTTATTACAGTGCTAGTTACTGTAAAAGCAAACCATTTTAACTGTCATGAATGACTTCCATTCATGATTCATTGTTCACTATTGTGATTGAGGTGATTGGCTACAGCTAAGTGGTACAGGACTGCTGTGGTTGATCCTGTAACATATGACCAATCACATAGATCACAATAGTAAACAATGCTATCTGAATAGATTCCATTCATGACATTTGTTTACTAGTGAACATGTGATCGCTGTGATTGGTCAAATCAATCATGTGGTACTTGGGCGAATCACAGCGGTCCAGTACCAAACACTGTGATCTGTTGTGTACGGTGGATGCATCAGTCACAGATCAAACCACTGCATGCCATAGGAGGCGTGCAGGCAGGAGGATGTACCTGTAAGTCCTGCAACTCTTCATTGGCAGGGGCAGGAAGTGGTTAAGGAAAATATATTTTCCTTTCCCTTCAGAGCCCCAATCTTTTGGTCTCGTCAGCATCAGCCTTTTGTATCCCAGAGATAAGCCATCACCCTGTCCTATGTTCACATCTTTCCAAGTTCTACCATGGGGGTGTTCAGGATTAAAGTGGTTGTAAACCCACTTTTCTTTATCGTACACCACGGGACACAGAGCTAGTCATTACATAATGGGTTAAGGGTCACCAGCGGTGATTGGACACTGGCACAACCAATGGAAGACAGTTCCCCTCCATATAACCCCTCCCATCAGGGAAGTACCTCAGTTTTTTCGCCAGTGTCGAAAGGTGTTGGACGCGTTAGGAGGTGCTAAAGGAAAGCTCTACCAAAGAGACCCTCTGGGGGTAAAAGAGCTATGCTTTCGGATCCATCCAAGACGCCTACAAATGAGCTGAATCTGGATGGGATCCGGGCCTCATCCATGAGGCGTCGCCTGTAATGTCTCTCTTCGGAGGACTGGGCTCTAAGATCCAGCACTTTCGCTATTTCGCTATAAAGTCCTGGTAAGAGTCTTGTACAAGGCCCAGGGGAGAGGTATCCTTTAAATAGGAACCCATATCCCTGAAGGTTGGCACACATAGCCCACCGTGAAGGGTGAAGTTTGGTATCTGTCTGAAATTTTTCAGCAGAAAAACCTGCGGCGTGGATAAGGTGAGATTAGAAGGTCCATAACTAGGTTGGGACCTTTTTCAAAAAGTGGATGTCTTCTTTTTTTCCACCACTGGGGGGAGTAAAGAGCTGAATATACTCACCTCACTCTGTTCAGTGTCGGCTTCGGCGAAGTACACTGCTCGTCACCTCCGCTGCTGAGCTTGCTGGGGCACCCCGATCCTCCTTTCGGTGGCCGACCAGACACCTGCAGATGCAGGTAAGTGGGAACAAGGGCTGATGAGAGTCCTCTCTCACTATGGCCACCGCCATAGCGCTAAGGGCCGCGCGCGCGCGGGAGCGCGCTTTATCGGAGGGGGGGGGGGGCGAAGGCGTGCGCGGGCACGTGGCGCGCGCAGGCACAGAAACGGCGCCAATTTTAAAAGACTGTCAGTGTGAGAAGCACTGCAGCAGCAAGCAAGCTCGTTAGTTCTCTTATTCCTGGCAGAGAAACACAGCAGCTATACAGGGACGTAAGACTCCATGTGGTTGGATTGGGTACTTCCTAGAAGACATCCATGTTATGCATAGTTATGTGTTAAAAGTTGCATACTTAATGTATTTGCTAAACTGAACACGGTAGTATATGCATTTAGGTACCTTGTATTTTGTCTAAACGGTAAGCCTTCCAGGGGAAGTAATACGGACAAAAAGAGATAAGAAAGCACCACCGCCTGAGAGGAGGCTCTAACTGTGCTGACTCGGTACCTTTCTCTCCTGTGTTGCTAAATGCACCTGTTCAGGATGAGCCATTACCTCTGTCAGGTATGGCGGCTTCCCCAGTGGAGCCTGGGCCTGTATATGTCACTGAGGACACTTTATCAGCTGCCCTAAATAATCTGGAGGAAAAAATTGCTACCTTAATCGCTAAGTCCTCTAAAAAGGAACAATAAGCGAAGCAGGTCTCTTCCAGTATTGGACCTCCCTTCAGAAGTACCTGAGGGAGGAGGATGAGGAGGAGGAGGCTACATCAGCAGAGGATGAGGAGCCAGATTTTAAGGTCACAGGTACAATGCTATAGCAGTGCATTTAAGTTAACCTCTGCGGAGGTAACGGAATTACCTGTCTCCTCCCTAGGGTCATTAAGATCCCTGCAAGGTGCATGCTCCTTCCCGGTTCATCCGTTACTACAGGATCTAATATACGCAGACTGGCAACATCCAGATAAGCGTTTCTCACCTCCAAAAAGGTTTAACATTCTTTATCCTATGGGGGAAACATTTTTTTTTTTAAGAAATGGAGCCTGCCTGCGGTAGTTGCGGCTATTTCTTGTGTAAATAAAAACCTGACATGTCCGGTGGATAATGTACAAGGGTTTAAAAGATCCTTCTGAGAGGAAGTTGAAATCCTCCTTCCTTTTGGCCGGCTCAATTACCCAACCTGCAGTAGCAGCAGTCGGTATGGGTCAGGTCATCAGCCAACAGGTAAAGCAGGGGCTGAAGGAACTGTCTTCAGAGCAGGCTAGAAATTGGGAAAAATTTGCCTAAAAGCCTTATGCTTCACAGTGGATGCCATGAGAGATTCTATCATACAGGCATCACGCCTTACACTCCAGCTGGTACAGATGCGCAGAGTACTTTGGCTTAAGCATTGGTCAGCGGAGACCCCATGCAAAAAGCTGTTGGCAAGTTCCCGTTCCATGGCGAACGCCTATTTGGGGAAGATTTAGAAAAATATATACAGAAGATCAAGTGGTAAAATGACTTTTACCTGAGAGAAAGAAAAACAAGAGATCTTGTTTTAAACGCTCTCTCCCCAGCTCCCGGGAAATCTGACTCCAACCTGTGGCGGCGGCCTGTTTTAGCCGCCCACAAAAGCCAAGGGGCAAGCTCAGAAGAACAAGAAGCCGTGGGGTGCAAGAGCTAATAAGCAAGCCCCCAAAGCCTCTCAGTGAAGGGGCGCCCCCGCTCGGCCGAGTGGGAGGAAGGCTTTGTCAGTTCTGAGCAACTTGGTGGTCAGAAATCCAGGACAATTGGGTAGTATCCACAATATCCTCAGGGTACAAACTGGAATTTCGAGAGATCCCATCTTCTCAATTCCGAGGTTCAAGACTCTCCAAGGATCCACAAAAAAGAGAATCCTTCTTCAAAGGTTTGAATCACTTAAGGGCTCAAGGGGTAGTTACAGACGTACCCCAAAAAGAGCGAGGTTCAGGTTTTTACTCAAACCTCTTTGTGATTCCAAAGCCAAATGGAGATGTCAGACCCATCCTGGATCTAAAATCCCTAAATCGGTTCCTGAACGATCGCCATTTTCGAATGGAAACGATCCGATCCGTGGCCGCCACTTTAAAGGGCGGAAAAATCATGGCGTCCATAGATATCAAGGACGCACATTTACACATACCCATCCTCCCCGCTCACCAAAGATTCCTAAGGTTTGCGGTAGAAGATCGCCACTTTCAATTTGTGGCTCTGCCGTTTGGTGTAGCCACCGCGCCCATAGTATTCACAAAGGTGCTAGCTCCTCTGTTAGTAACCTAAGAACACGGGGCATTGCGGTAACAGCCTATCTGGACGATCTACTAGTAATAGATCAGTCAAAGGACGGATTGGGTCACGCTGTACACACTACAGTAGGATACCTGGAGCATTTAGGATGGATTATAAATTTACAAAAATCCTCTCTCCAGGCCCAAAGAAGGATAGGGTACCTGGGCATGATCATAGATACAGCCCAAAACGAGGTATACCTGCCAGAACCGAAGATACAGTCTCTGAAAGACCTGATCCACAAGGTCAAAGCAAACAAGAGGCCGTCTATTCGCCTTTGCATGAGACTATTGGGAAAGATGGTAGCCTCCTTCGAGGCGGTTCCTTACGCCCAGTTTCATTCGAGACTACTTCAAGGCAATATTTTAGCTTCCTGGAACAGGAAGAGCCAAGCTCTGGATATACCCATGCGCCTGTCCTCACAAGTACGCCACAACTTCGATTGGTGGCTAGAAGCCAGGAATTTACGGAAGGGAAAGTCCTTCCTCCCAGTGGCCTGGAAGGTGGTATCTAGGAATACCAGCCTATCGGACTGGGGTGCAGTATTCGAGGAGGCTTCTACCCAGGGAACCTGGGCCAAGACTCAGGGGATCCTGCCCATCAATGTGCTAGAGATCCGGGCGGTATATCTAGCCCTCAAAACCTGGACATACAGGTTACAGGGCTACCCAGTTCGGGTTCAATCCGACAATGCTACTGCAGTAGCTTACATCAATCACCAAGGAGGCACCCGCAGTCGGGCAGCCCAAAGAGAGGTGAACCGGATCCTGGCATGGGCAGAAGAGCATGTACCTTGCCTTTCTGCAATCTTCATTCCAGGGATGGAAAATTGGCAAGTAGACTACCTGAGTCGTCAGCAGCTGCTACCAGGGAGTGGTCTCTTCACCCCGAGATCTTTCAGGCCATATGTCTGAGATGGGGAAACCCAGATGTAGACCTGCTAGCTGCCAGGTTCAACAAGAAATTGGACAACTTTGTGTCCAGAACGAGGGATCCTCTAGCCTACGGGACAGACGCTCTAATAATACAGACGCTCTAATAACTCCATGGAATCAGTTCTCACTGATCTAGGCATTCCCTCCGATCCCTCTTCTACAAAGACTGCTTCGCAGGATCAAGGAGGAGGGAATACCAGTAATCCTAGTGGCCCCAAACTGGCCCAGGAGGCCTTGGTATGCCGAGATTGTAAAAACGGCGATAGGAAGGCCCTGGAAGTTTCCACTCCGACACGACCTGCTGTCACAGGGTCCAGTATTCCACCCTTCCTTACAAAGGCTAAAGTTGACGGCCTGGCTGCTGAGACCCACATTTTTAAAAAGAGAGGGGTCTCTGGTCCGGCTCTTTCTACGCTCATTAATGCTAGAAAGCCAGCCTCCAGACTCATCTATCAGAGAGTCTGGAGAGCATACGTTTCCTGGTGTGAATCCAGAAGTTGGAATCCTCAGAAATATGAAATAAGCAGGATTCTTGCTTTTTGCCAGTTAGGAGTGGATATGAATTTAGCCCTTAGCACCATCAAAGGGCAAATATCGGCTCTATCAGTCTTCTTTCAGAGACCATTGGCATCTCACTCCCTAGTTCGGACATTCATTAAGGGGGTACTGAGGATAAATCCTCCAGTTAGGACTCCCTTGTGTCCATGGGATTTGAATTTGGTATTGTCAGTGTTGCAAAAGCAACCTTTTGAACCTATTCGCCATATTCCTTTAATTATATTAAGTAGGAAGTTGGCCTTTCTGATTGCTATAGCTTCTGCTAGGAGAGTATCAGAGCTAGCAGCTCTTTCTTGTAAAGAGCCTTATCTAATTTGTCACAAGGACAAAATCGTACTACGACCCCATCCGGCTTTTCTACCTAAGGTGGTGTCGGCTTTTCACTTGAATCAAGACATTGTTCTGCCTTCCTTTTTTCCAAACCCGCGGACGGCGGGGGAAAAATTATTACACTCTCTAGATCCAGTGAGAGCGGTAAAGGTGTATCTGCAAGCAACCGCTCAGATACGTAAAACAGATGTTTTGTTTATTTTACCAGATGGGCCCAAGAAGGGCCAAGCGGTATCAAAATCCACCATTTCCAGGTGGATTAGACAAGTAATTGTTCAAGCTTATGGTTTAAAGAACAGGACTCCTCCTTTTCCTGTTAAGGCGCACTCTACCAGGGCGATAAGTGCTTCATGGGCAGTGCACCACCAGGCTTCGATGGCTCAGATCTGTAAGGCTGCAACTTGGTCCTCAGTCCATACATTTTCCAAATTCTATCAAATAGATGTGAAAGGACATGAGGATTCCGCCTTCGGGCGAAGGGTGCTGCAGGCAGCAGTATAGGGCTTCTGGTCCGCAAGCGGTCGGTTTGATCTGTGTCTCCCCCCCTTCATATGAGCATTGCTCTGGGACGTCCCATTATGTAATGACTAGCTCTGTGTCCCGTGGTGTACGATAAAGAAAATAGGATTTTTATAACAGCTTACCTGTAAAATCCTTTTCTTGGAGTACACCACGGGACACAGAGGTCCCACCCTTCTTATGGGAACCTTACTGCTTTGCTACAAAACTGAGGTACTTCCCTGATGGGAGGGGTTATATGGAGGGGAACTGTCTTCCATTGGTTGTGCCAGTGTCCAATCACCGCTGGTGACCCTTAACCCATTATGTAATGACTAGCTCTGTGTCCCGTGGTGTACTCCAAGAAAAGGATTTTACAGGTAAGCTGTTATAAAAATCCTATTGTTGGACTACTACCTATAGGTAAGCCTAGAATAAGGCTTACCTATAGGTAGTGGAAATATCTCCTAAACGTGTGCCGTTTAGGGGATATTTCACTTGTAGTCCGCAGCTAATCATCACTGCACATGTGCGGGGAAGAAACAAAAGTAAGTGCCGTTTCTTCCCCAGCCAGTGCCGTGAATTGCGGCTCCCGTGCGCATGCGCAGGAGTGACGTCACATGGCTCCGGCGAATCACAGCGCCAGAGTCACCGGCCCGGAAGGAAGAGGCGGCAGAAGATGGACGCTGCCTACTATGGGGACATCGCTGGATTCTTTTGAAGGTAAGTGGCACATAATGGGTTAGTATGTGATGCATTCTAGCCCATTATGCTTTTCATTTGCAGGCTGTACAGTGGACTAAAGAGGAAGTAAAACCCATCAGGGTTTACTTCCTCTTTAAGCTGCTCCAACCTTTGGCCACAGGGAGCTTCAAACTGTTTTCTACATACAGTGCTGTGTGAGTATTGTTCAGGTTTCAGTTTAAATATAGGAGTAGATAGAAACAACACCGCATCTCAATAAGTTGCTGTTATTGTTTGGGTTTTATAAACCCTTGGTTTTTCTGGAGGACCTTTTGGCAGTTCTCAGTTGCTATGTTATTGCCCACCCCTCAGTTATATTTCTTCGGTATGTCTCTTGGGTTATGATTCCTAGTCCTGTGTACTGTACAATTAATTAGTACAGGGCATCCTTGCCTCTGTGTCTTGATTACTTATTGATTGCAAAAAAAAAAACAAAAAAACTGGAGCCTCATGAACGTAGGCAGGATTATACAGGGGCGGATCTGGGGGGGGGGGGGGGGCAACAAGACCATCTGTCACACTCGCTTGCTCCTTTTTTTGCGCCTGATCTCCCGGACTTTGGGGACCCGGTACTGGCACACATGTAGCCCCATGATTCCTCTACACATGTGCAAAGTTTGGTGTCTGGGGGACCTACGGCCGGGGAGCACTGATTTTTTAAACCCGGGCACCCCTTCCATAGACTCCAATGTTAAACGGTCATTTCTCTGGTGATTTTTCGGACCCGGTACTGGCCGGCCATAGGTCCCCTGGACCCCAAGCGTGGCACACATGTAGCCCCATGATTCCTCTACATGTGTGCAAAGTTTGGTGTCTGGGAGACCTACGGCCGGGGAGAACCGATTTTTTAAAGCGGGCACTCCTTCCATAGACTCCCATGTTAAACATCAGTCTAGTCATGGGCACAGTGAAGCATGGGCACAGTGAGGCATGGGCACAGTGAGGCAAAGTAAGGCACAGTGAGGCATGCAGATGGACACCCTAGGCTTATACTCGAGTCAATACGTTTTCCCATTTTTTGGGGGTAAAATTAGGTGCCTTGGCTTATATTCGGGTCGGCTTATACTCAAGTATATACAGTACTTGTTCTGCGGCTGCCGCTGCCTCTCTGAGTCTCTCTCTCAGTTTCTCACATCAGCTGATCAGCGGCGCAGAGTGAGAGACTCATCTAATGTAGTTACGCGGCACACTGACACGATACCAGGATCGGAGGAGGAGGTGGGTGGAGCCTCTTCCCTGCACTCGTTGCTAACGCCTTGGCCACTTGGCGTCTAGCAACGAGTGACGTCAGTGAGTCACGTTGGGTCGCTCTGCGGGCAGGTGCGATAGCGTGCGGCTCCACAGACGGGTAAGAAAGCGGGCGGATCCGCTTGCGGCGTGGTTTGCAGGCGGCGCGGTTCGTGGGCAGACCGTGCTGCTCAGTGTGTTGGCAGCACAGGTGGGAGTGAGAGAGCAGGCTCAGTGTGGCAGCTGGCCAATCAGCTAGCCGGGAGCGGGGGAGCAGAGAGATGAGATCATCTCTCACCGCCCATGCCTGCCCTGCATTCCTGCAGTGACTTCCGCCCTCACTGTGCAGGCAGCAGAGAGATTACATTATCTCTCTGCTGCCTGACTCTGGGAGTCTGGGACACAGCAAGAGACAACCAAAACTACACCTTAGCAGGAGAGAGGGACAATCCGCAAGGTGTGGCAGGCGACGTGGCAAGTGACAAGCCGCAAATTGTGGCAGGTGACGTGGCAAATGAGAATCTGCATCTGGTGGCAGGCAAGTGACAGTCAGCAAGGTGTGGCAGGTGACGTGGCAAGTGACAATCCGCAAATTGTGTCAGGTGACGTGGCAAATGACAATCTGCATCTGGTGGCAGGCAAGTGACAATCCGCAAGGTGTGGCAGGTGACGTGGCAAGTGACAATCCACAAGGTGTGGCAAGTGACAATCCACAAGATGTGGCAGGTGACGTAGCAAGTGACAATCCGCAACGTGTGGCAAGTGACACGCTCAGGGCTCCCACTAATTGCAGGCGATGGTGGCAAGTGACACACTGGGGACTCCCACTGATTCTGCATTGAACTATTTAATTTTATATTACAATGTAATAATAGAAATAATGCGCTTCAATCATCCTGACACCATAACAACCATGGTTCGGGGATGATTGAAGCGCCGACACCAGCCATTTCCCCGATAAATTTCCCACAAAAAAAACATATTTTTTGGCAGTGCCCCTCCCGAGAAAAGGCTCTGGATCCGCCCCTGGGATTATATAGATGCACTCTAGGGTTGAACCAGTCTTGCCAATGTCTATTAACCTAAAAGGTAGCAACATATAACCCATGGTCAATCAATACCAGTCATGTTATCAAGATAGGAGATTTACAGGTAAGTCCAAAATTTTTTTTATATTTTTTTAAAATTCAGTGTGCACCAATGCATTAAATCCAAATGATAAACTCTATATAAAACATTTCACATCATGCAAGGGCCTTTTCGTAAGCCAGGAGCATCTTGCATACAATGCAATACACAGTTGTTTTATACCCTTGTTTCATCTATAGAGGCATGATAGTGACATTAGTGCATGCAATTATTTACAGCCCACCTCCAGTAAACCTAGCTGAAGATGGGTAGTATAAATGAAATGTGCGGACAACTATATAAATCCATTTGATAGTGGTTTTGTATTTTGTTGCTGCAATACCAGGTACACCTTTTCTAGTTCCATACCTGAATTTACTGTTTTTTATTTCAAAATAGCAATATTAGCTCTCTTTTCTTTTTTTCACTCAATGCATAGACCCTTTTTGTAAAAGGAACTTGATTTTCCCAGAGGGCACTGTGGCATCTTAAATAAATCATAGAACTGCCTGTTAAAAGGTTGGAGGGAAATACTAAAACAAGATTCCAAGACTGGAAATCAAGCATTTTTTTTAGGATTGTTTATTTAGCCAAGCTGTAAGACTGAATTCAGAAGTGATTGTTTATTCCAATGAATTTTAAGCTCCAGAGTCACATACAAATATTGAAAACTCACATGTACTAAATAGCCCAGAGCTATTTCTGTTTCTAATCTTGGCTTTATACTATGGGGATCAAATAAATAACAACTTATTCTGAATCCATTCCGGGACAAGTGCAGTATTTCTAGCGCATATGCATTTGTTTTATACTGACTTATGTTTAAAAGACATTGTATTTTTACCCTGTGGCAGATGTTAGATTTTTCTGGAAAATGGTTATGGATGTTGTTGATATTTACAAAAGAATTGTGAATAATATAATGCTGACCACATACGCACTGAAACTGAAAATGGCCTTCACATAAGGCAACATTTACACCTTTAGACAGATTTAAATTATTTTGTCTTATGAATATATATTATTTTTTTAATGCAGCAATCTAAGTACCTTCCTATAATCCTCTGTACAGCATCACTCAGAGAAGCGGGGGACACAATAGGCAGGCTGGGGTGTATCCTTTAGAAAGCTTTGTTGCTGGTGAAGTGGAGGTCAAGAATCTATTTAAGAAAAGGTTGCCTCTATACTGGAGCTGTTACACTTCCAACCTAGGGACACACAGGCTTCCTCTCAGACCTTAACCCAATCATCACGCTGTTCTATCAGAAGCCCCACGCATGACTGACACTTGCTGCACTCTCTCTCTAGCTCTCATTCCAACCAGCCACTCTGCCTGGGGGACCTGTCGGCTACAGCCTCCAACATAAAAAAAAAAAAAAGCACCCTTTCTCCTGCTATAGCTGATCTCTGCATTTATAAGCCATGCCCAAAAGACTTGGGTAAGTTGAGAAAACAACCAAAGTAACTGGAGTATCTGCATTCAGACCTTACAGAAAGAAAACAACATTTTTGTACTCACCATGAAACCCATTTCTTGGAGTTCATTAAGGAACACAGATTCCATCCTTCACCAAGGCTGAAGCTTGATGGGAGTGGGAGAGGTTGTAGCTAGCTGGCAAACAGCTTTTTATTTTATGTATTTTCCAGTGTCCAGTTCCCCTTAAAGCAGCAGAATAACCCAGTTCTGATTTACTTCTGATCCTGTGTACCTCAAAGCAGATTCCACCCAGAAATTTTACTTCTGCTGATACGGTTCCTCCACCCCTCCGGTGTCACATTTGGCACCTTTCAGGGGGAGGGGGGAGCAGATACCTATCTAATACAGGTATTTGCTCCCACTTCAGGCGAAAGAGCGCCGCAGAATTAGCGGCAAACTACGCCATGTCCGACCCCTCCTCTGTCCCCCGCTGTTTTCTGGGAGACACACAGATCCCAGAAGACAGCAGGGACAATTCAAAATGTGCAACGCAACTCACACATGCGCAGTAGGAAACAGGCTGTGAAGCTGCGAGGCTTCACTTCCTGACTCCCTTACTGAAGATGCCGGTGCCTCCACCCCGGAGCCGAGGGACGCTTGGCTTCAGGTGAGGACATCGTGGGCGCCTTGGACAGGTAAGTGTCCTTATTTTAAAAGTCAGCAGCTGCAGTATTTGTAGCTGCCGACTTTTATTTATTTTTTGCAGGCGGAACACCGCTTAATGAACTCTAAGTACAAAAATCCTGCTTTTCTGTCAAGTAAGTTTATCCTTTTTGTTCCAATCACTGACAGGTTCACTTTAAAGACTATCTGTAACAAATCATAGAACATTTGTTAGGATTCCATTCTTTCTACAGCCTGTTTGCTACTGTGCATTTGCGAGTTGTGCTGCACATTTTGAATTGCCCCTGCTGTCTTCTGGGATCTGTGTGTCTCCCAGAAAACAGCGGGGGGACAGAGGAGGGGCCGGACATGGCGTAGTTTGCCGCTGATTCTGCGGCGCTCTTTCGCCTGAAGTGGGAGAAAATACCTGGATTAGACATGTATCTGCTCCCCCCCTCCCCCTGAAAGGTGCCAAATGTGACACCGGAGGGGTGGGGGAACCCCTAACTATACATCTATACAAACCTATCTATACAAATTACTGCCTCATTCTCAACTCTTCTGAGATTCTAGAAAAAAGTTAAATATAATCAACCTTTATCTATAGGGTTATGCACTATTTCATGTAAATTGGGTGTATTTAAAAGCCAGTAAGTATTCCTGTCAAAATAAAAATGCATGTACGCTAGGACCTTTTTATTCATGTCATAGTTCAAAGGTCATGCATGTCAATGTATCTAAACACCAGTGGTGTTGTAAAACTATAATTATGCAGTCCATCTTAGTAACCACTCTTGCAATTGTAATGGTGTACAGTAGATGTGACATTTTTTTTAATCATCCTATAAATATATATATATATATATATATATTTATTATTTTTACATATATTTTTTTATTTTATTATGTTATAGACTCAACAACTTCATGATACGGAAGAGGTTTGCTATGAGAATGTACTTAGGGAGGTCAAAGCTGGTCGACAGGTATGAGTTATGATGAATACTGGATTTATTTGCCATAATAGCTTAACTGCTGCCTGTTAATTAATGCTGCACTTCCTTTAAAGCTATATAGGAATGCTATTTATATTTCATTACTTGATTATATTCTCTTTACCCTGCTATTTATTTTGTGTATCGCTATCTGTCTTAATGTGATAGTAATAGTAATACATACAATAAATCCATTCCATTATGACTATATTACAGTCTTTCTTCTGTTTTTATGACCTCCATTGAAGATGTGTACATACACACAGTACAGTATAAACTAGATTTGAGTCTTCTAAAACACCACTTTATTTACTGCTAGCCCAGTTTGATTATGAGAGTTGTTAGTGCAGTGGAGCTCAATGGTCTCAAAACCACAGCTTCAGAATAATCTGGATCACTTTATGGGAGCTCATGCATCATATAATCACATTTAAAAGAAAACTTCTTCTCAAACTTCCCCACTGCTACCTCTCAAACTTTCTATCTATCTATCTATATATCCTCCTTTAAAGCGGTAGTAAACTTCAGTTGAAAAAGAACAAAACAAAAAACCCTGCGAGGCATACTAGCACATTATAAGAGACTTACCTTAAAGCGGGATTCCACCCGCAATTTTTATTTATTTTTTAAAGTCAGCAGCTACTAACACTGTAGCTGCTGACTTTTAATAAGGACACTTACCTGTCCTACTCGCCCGCGATGTCGGGCCCCCGATGGCGATTGCTCGGTCCTGGCAGGTCCCGGCTCCTCCATCATGACGAAGGGAAACAGGCAGTGAAGCCTTACGGCTTCACTGCCCGTTTCCTACTGCGCATGCACAACTCGCACGGCGCTTTGTGAATGGGCGGCTGCCTCCTGGGATTACACACAGTTCCCAGAAGGCAGTGCGCCCCATTCACAAGAAGAGGAAGCGGAAGGCGAACCACTGAGACAAAGGAAGAGGCAGATTAGGGGACTTCCGCATAGCAACGGGCATTTCGGGTGGGTATAATTTTTTTTTTTTTCTATTCATTTTTTTCTCTTTTTTTTAGGAATTTTAGTGTTAAAAAATTTTCTGGGTGACCCCTGCTTTAATGAAGCCCTCCAGCGGCCCACTGTAGGGCTTCCATTTTCACCCGGTCTTCTTTCCAGGTTCGTGGCCTCCAGCTACATGAGTGGCTGGGGGACGCAATGACGTCACTCCCACACATTCACACTGGAGCTACCGTTTACGGCATGAGCTCTGAAGGTCCGGCATGGTATGCCGAACCTTCAGAGCGCATGCGCCAATGACGTCACCAGCTGCATGCAGTGTGAATATCTCATAAACAGTGCAAGTTTAGTTGATATTCACAATACTTACAGGTAAGCCTTTTTATAGGCTTACCTGTAGGTACAAGTGGTAAAACTGAGTTTACTACCACTTTAAAGACCACTTTGGATTAAATTTGGTCTACAAATTATGCTGTGCACAGGAGCATACACATCCCTACAGTTTTCCAGGCATTATTGAATTGTAATATTATTAGGGGATAGGACAGCCCTTAGCCCTCCCCAGTGTTCTTCAGGTGTCTCACAGTCCAGAGGTGTGGGGGTTACTTAGTAGTGAGCATATGCTTCTCCTCATTTTGTACTGCACATAATGTTACAATGGCAAGCACAACCAATCTCTAGGACTCAGTCTAGAGATCTTTATCCAACCTTACTGTGGTCATTGCAGACCCCTTTGAACAGCAGTGTCAGAGCTAGATTTTTCATATATTTGTAGTCTTACCCCTGAAGTAGCTGCTATGTGTGGGTCACCAGATTTCGGATGCCAACAAGGGACCCCAGAAGACCAGGTTCAGGGCCACTCTGTGCAAAACGAGCTGCACAGTGGAGGTAAGAATAACATGTTTGTTATTTAATAAAAAAAAAAAAAAAATACCTTTTAGTGTTTATTTAACTGGGTTTGACAGAGGGAGGGTAGATTGAGTGTATCTAAAAATTGCTGAATTGCACCAGCGGTAGGTTGGGTAGTACCAAGGTCTTCTGAGAGATTGTATAAAGAATAATAGTAGTCAGCAAAGGAGTTTGCAATTTCTTTGGGGTTCATGGTTTTTCTTCTGTTCACAGGGTGGATTAGATGGGTAATTTTAGTTTGGGCCTTGTAAATCTTCAATCTCTGGGCTAGGAATTTACCAGCGGAATAATGCGACAGTTTCAGAGAAACCAGTTGTTTGTCGTATTGTTCCAGAAGCAAAAGTCTTAGCTCCAAGCGTAGTTTAGATAATTTGTGTGTCACCCCTGCATCTGGGTTTGTTTTATTGAGTGACTCTATTTCAGGGGTCTCCAAACTTTCTAAACAAAGGGCCAATTTACTGTCCTTCAGACTTTTGGAGGGCCGGACTGTGGCCAGTGGCAGTAGAAAAGGTCCTAGCGTCAGTGGGAAAAAATAATGCCCCATTGTTTGTTTTAGTGAGAACAATTGGGCCCCATTATTGGTGTATATGGGAGGAATTGTGCCCCATCATTAATGTCATTGGGCGCCATTGTTTGTGTCAGTGAGAGGAATTGTGCCCCATCATTGGTGTCATTGGGAGGAAATGTGCTCCCTTCATTGGTGTCAATCAGAGGAATTATGCCCCATTGTTGGTATCAGTGGCTGAAATAGTGCCTCAAGGGCCAGATAAAAGCAAGCAAAGGGCCGCATCTGTCCCCCGGGCCACAGTTTGGAGACCACTGCTCTATTTGTTTAATTTCAGAGAGCAGATTCTCTAGTTTCTGTGTTTTCTATTTTTTAACTCGGGAGCTGAGTTGTAATAATATTCCTCTAAAAAAGGCCTTGTGGGCACACCACAGAGTCGTGAGGTTGGAGGCAGAGGGGGTGTTAATTGCAAAGAATTCAGTAAGCTGCTTTGCTATTGAAGCCGCATATGTAGGTGAATGAATTATTTGTGAGTTTGCCCGCCAAATAAAGGTTGGGTTAGCAGTGTTTTCCTCCTGCAACACAATTGAGACCAGAGTATGGTCGGAGCATGATATTGTGTGGATGGAGGAGGAAGACACAGACTGCAGTAACATTATATCAACTAAAATTGCATCTATATGAGAATAATAATTGTGTCTTAACCACTTGCCGACCGCCTCCTGTACTTATACGTCGGCAGAATGGCACGGACAGGCATATCAACGTACCTATACGTCCCCTTTAAATGCCTGTCCGTGTGGTCACGCATGCGCCGCCGGCGGCGCACTCGCGACCCTGCTGCCATCCCCGTGAGTCAGACCGCGGGTCCCGCAGACTCGATCGCTGTGGAGATCCCCGTGATTGTCTCACGGAGGTATAGAGCGGGGAGATGCTTGTGTAAACAAGCATCTCCCCGCTCTGTCTAGTGACAATGACACGGATCTCGGCTCTGTGTACTCGGAGCGGAGATCGGTGTCATGTGACACAGAGCCTATCCCCCCTCCAGTAAGAAACACTATGCAGGGAACACTTAACCCCTACAGCGCCACCTAGTGGTTAACCCCCTTCACTGCCAGTGTCATTTTCACAGTAATCAGTGCATTTTTATAGCACTGATCGCTGTGAAAATTACAATGGTCCCAAAAATGTGTCAAAAGTGTCCGATGTGTCCGCCATAATGTCGCAGTCCCGATAAAAATCACTGATCGCAGTCATTACTAGTAAAAATAAATAAATAATAAAAATGCCATAAAACTATCCCCTATTTTGTAAACGCTATAACTTTTGCGCAAACCAATCAATAAACGTTTTTTGCTATTTTTTTTTCCAAAAATATGTAGAAGAATACGTATTGGCCTAAACTGAGGAAAAAAAATATTATATATTTTTGGGGATATTTATTATAGCAAAAAGTAAAAAATATTGAATTGTTTTCAAAATTGTCGCTCTATTTTTGTTTATAGTGCAAAAAATAAAAACCGCAGAGGTAATCAAATACCACCAAAAAAAATCTATATTTGGGGGGGAGAAAGGACGTAAATTTTGTTTGGGAATCACGTCGCACGACCGCGCAATTGTCAGTTAAAGCGACACAGTGGCGAATCGCAAAAAAGAGGCCTGGGCTTTAACCAGCCAAAATGGTACGGGGCTTGAAGTGGTTAAGAAAGGAAAGGAGTAATCACGTTCATTGGCATGCTGACATCTCAAAACATCATATAAGCCATTGGCATGTGAGATAGGCTGTAACACAGGAGAAGGACGTTTAGCAGAGTGGGGTCAGCAGTAATGTTGAAGTCCCCTCAGATAATGAGCTCCTTTCCGAAGAGGAATAATCTTGCGGAGCATCCTTCTGATAAATCAGAGCTGCCTGGAGTTGGGGGAGTAGATATTGGCAATCGTAAAGGTCTTGTTATTAAGCTCACAAACGAGAACTAGGTATCTACCCTCTGGGTCAGCATGGAGCTCTAGTAAGTTGAAGGCAACCGAGTTCTTAATAGCTATACCTACTCCTTTTTGTTTGGTAGGTGCCGAGGCCAGGTAGATGTGAGAGAATAGTCTATGCTTAAGGGTTGGAGCGTTGAATGCCTGGAAGTGGGATTCCTGGAAGCATAGAACGTCAGCTCCTACTTTAAGGGATTCTTTCCATAGTGCCGAGCGCTTTGCTCCGTTGACATTAAAAGATATTAACTTAATTACCATTTATATTGTATAAAGGAGATAATGAACAGTACCTCAAATGACTCATGTGCGATGTGGAGTGGTTCCAATCCCTGCCAGGAGGAGTAAGATAGGACATCCAATGCAAGTAGACTAGCAGCGAGCAGGTAGTGGTGAGGAAGTACTTCACAGCCTGTAGTTTGGACCTTAGATAGTTAGAACAAGAATAGGAAAAAAAGTCAACAAGTAGAAATGTAAAACAAACAATATGGTAAAGGGATAAAAAAAGGGGATCCCAACAGGAATCCGTTAGCAGTGGTACTGCTCATTGTAACTGGGGGTAAGAAAGTGGGCTTTAAGCTCCTAAGCGCCACTGAGTTTTGTTGCGCTTATTATAAGATGGTTTTGAGGAGGTTATTTTTTTGTTCCGGCGTTTGTGAGACACCAGCTTCCAGTCATCCTGGGTGTCCAGCTTCTGGGAAGGAGGGTGTTGAGTAGGCTCCTGTTCAGGAAGAATGTCCCAGGAGCATAGCAGTTGTAGGCCATCCTCTATAGATGCGATCACAGTGGATGATCCATTCCGGGTGATTGTAAGTTTAGTGGGGTATCCCCAACGTTGGAGTATGCTGTGGCTGCGCAAAACCTTAGTGATAGGTAGTAAGGATTCACATTTTTGCATAGTATATTGGGAGAGGTCTGCGAAGATTTGGATTGTAGCATATTTGTTAGCAGGTTGGAAACATTTGCGGAATGCCGACAGAAATTGGTTCCTAATGTGGTAAAAATGTACCCCCATCAGCACATCTCTGGGCATGTTGTTCGCTAAGAAAGCTGGTTTGGGAAGGCGGTGGATCCTGTCAATCACTTTCTCAGAATCCGCTACCTCCGGGAGAAATTCCTTAATGAGGTCAGTGGCATATTGATGGAGTTGGGCCGGCTGAATATTTCCAGGAATGCCACGGATTTTCACATTATTCCTTCGTGAGCGGTCTTCTAAATCCGCGACTTTTGCTTTAAGCCATTCAACTTCATCAGCTTGCTCATTATGGGAGTTAACCAGGGAGTTATAAGAAGAAGCAAACTCTCCCATCTTTTTCTCCACATGGTCGACCATGCCTCCCAGCTCTCCTATCTCCGTTTTAAAACTTTGCATACAGGTCCTCATATCAGAGTGCAGAGAGCTGCAGAGGGAGACCAAAATATCTTTCAGTGTAGTGTCCAAAATAGGTTGGTTGGCAGTAGGGAATGAGTTAATGGAGTCTAACAGTTCCCTTGTGTCATCCAGAGTGATGCATCCTTTAAGCAGCTCTGTAGTAGGAGAGTTAGCGTCCAGCCTGGGCTTAGACTTAGCTGGGCTGCTAGAGAGGGGCATAGAGGTACTGGGTGAGCTTCTCTGGGAGCCCGCTTGGGAGCCTACCTGTGCTCGAGGGCTCTGTGAGGAGTGAGGAGAGCCGCTGGATGCAGCCGGCGAAGGGCCGTCGGTGCCATCTTGGTTCTTCTCCTGCTCTACTGGTGGGAAGAAGTGCGGGAGTTTTTTTGGATGGTGTGTCTTCTTCCTCTTGCAGATCATGGCTAGAGAGGATGGGGACACTGCAGAGAGTCTCTGGTGTGAGTTTAGGTGTTCGGGCTCACCTCCGTTGTCGTTTTCCCCTAGCGCTGAAGCGGAGCTCTCGTTCTATGCCGCCATCTAGTAGTGCGGTAGCCACGCCCCCCCTGACTGCTTAGTTTGATAGCTGATCAATAGTCAAGCTTTAAAGGAGCCTGTGTTTTAAAAATAAAAAAAAGGAAAAGGGAGTTAATTGGGGCTGATTAGGATAAACTAAGGGTTTATAAGATGTTAAATAGAAGCACATGCCATTATTTATGCAAATTACACCATATGCAAATCAAACTTTTGATCTGCACATGAGTGGAACAGAATAAATACAATGTAGCTACAATTATTCTTTGTATCTCTGGAGTCTGAACAACATTTATAAACACTGTCAGAAGGTCTGTTTTTGACAGCAGCAGCTATAATAGCTGCTGTATAACATATTTGGGAATTGCTGGCAAATAAACACTGTCAGAAGGTCAGTTTTTTAGGCTGGGCTTACACTATTGCGAATTGGATGTGGGTTTCCCTGAATCCAATTTGCATGTCAGAAGATTGTGGCTGGCTCTCGGAGCAGGTTCACACAGCTCCGGGATGGCTGCAGAGCGAATTGCACAGGAGTCCTGTGCTTCTTCTGGCCTCTGTAAGGTCTGGATTCAGCCAAAAATTCTGACTGAAATCTGACCTGAAACGGTGAACAGGGACGCACCAGACCCCTGCTGTGAGCCGCTCCGTGTTGCAGTGTAAACCAAGCCTTAACAGCAGCAGCTGTAATAGCTGTTATATACCATAGTTGGAAATTGCTGGTAAATGAGGTGGGGGAAGTGGCAGCAGGGGGAAAGGGCATGTTATGTATGCCCTATGTATGCCCTATGTACTTAAGTGAACTTTGTATGGGTGTGCATAATGAGCCTAATGTCCACAGCTGGTTAAATCTGTAGTCCTGGCAAAAAGTTAAATGCACAAACACAAAAAACAAAACATATACATCATGTAAATCGTTTTATCTGCTAACAGATTTAAAATTTTTAACTCAATCATGGACCCTACCAACAGCAAAGACAGGCCCTTGATTTCCTGTCCAGGACCCGTCCCTGTCTGTAAGGCCTCTCACACAATGTAGCTTGAAAAAGCTCAGTACAGCTTATTTTTTTACTGAGCTAAAATACAGCCCATTAACTGTAATGTACCTATGCACACAGGCGCGTAAACAAGTGGCAGGTATTAAGTAAACAAAAAAAAAAAAATCTAAAAAATCTGCATTTTTGGTCAGTAATTTAGACCTCATGCGCGCAATCGTTCATTAACATACTGTGAACGCGAGAGTAAGTTTGCACGCAAAATTGCGTTAACGCATATACACGCAAATACAAACCAAAAAAATGCCTGAAAAATAGATGCTCAAACAGCAATGTCGTGTGCAAGAGGCCTAACTAAACAACAAAGAAGTTACAGCACATTAAAGGCATTATGTCTGCAAGCATGTTCCTTTTCCTAGGTGGATTGCAAAGCTATAGAGGCCTGACAGACTCAGAATGCTGACCTTCCCTCTCCCAGTCTGAGTGCTGTTTTATATAAAGGCCTCTTGCACACTGGACATTTTTACAGCTGCTGTTTTTGGCTTCAGGTGTATTTTTCTGCAGCCAGTAAACTCCCCAGCATGTTATCTTATGTGTTCATGCACACACAGGCTGTTATCAGCGTTTTTGGCAGGGGCTTTTTCTGTCTGGAACAAAAAACAGAACAAGTGGGTTTGAAGAGGAGTTTTTCAGCTGTACAATCACCCTAACTTTGATAAAAGCTTAAGAACGTGGCTTTTCTGCGTTGATCAGCGTTTTTGAGCCATAAGCTTTTGTGGGAGTATAGTTAAAAAATGCTACAGCTGACAAACGCTACTGCAAAAACGCTGCAAAACTCATTCTACAGCTACAGCTTTCTACAGCTAACACTAATGGCGTTTTTATAATGTCCAGTGTGCATGAGGCCTGATGCCGCGTACACACAACTGTTTTTCCTGTCATGCAAAAAAAAAAAGTTTTTCTCGATGTGATTCGTCGTGATTCCTCTCAAGCCTGCCTTGCATACACACGTTCAGGAAAAAAAAAAAAAACGCTTGAGCAAAGCGCGGTGACGTACAACACGTACGACAACACTTACAACGGCGCTATAAAGGGGAAGTTCCATTCGAATGGCGCCACCCTTTCGGCTGCTTTTGCTGATCTCGTGTTTGTAAAGTTTGGTGAGAAACGTTTGCGCTTTTCAGCCTCGTGCTTTTCAGTCCGTTACAGCGTGACAAATGTTCCATCTCCATTACAAACGCTAGTTTTACCAGAACGAGCGCTCACGTCTCATACTTGATTCTGAGCACACAGGTTTTTTTTTTTCCTCGGAAAAGCATTCACACGAGCGGATTTCGTGACGAGCAAAAGAAGGACGGGAAGTACGACGAGAAAAAACTGAACAGGTTCTATTTTTTTTGCGGGCAGTTTTCTTGTCGAGAAAACTGCTACGGAGCATACACACGACCGGTTTTCACGACCAATCTAAAAAATGGCAGTTTTCTTGTCATGAAAAACGGTCGTGTGTACGCGGCATTAGACTTATAGACAATGTTTTGTGAATATACATTGCAATGTTTTTTTAAACAACATAACTGGGTGAAACTATTTCTGTATGTGTGCTTAAAGTTTAGCTTTGGGTAATAGGGAGAATATTTCAGCATGGATGTCCTAATGCAACTTAATCACTTGTAAACTGGCTACTTTCACCCCCTTCCTGCCAAGGCCATTTTTCAGTTTTTAACACCGTCACTTTGAATGACAATCAGTCATGCAACACTGTACCCAATTTAAATTTCTATAATTTTCCTTGAGACCAATAGAACTTTCTTTTGGTGTATTTAGTCACCACAGGATTTTTTTTTTTTTGCTGTATAAATGAAAAAAGCCTAAAAATTATGAACCTATCCTATCCTATCCTTTAAAAAATGGCATGTCTCCATCACCATAAAAAAAAAAAAAAAACAGCACAAGTGTCAAGCCACCATAGAACAAGTGTGTTGCTTTGGCAAGCAGTAGAATCTGCTGTCTTTATTCATTCTTTGCTGCCTCTGCTCTATTAACAAATGACCTATGAAGGATTAAAGTTGGGCAGCCAATGTTTCAATGTCTGTATAGGGTGGAAGGTGTCTGCTTTATGACAACAGGTGAAAAGTATTTTTCTTCTATTCATAAATTGGTCAGAAACTATTGGAACATACAGTATCTCACAAAAGTGAGTACACACATTTTTTGTAAATATTTTATTATATCTTTTCATGGGACAACACCGACAAAATGACTCTTTGCTACAATGTAAAGTAGTGAGTGTACAACTTGTATAACAGTGTAAATTTGCTGTCCCCTCAAAATAACTATTTTTTTGTTTCTCGTTTTTTTGTTTTTTTTGTTTATCCCCTACATTGGACAGGCACAGTTACTGCCTATTGTGTGGTGCATCACGCAGTGCTCTGAGTTTTGCAGGCACATTAGGGTCTCCCTGTGACACTCTCTTCCCCCCCTTTTTTTTTTGGAGTGTTCATTTTTTTGGGAGGATTATTGTTATTTATTAATTTTTTTCTCCTTCTCCTCTCTCCACCATGGCTGTTACAATGGTGACTCAACCACTCTTGAATATATGCTCTTATAATGTTAAAGGTTTAAATATTGCCTCCAAGAGAGGGCAAATCTTGTATCAAATGCACAAATATAAAGTCAATTTACTTTTCCTACAAGAAACTCACTTTCAGACTGATTCTCTTCCCACCTGCTCCACCAGATACTTTAATCGGTGGTTCCATAGTACTAATCCTGTCCAGAAGGCTAAAGGAGTTTATATTGCTTTCCACAAAACCTTGCCTATTAATTTAATTGACTATATAGCAGATCCCCAGGGACGGTACGTTTTTATCAAGTTATCCCTTTGGGGAATTAAATTTACAGCGGCAAATATATATCTGCCAAACACCAACCAAAGTCAAACAGCGATGGGATATCTGGAAACATTGTTTGGTTTCATAGAAGGGAGATTCATTATGGGTGGTGATTTTAATCTTCCAATGGACCCGCAGTTGGATACCTCTTCATGAAGAACTGCAGTTCCACTATATAGGTTGAAGATGTTGAAGCATATTCTATACGACCACCATTTAATAGACGTCTGGAGGATATTGCATCCTAAATCAAGAGATTACAACTACACCAACATGTGATATTGGTACTATGGTTTCGTCAGACCATGCACCTCTTTTTTTTTACATTTAAAATCTCTTCGGTTCCATTTAGAGAATAGATGTGGCATCTGAATGATGCTTTACTGGTAAACCCAGAATGTTCTACTTATATTACGGAAACTATTTCAAACTTCCTGGCTGACCATGCCTTAGACTCTACTGCACTTCCCATTCAATGGGAGGCCCTAAAGCAGTTTTGAGAGGGTCTTTTTTTTCAACTAGGTGCCCGATTGAAAAAGAAGCGATTAGCAGCCATTACAATGGCGGTCCAAAAGCTTAGAACCTTAGAAATAGAACATAAGTGCTCACATACGACTGAAACACTACTGGAGGTTGCTTCCGCTCGGACGTGTTTGCGCAACTTATATGAATCTTCTGCCCGTTCATATGTGGGTAAATTTGCACTATATCAGTACAAATTTAGTAATAAATGTGGGAAGTCACTGGCTCCTCCTTAAATCCACAACAGACTCCTACTTTTATTTCACAGCTTCAGGGACCAAACAGAGAAATTATATCTTCACCCTCCTTAATTATGAAAACATTCAGTGATTTCTATCAGTCTCTCTACAATATATCCCCGCACCAACCTCTAAGCTCACCTGCTATTGAAGATAACGTGGCATCTTATATAGCAGATACTCTATTACCTACTTTGGATGAAGATACAGTAGAAGAACTAGAAACTCCAGTTACTGAGGAAGAGGTCGCTAAGGCTATCACTAACACTCTGGTGAGTAAAAGTCCAGGCCCTGATGGCTTTACACCTAAATTTTATAAGCATTTTGCACCCCTTCTTACTTCTTTTCTGACTCAGGTATTTAATTCCATAGCAAATGGGTCTACTTTTCCTACATAAACGATGGAAGCACATATCTCACTTATCCCAAAACCAGAAAAAAATCTTTCTCTATGTGCAAATTACAGACCCATATCTTTAATTGGGGTCGACGTAAAAAAAATTTGCTAAGATTTTAGCTAGTCACCTACAACCATTATTGCCCCAACTAATACATCTAGACCAGGTTGGCTTTTTCAGCAGTCGAGAGGCTAGAGATAACACGCTTAAAGCCCTCCTGTTGACGGATTATGCCCATACTCAAAATAATCCTCTTTGCCTACTAACGGTTGATGCCGAAAAGGTATTTGACCGTGTTAGTTGGAAGTTTTTACGATCCTCTCTTCGACAGATTGGCATAGGTCCCTATATGATAGCATGGATTATGTCCTTATATCTATCACCATCAGCTAGAATCAGGGTGAATGGATCTTTGTCTCCTGCTTTCCCTATTTTCAATTGAACATGTCAGGGTTGTCCCTTGTCACCCCTGTTGTATGTTATTACGATGGAACATCTGGCAAACACATTGCGACAACCAAAATATCACGGGCATTCAGGTAGGCCCTCTTCATACAAAATTGGCTCTTTTTGCAAATGATTTGCTTTTATTTGTAACAAAACCCCATACTTCTTTTGCTTCTTTCTATACTCTTAGAATTTCAGAGATTTAGTGAAGTCAGTAATTTTAAAGTCAATTATAGTATATCAAAACTTCTCAATATATCTTTATCACAAACAAATATGAAGCAAATATCAAATAAACTTTTCTTTTAAGACCTGCCCAGTGTCGGTTTGATATCTAGGGATTAGTATACCAGCTTCAACATCACAATTGTACTCCTTAAATTTTCTCCCAATGCTTCATAAAATTCAAATGGCTTTGACATCTTATGCATATAAGAGACTTTCATGGTTCAGTAGAATTAATACCCTTAACATGGATATACTTCCTCGCCTTTTATATTTGTTTCAAACGATTTCAATCCATCTTCCGGCCTTGTACTTCCGTAAAATCCACCGGCTATTTTCCAAGTTTATATCGAATTCAACCCGGCCTAGAATTAGCTTCGGGACACTGGTGGGGTAGGGGTACCAGATGTCTCTATCATAAAGCAACCATATTAACACGTATTATTGATTGGTTTCACCACTCCTCATCTAAGCTATGGGTACAATTGGAAGGTCACATAAATCCTATAGATCTCTGTGCCCTTCTGTGGACTTTGTCTATTCTACGAAAGGGCTTCTCAATTCCAGCAGATCTTACTAGGCAAACACTACACATATGGAATTGCATGATACCCTTCTATAGAATATCAAAACAATTGAGCCCCATGACCCCCTTCTTTGGAACACCGTTTTTTTTACCAGCCTTACACTCAACTGTGTTTGGCCCTTGGTATAAACAGGAACATAGAAGAATTGCTCAAGTCCTTCAGTCGGATCCATTATTTACGATTGCCTCTTCATCTACAATGCTCTCTTATAATCCCACACAGTGGCTACAGAGGCATCAAGCTTTATGTTATATACATTCTATTCCATCAAAACAAGATATTTATGCTAAACCAACTGCCTTTGAATCTCTGCTTTTGCGAGAGGAGCCAATATCACACTCGGTCTCTGCATTATACTCTATTATTTTGTTATCAATCCATTCAGATCTTCCCCCATATACACAGAAATGGGAAAAGACATCCAACAGACTTTAACTTCATCGGATTGGCAAAAAAGCTTTATTTTGACTCACAAAATGTCAATAGCTACAAAAACTCAAGAGAAGGGATATAAATTGGTGAGTAGATTGTATAGGTGCCCCTCTACCCTTCATCAATTTAACCAGGATATATCTGATATCTGTTGGCGTTGTCATGATTCAAAGGGAAATATGATCCACATCTGGTGGGACTGTCCCCCGGTGAGGACGTTTTGGAAACATATCTTTGATCTATATGGTAAACTAGTGGATACAACTATCCACACATCACCCAGAGTGGCTCTCTTAACTATGATTCCAGGATTTTTGAAGACAGCAAAGGAGGATGTGCTTAGACACTTCCTTGCTGCAACTAGAACAGTCATTCCACAACATTGGAAATCAACGACAGTACCCTCCCTGGGGGAAAGGGCAATTGAATTGGACTATATTAGAGATCTAGAAGGTCTGCTGACGCGGGAAATGGGAAGAGAAGAACAGTTCTCTCATACTTGGTCTGTTTGGTCCAAGTTTCGACAGTCATCTGAGTTTTCAAATTGGGTTAAGGGAAATTCTACCACTGTTTAGCTATGTTAGAGTGAGTATAATTGTTTTTGTTTTCATAACTCCGTCCCCCCCCCTTTTTTGTGTTCTTCTTTCTTGGAATGTTGGATTGCTTATACTATAATCAAAACATCCGATCTGTTTTATAAGCTAATGTGGAGCACCTTTTTTATTTATTTTAGATAGGGAAGATATGGGAATAAAGTTAGGTATATACTGTATTCTGAAAGTATATGTAGATGGTCTCCATATATATACTTGTTTTGTATAGGGTAAATCCCTGCAATACTTATATAAATTAATAAAATAATTTTGAACAAAAATAACTCAACACACAGCCATTAATGTCTAAAACACTGGCAACAAAAGTTAGTACACCCCTAAGTGAAAATGTCCAAATTGGGCCCAAAGTGTCAATATTTTGTGTGACCACCATTATTTTCCAGCACTGTCTTAACCCTCTTGGGCATGGAGTTCACCACAGCTTCACATGTTGCCACTGGAGTCCGCTTCCACTCCTCCATGACAACAGCATGGAGCTGGTGGATGTTAGAGACCTCGCACTCCTCCACCTTCCGTTTTGAGGAAACCCCACAGATGCTCAATAGGGTTTAGGTCTGGAGACATGCTTGGCCAGTCCATCACCTTTACCCTCAGCTTCTTTTGCAAGTCAGTGGTTATCTTTGAGGTGTGTTTGGGGTTGTTATGTTGGAATACTGACCTGTGGCACAGTCTCCGAAGGGAGGTGGATCATGCTTTGCTTCAGTATGTCACAGTACATGTTGGCATTCATGGTTCCCTCAATGAACTCTAGCTCCCCAGTGCCAGCATCACTCATGCAGCCCCAGACCATGACACTCCCACCACCATGCTTGACTGTAGGCAAGACACAATTGTCTTTGTACTCCTCACCTGGTTGTCGCCACATACGCTTGAAACCATCTGAACCAAACAAGTTTATCTTGGTTTCATCAGACCACAGGACATGGTTCCAGTAATCCATGTCCTTAGTCTGCTTGTCTTAAGCAAGCTGTTTGCGGGCTTTCTTGTGCATCATCTTTAGAAGAGGCTTCCTTCTGGGATGACAGCCATGCACACCAGTTTGATGCAGTGTGCTGTGTATGGTCTGAGCACTGGCAGGCTGACCCCCCACCCCTTCAACCTCTGCAGCAATGCTGGAAGCACTCATTTGTCTATTTCCCAAAGACAACCTCTGGATATGTCGTTGAGCACGTGCACTTGATTTCTTTGGTCAACAATGGCAAAGCCATTTCTGAGTGGAACCTGTCCTGTTAAACCAATGTATGGTCTTTGCCACCATGCTGCAGCTCAGTTTCAGGGTCTTGGCAATCGGCTTATAGCCTAGGCCATCTTTATGTAGAGCAACAAATATTTTTTTCAGATCTTCAGAGAGTTCTTTGCCATGTGGGTCTGCGAGTGTGCGTGGGTCTGCAAGTACCTGTGTATTGTCTTGTTGAGTACCTGTGTATTGTCTTGTTGAGTATTAGTGTCAGGAAGCTAGTTGTTAGGTAATTTTGGCAGGGTATAATCCCCAATCCTCATTAAATTAGTAGGTACGATGCCCGTTGGGTTTGGAGATGCGACTCAGTGTACATCTTTTGGCATGTATGCATTCCTTGATCATCCAATCGAGGATGAATACTGCTGTGTAAAATGTAAGAACATTGTTACCCTGGAAGCCCAAATTCTGAATCTGGAGAAGCAACTGTCAGCACTGAGAAGACCCTGCATACTAAAGGAGAGCCAGGAACGTACCCAACAGGTGCCGGCAGGGGCCAGCACAGAGGCGGGTGGAGACAAAGAGGTGCAGGTACTAGAAAAGAGTAGATGGATGACAGTCAGGAAGGGGGAAGTGCCAGGAAGGCCTATCCAGGGCTGGAGCATCCCAATAAGTACGCTACATTGAGTGACATTGGTGAAACCAGTCAGGGACAAGCACCGCTGGAGCTGAGGGACTCTCCTAGCTGCCGGGGGAAGAGCTCCTCCAGTGAGAGTGGGGGAAGTGAATGGAAAAGAAAGACTGATTCTGGTGGTAGGGGACTCAATTCTTAGAAGGACAGAGAGGACAATCTGTAACAAAGACCTGAAGCGCCAAACTGTATGTTGTCTACCAGGCGCTCAGGTTTGGCACATAACAGTTCTGGTGGACAGATTACTTGGAGGGGCTAGGGAAGAACCGTCTGTCATGGTGCACGTTGGCACCAATGACAAAGTCAGAGGCAGATGGAGTGTCCTAAAGAATGATTTTAGGGAGCCACAACAGAAAGGCAGAGGGAGATTTGGGAAGTAAACAAGTGGCTGAAGAGCTGGTGTAGTAAGCAGGGGTTTGGGTTCCTGGAGGACTGGGTCGACTTCTCAGTCGGTCACCCGTACTATAGAAGGCACCTAAATGAGGAGGGTGCAGATGGGCTGGGAGTGAAGTTGGCTATAAAGTTAGAGGGGTTTTTAAACTAGGCAACAGGGGGGAGGGTCCAGAGGTAGAGATAGTCAGTGAGGAACATTTTCCAGAGGGTAGTATTGGGGGCATTAGTAGTAGGTTGACTAAAGCATATAAACCCAAGGTAAGTATAGTAACAAGTCCTAGTTGCAATCTCGGAACACCCAATAAGACGATGGTATGCGGCCGGTCTAAACTACGTGGCATGTTCACCAATGACAAGAGCCTGGCGGACAAGATGGATGAACTAGAGATACTGTTGTACGAGGAGGATTTTGATTTTGTGGGAAGTTTAGAGACCTGGTTCAACAGCTCTCATGATTGGCTGGCAGCCATTCAAGGGTATATCACAGGGATAGGGAGGGTAAAAAAGAGGGAGGGGTATGCTTATATATCAAGAAAAATGTACAAGTGAATGTGAGAGATGACATTACTAAGGGAGCAAGGGGGAGGTGGACTCCTTATGGGTAGAGCTCCAAAGGGATGAAGCTAAGGGGAAAATACTGGGAGTATGCTATAGGCCCCCTAACCTGAGGGAGGAGAGGGAGACGGGTCACCTATCACAATTTGGATTAGCAGCAAGGATGGGTTGTCATAATGGGGGATTTTAATTATCCAGACATAGACTGGGCGGAGGGAACCACACATTTGTCTAAGGCTCGCCAGTTCCTAAATGTCTTGCAGGGCAATTTCATGGGTCAGATGGTAGACACACCAACTAGAAATAAAGCATTACTAGATCTACTGATTACCAACAATACAGACCTGATCACGGATGTGGTATTACGGGGAAATTTAGGAAACAACAATCACAGGTCAATTGGCTTCAGTATAAATCATACAAAGACACTGAATTTCAAAAGAGACAAATTCCCTAAACTACGAACCTTGCTCAAAGGCATTAATTAGGATAAAATCTTAGGAACATGGAGGAGAGATGGAGGAGAACATGGAGGAGAGATGGATTTGCTTTAAGAGCATATTAAATAAGGGCATTAGCCAATGCATCCCATTGGGTAATAAATGTAAAAGAGCAAATAAAAGTCCTGGATGGCTTAACTCCAATGTAAAAATGCATATAAAAGCAAAGGAGAAGGCCTTCAAAAAATACACGGTTGATGGATCATCATCAGCATTCAGACTTTATAAAGAATGCAACAAGAAATGTAAGGGTGCAAATAGGGCGGCTAAGATAGAACACAAAAGACACACAGCGGAGGAGAGCAAAAAAAAAAAAATCCCAAGAAATTATTTAACCACTTTAATACAGGGCACTTAAACCCCCTTCTTACCCAGACCAATTTTCAGCTTTCGGTGCTCTCACACTTTGAATGACAATTACTCAGTCATGCAACACTGTACCCAAATAAAATGTGTGTCCTTTTTTTCACACACATAGAGCTTTCTTTTGGTGGTATTTAATTACTAGTGGGTTTAATTTTTTTGTGCTATAAATAAAAAAAGACTGTACATTTTGTGAAAATTTGCCTTTTTATGTCATAAAATTTAGCAAATTTGTATTTTTTCTTCATAAATTTTGGCCAAAATTTATACTGCTACATAAGCAGTCCAAACAGTAGGCAGAGGCATAGTTAAAAAGCAGGCCAGGGCCAGTTCACGTGGAAGGCAGTGGCATGGTTATTTGGGGAGGCATGGAAAATGGTCAGCACAGATTATAAAAATGGGGTGGAAATAGTTAAAAACATGGGCTAATATTTTAGGGATGTATGATAAAATTCGAAGCATTCACCAATGGTTGGGAGGGACACCGGGGACAATAGTAGCTGATATCTTTTCGAAGTCCTTTGGTGCACACGCAACATCTTTTTTGCCATCTTCGGCCTGCTTCGGATGGTGGGATGTTGTACGAGAAGTGCCGTTCATGAAGTCTGCTAACAGCATCAGAGCGAAGGTTTTCTGGGGGGCGGGGGTCTTTGTTTATGGATGAGGGACGTGACTACTTCTGAGAATTGTAGGAAGGGGGCTGGGTTGTCTGTGGATTTAGTGTAGACTATGTAGGAATTATAAATGGCCAAATGGATGAGATAAATTGCTACCTTCTTGTAACAGAATCGGGACCTCCTTATGGACAAATAGGGCTGAATCTTTTGGTCATTGAATTGAAATCCACCCCCCCCCCCCCATGTAGAGATTATAGTCTTGGACACATGTCGGCTTTTCAATGGGACCTCGTCTTCACTGAACTACAACTGCAGTGTCATCGTGAAGTGAATGGTGGACATCATGTGCACATCCCTGTTATCCTTCCACCTCAAGGCCAGCACTTTGTTACACCTCAGTGTTGCTCTTTCCCCCCTTCGCAGCTTTTTGTTCACAATGGATTGTGGGAAGCCCTTCCTATTTTTTCTGGAGGTTCCGCAGGCCAGGGTTTTTTTGATGTACAAGTGTCTGAAAAGGGGCAGACTGGTATACAAGTTGTCAAGGTATATATGATATCCTTTTTTTAGAAGTTGGTAAGCCAGGTCCCATACAATTTTTCCAGCTGTGCCCATGTAGGACAGGCACTCGGGGCTGGAGCTGGGAATCTCTTCCTTCATATATGCGGAACGCATAACGATATCCCGTGACTCTCTCACAGAGCTTGTAAAATTTGACTCCATATTTGGCCTTTTTGCTAGGAATATATTGTTTTATTCCTAGCCAGCCTGAAAAGTGTACCAGGGACTCATCCACACACATGTTTCTCGTGGACATAGAGTTCTGCAAATCGATTGGAAATTTATCAGTGGGCATATATTGTACAGCTTATCGGAATCTGGATGATTGCGGGGAGGTCACTGGGTGTTGTCATTAAAATGAAGGAATCTCATTATCATCTCATATCGGGACCTGGGCATTACGGCAGAATACATGGGCATGTGGTAGATGGGTTTCGTGGACCAATAGGCATGTCCTTGATTTTTTTTTGTAAGCCCCATGTTTATGGTGTGGCCCATAAACAATTTGAACTCCTCCAAATTCAGATCTCTCCACTCAAATGGACAGGCATAAGATGATTGGGGGTTGTTGGCAATATACTGCTGGGCATATACATTTGTCTGGTCCACAATGAACTGCAGAATAGTGTTGGGCAAAAACAGATGAAAGTAATCGATCTCTGTGAAATTTTGGGTGTTGGCCTGCACACCTGGCTGTGCTGTGAAAGGGGGAATAATTGGTGATCCCGAGTCGGAAGGCAGCCATGTTGGGTTGGCAAGACCATCTGGCATGTATGTAGCGGCCCTGTCTCTTAGGGGACGTGACACTCCAGTAGTTGGGGGAGTTGAATTTCCTGTGCTGGTACTCAGGTGTGATGTGGCAGCACCGGTACTGGCCCTGGGCATTTGTTTGCAGGGCCTTTCGCTGGCGGCAGCACTGGTAATGGGCCTTTGTTCCTGGGGCCTATTGCTGGTGGCAGCGCTGGTACTGGGCCTTTGTTCCCGGGGCCTATTGCTAGTGGCAGCGCTGGTAATGGGCCTGGGAATATAATCCTGGTTGCTGGCGGCTGCCTGGTTTCCAGAGTGCCGTGCCCTTTTAGGAGGGACCCATTCTTCATCCGAATCATTACTATATTCGATCGGTTCAAATTCCGAATTTGATTCGGAATCAGAATTGGAATCTGATGAGAACTCCTGGTGCTTTCATCAGTCATGGAGAGGATCTGGAACACCTCCTCACTGGTATAGATTATTTTGGACATGGCTGTGTGGCGGGTAGCTGTGCGACAGGTGGCAGGTGACGGTCACTAATGGGCTGTGCGATGGGTGGCAGGTGACATTCACTGATAGGTGATGATGGTGTGATGGGGGATGGTCACTGATGGATGACAGGCGATGGTCACTGATGGGTGACAGGCCACGGACGGTGACGGGTGATGGTCACAGATGGGTGAAAGGCCACGGTCACTGATGTGTGACAGGCAATGGTCACTGATGGGTGACAGGCCACAGGCGGTGACGGGTGATGGTCACAGATGGGTGACAGGCCACGGTCACTGATGGGTGACGGGTGATAGGGGACAGGTCACGGTCACTGATGGATGATGGGTGCACCACTGATGGGTGACAGGGCACAGTCACTGATGGGTGACGGTTGCACCGCTGATGGTCACTGATGGCAGTCTCTTATGTGACAGGTGACAGGGTACGGTCACTGATGGGTGACGGGTGACAGGGCACGGTCACTGATGGGTGACAGGGCACGGTCACTGATGGGTGACAGTTGCACCGCTAAAGGTCACTGGTGGCAGTCTCTTATGTGACAAGGTACGGTCACTGATGGGTGACAGGCCACGGTCAATGATGGGTGACGGGTGATAGGGGACAGGTCACGGTCACTGATGGATGATGGGTGCACCACTGATGGGTGACAGGGCATGGCCACTGATGGGTGATGGGTGACAGGGCACAGGCACTGATGGGTGACGGTTGCACCGCTGATGGTCACTGATGACAGTCTCTTATGTGACAGGTGACAGGGTACGGTCACTGATGGGTGACGGGTGACAGGGCACGGTCACTGATGAGCGACGGGTGACAGGGCACGGTCACTGATGAGTGACGGGTGACAGGGCACGGTCACTGATGACTGACGGGTGACAGGGCACGGTCACTGACGGGTGACAGGGCACGGTCACTGACGGGTGACAGGGCACAGTCACTGATGGGTGACAGGGCACGGTCACTGATGGGTGACAGTTGCACCGCTAAAGGTCACTGGTGGCAGTCTCTTATGTGACAGGGTACGGTCACTGATGGGTGACAGGGCACGGTCACTGATGAGTGACGGGTGACAGGGCACGGTCACTGATGAGTGACGGCTGCACCGCTGATGGTCACTGATGGCAGTCTCTTATGTCACAGGTGCACTTTATTGGGTGACTGTTGGGTGACAGATGACAATTGGGGGGGAGGGTGGGACAGGTGTGGTGTTGGTGCAGACACTACTAAACATAGATCTGTAACTCACTGCTCCTGGCTCTTCTCTCCTCACACTGGAAACAGTGTGTGAGGAGAGAAGAGCTGGTAACAGTTAGTTTCAGCTCTGTGTTTACAGTTAGTGATTGGGCTGTGAATGGATCACAGCCGATCACATGGTACACGGCCCTTGCCAATGACTGTGTACTATGGTCGGTGACGAGCAGTGTTCCCGGGAACACGCTGCCACCGACGGACACGCGCATACGCCGTGTCAAATGGGACATTACCATCCGTGATCAGCAGTGACTTCATCATGGCCGATCACATGCTAAACAGCACTTGCCGACGGCTGTTCACCCCTGTCGGTGACGAGCGGTGTCTCGGTGGCACGCCACCACCGACATTACATTACGATCACGCGCATTCCCTGTTTAAAGGGGACAACGTCATATGACGTCCGGTCAGAACGATAGCGTCTTCCGCCCGCTGTCATTTGATGGTGGGCGGTGGACAAGTGGTTAAGTATGTAAACAGCTTGGTGGTAGGAAAGATGCAAAATGCCAGAGATGTAGAATAGAGGAGGGAGACTTAGTGCACATGGTGTGGAGATGTCCCAAATTGTACTGGTACTGGAAAGAGATAATAGATAGAATAAACTTTGTATTTGGGACATCTTTCCAACCAGAAGCTAAATTGTGTGTGTTAGGATTGATAGAAGACAGGGGAATACCAGTAGACACACAAACGGCAATATTAAGGTGCTTGTTCCAAGGTAGGAAGCTTATAGCACAAAGGTGGCAAGCAAAAGACCCCCCAACAGGGACAGAATGAAGGAAAGTAATAGATAATACTATCAGAAAAGAAGAATTTATATATGATAAGAGGGGAAATAGGAAGAAATTCATGAACATATGGAAACACTGGCTAGAGGTGGAGGCACAGTAGAGAGTGTGGGGCAGAATGCGGGAATAAGAGGGGGGGGGGAGGGAGGGGAGGAGGGTATGCCATTAATGTTTGTGTTTATATGAGATATGTGGTGGATTAAATGCATATGGATATAGAGATATGTATAATCAGAATGTTCATATAAAAAAGAAAAAGGAAATAAAGAATATTTGATTGAAAAAAAAAAGTATGTAAACAGTAAAAAAGGGAGGACAGACCATATTGGCCCCATAAAGAATGTAGGAGGACATCTGGTTACAAAGGATGGGGGGATGGCAAAGGTATTGATTTTATTCTTCTCCTCAGTCTTCACAAGGGAATCGGGGGGGCTTCAGTAAGCAAAAACTGCAGTGTTCATCCTCATGACACATCACAGGAAGCACCTACACGGTTAACAGAGGACAGAATTAAAATTAGACTTGGTAAACTCAACAATAATAAATCACCGGGACCAAATGGCTTGCACCCGAGGGTACTTAGGGAACTCAGTCAAGTAATTGCCAGACCATTGTTCCTAATTTTTACTGACGGTCTACTGACTGGAATGGTACCAGCTGATTGGAGAAAAGCCAATGTAGCACCAATATTTAAAAAGGGCCCAAAATACATCCCTGGGAATTACAGACCACTTAGTATGCAAGCTTTTGGAGGGGATGATAAGGGACTATATACAATATTTTAGTAATGACAACAGTATCATTAGCAGTAATCAGCATGGATTCATGAAGATCATTCTTAAACGTTTACTGTACAAAATAAAGTCCGTTGGCATGGACCATGGGGGGGGGGGGGTGAGTACATAGATTGGAAACTGGCTACAAGGGAGAGTTCAGAGGGTGGTGATAAATGGGGAGTACTCAGAATGGTCAGGGGTGGGAAGTGGGGTCCCCCAGGGTTCTGTGCTTGTACCAATTGTATTTATTTTGTTCATAAACGACCTGGAGAATGGGGTAAACAGTTCAATCTCTGCATTTGCGGACAATGCTAAGGGTAGCAGGGCAATAACTTCTCCGCAGGATGTGGAAACCTTGCAAAAAGTTCTGAACAAATTAATGGGGTGGGCAACTACCTGGCAAATGAGGTTTAATGTAGAAAAATGTGTAAAATAATGCATTTGGGTGGGAAAAATATGAATGCAATCTATACACTGGGGGGGAGAACCTCTGGGGGGGAATCTAGGATAGAAAATTACCTGGGGGTCCTAGTAGATGATAGGCTCAGCTTTTGTGAGATACTGTAGATGTTTCCATGCAGATATAACAAAACACCAGGAAATTTACAGATCACATAGGCTTTTTATATAAATAAAGCAAAAGTGCATACCAAAAAAAATAAATGTATTAAATACATTTTCTCCATTGATGAGCTTTTCAGATTTCAGTATGATTGTTTGCATCTGTATTTAAACAATCTGGGGTATTTAATTGATGTAACTGTTTTGTAGTATTGCATTTGTACTGTTTCAGACAAAGAAATAAATATAAGAAAGTGTGTCTTTTATTTGTTCCCTGTGTGGAGCTACTATAGCTTAAAGTGTTACTAAACCCAGAACCTGCATTCACTATATCTGGTCTCCCATAGTACACAGAGCATGTAAATGCAATCACTTTAGTAATTATAAACTGCTAAATACCTTTTCTCATCAGCAGTATATAGGAGTCTTGTGACTTGTGTCACTATCTGCTTAAGCTTGTAGGAGGAGTTTTCATTCTCCCCTGATCATGTCTTGACAATATTGATTGGCCCTGTGCTGATCTCATGCACTCTCTCAATAAAGAAAAAAATTAAGAAAAAAACAACTCTAGCAATACACAACAAACTGAGCATGTGCAGCCTGACTCCCAATGCTCTGTTCTATCTAGAGATGGGTTGGTTGGAGTCAGTTAAAGAAGGGGAGGATCAGAGAAGACAGGATCACACAGCCTTTATACACAACCCCTTAGGTTCCACAGTGAGTATAACAAGCATGCTTTACTGCATATACAAACTGATTTTACTCTTGGGGGTTTAGTAACACTTTAAGGAGGCATATTCCACACTGGAAAGGATGAGTTAATAGTTTAACAGATGCATTTTACACAAGACAAATTTAGTAGAACAAAAATAGTTTAATATACACATTCTATGGTTATGTAATTACTGTGTTCATGGGCATTACAAAGCTGTTACCTCTACCAGCAATAGACATTGTAGATACTGCACATGATTTATACTGAGCATGGAGCACTTAGTAAAGCATTATTTTAAAAGCAATACAGAACTATGGCTGCAAGGTAATTTAGTTGCAGGTTCGTTGGTTTAGTAGCATTAACCAAATGTGACTGCTCATTTTCATTGAGCTGTATATTACTGAATGTTATTACAGAGGTCATTAGTGGTAGTTCACTTGTATTGCTTAGGTTATTAAGAAATAATTTATACTTGATATAGGTGCAAAAAAAAAAAAAAAAAAAAGCACAATTTTGTATTGGGGGACAGTACTGTGTTATGAGTGCAATATGTCTCGACAGTGGTCTGTAAATGATATGCAAAGAGTAACAGTGCTTTGACTCATAGCAAGAAATCACTTTCATTTAACTACAGTGATTTGTCAAAAGCTGATTTGGTGATTGGTTTCTGTTGAATTAAAAGTATACAGTTTACAATTATTCAAATCGAACTTTCTCTTTCGTTCATGGACAGACACAGCCTTAAACTTGACAAGTGGGTATTAGCCTTCATTCAGGAGTGACAAGGCAGAAAACTTGTAGAAAGTGTTAAAAACATCACACCTTATACAGTACTGCCCAGGGGGCGGACCCTATTGGTATAACCCCTCTCTCTGCATTTCACAGATCCGTTTTTTTCTGCCTAGCATAGGAGAAGGACATGGCTCTCTTCGGGCCCATAGGTCCGGGTTTTTAAAAAAAAATATTTTCTATGTTTTTTTGTTCCTGCAATCCTCGATCAAATGGGTGACAGGCTGGATCCCAGATACGTGTATTCTCCCCTGTTTCGGCCATCGATGGTGTGCCGACCCTAGCTACGCGCTGGGTTTTCCACGACATGCCTGTCACGCTACGGGTGGCCGGTGAGCTTTGCGCTCCAGGGCATGCATATGACCAGTCTCTATGGCTGAATCACAGCATGCCGGGCCAACAGTCACCTCTGTAACCACGCAGAAGATGGGATGTTTCCAGCATAATAAACGCAGAAGGGTAAGTAGCTTCCCCTGCTTCGGCAGGAGGACATAGCTGGACATTCCTGGAGTGATCAAGTAAGTGGTTTTACCCTTTATTTCCTCTCTTCCTTCCTTCCCTCCTCCCTGGGCTCTGCGAGCTAGGCTGGCTGCTGGGGGTTCACCTGGGGGGGGGGGCGGCTCCATCTGGAGCGGGAACTGCGCTGTATGTCTGCTTCTGGGGTGCTAGTGGGCTGCCATTAGAAATGTCAGTTTTTGCTAACCTGTGTGTTTCTCCCTCCATGCTGTCGGCTGCCATTTTCTTGTGGTCCGCGCCCGTTTTGGCCTCTACCGCTCGGCGGCCATTTTCTTGTGGTCTGCGCCTGCTTGACTCTATTTGCCGCTCGGCGGCCATTTTCATGTGGTCCATACCGTTCTTTAGCACAGCCGCTCGTCGGCCATTTTGTGGAAGTCTCTGGCCTCTAGGGTGCATTTTACCGGCGCAAAATAAGACACGCATTGACGGTGGGTCAGACTGACACAGGCAGCTGTGGAAAGAGCATCTCAGGCGGGAGCAGACAACAGCAGTAACAGTGACCGTTCTAAGGGTGGTGAGTCCTCTGGGGGACCCGGCATCTCTGTAGCAGCTGGGAGGGTGGGCTGTTGATACCTTGCCTGGAGTCCCTGTGGGTGTCAGGCGTGTGGGTCAGCATGACGTCAGAAGCAGACATTTTTTCCCTTGAAACACCTAAATTGGCAACTGGTGCCCCTGCTATATCAGTGGATGCTATGTCGGCGATCCTGGAGGCTTTTGTTGCCAAGGTGGAAGCAGCGCGTGGGAACACGGGGTGTAGAAAGCACCCCCTCCCCCGTCATCTTCTGGGGATAATTCTGATGCAGAGCCAGGCCCAGCTGTTGCTCATGGCCCTGATTCTGATGCGTCAGAGGCCACGGACTGTGACCGTTCGGACAGTGAGGATGACACCGGGTCCGGGTCAGCACACAAAAAGGCTTTGGTATCTGATCTTATCACCGCAGTGCGGGCTACACTGAAGATGGAGAATTCTGCAGAAGCAACAGAGACGGCGGTTCCCTTTGGGTTCCGTAAGCCGGCCCGCACTGCCAAGGTGTTTCCTTGTGTGTCTTATCTTGATAATCTTTTATACAAGGAGTGGGAAAAACCACAGAAGGTTTTTCGGCCCCCAAAAATTTAACGGTCCGATACCCTTTTGAGGAGAGTTTCCTGAAAAAATGGACCGCTCCCCGATAGTGGACCCCCCTGTGTCCAGACTTAACAAAGTAACCACGATTCCAGTGGAAGGGGCTCCTGTCTTCAAGGACCCTGCGGACAAGAAGGCTGAGGCAATCACTCGCTAACTATACACAGTAGTGGGCTCAGCAGTGCGTCCAGCAATGGCTGGGGCTTTGGTGTCTCAGACACTTACTGAGTGGGCAAAGATGCTACTCCAGGGGTTAAAGGCACAGGAGGCTCCTCCGGATGAGGTAGCTTTGGCCGACCAGTTGGTCCAGGGCCTTAAGTTTGTCTGTGAGTCAGACATGGATACTATCCCCTTGCTGTCCAGAGCCTCGGTTTATGCGGTGGTGTTACGCCGCCTGATCTGGCTAAAGTGCTGGTCTGCGGACCAATCTTCCAAGAAGGTCCTGTTGGATCTGCCCGGCAACAGACTTTTTGGAGCCTCTCTGGATGACATCATTAAGGATGCCACAGGAGGTAAGAGCACGCTGCTCCCGCAATCCAAAAAGGGTAAGGAGCCACGCCATAGGCAAGGGCCCACCTTCACTACACACAAGCGTTTTTTTGTCCGCCCAGTACTGCAGGTAAAAGATCCCAGGCCGATAAAGTGCCTGCTCAGGGACAAAAGCGGGACGCTTGGTTTCGCAAGCCCAACAAGCCTGCGGACAAATCTAAGTCCGTATGAAGGTCTGCCCCGCCCATCTCTCGGGTGGGGGGACGTCTTCGCGACTCAGTGGACATCTCTGATCTCCAATCGGTGGGTTTGTGAAGTAATTTCCTCAGGCTACATGATAGAGTTTCTCTCTTGCCCGCCGAACAGATTTTTTCCCTCCAACCTCCAACTTCAGCTGACCCATCGGGAGGCCCTGTATGGGGCGGTCCAGGATCTGCTGGTACGCGGGCTGATCATTCCTGTCCCAGTGCAGGAACGGTTTCAGGGTTTTGACTCAAATCTGTTTGTAGTACCAAAGAAGGATGGGGTTCGTCCAATCCTGGATCTCAAGGCCCTCAATTGTTTTGTGAAAGTACAATCCAGTGGACTTTCTGGTGTCCTTGGACATCAAGGACACATACCTGCATGTTCCCATATGCTCCAGGCATCAGAGATTTCTGCGCTTCACAGTTGGGGAGGACCACTATCAATTTGTAGCCCTCCCGTTTGGCCTGACATCGGCACCCAGGGTGTTCACCAAGGTGCTCGCCCCGATTCTGGCCCTGCTAAGGCAGCGGGGCATCGCTATCGTGGGCTACTTGGACAATCTTCTTCTGAGGGCCGCTTCAAGCTCAGAATTAGAGGAAAGTGTGTCTATAACCTGTCAGACCCTCCGAGACTTTGATTGGGTGCTAAGCACGCAAAAGTCAGTGTTGGTGCCGACTCAACCCCTAGTGTATCTGGGGTTGATTCTGGATTCCTCAGAGGCGAAGGTTTTTCTCCCTGTGGAAAAATTGCAGACCCTTCGGGCTGCGGTGCGGCATCCAAAAGCTGGTCGTCACTCCGCTTTTGCATGCGAGTCCTGGGCCTTAGGGTAGCCTCCTTCGAGGCGGTACCGTATACACAATATCACACAAGTGTTGCAGAAGGAAATTCTGTCCAGATGGGACAAATGCCCATCGTCCCTGGATTGTCAAATCCGGGTGAGCCACCTAGTCAGGACCTCCCTAGTTTTGTGGCTGACATCACCGGCACTTCTGTCCGAGAAGTCGTTCCTTCCTTTTTACTGGAAGGTAATCACGACGGACGCCAGCCTTACCAGTTAGGGGGGAGTCTGGGGTGTTCTGTCGACGCAAGGTCGAGGAATCCCGCCTGCCGATCAATGTCCTGGATCTCCGGGCGATCAGGCAGTGCCTCTCCACGTGGTCTCAGAGGCTGCAAGGACATCCAGTCAGGATCCAGTCGGACAACACAACGGCGGTGGCATATGTCAATCATCAAGGAGGAACAAGAAGCTCGGCTGCAGCGTCGGAGGTCGCTTGCATCCTGAGGTGGGCAGAAATTAGCATACCGGCCCTGTCGGCCGTATACATTCCGGGTGTGGAGAACTGTGTGGAGAACTGGCAGGCGGACTACCTGAGTCGCCAGATGCTGGACCAAGGAAAGTGTTCTCTACACCCGGATGTGTTTCAGCTCCTCTGCCAAAGATGGGGCACGCCAGATGTAGATCTCCTGGCGTCCCGACTCAATCGGAAGGTATTGAGGTTTGTGGCCAGATCAAAGGACCCATGGGCAGACGCAACGGACGCGTTAGTGGCATTTTGGGGTCAGAATCGGTTAATCTATGCCTTCCCTCCCCTGAAGCTCCTCCCTCATCTGCTTCACAGAGTGGAGGCAGAGGGGATTCCAATGATCCTGATCGCTCCAGATTGGTTTCGGCGTCCTTGGTACGCCGATCTAGTACGTCTGGTAGCAGACGTCCCTTGGCGTCTACCACTACGGAAGGACCTGCTGTCGCAAGGTCCTATACTTCATCCTGCTTTACAGTCGCTGGCTTTAACGGCATGGCTATTGAGAGCCAGGTGCTGAGAGACCGGGGCCTGTCAGATTCGGTGATCTCTACCATGAGGAGTGCTCGGAAGTCGTCCTCTAGTAAGGTTTAACATCGCACTTGGAAGGCTTACATATCCATGTGTGAGGAAATGAGGTGGCATCCGCATACTTATTTGGTTTCCAGAGTCCTGCTGTTCTTACAGTGTGGGGTGGACCAAAAGCTTGCCTTAAGTACGATTAAAGGGCAGCTATCTGCCCTGGCTGTCTTTTTTCAGCGACCTCTGGCGACTCACTCTCTCGTGAGTACATTTGTGCAGGGGATTTTGGTATGTGACCCCTCTGGTTCGTCCTCCACTACCTACGTGGGACTTGAATTGAAGTCACCGTTTGAGAACATTAGGGAGATTCCCTTGTTGACACTTTCTCAGAAAGTGGTCTTTTTACCTATGAATATAGGTTCGAAGTTGTTGATATTGTATCCACATATTTCTGCATTTTGAACCCAGGGAGTCCAACGGGGGGGGGGGGGATTTTGCCTTCAATCAGGGTCTGGACCACTCTTATATCCTCATTTATATTCCATTTTAAAAAGATCAGAGCGTCCATTGCTGGTGGAAACTCATGGGTTCCAAAAAGGGGTGTCATTGGCCCAATCTGCGTGGACCATTTCTCGTTTTTTAACATTGCATCCCATGCCTTTAATGTGGAGGATACCAACATCGGCATTTCTCTCATGGGGGTCGTAGATTACGATTTATCCATTGTAGTGATTTCAGTTTTATTTAAGTGACATCCTCCTCTAATTTCACCCATTGTTTGGTATTTGTACTGTGAAACTAGTCCACTATTCTCCCCATGAATACCAAACACAGATATAGTGAAGCATAGTTGTGCAAGTTATTTAAGGCGACACAGTTGCGATCCTTCATGTACCACCCTGAAACTGATGGCTCGGTGGAAAGCTTCAATAAAACAATAACATGTATGTTAAAAAAAGGTTGTTGACAAGGATGGGAAAAACTGGGACTTCATGATTCCGTACTTGATGTTTGCCATAAGGGAGGTACCCCAGTCCTCTATGGGGTACTCTCCATTTGAGTTGCTTAATGGGAGACACCCTCGGGGACTCTTAAACATAGCTAAGGAAACCTAGGAGGGGGAGCAGACGCCCCACAAAAGTGTAATTGAATATGTAGCTCAAATGCAGGACAGGATTGCAGCAGTCCTGCCTATGGTAAAAGAACACTTACTACAGGCCCAGACAGCTTAACAGGATATGCAACAGGGGGCCCAACTCTGTTTTTTCTCACCCGGTGACAGGGTCCTGGTGTTAGTTCCCACTGTTGAAAGCAAGTTCCTGGCTAAGTGTTAGGGTCCCCTCAAAGTAATTGAAAGAGTTGGGGTGGCTAATTTACACATTGTATCAACCCGGTAAAAGGAAGCCTGAACAGATATACCATATAATCTTGTTAAAATCCTGAAAGGATAGAATGGCATTGACTGCAAGGTCCATCCCTGTAACACCTAGGGATACTGAGTCCCCTCTGGTCCGTGGAGTCACAATTCCAGACACTGTGTCTTATTCCCAAAAACAGGAAGCTAGAGAGTTCCTGATAAGGAATAGATGAAAATTTTCAGAGTTACCTGGTACGACTTTAACGGTTCAGCATGATATTGTTACTGAACCTGGAGTCTGTGTCAAGCTTAAACCATACCAAATTCCCGAAGCTAGAGGAAAGGACATCAGTGTTGAAGTTAAAAGGATGTTGGAGTTAGATGTTATTGAGGAATTCAATAGTGACTGGTCTAGCCCCATCGTGTTAGTCCCAAAACTGGATGGCACATGGAGGTTTTGTAACAACTTCAGAAAGCTTAATGCAGTGACAAAGTTTGACACATACCCAATACCTAGGGTAGAAAAACTTATAGACCGACTTGGCAAGGCCCATTATCTGACTACTTTGGACTTGACCAAAGGATATTGGCAAATACCCCTGACTGGTAGCATCAAAGAGAAGACTGCGTTTGTGACCCCGGAGGGTTAGTTTCCATACAAGAAAATGTTCTTTGGGTTGCAAAATGCCCACGGAACTTTTCAGAGGGCCATGGACAGGACCCTAAAGGCCCGTACACACTATCGGATATTCCGACAACAATTGTCCGACGGACATGTTTTGTCGGATAATCCGACTGTCTGTATGCTCCATCGGACAATTGCTGGAATTTCCGACAACAAATGCTGGCTGTGCATGCTCTCAAATTGTCAGACAACAAATGTGTTCAGTCAGATTATCCGATCGTGTGTACACAAATCCATTGGACTAAAATCCAAAGAACAAACACGCATGCTCCGAACCAATGCTAACCATAAGACAACATTAGCAGAAGTTGCCCAAAGGGTGGCGCTAAAGAGCAGAAAACCCACATAGTTTTGTGAATGTTGGATGAAAAAGTTCCACCGTCTGTATGCAGAACCAGTTCATGGACAGCGCCCTTCGGACAAAAATCCACGGATTTGGCCGATGGAAGTCTGATCGTGTGTACCAGGCTTAAGACCTCGCCGGCAGTATCCAGCAGCCTATCTGGACGATACTGTTGTGCTCATAAGTTTACATACCCTGGCAGAATTTATGATTTCTTGGCCATTTTTCAGAGAATATGAATGATAACACAAAAACCTTTCTTGCAGTCATGGTTAGTGTTTGGCTGAAAACATTTATTATCCATCAACTGTGTTTACTCTTTTTAAATCATAATCACAACAGAAACTACCTATATTACCCTGATCAAAAGTTTACATGCCCTGATGATTTTGGCCTATTAACATGCACACAAGTTGACACAAAGGGGTTTGAATGGCTATTAAAGGTAACCATCCTCATCTGTGATCTGTTTTGCTTGTAATTAGTGTGTGTGTATAAAAGGTCAATGAGTTTCTGGACTCCTGACAGAACCTTGCATCTTTCATCCAGTGCTGCACTGAAATTTCTGGATTCTGAGTCATGGGGAAAGCAAAATAATTGTCACAGGATCTGTGGGAAAAGTTGTTGAACTGTATGAAACAGGAGAGGGATGTAAAAAGATATCCAAGGAATTGAGAATGACAATCAGAAGTGTTCAAACTGTAATCTAGAAGTCGGAAATGAGGGGTTCTGTTGAAACCAAATCACAGTTAATTAGACCAACTAAAATTTCAGCCACAACTACCAGGAAAATTGTTCGGGATTCAAAGAAAAACCCACAAATAACTTTCTGAAAATGTGGTGTGGCTGTTTCAAGATGCACAATAAGGAGGCATTTGAAGAAAGGTGGGCTGCATGGTCGAGCCACCAGAAGAAAGTCATTACTATGCAAATGCCGCAAAGTATCCCACTTCCAATATGCCAAACAGCACAGAGACAAGCCTCAGACCTTCTGGCACAAAGTCATTTGGAATGATGAGACCAAAATTGAGCTTTTTGGCCACAACCATAAACGCTGCATTTGGAGAGGAGTCAACAAGGCCTATGATGAAAGGTGCACCATTCCTACTGTGAAACATGGAGGTGGAACGCTGATGTTTTGGGGACGTGAGAAGTACAAAGGCACAGGAAATTTGATTTAAGATTGATTGAACATTTGCAGTCATCAGCCAGGAAGCTTTACATGGGACATACTTGGACATTCCAACATAACAATGATCCAAAACACAAGGCCAAGTCGACCTGTATTTGGCTACAGCAGAATAAAGTGACGGTTCTGGAGTGGCCATCTCAGTCTCCTGACCTCAATATCATTTTAGCATAGGACAACACATATGTAAGAGTCTGGAATGGCTCATATCATTGAGCCACTCTGGGGAGATCTCAAACATGCAGTTCATGCAAGACAGCCCAAGAATTTACAGGAACTGGAGGCTTTTTGCCTAGAGGAATGATTAGCTTTACCATCTGAGAAGATAAAGAGCCTCATCCACAAATACCACAAAATACTTTAATCTGTCATTGGTGTTAAATGGGGGCAGTACACGGTATTAAGAACTGGGATATGTAAACTTTTGATCAGGGTCATTTGGGTAGTTTCTGTTGTCATTATGATTTAAAAAGAGTAAACACGGTTGACTGATAATAAATGGCTTCAGCCAAACACTAACCACAAGTGAAAGCAAAGTTTTTGTGTTATCCATCTTCTCTGAAAAATGGACAAAAAATCATAAATTCTGCCAGGGTATGTAAACTTATGAGCACAACTGTATAGTGATACATAGCACTGACTGGGAGTCTCACTTGCCGCCTGTCCAGGCTGGCCTTGATTCCCTCTTCAAAGAAGGGTTTACGGCAAATCTAAAAAAAATTAGTTTAGAGGAAGCCAGGTATTTGGTCTACACTATTGGCCGTGGAGTCATTAAACCTCAAGTGAATAAAATAGAAGCCATCCAGGAGTGGCCACGTCCTGCAAACAAGAAGCAGGTCGGGGATTTTCTTGGGATTGCAGGGTATTATAGAAGGTTTATCCCAAATTTTGCAACTATAGCTGCCCCGCTGACGGACCTTACGAAAGGGAAAGTCTCCATAATGGTGAAATGGTCCCCAATAGCAGAGAAATCTTTCCAAGTCTTGAAGAAGGCTCTTTGTGCACAGCCAGTGCTGTACTCCCCCCGATTTCTCCAAAGATTTTTTGGTTCAGACAAATGCGTCTGATGTGGGTATCGGGGCAGTATTGCCACAGGTACACAATGGGGAAGAACACTCTGTTGTGTACCTAAGCAGAAAGCTTACTGACCAATGGAAAAAAGTATGCAGTATAAAGCGGGCCGTGGAGGCGCTAAGGTACTAATTTCTAGGGCGTCAATTTGATTTAATAACTGACCATGCTTCCCTGAAATGGATGGCCCAAAAGAAGGAGACTAATAGACAGGTGAAAAAGGGGAGAAGGTCGCGCTAATAATAAACAGTGCATCAAAACCTGTATAATGTGATAAATAAATCTATAGTGCAATGAATGGGTGATCATATAAATTGTATATGCAAACAAAAATGAACCTGTGCACACAAAAACGACAAGAAAAAAGAAAAAAGTCCAAATAGCATAAGTATTAAGTCCAAATATCAAATGGAAAAAATAATTTGCGTGAAGATATGCAGAAGTTGAGGTAGTTCCACCGCCACCAGGGTGATAAGATAAGGTCACTCCTTGAGGGATACACCAAAGAAGGATGGACACCCTTACCAAAAATGGTGGACCTCCTGTAATAGCAAGGTCATACGAGCCTGCAGATATAACCCTCTGCGGGGTCTTGGTAGGTCCCAGATGTGGACAGGGCTGGACTGGGACCAAAATTTGGCCCTGGACTTCATCCAGACCGGCCCACTTTAATTCAATAAAATGTACACACCGCTCCTGCCCATTGAAATGAATGGCTGAGAGACAGAAGAGGGGTCTGAGAGACAGAGGAGGGGTCTGAGAGACAGAGGGGAAAGCTGAGAGACAATGGGAGGGAACTGAGAGACAATGGGAGGGAGCTGAGAGACAGAGGAGGAGCTGAGAGACAGAGGGGGAAGCTGAGAGACAGAGGGGGAAGCTGAGAGACAGAGGGGGAAGCTGAGAGACAGAGGGGGAAGCTGGGAGACAGAGGGGGAGCTGAGAGACAGTGGAGGGGAGCTGAGAGACAGTGGAGGGGAGCTGAGAGACAGTGGAGGGGAGCTGAGAGACAGTGGAGGGATGCTGAGAGACAGTGGAGGGATGCTGAGAGACAGTGGGAGACAGTGGAGGGGTCTGAGAGACAGGGGGAGCTGAGGGACAGAGGAGGAGAGCTGAGAGACAGAGGAGGAGAGCTGAGAGACAGAGGAGGGGAGCTGAGAGACGGAGGAAGGGGTCTGAGAGATGGAGGAGGGGGTCTGAGAGACGGAGGAGGGGGACTGAGAGACGGAGGGGGGGGGGTCTGAGAGACAGAGGGGGGGTCTGAGAGACAGAGGATGGGTCTGAGAGTGAGATGAGGGGATAAAAGAGGTGGGGACTGAGAGACACGGGAACTGAGAGACAGAGGGGGGACTGAGAGACAGAGGGGGGTCTGAGAGACAGAGGGGGGTCTGAGAGACAGAGGGGGGTCTGAGAGACAGAGGGGGGTCTGAGAGACAGAGGGGGGTCTGAGAGACAGAGGGGGGGGGGTCTGAGAGACAGAGGGGGGGGGCTGAGAGACAGAGGGGGGGGCTGAGAGACAGAGGGGGGGCTGAGAGACCAAGGGGGGGGGGTTGAGAGACAGATGGGGGGGCTGAGAGACAGATGGGGGGGGCTGAGAGACAGAAGGGGGGGGCTGAGAGACAGTGGAGGGGTCTAAGAGACAGTGGAGGGGTCTGAGAGACATAGGGGGAGAGCTGAGAGACAGAGGAGGAGAGCTGAGAGACAGAGGGGGGTCTGAGAGATAGAGGGGAGCTGAGAGACAGAGGAGGGACTAAAAGAGGGGGGACTGAGAGACACGGGAACTGAGAGACAGAGGGAGGTCTAAGAGACAGGGGGTCTGAGAGACAGAGGGGGGGAGCTGAGAGACAGAGGGGGGGAGCTGAGAGACAGAGGGGGGGAGCTGAGAGACAGAGGGGGGGAGCTGAGAGACAGAGGGGGGGAGCTGAGAGACAGAGGGGGGAGCTGAGAGACAGAGGGGGGGAGCTGAGAGACAGAGGGGGGGAGCTGAGAGACAGAGGGGGGGAGCTGAGAGACAGAGGGGGGGAGCTGAGAGACAGAGGGGGGAGCTGAGAGACAGAGGGGGGAGCTGAGAGACAGAGGGGGGAGCTGAGAGACAGAGGAGGAGAGCTGAGAGACAGAGGGGGGTTCTGAGAGACATAGGGGGGTTCTGAGAGACAGGGGGGGGCTGAGAGACAGAGGAGGGGGCTGAAAGAGGGGGGACTGAGAGACAGAGGGGGGGACTGAGAGACAGAGGGGGCACAGAGACAGAGAGGAGGGCTGAGACAGACCACATAGCAATGTCCCTTTCTGCAGTCTCTCCTCTGCTCACCTCCCCGCTGTCTCAGTGTTCTGGCATGTTTGTGTAGGATGCCAGGTACCTGATGGCCATCAGCGGCAGCGCCGAGTCTCCCTCTTGATCCGGGGGGTGCTCACGCTGCTCTGCTCCTTACAGCGGCGCATGTTCTCTTCCTCCGGGCTCCCAGTTAGCCTGCCCTCCGGCCCAGGCCGCATGGTTCCTGGATCAGAGAGGAGGTGGAGGAATCGAGGTTCTGGGAGCGCCGGGGTGGCCGCGCTCGCTACTGTCCACCTCTTCGGTGGTCAGGGAGGGGGTGAAGCTCTTCTCCCTCGGAATTTTACATCCAACTGCCCTCCTCGATGGCCACCTTCCCCGAATACCCGCCGCTGTTTGCTGCCACGCTCCCGCTGCCGCCGAACTGCATAAAAAAACGGGCCACAAAATTTTTTTTTTTTTTTTTGTGAGGGCTGCTGTTTGCTGCCACGCTCCCGCTGCCGCAAAACTACATAAAAAAAACAGCCCACAAATTATTTTTATTTTTTTTGTGAGGGCCGCTGTTTGCTGCCACGCTCCCGCTGCCGCCAAACTGCAGAAAAAAACGGCCCACATAGAAATTTTTTTATTTTTTTTTTAAAACGGCCCACTGAGCCATCGGCCCACCGGGAAACTCCCGGTAGTCCCTATGGCCAGTCCATCCCTGGATGTGGATGTCACACAGCTCCTACCGTCTTCCTCACTCTCCATGTCGGTCCTCCGTGTCACAAAGAAAATATCCTTCCCTCTGATGGAGTATGGAGCCCACTCCCGGACTCGAGCTCGACGTGTAAGCCCGTGCGCTTTGAAACCGTCACCAGTGACGAAACATGTCAGGGCCAAGTTACGCACTGACGTCACCTCATCCTACGTGACCCCGGAAGCACTAGTGTTCGCAACTTTTTATTGCCGGCTTTCTTTTCAAATTCATTGCTTTTTATATTGAACTTTGTGATCCACATCTTTTACAAAATAAACCGAGTAAGTGTTTTAAGGATAATACACTATCTGGAGTACTCCTTTTTTTTCCCTTACACATCAAGCTCGAGTCTGGGAGTGGGCTCCATACTCCATCAGAGGTAAGGATCTTTTCTTTGTGACACGGAGAACCGACATGGAGAGTGAGGAAGACGGTAGGAGCTGTGTGACATCCACATCTGAGACCTACCAAGACCCTGCAGAGGGTTATATCTGCAGGCTCGTATGACCTTGCTATTAGAGGAGGTCCACCATTTCTGGTAAGGGTGTCCAACTTTTTTTGGTGTATCCCTCAAGGAATGACCTTCTCTTATCACCCTGGTGGCGGTGGAACTACCTCTCAACTTCTGCATATCTTCACGCAACTTATTTTTTCCATTTGAGATTTGGACTTAATATTTATGCTATTTGGACTTTTTCTTTTTTCTTGTCTTTTGTGTGTACACAGGTTCACTTTTGTTTGCATATACAATTTATATGATCACCCATTCATTGCACCATAGATTTATTTATCACATTATACAGGTTTTGATGCACCGTTTATTATTAGTGCAACCTTCCCCCCGTTTATAAATTTTCTTTACGTGAGTATCGCATGTTTGCAGGTGTCACAGCTTTTTTTCTCATAGAAAATTATTCACTTTTAGCGCGGTATAGGCCCCCTTATAATAGACGGGTGAACCAGTGATTTTTGGCTATACAGGATTACTCCTTTTACTGTAAAACACAGGCCATGTGTTGAGATGGGGAATGTAGATGCCCTGTCCCATGCTCACTCCTGTTGGGCCACAGGTATTCCAACTCTGGGGTTGAAACAAGGGGGGAGGATATGTAGCAGAGAGAGCCGGAAAAAGTCCTGTTCGGGGTTTATACGTCTCCCAGGCTCCTCTCATACACATTCAGGAATCTCTGATCCATGGTCCAGTTCAGATCTTGGTCCTCTCCCCCAGGCCAATTTAAACTCACCTGAGACAGACAGCCAGTGCTCTTGGCCTGTGAACCTCAGACAAAGACAAGTGTCTTGCCTACAGTAAAGCATGGTGGGGAGAGTGACATGGTCTGGGGCTGCATGAGTGTGGCCAGCACTGGGGAGCTACAGTTCATTGAGGGAACCATGAATTCCAACATGTACTGTGACATACTGAAGCAGAGCACGCTCCATTCCCTTCGGAGACTGGGCCGCAGGACAATATTCCAACATAACGACCCCAAACACACCTCCAAGATGACCACTGTCTTGCTAAAGAAGCTGTGGGGCATCCTCAAATGGAAGGTGGAGGAGGGCAAGGTCTCTAACATCCACAAGCTCTGTAATGTCGTCATGGAGGAGTGAAAGAGGAGTCCAGTGGCAACTCCATGCCAAAGAGGGTTAAGGCAGTGCTGGAAAATAATGGTGACCACACAACATATTGACACTTTGGGCCCAATTTGAATATTTTCACTTAGGGTTGTACTCACTTTTGTTGCCACCAGTTTTGACATTAGTGTGTTGAGTTATTTTGAGGGGACAGCAAATTTACACTGTTATACAAGCTGTACACTCACTACTTTACATTGTAGCAAAGTGTAATTTCTTCAGTGTTGTCACTTTGAAAGCTATAATAAAATATAAAAAAAAAAAAAATTGAGGGGTATACTCACTTTTGTGAGATACCGTGTATGTATATGTATATATATGTATGTATGTGTGTGTATATATATATATATATATATATATATATATATATATATATATATATTATTGTATGATAAAATATTAATTAATATTCAATGATAAAAAAAAAAAGTGCAAAGTTGAATTCTGAAAGCATCTGTCCTGAAAAGCAGAAAAAAAAATGTCATCCAAGTATCCATAATCTAAGAAATTGAATCCTTCCAACATTTCTTTAAAGAGGTACAGTGGGGCAAAAAAGTATTTAGTCAGCCACCAATTGTGCAAGTTCTCCCACTTAAAAATATGAGAGAGGCCTGTAATTGTCATCACAGGTAAACCTCAACTATGACAGACAAAATGTGGAAACAAATCCAGACAATCACATTGTCTGATTTGTAAAGATTTTTTTTGCAAATTATGGTGGAAAATAAGTATTTGGTCACCTACAAACAAGTAAGATTTCTGGCTCTCACAGACCTGTATCTTCTTCTTTAAGAGGCTCCCCTGTCCTCCACTCATTACCTGTATTAATGGCACCTGTTTGAACTTGTTATCAGTATAAAAGATACCTGTCCACAACCTCAAACAGTCACACTCCAAACTCCACTATGGTGAAGACCAAAGAGCTGTCGAAGGACACCAGAAACAAAATTGTAGACCTGCACCAGGCTGGGAAGACTGAATCTGCAATAGGCAAGCAGCTCGGTGTGAAGAAATCAACTGTGGAAGCAATAATTAGAAAATGGAAGACATACAAGACCATTGATAATCTCCCTTGATCTGGGGCTCCACGCAAGATCTCACCCCGTGGGGTCAAAATGATCACAAGAATGGTGAGCAAAAATCCCAGAACCACACGGGGGTACCTAGTGAATGACCTGCAGAGAGCTGGGACCGACTTAACAAAGGCTACCATCAGTAACACACTACTTTGCCAGGGACTCAGATCCTGCAGTGCCAGATGTGTCCCCCTGCTTAAGCCAGTACATGTCCGGGCCCGTCTGAGGTTTGCTAGAGAGCATTTGGTGGATCCAGAAGAGGATTGGGAGAATGTCATATGGTCAGATGAAACCAAAATAGAACTGTTTGGTAGAAACACAACTCATCGTGTTTGGAGAAGAGAGAATGCTGAGTTGCAACCAAAGAACACAATACCTACTGTGAAGCATGGGGGTGGCAACATCATGCTTTGTGGCTGTTTCTCTGCAAAGGGAACAGGACGACTGATCCGTGTACATGAAAGAATGAATGGGGCCATGTATAGTGAGATTTTGAGTGCAAACCTCCTCCCATCAGCAAAGGCATTGAAAATGAAACATGGCTGGGTCTTTCAGCATGACAATGATCCCGAACACACCGCCCGGGCAACGAAGGAGTGGCTTCGTAAGAAGCATTTCAAGGTCCTGGAGTGGCCTAGCCAGTCTCCAGATCTCAACCCCATAGAAAACCTTTGGAGGGAGTTGAAAGTCTGTGTTGCCCAGCGACAGCCCCAAAACATCACTGCTCTAGAGGAGATCTGCACGTTTGACCTCTGTCATTGCCAACAAAGGATATATAACAAAGTATTGAGATGAACTTTTGATATTGACCAAATACTTATTTTCCACCATAATTTGCAAAAAAAAATAAAAAATCTTTCCAAATCAGACAATGTGATTGTCTGGATTTGTTTCCACATTTTGTCTCTCATAGTTGAGGTATACCTATGGTGACAATTACAGGCTTCTCTCATCTTTTTAAGTGGGAGAACTTGCACGATTGGTGGCTGACTAAATACTTTTTTGCCCCACTGTATCAAGCAGAAACAAAGCAAAAAAAAAAAAAGAAGAAAAGTTTCATTTCAATATTGGGTATTCATTTTCTAATTCAATCTAGTGGTGTACGTGTGTCTTACAGACAGGAATAATAGTGGCACTTTATAAACTAAAAGTGGAGCATGGTATCTAAATTTTTCTTTGCTTAAATGCCAACTGTCTTGATATAGAACTAGTTTAAATGATTATATATGGGTACAGTTGTATATTCATGTGTTTAATACACATTCCACATATCCTTGCCATTTACAGAAGAAAGGACTGTGGGAGGTAGTTGTATTTCACTCCGGCATGTGTTATGACAGATGGAGAAAATCTTTTCATGTTGGTTTTTCAACAGTCATACACTGCAAGACTCCAAGCTCTTCCTGGCTACTGGGAAATTAAAAGTTGGCGATTCAGCCTTTAATTTTTATCCATCTGCTCCAGCTAATGAGACGTCTCATTTGTAGGCTTCACTTTGAATTACCAAATGCATGTGCAGCTTTATCATTCTTCCTCCCTATGTGCTGTCTCCTCCTGTGTAACTTGCAAAGATGGATAATAACAGTAATAATAGATAGCTTACTTGTTCCGAGGATTTTTCATAGACTTGTATGGGGCTAGTTTGACCAAATTGGTCCCAAACGTGCTTTTTATCTAGTCTTTAGATCTATACTTATTTCTTACCTTAAACCTTAAAAAAAAAAAAAAATCTAAATTCCACGTTTTGGTGCAATTTTGAGTTTAAATATTATTTTTATATAAAATTCAGGAGCCTGTTTTAGTGGTATCATACATTACCTGATGTATCAACAACTAATAGGGTGGCATTAGAGTTGATGCACTCAAAATGGAAAATCATTTGTGTCTCAAAACAAAATAAAAAAAATACAAACATGCCTTATTCACACCCTCAATACTTGATATAACCAAAATTGTCTGTATTTGTGTAAAGTTTCTACCAGATTTTCACACCTGGTCCTGTAATTTTTCTCTTTCCTCTTTAGCAATTTATTTTTTTTGGTCTCTGTCATGTTTGAAAGCAGCAGTTTTCACCAGACATTTCTAAACAGATTAAGCTGCGGGCATTATCTGAGGCATTTTGAAAACATTTTAAGTTGGCTATACACTTGTCAAAATGTAATGTGTATGGTTTCCCCACTCATCAGTGACCAATCAGCTGCAGCCACTGATCAGTGAATTCAGACAACAGTGGGTTCAACCTTTTTTGTGTGGATGGGGGGATTTATTAGTGAAAAAAAAAAATAAAATAAAAATCACAGGCTTGTTTCAGCAGTTAATTGGTCTTTATTATGCTTTTTTTTTTTTTTCAGATATGTTCTATAGCTCTGTAGCCTAAAAAAAATTAAAACATATCGGTTTTATTTAAAGATAGATAATGTGGCCCTTTAACTACACACAGGTGATCTCTATTAAACCAACCATGTGACTTTTAAAGGAACTTGGTTGCACCAAAGATTATTAGGGACTTCATAGTGAAGGTTTTACATACTGAAATTTAGAATACTATCTTCTTCTGAAAATAGTTTGTGAAGGGCTGATTATTTCTCCACTTCAATATTATGGACAATTTTACGCAGATCAATGACATAACATCTCAATGAAATCTATTTAATTCCAGGTTTTAGCACTACAGAATTTGTATAAGTCCAGCATTTATGCAAGGCACTGTACACAAACATACCTTTGAACATAATTCCTTTCATAGCGATGGTCTGTGTCAAGAAAGCTACTTTTTTTTTTTTTTTCTTTGTGGTCTTTAATGTTTCTGCATGCTGTTTTTTTTTTTGTTTTTTTTTACTGTATTTTTATTACATCTGGGTCTCTTACACTGTCAGAAAAATATGTGATTATACTGATGCTAATCCTCTTATACCCACAGAACAGCTTTTCTTCAAAATACAATATATTATTTCTTATACTGGTAGGTTAAACATTGAGTAGTAGCTAGGCAGACCATTTTATCTGTTTACTTTAAATGTATTTTAGGGTCTGTTCACACAACTGTGGTGTGGTAATGTTACATGCGTTGGTGCACATGGCATCTCAACATACCTGCGTTGTATTGTTCAAGTAGTGCACTGCTGTGTGTTGTGGTGTGCTGCACTAGCAAACATGTAGTAAAGTCAAAATAAGAAACACAGAAATCAGCACAAGGGACATTACTTACAAATCATTTGGATGTGTCCCTTGTGCTAATGTCTCTTCTGTTAGCTGAAATCATCCTCCATCAATGTCCCACTGTTGTAATGTTCGGGTGTGGCAGGGGTTAATGGAACTGATGGGGCTGTGACAGGCAATCATCAAGAGTTCCCCACTATATAATTTTCAGGCAGCTCAGCCGTTCATATAATATGTTCTATAAATAGAGCAGGCAAACCTTTCAATAATTTTCCTGTCCTCCATTGATTGTTTTTCACCTAAAGAAGCTGTAGTTGCATCTTTTATGAAACCATCTCCTTCTTGCCAGTGACAGAACTACCTTTTTTGTGCATGAGCAGGAGTAACATAATCCTGGGCCGACCTGTCAAAATAGCCAAAGATGATGAACGCAGATGAAGACTAGTCAAAGATGTCCGTAGCAGAGCATTGAGGGAAATATTAGACCTAATTCACTGCAGGGGGACCGTTGGGAGGTAAGAGCACCATAACATGCAAATATGCTGTGCACATGCTTGCACATTATGGCAGCAGCCTCCACAAGTCAGGAAAACTTAAAGCAACGTGTTTTTTTTTCTCTTACTGTATGTTCATTGATGAACACAGCTTAGCAATATTCTTGACCATAGGGTTATAGAACTACCATAGGGGTAGGACACTAGGCTGAAAAAAAAATCACAGAGAACCACCTATGGGCAGTCCTTACTGGAGGCTAAACCCCCCCATCTGATAATGACATCTTTGATTTTGTGCGTACTGTTGGACGGAGCAGCCTCAGGGACATTCGGTCTTGATCCAGTCAGCCAATGCCACGGTGGTAGCCTCTGTCAATCACCAGGGCAGACAGAGGAGTTTGGTGGAACTGGAGGTCTCATTGGTGGGTAGAGCTCCTTGTCCTTGGTTCATTGGTGACTTGTATTTCTGGGGTGGGGAACACTGGCAGGTGAATAACCTAAGCCATCAAATTAATTTCTGGTGTCTCGTCTCAACAGACGGGTATCCAGGTTCCCAGCGAGGATGATTAGTCCTTGGGCGGATGCGACCAATGCCCTGGTGTCACCCTAGGACTGTTAAAGTCTCTTTTATGTCTTCCTTTCTTTTGAGCTTCTGTGTTTCCTGCCAGGATGGGGACCGAAGGCTTTCCAGTCATTCTCGTAGTTCCGGTTGGCCCTCGTCAGCCGTTGTTCGCAGCTGTGATGTGCCTTGTTACAGACACTTTCTGGCGTCTTCCTCTCAGTAGGGTCTTCTTTCTCAAGGGGGCATCTTCCACTCTGCTTTCTTGCCTCTGACTTGTTGGCCTGGCACATGAAAACTGAGACCAATGGGGGTTGTCTGTGTTTATTTTCCTACTGTTTGAGCATGCACATTTTTATTTATTTTTTATCTAGTGGGATTTCCCATCATAACTGGTGGTCCCATATTGCATGGTAAAAGTATCAGGGTTTCCCCCACACACTATCTTGTTGTCTTGGACTTTGCCTTTTCCTCAGGGGCGTTAATTTGCTTCTGCCTAGAGTGTCATTATGGACAAAAGTTTTTAGTCCCTTGCATTTTTCTTTCTATGCCCTCTGTGTGTTCCTTGCTTCATGCCTTCATTTAGGAGTTGACATGCAACTCCTGTGGTGCATTGTTCATGCTGCCATGTGACTTGGACCTGGTTCTGTTTGAAGATGTCAGGGTCCTTCCTCTGGTGACTTTCCATATGATATTTTTATTTTTTTATGTTTATCCCTTCTGTGCCGCATTGTTGACAATGGTTCGTGTTTGGTTGGCAGCTACTTCTGCTACAACCTTGCATTGATTAGACTGCTAATCTTTAGACATATGCTGTTTGGGGTATGGATCTTTCCCTTGTTCCTGTTGAGGATTATGCCACAAGGGCTGTTTGTGTGTATTGGGCTTCGGCTTCTGGTGTTGATGTCTCAAGGTTTTATTTAACTAATTTTACAAATGTACAGCATTCATGTTATCACTTTTTGCAGTACTTGTTATATGTATAAAAGTATAGTGGAAGCTCAGATTGCGAGTAACGTGGTTAACGAGCACTTCACAATACAAGCACTGTATTTTTAAAAATCCTGAGTCGGTTGGCGATTCAAGCCACACCGGTGTGTAGTACCGCGTTTGGCCTGAGGTGGGGGGAGTGCCAGAGCCTTTCAGAAATGCTCGGAAATACTCAGTTCCTGAGCCTTTCCGAGGTTTTCCGAGTTCAGCCGAGCTGTCCTCTGGCCTTTCTGATCGTTTCCGAGGCTCTCCGGCGCACACCTCTGGCCACATGCCGTATTGCATACCATTGAAGTCAATGCGGAACAAATTATTTTCGTTTCCATTGACTTCTATGGGAAAACTCGCGAGTACTTTGGATTATGTGTTAAAACTAAAATTAGTGCACTACCACATAAATGACAAAACAAAAATATAAATATATATATAAAAATATAAAAATATATATATTGAATTCTAAAAGAGTTAATATCTCCGAATTGGTACAGTTAAAGTCCCAAGAATTAATATAAATGGGGATCTTATAGAAAGCAGTTGGTGCAAGCAACTTCACAGTTCCCAGGATCCACACATACAATAGAATAACAGCTTGTCTGCAGGTAAGGTAAGGTACATTTTCTGTTCATCAAAGAAGGTATAAAATCACTGCCGCTTACCAGACTTGATGGATCTAAGGTTATAGTGATCTAAAGGGCATGTCCAGCCAGATAAGGATCAGCTTCAACGGATTCCAATGAAGGTGCAGATATCCCGTCTATATTGTGTAAGACTCCTGTTTGCAAAGAATCCTGCACGCCAAATGGATATCCCGACTTGTTCACCGTACCAGATAATATTAAAGAGGGCAGAAGAAGGAAGACTTCATGGAGTAGTTAATTTTTAAAAATGTATTCCTCAACATCAGATCAGAAGTTCAAAAGGCAGGATCACAGCTCACAGCCTGACCAATTCAAGTGTAACGTCTAGGATAGTGACTCCACCCAATGCATTTCCCCATACAAGGATTCTTCAGGGAAAGGAGATTGAATCCAGACATTAATTACCACACTATTTAAATGCCAAAAAGGGGCACGAACCACAAGAGAGACACCGGAAACTACAACAGGGACCATTAGCAGTTGTGTCACCAGTGTGCCCTATACATAAATGTGTGCAGTCAGGTCCTACAAGCAAAAAAGATTTTAACTCATTATATGAGGATCCAGACTGCACACTATAGAGCAGAAAAAACGGCACAAGATAATATAGATTTAATTATGCTTAAAAACAATTAGATAACCTCTGTTGATTAGAGCACCTAATTCACACATGTAAACAAGTTAGAAGGCTGGCCGCAGGCTAGCCTGAATTTGTAGGAGGAGTCTGGAGGGTATTTAGCCCTCCTCCTCTCTCGTCTCAGGCGTCGCCTGGGTTGTCACTTCCGGTTTCGTGCAGAGCAGCAGGTCGGCTGCTGGAGTCTAGTGGCGGTCCCCCTCCCAGTGCTTACATCGGGCATCTTCAGGGGGGGCCCGCCCGCCTACCTACTGGTATCTTTGAGGGGGGGGTGTCATGCCCGCTCATTTCCGTTCGCACGCCGGCCTCCTTGCAGGGCCGACCGCTCGTCCACCTGTTCCTCCTGGGGGGCCCTCGCTGTAAGAGCGGGGGCCCCTCCGTCCACCCTCCCTCTCCTCTGGGTACACTCTAAGACGTCCGTGGTTCGGGGTTCCATGGAGTCCGCCCGCCTGCTTCCCCTAGTGCTCACTCCGGGGGAGGGGTGGGGGGTGGCCATCCACCCTCCAGCATTGCTAGGGTTCCGTCTCGCTGGAGGAGGCCCACCCGATCAGCCGCATGTTTCTCCTGGAGCTCTGAGCAGCAGCACGCTCAGCCGGGAGTCTGTGGGTGGTTCACCTCTCTGTTTCTTTGTGCCACCAGTGTCGTGGGGGCCGCCCGCCCGCTTCTCCCAGTGCTCATGCGGGGGGGGGTCCGTCCGTCCTCCACCTACCTGTTCTCCTTCTTCATCCCACTGTCCACCGGCTTCATGGGGGGCTGCCCGTCTGCTTCTCCCGGCACTCATGCCAGGGGGGAGCGGGGGGGCTGTCTGTCTGTCTGCAACTTGCCCAGGGCTCGTTCTCCATCCGAGGGTGCTTCCCTCTGTGCTCACGCGGGGGGGCTAGGCTCCTGCAAGGTATTATACTCACCCTCCCTTCCTCCCACTCGGCCAGAGCGTCATCCGGCTTCTCCCCTGGCTTCTCCCGGTGCGCAGCGGGGGGGGGCGTCCATCCACTAAAGGGCTCACACCATTGGTTCAGATGGAGGGCCGCCCGCCCACTTCTTCCCATACCCACGCTGGGCGACGTGGGGGAAGGGGCGCTCTCACCTCCCTCTTGCCGGGCTGCATGGGGGGGCCGTTCATCTGCCCGCTACGTCATCAGGTATTGGGGGGGGGGTTAGCTGTTTTCCTGGGATGGAGGGGCGGGGCATTTATATTCTTTGGTCCTGGTCATCCCATCTCATTCCCAGTACATTCCAGTGAGGACTGGTTGGGTGATGTGTCCTGGGGAGCAAGCCAGCGGTAACTTGCATGCTATTTCAGCTACCTTGGAGGCTCAGGTCCAGGGGAGGGGGGGGCGCTGTTGGTGGTTTCTCCCGTTGCTCTTACGAGGATCAGCGCCCGCTTGCTCACTTACTTCTCCCGCTGATCACGTCAAGCATCATTGATGATGGGAAGGCACACTCCACTCAGCCAGTGCTTTCGGGTTTTCACCCCCAGCCAGACTATTTCCATGGCCCCATTTGCAAGTACATATCAGGTCCAGGGAAGGGTGCGTTCTCACCCAGGTATGTGTGGCGTGAGGATGAGGCCCAGTGCCGGGGGTGCAAGCCAGCCGCATCTTGCTCAACGGAATCCAGTCTACCTTGGGGTCTCAGAGCCAGGGGTGGGGGGATGCTGTTCAGAAAGGGGGGCTGTTTGGTGGGGTAGCTTCACTTCCACGGTCGTTCGGGTATCCATGTGTCACGTGGTTTCTGTCTTAGCGTTTCTGTCGGCAGCATGTTGTGTTCAGTGGCCTGTTAGTGTTTCCTGTCATGGCGGGTTCCGGTCATGGCGGGTTCCGGTCATGGCATGTTCCTGTCATGGCGTGTTCCTGTCAGCTGGTGCAGGTTCAGCTTACACCGGTAGCTGTTTTCTTCTTCGTTCAGTTCCATTTCATCTTACTTTTCGTAGGTTCTTGCTTTCCTGGTCCAGTTGGCTAGGTTTCACATCTCGGGTTCTGTCACGTCTACAGATCCTTACGGGCTCAGGTTTTCGTTGGTTTTGATCATTGACCACAATCTCCTCGCCTGTTACGTCACGTCATACGATTGCATTTGTTTAATTACATCTGCAGGACTACCCACCACGGTCCTGAGTATTCAGTTTCTATGATCGGTCATTGCGTAACAGTTTCCTTGCGCTCACTCACGTCACACCGGGGGGGGGTAGTTTTTCAGGTTCAGACACCGGGGAGGGGGGGTCGTTTTCAGGTTCATTACATGCTGTGGTCCCACCTTCACTGCTCATGTCTTCACACGGGGGTTGGTACAGAGGGGGTTGTGTTCTGTCATAGCATGTTACCCCAGCGTGTTTCAATATAGCAGGTCTCATGCCCCATACACACGATTGTTTTTCTTGCCATTTTTTTTTCTTGACGTTTTTCACGTCGTTTTTTTCATGTTTCCTCTCAAGCCTGTCTTGCGTACACACGATCATTTAAAAAAACGATCAAGCAAAGCGCAGTGACATATACCACGTACGACGGCACTATAAAGGGGAAGTTCCGCTCGAATGGCGCCACCCTTCATGTTAGTAAAGTTTGTTGAGCAACGATTCGCGCTTTTCAGCCTCGTGCTTTTCAGTCCGTTACTGCGTGACAAATGTGCTATCTCCATTACGAACGCTAGTTTTACCAGAACAAGCGCTCCCGTCTCATACTTGATTCTGAGCATGCGCATTTTTTTTCACGTCGTTAAAGCATACACACTATCGTTTTTGACGTCGTTAAAAAAAACGACATGAAAAACGACGTGAAAAAAGAGAGCATGTTCGAAATTTTTAATGTCCGTTTTTCACGTCGTTAAAAATGCTCTGGAGCATACACACGATCATTTTTAATGGCCATTTTTAAAAATGGCATTTTTAACGGCATGAAAAACGATCGTGTGTATGGGGCATCAGCCAGTTCTGGCATGTTCTGTCATAGGTTGTCGGTGCCGTGCTGTCACCGCACACTCGCACAGCCATTGCAGCGTTGTTTGTTTTATTTGTCTCATCACACCTTTCGTTCAGGTTCTTGCATACCGGGTGTAGTTAGCCAGGGTGCGCATCTCAGGATCTGTCACGTCTTCAGATCCATACGGGCTGAGGTTTTGTTTTTAAATGATTGTTGACCACAATCTTCTCGCCTGTATACCATATGCCATACATGCACTTTCATTCTTACGCCTATACAACTACCCACCACAGTCTGTGGGTACATTGGCCCTGAGTGTTTCATTTTTTAATTACCTGTCTCTGGGCGGCAGGTTACTCGGGCTCACTTGCTACATACACTTGCTACGTACTCTAGGGTGGGATCTGTCGTCAGGTTAATTCATGTGCTGAGGTCTGGTCATTTCTGCTCACATCTTTGGCCCAGGCAGGTACAGAGGGGTGGTGTCTCATGTCTGGTTGTCTGTTGTCTTTTTCTTTGTGTTTCCTAGGGTTGGGCATGCCGCACGTTTCGGGGGCAGCACTTTCTGGTTCATCCAGGCTACTCCACATGGGGGTTCTGAGCATGGTAGTGCTCCGGCGCACAGGGGTTGGTCCATACTTGGCTCTGCGGAGCGGTAAGTCAACAAGGGGGTTCCGTTTCCCGCCACAGCAGAGTAGGCGGTACGCTTCGGTTTGTTTCCAATTCCATCCTAGCTACTCCCACGTACCAGCATGGAACATTTTCTGGGCTTTAGTCTTAAGCGCAATTTCATGCGGGCCAACAGGCTTTGGCTGTCCAAGCTGTTTCACTGTTGCTTGTTGCTTCATCAGTCCTGCCCACTGCTAGGGCCGATTAGCAGCGTTGGTGTCGGTTTCACTGCCGGGTTACCCTCAGGTCCATGCAGTCCTTACTTGACACCAATGTCCCTGTGTCAGCCCACTTTGGTAGGTCTGGGCCGATATCATCTTTTGGTGCTGTTTTCTTGTTTTCAGGTTGCCGGATCTTCGGGGCAGGCACCTCAGACCTTTCATCCGATCCCAGCCTGTTCCAAGGGGACTCACAGTCACTCGAGTAGGTTGTATCATGCCATGTCTGGTTCTGTGTGTTATCGTTGCATATCGCTACAGCTTGTTGGCCTCATCCGTCAACGCCAGCGAACTCATTTTTCAGGTATCCGGCTCTTAGACCCCTTTCACTCTTATCAGTTCGTCCTTTTTTGGCACCTCTCATCTTGTCCCCTTACCAGGTATGGACAGTTAGGCCAGGGGTTGTGGGTGTTTCACAGAGCTACTTGTCTTTCGTCCTGTTGGCTGGGTTCTACCTTTGCCTTATTCCTTAGGGCTCCTCGGGTCAGCCCTTGTGTCATTCCTCCCACGTATCCTCTCGCCACTAGCGGTTCGTTCCCATGCCTGTGTTTTCTGGTAGTAGGCTTATCCAGTCAGTTACAGTACAGTCGTTTGGTTCTGGGCAGGCTTGCAAGTTCCAATGGGTGGGGCCCCTTCTTATCATCAATTCTTAGGTCGCTGGTTTCTGCTGTCGTAACAGATGCGTACCAAATCCATTTATTGTCGCCATCCGGGCGTGCATTAATCTACCTGACGATTGTTACCTGCCCTCCTATTGTCTAAACACACACCTACTTCCAGGGTCTTTTGCCCACTTTTAGGCATACTGACCAGCAGGCTAAGGCACACATCAGGCCTTGGTAGTTAGGTATCACTTTTCCAAGTGAAGACTCTGACTATTCACTAGTGAAGACTATGACTACAAGTTAGAAGGCTGGCCGCAGGCTAGCCTGAATTTGTAGGAGGAGTCTGGGGGCTATTTATCCCTCCTCCTCTCTCGTCTCAGGCGTCGGCTTGGTTTCTGGGTTCCCACCCACCCATTCCCCCTTTTTTCTTATAATCATTTACATTATTCATTCTTCAGTCATATTCGGGGTATGCCCACTTTTAGGCATACTGACCAGCAGGCTAAGGCACACATCAGGCCTTGGTAGTTAGGTATCACTTTTCCAAGTGAAGACTCTGACTATTCACTAGTGAAGACTCTGACTACAAATCTAAATGTGGTAATGATCAAGCCACATCAAAATTATAAAATAAAATAAAATACATAAAAAAATGCTAATTAATTTTCATAGGATAAAAACTGAGGAATATTAATCAGACACTTAGATAATAAAATCTCTGACATTAAAAATATATGTTAAAAAAAAAAAAAAAAAAACGAATGGTGAATAATATTAGGGAAAGGAGCCATATAGGCATATTCTTTATGAAACTTTTTTATTATCTAAGTGTCTGATTAATATTCTTCAGTTTTTATCCTATGAAGATTCCATTTCACGCTTCCCGCTATTTTCACAAGTAGCAGTCGACATCATCTTACCCTCTATTTAGATCTGCAGTTTCCATGGTGCTGCACACGTGATCAGCTATGACACCAGCCATTTGAGGTCTGAAGATTTGGTTAATACCTAAAATGAACACAGTGAAAGTTTTCACAGGAGGCATGCCTTGAATGTAGCATACACTGTGTGTGCGCTGGTTAGGGATAGTATACATAAAAAGATTGCAGAAAATAACATTGGTATGTTTGATTAGGGATGTGATAAAAAATTTGGAATGTTTCTAATTTAAGACTCTTTAGGAAGCAGTTAAACAAGTGGCTTTAGTCTTGCTATAAGGTGAGACAACACATTCCTAAGTATTTTTCCTTTCTTTTATTTATTGGCTGTAGAAATTATATTGGAATACTTAGGATAGATTTCCTGTTAAAGATATAAGAAGATCCATGTTTGTTTAGTGCTGTCTCAATAAATGATGATGATGACCATCTTACAGCTGGGAATGTTTGATTTGCTGATGTACACACCACATGATGAATAGCTGTTATGTTAACTGTGAAGTGTGCTCATTGGGATAATGCACATTTATTGATTGTGAAGGTAATTCTAGATAAAACTCATAAAACAATTCACTGAGTGTATCCCTAAACAGTACATCTGAGTGTTCAGGCATGAATAATAACCACATCTTTGTGATCTACCCAACCATGAATCTAAGACACTGAAACTAATAGCAATCAATCACAGAGTAAACTATGATGGTAGCTTATTGAGTGGATGTCAGATATTTCATGGATTGTCCCGGTATTATTGATGCAAAAAGAAAGCAGCATTTCATGTCTGTGGTGTTTCAGGTGTGTTTTGTCCACTTGAATATCTGGTCAGACTTGTTACCACTGTGCAGCATTTCATGTGCATACATGGGAGGTGAATGTGACATTCTTATTGGTTTAACTGGTCATTAATAGTACCCATAAATATTGATATATTTATTTTTTGTACCAGATTTTTCTTATTTGACCAGAATTGTGCTAAGATCTGGATGCCCACTGGTATTAGTCATAGTTCTTGCTCTATCTGAAACTGTTTTGTGTCTTACTCATCCTTCTATGTACATGATATCGTCGTCACATGTATAACTTTTGCTTTCCAAAATAAAAATTTTGAAATAAAATAAAAAAAGATCTGGATGCCTTTGGTCACCTCAAGACCCGAGATGACACTCCAGTTAATTAAAACATATCTAAACCAAAAAAAAACAATGGGGGATTATCAAAACATGTATGGTTTTACTGGTTAGTTAGGAGGAACCTTGGTCACATGCGCATAGCTTAAGATGGTGGACGTGTAAAGTTTCAGCTCTGCTACCCTAATTAATTTCACCCTGGCAGATAGCAATCCCACCCTGCCTATGGCCAAGAGCAAACTGAAAACGACTCCACAGCCGCCTATGGAAAAGTTTACAGAGAGCACTCGGGCCAACAATATGTGTCAGCGCCACAGCATGCACAGGGGCCTTGGCCTGTCTCTGTCTCACAGTCGCAGCTCCCAGACAATCCCTCACACAGTCAAGCAGGTGAGCTGGCTGATTGTACATCTCAGGCTGCATCTTTATCCTCAGAGAGAGATATATTCTCCCCTCAGTCTGACTTGGATAAGGTGATCTGTGACATTTCCCTCAGCCAGGGGAGCATGGAAGCCAGCCCTCCTCTCACACCTAGTGTCCAGGCCACATCATCACCAAATGAGTACTCTGGGAACCCTATCCTCTTGGTGAGATTTTCTACACTGCTAGACCAAGGCCTAGAAAAGGCAAGTAAGCGCATAACTTCTGAACTAAAACGTGAGTTCCAGGTACAGGGCTCCCGTATTGGGACCCTTGAAACTACGCTTGATAAAACCATTAACAGAACCAACCAAAATACTGACCGTATCAAGGGATCTACACAGGCGGTTGGATGAAGCTTTAAATAAGATTGATGATCTGGAAAACTGGTCCCACCATTATAACTTCATGGTTTGTGGGATTCCTGAACCTTTTCCAGATTCCAAATCTATAATTAAAGAAATCAGCTTGCATCTTATCCCGGACATACCCTCCCACGGGCTGGAGTTGGTTAGACCCCATAGGGCCTGATGGCACCCTGGGCTGATGGATTGCCACAAGACATTATAGAGATCTTAATAAGCGAGTAATGGCCAGAGCAAGTGAAATTGCTGATCTGCAGCTGCGAGATCATAACATTACAATTGTTGCTGATATTTCGCCAACTACTGTCCTAAAGTGCAGGGCATTGTAACCCCTATTGTAACCTCTCATTGCTAAGAGTATAAAATATTACTGGGCCCTTCCTTTTTAATTGAACTTTATCTTTTGTAACAAAAACCATTCTTTCTCTACACTCCATGAAGGTGAAGCTTTACTGAAAAAATTGGACCTCAGCCCAACTGAGCTGGAGGAATCCCCCAAACCCCACGGCTCAAATCTTCTGCTTACAGGCTCTTCACAGACACCATCTCCAGTGTGGCGTTCCGCCAGAAGTAAAGCCAAGCTCAAGGCAAGACCCCCATGAGGACGACGGCTGCCATATGGTCCTATTTGGACGTTACAAGTTCTTATTCTCTTTACTACTTTCCCCAGTTAATCCTAGGGCAGGATCACAGTTGGGACATCTATGATGGTTCCTGACTTTTTGTTATATTCAGTGAGAAAGGAAACGCCTGTTGGCTAGACCTGGACTCAATTCATTACTCACTTTCTACAGACTTTATGTAAGGACGAGGTAGACATAACTACAAGGACTTTATTTGAAAATAAATGCCTGCACAGTCCTGAGACACACAGAGAGATCTCAGAGTTATATGTTATTTTTACTAACCAACATAACAAGCCTTCCTATCAAACATCATGGGACCTGGGTGAGACTATAGAGGATGAGGTGTGGCTACAGTGGTCGACCATGGTGCATAGAGAAATACTCAATACCTCCCTAGTGGAAGCAAACTTTAAGGTGCTGTCTCAATGGTGTCTTGTGTCAATAAGGATTTTGTATGAACCATTAAATACATTTCAGTTAGCATGTTCAATACTTTTTCCCCATGACATTCCATTTTATTACACATAACTTAATTTCAGAACTTATTTGATTTGGTTTCTTTGTATGTATGGATGTTTGGATAGCATGGCTTGTTACCGACAAGTACAAATTGGAATACTGCCACCCCAAACAGGTGCCTATGTATGAGTTTTAGAGAGAACCAAAAAATAGCCAGTAGCTCACTGGGGTATGTGGGCTGGGAAGGCTCTGTATAAGAGCAGACCCAGCATCCCCAAAATTGCTGACTCACCGGTAAGGTGTAATCCAAGTAATCAAAGATAAGACATACACAAAGGAAAAGTGATATAGGACTTCACCTAAAGTAATTACTAAAATCCATGCAGCTTAAGAATAAGGGAACTTTTATTACACAAAAATATCAAAACAGTAGTACAAAAATCAATGCCTCAGTCAAGATTAAAAACAGACAATGTTGTCTGGTTCAAGATGCAGCTGCATCATTCATATCCACACACATGCACATATCAACATAGCAACACTGGGGTAATATACATACTAACACTATGGCCAAGTGAATTGACTGTTTGGGCACGATAGAAAAAAAAATATTCCCACAAATTAGGGGATGGTTGATCAAAAACTTGGGGCTCTGCAAATGCAGCAAAAGAAAATGATCCTATGGCCACCGTGGATGGAAGCTCCAGGCACTAATGTGCCATAGAAGTGATGATATGTATCCAAAATCCAGAGTTTTCCACTAAAAGGTAAAGCTGGGTGGTAGTAGTGCAGTGTGGTCAGGTATAGTAAACACAGTGACAGTTGCTTAAATACCAACCTAGCGTATAGCATAGGAATTCATGCTGAGTATAGCTAAAGTTCACTGCAATACAGGGAAACAGAGCATTGACATAGAATACATGGACCAACAGGTCCGCTCACCCAGCCTGTAGACAAGGTGGACTTGCGTCGGTAGTAGCTGTGACTCCCGCTTGCTCATTTAGGAAGTTTGCAAGGAACAAATCAAAAGTATGGACATATTGCCGGTCAAGCTCCAAGTCAGCGGCGGGTGCGGTAAATTCGGTGTGGTCCCGTGGCAGTCTCCCCATGCCTTAGTCAAGATGGATTCCGCGGTGCTCGCAGGTTCAACTGAGCAAGTGCAGGCTTGCAGACTGGCATCGATGGTGATGTCAATGCGTCATTCACGTGGTGTCGTGTAAACCAACTAGTATCGCCCAGTCAGCTTGAGCTTCTTCAGGGCTAGTGGTGAGCATGTATTTATACTTGGTGTAGTGGGTAGCACTTTTGCCTAGCAGTAAAAAGGGTCGCTGGTTTGAATCCCAACCACAACACTACCTGCCTGGAGTTTGCATGTTCTCCCTGTGCCTGCGTGGGTTTCCTCTGGGTACTCCGGTTTCCTCCCACAATCCAAAGACATGCTGGTAGGTTAATTGGCTTCTGTCTAAATTGGCCCTAGTATATATAAATGTGAGTTAGGGACCTTAGATTGTAAGCTCCTTGAGGGTAGGGACTGATGTGAATGTATAATGTATATGTAAAGCACTGCATAAATTGACGGCACTATATAAGTACCTTAAATAGTAATAATAATAAATACTCTACAAAAAAGGAATAAGATGTGCACTTATTTTCTTTCACCACTAGAGGCCACCTTCACCCTCAACACCACATTCAATTCATCTGCAGTTGGCTTTCACTAGTCAAGTTAACCCCATAATGGGAAGGCCCGTTTGAGTGAAATAGGGACAAAAAGACGGCAGGAGAGTAACAGAAAAAATTATTTCTAACCATTATACAAACTAAAACAATAGTTTTATCATTATTAGGAAGGCATGATCACGAAAGAAACAGAGAGGGGGAAATTAAAGGTAAAGATAACGGTAAAACAAGCAATATGTCTATAGGAAAAATGAAACTAATTGTTATATATATCTTTTAGGTCAGATTTTCAAATTTTTGGCCAGGAGTTGCCTCTTAATGGTCAATAAATTCCCCAAAGTTGCATTCAGTGTTTAAACCAGAGGGCGCCAAGTGTGTAAAGGCGATTATCCAATTTTTTTCCTTCTGGAGCAGTATGGTGTTGTAGTCATCCCTGTGTGGTGGTAATTTAAGGTTGTATATACTCTTTACCCTCATTCCCTCCTGATTTACCACAGTGGGCTGGTTGTCACGAGAACTTTTTGGCGGCGTGCAGAGACGCAGCGGCTGGTGTGGCTACTCCAATGAGGGTGTGAGAGGCTGTGAGAGCTATGAGAGTCAGTCCTGAGGAGCTGAAGTTGTGAGTGAGACAAGCCTGAAACTGAAGCCTGTGAGAGTGAGACAGGCAGTGTGCTGGAGCTGTGTAAAGCCTACTTCTTTGATATAGTGAAGTGCCAACGCCTGTGTTCAGTCTTTCTCCTAATATCATCAAGGCAAACGGTGTGTAGTGTGCCTGGAGCTTGCAACCCAGATTTGTCTGGAGAGGAGAGGTCACAGAGATTGGAGGAGAAACAAGGAGTGTGGCAGAACCAGCTGAATGTGTGTAAATATATCATGAACCATCTTCACAGCATAAGGAAATAGTGAACCATCTTCACAGCATAAGGATATAGTGATTACACAGAGTGGGAGATTTCAGACCATTGTGATGGAGGTAGTAATCAGTGATCATTGCTGCTGATTGCTGGGAGATCGCTCCTAAATCTGACTACATCTGCTGTTTGCTATGCTTATTGTGTGGGATTGAAGGCTGCAGAAGGCATTGGAAAAGGATCAAAATGTTAAATTGTCATCTTGCTAAAGTGTTGTTGGCAGGGTTTGTACGGTCATTAAATTCCTGGAAAAGTCATGGGATTTTGACATGGCACTTTCCAGGCCTGGAAAAGTTTTGGAAAATGACTGAACCCCACTAAGCTTTGGAAAAGTCATGGAATATTTTAGTCACTACTAGTCGTGCATCGGATCGTAAGCGATCCGTCATCCGAACAGGTCATCCTGTTCGGATCGGCACACGGCGCGATCCGCGGAGCGTTCCGGAGCCTCGGCCATTAGGAAAGGATGCGGCTTCGGCCTAGCTCCGGAGCCGCGGCCATCTTGGTACACCCGGCGGCAGCCTATTGGCGGCTTAGCGGCACGCTGACGTCAGCAGGAACTCGAGGGACACACACCGCACCGTGTATTGCTGTTCTGAGGTCTGTAAAGGGGGGGGGTGCCTGCATTACTGGGGGGTGTCTGCCTGCATTACTGGGGGGTGTCTGCCTGCATTACTGGGGGGTGTCTGTACTGGGAGGTCTGCACTGGGGGTGTCTGTACTACTGGGGGTGTCTGCACTGGGGGTGTCTGTACTGGGAGGTCTGCACTGGGGGTGTCTGCACTGGGGGTTTCTGTACTACTGGGGGTGTCTGTACTGGGAGGTCTGCACTGGGGGTGTCTGTACTGGGAGGTCTGCACTGGGGGTGTCTGCACTGGGGGTTTCTGTACTACTGGGGGTGTCTGTACTGGGAGGTCTGCACCGGGGGTGTCTGCACTGGGGGTTTCTGTACTACTGGGGGTGTCTGCACTGGGAGGTCTGCACTGGGGGTTTCTGTACTACTGGGGGTGCCTGTACTATGAGGTCTGCACTGGGGGTGTCTGCACTGGGGGTTTCTGTACTACTGGGGGTGTCTGCACTGGGAGGTCTGCACTGGGGGAGTCTGTACTGGGGGTTTCTGTACTACTGGGGGTGTCTGTACTGGGAGGTCTGCACTAGGGGTGTCTGTACTGGGAGGTCTGCACTGGGGGTGTCTGCACTGGGGGTGTCTGTACTGGGGGGTCTGCACTGGGGGTGTCTGTACTGGGAGGTCTGCACTGGGAGTGTCTGTACTGGGAGGTCTGCACTGGGGATGTCTGTACTACTGGGGGTGTCTGTACTGTACTGTACTTGCGTTAGTGCTACAGTTTGAATTTATTTGTGTGAACTGTGAAGTTAAGTCATGGATTGTGGAAACTAACTAGTGTTGGGTGATTGTATATAGTGTTTATACCACATTTACCACTGATTAATGCAGAGTTGCAATGCAAGGAAATCAGCTAAAAGTAGTTGGATCTGTATGTGCGTTATAATTAATTAATCAAAATTAGTCGTTTAATCAAAAAAAAAAAAAGATTAATCGAACACAAACATTTTAATCAGTAACAGCCCTAATTTATATTAGTAAAAATATGCTGGGTGTGACATGGCTTTTCTTCTTATTTAACATGTATACATAGACATTTCATGAAACATAAGGGCATGAATATTTACGTGAAGTCATGGAATTTGATTGGTAAAAATGTGTATGAACCCTGTATTGGACATTAGATTACAGTATAATGCACTAGTTGGGAATGTACCCCTGGGGGGTTATGATATCCCAAAGAATCTAGTCCAGTATATTGGGATCCCTTTAATTAGAACATTTGGTAAAAGGCGTAAGGAGACGGAAGGAGAGGAAGCAGAAGCGAGGCTGTCGGACAGGTACACTGACGAGGTTGAGATGGCAGGCCCACAGGTCCCCGCTGCCCAGTCTCTTTCTAACCAATGCTAGATCCATAATACCTAAAATGGATGAGTTGCAGTTGCAGATCGCTACATGCAATTTGGTTAAAGAATGCTGTCTGTTGATAATAACTGAAACGTGGCTTCATCCTCTTGTACCGGACACTATTATGCACATATCTGGTCGCACTTTCTATCGCCAGGATAGAAATAGAAATTCAGGGAAGAGCAAAGGAGGTGGCCTTTGTATTTATGTTTTAAATGAGTGGTGCTCTGATAGTAAACTTGAGGACACTTATTGTTCGCCAGATTTGGAATTTATGCTGGTGAAGTGTAGACCTTTTTATTTACCCATAGAATTTACAGTGGTGATCATTATTGCGGTATATATACCGCCAGATGCGGATACTGCAGTGGCTCTGGATATTTTGTCAAATCTTATAGGCAAGTATGAACGTGCACATCCTGATGGGGTTTTGGTAGTTGCAGGTGATTTCAATAAAGCAAATTTGAGGGCTGCGCAGCCAAAACTACATCAGTTTGTAAAATGCGCTTGTAACGGCACCCCAAATATAAAGGGGGTTAACGCCGTTTAAGATGTTTCCTCTCCTGGACACACATTCGCTGTCGATCCTCCACAGCCAGCCGACCACTTCCCCTAGGAATTAATCCTTCTGGAAGAACGAGACATACTCTGTATCTTCCAGGATCGAGTATTTTTATTGAAGAAGATATTGTAACTTTTATACACATCTACTACTGCATTAGTTTAACATGAACAATGGCCCAGCTCCACCCACACATAACAAGGCCCAATACACATTATTTTGACGTCTGTTAGGCTTCAAAAGACTTTACACAATAGAACATAACGACCTTCAATACACATCTTATAATGAAAGGGTTGGTAGACGGTCCGTCTGCCGAGTACAATGCACACAGGCATAGAGTTAACTATCCCTTTCACACCAATAGGGTCTCCAGACCCTCCTAGACTCATTTACAACACAAGCAGGCAGGTGATTAACCTGTCTGCTGCTAGTTCCACAACCAATAATTATAGGCTTAACTCCCACAAGCCACAATAGACAATAGAATGCAAATCACCTTAACTCCTCACAGCAATGATTACACAACCCCCCTCACAGTACACATCCAATCTAGATACAATGTATGTGCAGCATTGAATATGGCTATCATAGACCATATTGGGGTTTTCATTCACCCTGTGCCCCTAATAGAGACACAGGGTGGTTGACACATAAGAGGCATTGGGGGAGCTGAAGCAAGGGTGTCTCATACTTTCTAAGCGATTCTGAGTTCCCCGGGCCTTCCCGTTACAGCGCTACTAGAGGTGAAAATACATTGGATATGGTGTATTCCAATATTAAGCAGGCCTACAGAGCCATTCCACTATCCCATCTGGGTCAGTTAGACCACCTTTCTTTATTTCTTATTCCAGCATATATTCCTATCAGGCAGAAAATAGCTCCAGAGTGGAAAATACACAGAATTTGGCCAGAGGGCTCTCTCTCACAGCTACAGGATTGTTCAGAAAGAACAAATTTGGAGATATTTGAGCAAGATGATTTAGATCTGTATACACAAACATTTCTGGATTATATAAAAACTTGTGAGGACAATGTTATTGAGGATAAACGCATTCAGGTTTTTTCAAATCAGAAACCCTGGGTGACTAAGGAAATACAGAGTTTTCTTGGAGAAAGGAATAGAGCATTCAGGGTCAGAGATAAATCAATGTATAGTATTGCGAGAGCTAATCTGAAAAGAGGCATAAAAGAAGCAACATTAGCCTATAAAAAGAAAATTGAGGACTATTTTAATGGAAACGATGCAAGGGAGGGCTGGAGGGGTATACAGTACTTGACACAACATAGAGGAACAAAAATGGAAGGGAATTCTAGTGCTTCACTGGTTGAAGAATTAAATAGGTTCTTCACACGGTTTGAGGTTCTGTTACCAAACCAGGATATAGGGTGTCCTTTAGGTCCAGGAAACTGTACATTCACTATACAGGAATATGAGGTGAGGCAGGCGTTTAAGGCTATAAATGCGAGGAAATCATCAGGTCCAGACGGAATCCCAGGGAGAGTAGTTAAGGCCTGTGCTGATCAATTAGCTGGAGTCTTTGCCAAGATCTTTAATTGATCACTATCATCTGCTGCTGTTCCGGCATGTTTAAAATCAGCCACTATTATTCCAATTCCAAAGAAGTCAACTGTGGGAAGTTTAGACAATTATAGACCAATAGCACTGACCTCAGTACTAATGAAGTGCTTTGAGAGGTTGGTCTTGAAATATATCAAAACTAGACTACCGGGTAGTTTAGATCCTTATCAGTTTGCGTATAGGGCAAATAGAAGCACAGAAGATGCGATAGCTTTAGCGCTGCACGAGGCACTTGGACATCTGGAGCATTCAGGAAACTACATAAGGATGTTGTTTATAGATTACAGCTCTGCCTTTAATACCATCATTCCAATTTGGTTGTTTGAAAAAATGCAAAAAATTTGACCTGCCGCCCTTTATTTGTTTTTGGATAAGGGATTTTTTGGTCCATCGCTCACAGGTGGTCAAATTGGATACGTTTGTTTCTTCCAAGCGAGAAATAAGTACTGGAGCACCACAGGGTTGGGTTTTAAGTCCCTTTCTCTATGCACTGTACACATATGACTGCACCCCCTATTATGAGACCAATAGTATAGTTAAGTTTGCAGATGACACTACCGTAATCGGTTGTATCACTGGAGACGACAAGGAGCAATACAGGAGAGAGGTTGATAGAATAGTGGAATGGTGTACAGCAAATAACCTGATCCTAAACACAGGGAAAAGAAAGGAACCAATTGTAGATTTCAGAAGGAACAGGCCTGAACCAGCACCGCTTTTTATTAAAGGCGTGTGCGTGGAGCGGGTCTCTACCTTTAAGTTTTTGGGAACATGCATTTCTGAAAACTTATCGTAGACAATCAATGTTAAAGCCATTATTAAGAAACCGCAACAGCGTTTATATTTTTTGCGACTCCTTAGGAAGAATGGCTTGGGAAGGAAGGTACTAGAGACCTTCTATTGCTCTGCCATTGAGAGTGTATTAACTTATTGTATTCTAGTGTGGTACCCTAGTTGTACGCAGGCAGATAAAATGCTCTAAAGGAAGTGGTTCAAACATCACAGAAAATTATTAACGTATTGTATTCTAGTGTGGTACCCTAGTTGTACGCAGGCAGATAAAAATGCTCTAAAGGAAGTGGTTTGAACATCACAGAAAATTGTAGGGTGTGAACTTGTTTCTCTAGATGAAATATATGAGACTCGTTGCCTTTGTAGATCAGGAAAAATAGTGAGAGACCCAACTCATCCTGGTTGTCATTTATTTGAATTATTGCCATCTGGGAGACGTTTTAGGGTGATTAAAACAAGGACAAAAAGATTTAAATAGAGCTTCTTCCCCAGGGCTGTTAAGGCTATCAATGCAGGAATGAAATGAAAGGAGGTCACATAGTCTTATTTTATTGTCTTGTTTAGTTTTTAATATGAGGACACGTTTTATACTTTTATAATATGGGGACGCTTTTATATCTAAATTCTGTGTGGTAAATGCATGGTTGATAATTAGGATGTATGAATAATGTGTGGAGTAGAAATGTAATGTAATTTCATTGTGAATTTGTTTTTACAATGACAATAAATCATATCAATCAAATCAAAAAAGTGTGCAGCCACTGAAGACAGGTCATTTATCCTCACCTTTTATGACCTACTTGCTGGCACCATCGATGCTTTTGATGTGCTCACCGATATGTGCCCTATGTAGTATCTATGGCAAGGACACTTCAGCATATATATTACCCTGGAAGTGGCACAATTAATAAAGTTCTTGATCTGGTATTCTACAGTATGGCCAGCATCGGTGAACACAGCAGTCCTATCAACATGTCTACACATTTGACAGTGGCCACACGCCTACATTCCGTTAAGAGGAGGCAAATCCATTAGGCAATCGCCAGTTGTTTCTATCTTGTACTCTGAGTGGACCAAGGGATCCAGGAGATTGCGAGCCCTACGTGCCAAAAGTTGTGGGCGTGGGCCAACAATCTCTGCCAACACTGGAAATTTAGTCAGAATGTTCCAATGTTTAGTGAGGACATGTCTGACCTGTTTCCATTGCGCTCCATAGACAGTGATTATCCTTAAAGTGGATGTAAACCCACTCTCATCCTTTCTAAACTACTGCCATAGTGCTGATCTATAAGGATATACATGCCTTCTGCATGTATCCTTATCTGTCAAATGTCTCCCCTCTGTCTGTTATAAGAACTGCAAAACTGAAGATTCTGTGGGTGGATCTGTTGTCTGGAGCTCGGTGAGTGGAGTTGTGATGTCAGTAGACTCCCCGCCCACCTCTACACTCCCCTTGTCAAAATGCATTTTCTCCTGTGTATTCCTTCTGCTATGATCACTAACATCCAGTCCAGTAACCACATGACTTCAGAAAAGGAGTGGGGATGGGAATTAAAAAAAAAATAATGCCTGTCTAAAGCTAGTGCACAAGATATGTAAATAACCTGTCACTCAAAACAAGGGAGCGGAACAGACACAGGTTTTTCTCTGTTTGTCCGTTTTATCTCACTGAACAATAAAAGAGGATTGCTCAGAGCTGGATTAACTCTTTGTGGCAAGACCTGGCACAAATCATAGGAAATCTTATACTCTACATTGTGACAGCAAAAAAATAAATACAAACATTTGTGTTTACACCCACTTTAAGGGTACATCAATGCCTATGTTTGCAACGGGCTTGGGCTTGCCTTGAAGTAGAGTCCTTCTGTCTTTCAACCAGGCATTTTTATAGGCTTTCTTGAGGACTCTATGGGAGTAGCCCCTTTCCCTGAATCTCTGGCGCATATCAGTCGCCTCCTCCTCCTCAAAATCCTGATCCAGTGAGCAGTTCCTGCGAATTCTCAGAAACTGACCCACTGGTATCCCCTTAATTAGGGGTTTTGGATAGTGGCTTGAAGCCTGCAGTGTTTTCTGCAGTAGGTTTCCTATATGTATAGGTATTAATTTTGGCTCCAATAATGGATATTTGTAGATCTAGGAAGGGGATAGTGTCCCAATCCGCAGTGTATGTTAGTTTTATATTCCTATCATTTCTCTTCAGTGTATGGATGAAATTATCAAGCTGCTCCTCACACCCCTTTCACAGGATCAGGACATCATCGATGTACCTCAGCCAGGTAGCCACATGACCGAGGTACATCAGTGAATCTTATACCATTACGGTCTCCCAGAGACCCAGGTTTAGCAATGCGTAAGCCTGGCCCAAGGGGCCCTTTGCACAGCAAAAGGCTGTCTTCCAGGTGCAAGCTTAGATCGTTCCGGTGTTCAAATCCCTCTTTTATAGGTATATCATTAGGATGGGCTATATAACATCACATCAGCATTTATGAGCTGTGTTTTGTGTATTCCCTAATTGGACTCCGGCTCTATAGCACTTCCTAGTATGGTTTTCTGCTTTATGCTACTTGTTGAGACGGCTGCCTGCCCCTGCTCAGAAACTAAATACGTTGCCAAGCTAGCTGCCTCTTGGTCACCTCTATGCAGTCCCTTGGAATTATTCCATGTGTTGGATACTTTTGGTGAAATTTTTCTGCCATTCAATATTTGTACACAAGGCCCAGTCCACTATAAGACAGTGAGACTCTTTCTTTTTTTGCTACCTCTTTGAACCTTGATCTTGTCCTGAAGAAGCCTAGCTGTGAAATACATTGGCACACAATGGCTCACTGTATAAATTGTATCATTGTATATGACTTTTAATAATTTTTGAACACTCTGACTATATTATGTATTTTTCTTAATACATATTGATATTTTTTTTTTCATTTTTTTTTTTTATTCTTTCTTTCCATATTTTTCTTACAGGCATCATCAAAAACATAAAAGATAACATTATCTTAATGATATTAATAAAGCATATATGATTAATTGCCTGTATTTGTATTTTTCCCTTCCCTCCCCTGCACCCATCCCCATTAACCCCAGAGAGAAAAAAAAAAGAAAAGAAAGACCCCCACCTCCCTATCTCCGCCTGACGGTTTCAATAGACAGCAAGGTGTCTCTGCCAATAGGTTTCCAAACCTAAATCCCACTTTTATTCTTCTCTATCTTCTCCAAATAGTTTTTTCCCCTCTTCCGATTTTACAAATTCTTCCCATGGTGCCCATATTTCCTTATTTTGTTCCTGTCTTTCCATATCTCTAGGCCACAAATTTTCCATTATCCAAATTCTTCTGATTTTATTCAGCCACATAGAGATAGGAGGTGTTCGTGTTTCTTTCCAACACAAAGATATGCAGCTTTTCGCTGCATTCACCATGTGACATATTATTGAATTTTTATATCTTTTCATCGGGATTTGGGAGTTTTGTAGCAGGAAGAAGGCTGGGTCATCAGGGACTCGGTATTCCGTAAACATTTGCGTTATCCTCTGAACTTCCAACCAGTACTGTCTAATCACTGGGCATTGCCAAAAAATATGAAAAATAGTCCCTCGCTCTCCACAATTTCTCCAACATCTATCCGTTACTTCCGGAGAAAATTTATTCAAGGTTGCTGGAGTGAAGTACCATTGTGTTAGCAATTTATAGTTAGATTCCTGTATCTTGGTACATCTAGAGGTACTCAGTGCCAACTGTACCACTTTCCTGCTCTGGACTGGAACCTTTGATTCAAATCTCTCTCCCATTTACTCAAACTTCTCATTTTATAATCTTCTGGAGGTGTTACCAAAAGAGCATACATTTTAGATATAACATGGGAGATTGGTTCCTTTCCTTCACAATATATCTCAAATCTTGTATGTGGTCTACAATATTTCTCCATCGGGCCTAAGGATACCAAGAAATGTCGTATTTGTCTTGCCTGCCAACCAGACATTTCAAATTGACCTCCCTGTCGGGTCATGAATTCTATAGATGGCCAATTATCTAAGTTCGTAAAATGTAATACTTGATGAAAGCCCCTGTCTCTGAGTCCCTGAAATCCTCTTGCTTCTAACCCTGGTGGAAATGCTGGGTTTCCCAGAATTGGTGTCACGGGTGAATGTTCTGTAGAAATTCTAGGGTTCCGACTTGTCTTATATCCCATTAATTATGTAGGGCCTATCGTAGGGTGTATTTTCAGTGAGGAGGGTAAAGATGTGTAACACAATATGGCTCTGCTTAATGGAATATTACTTATTTGTTGTTCAATTTTAGTCCAAAATTTATACTCTGTGTGCCTACACCAATCAATAATCCTGCCTAACTGTGCTGCCTGATAATATTTATACATATCAGGGGCTGCAATTCCACTCCACTCCTTCGGCATTGTCAGCAAACCTCTATTTATCCTAGGACGTCTACAGGCCCAGATAAATTTTGAGAACTCTAACCCTATTTGGCTAAAATAGGTCCTGGGAATATATATAGGCAATGCCTGGAAAAGGTACAAAAACTTAGGGACTATATTCATTTTTAGAATGTTGCATCTCCCGAACCAGGAGTGCATGCCCTTATTCCATTTTTTTTAAGAGTATTTTAACTGTCGTAAGTGATGGTCGAAAATTCATGTCATAGATATTTGTTAAGTTTGGGGGAATCTGTGTCCCTAAGTAATTTAATGCTGTTGTCGTCCATCTAAACTTAAAGTTGTGTTGTAAGGTTTTACTTAGTTGTCCCTGCATCGCCACTCCCATCGCCTCCGACTTACTATAATTGATCTTAAAACCAGACAGAGATCCGTACTGTTCTATTTCCTTCAGAAGATTTGGCAGTGATATTTGTGGGGATTCTAGAGAAAACAGCAGGTCGTCCGCATAAGCTGACACCTTATACTCTTCTCTTCCAATTCTTATACCCACAATATCCGGGTTCTGTCTGGTTCTATTCAACAGAGGCTCTAGTGTCAGAGCAAATAGGAGTGGCGACAAGGGACACCCCTGACGGGTCCCATTCGATATCGGAAATATTTTAGAGTGTACTCCATTTGCTTTAACCGTAGCTTGTGGTTTCGAGTATAGCTCATTTATCCACTTTAGCATCCGGTTTCCTAGACCCATGTGTTTCAGTACTCCTAACATAAATGTCCAATTCACCCTATCAAAGGCTTTTTCCGCATCTGTGTTTATAAAAACACTGTTTTTTTTTTTTTAATTGGTTCGCTTGTTGGATTAGATTTAGTACTTTAATAGTGCTATCTCTTGCTTCACGTTTGGGAATAAAACCCACTTGATCTAGATGTACCAACTGAGACACATGGGGTTGTAATCGAATAGCCAAGGTTTTTGTAAAAATCTTTAAGTCTGTGTTCAGTAGGGATATCGGCCGATAACTACTACAACATGTCAAGTCTTTACCCTCCTTTGGCAAAATCGTAATATGTGCTCTTAGTGTGTCTGATGTAAAGGTCGTTTTTTGTCCTATCGCATTAAATAATTTGGTCATGTGTGGACCTAATAGAGAATAAAAACTTTTGAAGTATTGTATAGAGAAGCCATCTGGTCCGGGTGCCTTTCCATGTTTTATCGTTTGTATTGCTGCAAATATTTCCTCTGATGTAATGGGTGCTTCTAATTTTCTTCGAACCGGGGATGGTAATCGAGCTAGTTGAGAGGAGACAAGATATTCATCTATAGATGAGTGAGGCAAAGAAGGAGGTGCTAGGTTATATAGTGAAGAGTAATACTCCCCAAATTCCTGTGCAATCTCTTTCGGGATCGAGATTTTTTGGTCTCCTTTTCCCTTAATATAGGGTATATATGATCGTGTTTGTTGTTCTTTCAGTTTCTTTGCCAGTAATTTGCCACACTTGTCTCCAGATTCATATGTCAACCTTCTCCATCTCTGTAATACCGCTTTTGCTTTATATCGTAAGATATCTGATATCTGTCTTCTTAAATGTGCTAATTCATTTCCTACTCCCCCTTCTGGTCTCTCTGTATGTAATATCTCTAATTCCTGAATCTTTCCCAGTAGTTCATTTATTTCCTTTTCTCTGGCCTTCTTTACTCGGGAACCATGTTTAATTAATATTCCCCGTATAACTGTTTTATGTGCTTCCCATACAATACCTGGGTCACTTTCTGCACTGTCATTTATTTGGAAGTACCATGAAATTTCTTTACTCAGATCTGCTAGAATTTTGGCTGATTGTAATAAGCTTTCATTCAATCTCCAATTCCATTCCATAGGATGGACTGCCCCTGATAGTGAGAGTTTTATCATAACTGGGGCATGGTCTGACCAGGTTTTACTACCTATTGATATATCCTGCACACTGGATAGTAATTGCTGGGGTATCAGAAAAAGATCTATCCTTGAGTATAATTGATATGGATTAGAGAAATATGTGTAATCTCTCTCCCCTGTGTGCAGTATACGCCAAACATCTATCAATTGAGTTCCGTGAAGTTTCTGAAGAATACGCTTCCTTGTCCCCAATAGGGACTGAGGAGGAGCCACTAGAGGTATCAATTCTTGGATCTAGAGGTATATTAAGATGCCCCCTAAAATTAATTTCCCTTCTTTAAATTTAGTCAGTTTTGATAGCATGTTTTCGAGGAAATTGTCTTGATTAACATTTGGGGCATAAATAGTAGCTAGAGTCACTTTTATGTTTCCTATAAATCCTTTCAGAAATAGATATCTCCCTCCTGGGTCTATATATTTATCCAACAAAGACCATGCAATTCTATTGGATATTAGAATAGCCACACCTTTAGTTTTGGCCTCTTTATTAGACGCAAGGTATACATTAGGAAAGTATCTGTTTTGGAGATATGGGAATTTTCCTTCCTTGAAATGAGTTTCCTGTATCATTCCTATATCTGTTTTAGTCTGCCTCAAATCATAATGTAGCATCCTACGTTTTTCCGGGATATTGAGTCCCCTCGCATTTATAGAAGTCACCTTCAACCCTGCCATCTTCCCCAATCCTGTAGTCAATCCTTGTTTTCTATGCCTTCAAAGTCTGGCCTATGGTTACTCTGAGTACCCTTTTTTCTTGTTCCCTCTCAAAATTGTGGCAATGTGAGTGCTTCCCTTTCCATTTTTCAAGATTAGAGGGTTCTTCTTCAGGGTCTAGTTGTTCATATAGAAGTGCTATCAGGTTATCCAAGGCTACTTTTTCTTTCCTGTCCTAGGAGGATAAAGACAACAAATCCACCCGTCACTCTGCCCACTGTTAGTGTTGTGGGCAGTGTGCCAGAGTCGGAAGATAACCTTCCGTAAAAAAAAAAAAAAAGTTGATGTCTTTATAGACTGTGAATTCATCCATTGGCTCAGCTGGAGAAAAAGACAGACCTCTACTCAGAAGGTTTATTTATCTTTTACTGAGTGGAAAGCTAGATAAATTATAACTTTCTAATCTTTTTTTCTGGATATTTAGTAGCTAGTATGGACTAGTGTTTGTTTAATATTTCTCGCTGCGGGTCCTCATTTGTTTTGGATTCCTGGGTGTTGCTCCCCTGGTGTTTACGCCCTTCTTTCTTTTCCTCGACCTCTTCCCCTTCCCTGCTCCTCGTCTCTGTAGTGACTCCTTGAGTCTACCTGTTCTGTCGCCTGAGTCTCTTCAAAAAAAGTGACATATTTGACTCCATCTTCATTGTCACTGTTGGAGGAATATCGTCTAGTTCTAGATTGAGTATTGGATCTATTCCTATTGCTATTCCTATTGCTATTGCTCTATTCCTATTGCGTTTGGATCTACTCCATCCTCTGGGTACAGCTAAATCAAAAACATCCCCCTTTTCCCATTCATCTAAGTTCTGTCTGAACTTGTGTTGTTTGGTACTTCTGAGGTGTTTTTTTAACTTTTTCTACCTCCCTTTTGAGAAGGTCATTATATTTTTCAAACTCAAACTCCCCTTTAAGGGGTTCCAGGACTTTTCTGCTCTCATCAATTTCTGACTGTATTTCATCTAGTTGAATTTTTTCTTCCTCAATTATAAGTTTTAAAATTTACATCCCATGTTCAATACATTTAAGTCTCCATTTTTCTAGAAACCCGGGTGTGTGTAGGTGTCATAGTGTTAGTATGTATATTACCCCAGCAATGCTATGTTGATATGTGCATGTGTGTGGCTATGAATGACACAGATGCATCTTGAACCAGACAACATTGTCTATTTTTAATCTTGACTGAGCTGTTGGTGGTGGGAATCTTGTTCCGGTGAATTTTTGTACTACTATTTTGATATTTCTGTGTAATTAAAGTTCCCTTAGAGCCGGTTCACACAGGGGCAACACGACTTTGGGAGGCAATTTGGACACGACTTGAGCATGAATCACAGCACGACATGAGGCAACTTACAAGGCAACTCCAAGATAATCCATCCACCTCACAGGTGTGGCATATCAAGATGCTGATTAGACAGCCTGATTATTGCACAGGTGTGCCTTAGGCTGGGTTCACACTAGTGCGACACGACATCCGTCCTACTTTGGATCCGACTTTGCCCTGCGACATGAGGCCGACATATGTCCGACTTTCAATGAACGGGGATCCGACTTGGATCCCCGCCAATACCAGGCACTGTGTTTGGTATGAATCTTGAGGGGGAACTCCAGGCCAAATTTTAAATAAAAAAAAAAACGGCGTGGGTTCCCCTCCAGGGGCATACCAGGCCCTTGGGTCTGGTCTGGATTTGAACGGGCGCCCCTACGCCGAAAAAACGGCGTGGGGGGTCCCCCCAAAGTCCAAACCAGACCCTTATCCGAGCACACAACCTGGCAGGCCGCAGGGGAAGAGGGGGGATGAGAGAGTGGCCCCCCCTCCCTCCTGAACCGTTCCAGGCCGCATGCCCTCAACATGGGGGGTTTGGTGCTCTGGGGCAGGGGGCAACCTGCGCCCCCCCCCACCCCAGAGCACCCTGCCCCCATGTTGATGAGGACAGGGCCTCTTCCCGACAACCCTGGCCGTTGGTTGTCGGGGTCTGCGGGCGGGGGGCTTATCGGAATCCGGGATCCCCCTTCAATAAGGGAGCCCCCAGATCCTGGCCCCCCCACCCTATGTGAATGAGTATGGGGTACATCGTACCCCTACCCATTCACCTGGTGGAAAAAAAATTGCAATAAAAAACACTACACAGGTTTTTAAAGTAATTTATTACACAGCTCCGGGGGTCTTCTTCCGACTTCCAGGGGTCTTTTCCGACTTCGGGGGTCTCCGGTGTCGTCTCTGCGCTCTCCGGTTCTTTCTTCCGCCGGGCCTCCGCTAACTTTTTTTTAGCTCTTTTGCTAACAGAGGCCCAATCTTCCCGTTGTCTCGTCCGGCTCTCCGTTGTCCTTCTGCCGGCCCCTCCACTAACTTCTGTAGCTCTTTCGCTAGTGGAGGGGCGCGGTCTTCCCGTCGCCGCCGTTGGCGTCTCCTTCCCTCTTCTCCTCCTCGATGTTGACGCGTCGCTTCCACCCGCTGTAATACTGGCTCTCCGCTCCGCTCCGCATTAATATAGGCTTCTCATGACGTCACAGTCACATGTTCCGGGGCACATGGCCCCGGAGCATGTGACTGTGACGTCATGGGAACATGTGACGTCATGAGAAGCCTATATTAATGCGGAGCGGAGAGCCAGTATTACAGCGGGAGAAAGTGACGCGTCAACATCGAGAAGGAGAAGAGAGAAGAAGACGCGACGGTGACGACGGGAAGACCGCGCCCCTCCACTAGCGAAAGAGCTACAGAAGTTAGTGGAGGGGCCAGCAGAAGGACAACGGAGAGCCGGACGAGACAACGGGAAGATTGGGCCTCCGTTAGCAAGAGAGCTAAAAAGAAGTTAGCGGAGGCCCGGAGGAAGAAAGAACCGGAGAGCGCGGAGTCGACACCGGAGACCCCCGAAGTCGGAAAAGACCCCCGGAAGTCGGAAGAAGACCCCCGAAGTCGGAAGAAGACCCCCGGAGCTGTGTAATAAATTACTTTAAAAACCTGTGTAGTGTTTTTTTATTGCAATTTTTTTCCACCAGGTGAATAGGTAGGGGTACGATGTACCCCATACTCATTCACATAGGGTGGGGGGGCCGGGATCCGGGGGCCCCCTTATTGAAGGGGGCTCCCGGATTCCGATAAGCCCCCCGCCCGCAGACCCCGACAACCAACGGCCAGGGTTGTCGGGAAGAGGCCCTGTCCTCATCAACATGGGGGCAGGGTGCTCTGGGGTTGGGGGGCCGCAGGTCGCCCCCTGCCCCAGAGCACCAAACCCCCCATGTTGAGGGCATCCGGCCTGGTACGGTTCAGGATGGAGGGGGGGGCGCTGTCTCGTCCCCCCCTCTTCCCCTGCGGCCTGCCAGGTTGTGTGCTCGGATAAGGGTCTGGTTTGGATTTTGGGGGGACCCCCCACGCCGTTTTTTCGGCGTAGGGGTGCCCGTTCAAATCCAGACCAGACCCAAGGGCCTGGTATGCTCCTGGAGGGGGAACCCACGCCGGTTTTTTATTTAAAATTTGGCCTGGAGTTCCCCCTCAAGAGCAGTACAGCACAAGTCGCATGCCAAAGTCGCACCATGCAAGACTGCGGTCCGACTTTGATCCGACTTCAATGATAGTCAATGGGCTGAAGTCGGATCAAAGTCGGACCAAAGTAGTACAGGGAGCATTCTCAAAGTCGGACCGACATGTGTCAGACCAGTTAGGACGGCTCCCATAGGGAAACATTGATTTTCACACGTCATGCGACATGAGCTCCCAATGTCGGAGCGTTTGTCGCCCCAGTGTGAACCAGGCCTTAGGCTGGCCACAGTAAAATGCCACTCTTTTAAATATGTATATTGTTGTCATAGGTATACCTCAACTATGAGAGACAAAATGTGGAAACAAATCCAGACAATCACATTGTCTGTCTGATTTGGAAATAATTTATTTGCAAATTATGGTGGAAAATAAGTATTTGGTCACCTACAAACAAGCAAAATTTCTGTCTCTCACAGACCTGTATCTTCTTCTTTAAGAGGCTCCACTGTCCTCCACTCATTACCTGTATTAATGGCGCCTGTTTGAACTTTTTATCAGTATAAAAGACACCTGTCCACAACCTCAAACAGTCACACTCCAAACTCCATTATGGTGAAGACCAAAGAGCTGTCGAAGGACACCGGAAACAACATTGTAGACCTGCACCAGGCTGGGAAGACTGAATCTGCAATAGGCAAGCAGCTGGGTGTGAAGAAATCAACTGTGGGAGCAATAATTAGAAAATGGAAGACATACAAGACCACTGATAATCTCCCTCGATCTGGGGCTCCACGCAAGATCTCACCCCGTGGGGTCAAAATGATCACAAGAACGGTGAGCAAAAATCCCAGAACTACATGCGGGGACCTAGTGAATGACCTGCAGAGAGCTGGGACCAACATAACAAAGGCTACCATCAGTAACACACTACGCCGCCAGGGACTCCGATCCTGCAGTGCCAGGCGTGTCCTCCTGCTTAAGCCAGTACATGTCCGGGCTTGTCTGAGGTTTGCTAGAGAGCATTTGGATGATCCAGAAGAGGATTGGGAGAATGTCATATGGTCAGATGAAACTAAAGTAGAACTGTTTGGTAGAAACACAACTTGTCGTGTTTGGAGGAGAGAGAATGCTGAGTTGCAACCAAAGAACACCATACCTACTGTGAAGCATGGGGGTGGCAACATCATGCTTTGTGGCTGTTTCTCTGCAAGGGGAACATGACGACTGATCCGTGTACATGAAAGAATGAATGGGGCCATGTATCATGAGATTTTGAGTCCAAAGCTCCTCCCATCAGCAAGGGCATTGAAGATTAAACGTGGCTGGGTCTTTCAGCATGACAATGATCCCAAACACACTGCCCGGGCAACAAAGGAGTGGCTTTGTAAGAAGCATTTCAAGGTCCTGGAGTGGTCTAGCCAGTCTCCAGATCTCAACCCCATAGAAAACCTTTGGAGGGAGTTGAAAGTCTGTGTTGCCCAGCGACAGCCCCAAAACATCACTGCTCTAGAGGAGATCTGCATGGAGAAATGGGCCAACATACCAGCAACAGTGTGTGACAACCTTGTGAAGACTTACAGAAAACGTTTGACCTCTGTCATTGCCAACAAAGGATATATAACAAAGTATTGAGATGAACTTTTGATATTGACCAAATACTTATTTACCACCATAATTTGCAAATAAATTCTTTCCAAATCAGACAATATGATTGTCTGGATTTGTTTCCACAATTTGTCTCTCAAAGTTGAGGTATACCTATGATGACAATTACAGGCCTCTCTCATCTTTTTAAGTGGGAGAACTTGCACAATTGGTGGCTGACTAAATACTTTTTTGACCCACTGTGTGTGTGTGTGTATAATGTATATGTATATATATATATATATATATATATATATATATATATTGTGACGGTATGCAAGGTGAGATACATGACAATCGCTACATGTCACCTTGCATTCCGTCCATTGTAAGGGATTAAACGGGAATCCTGTCCGGTTTTTCCAGCCTCTATGGCATGCTGGGTTCCGGTCCTGATGTTCTGGTCCACCTGAGTCCACACTCAGGTGGAAGTTAAAAGACCAGGAAGAGAACGCAGCAGGGCTCTGGCCTGAGACTCAGAGGGAACCTGAGTCAGAGGAGCTCTGTTTGTTGGATTGGAAAAGAAAGGTTTGCTTCACCTTGTGTTTTGTGGGTGACGGGGACCAGCCCCTCACCGTATAGAGAGCGGTTACTGTTTAGTTTAGTGCCAGACGGCAAGGATTTGATTTGCTGTTTTGTTTATTTTGTATGACTATTGCAAACCACTTGTAAATAAAGCTGGCAATACGCCAGGTTTTAAAGAAACTGCCTGTACGCTGACCTTCATTCTGAGAAAAGGTGATCCCCACAAGCTAATCTCCCACAATATATATATATATATATATATATATATATATATATATATATATATATACACACACACACAGTTAGGTCCATATATATTTGGACACAGGCACAATTTCCATACTTTTGGCTCTGTATGCCACCAGAATAAAATTAAAACAAAACAATCCAAATTAATTTGAAGTGCAGACTTTCAGCTTTAGTTCAAGGGGTTGAACATTAATATCAAGTATATATTCTGGGAACTGCAACCATTTTTATACACAGGCCCCAATTTTCATGGGCTCAAATGTAATTGGACAAATGAATATAATCATAAATAAAATGTTTATTTTTAATATTTTGTTGAGAATCCTTTACTGGCAATAACTGCCTGAAGTCTGGAACCCATGTACATTACCAAAGACTGGGTTTCCTCATGTCTAATGCTTTGCCAGGCTCTATCTGCCACTGTCTTCAGTTGTTCTTTGTTTGTAAGTCTTTCTGCCTTTAGTTTTGCCTTCAGCAAGTGAAAAGCATGCTCAATTGGGTTGAGATCAGGTGATTGACTCGGCCATTGCAGAATATTCCACTTCTTTTCCTTTAAAAGCTCCAAGGGTTGCTTTTGCAGTGCGTTTTGGATCATTGTCCATTTGTACTGTGACGCGCCATCCAATCAACTTTGCTGCATTAGGCTGAATCTGGGCTGACAGTATATCTCTAAACACTGCAGAATTCATCCGACTGCTTCTGTCTTCTGTCACATCATCAATAAACACCAATGACCCAGTGCCACTGGAAGTCATACATGCCCATGCCATCACACTGCAAGCTCCACCATGTGACCACAGATGTTGTGTGCTTTGGATCATGAGCTTGTCCACACTTTTTTTTTTTTTCTTCCCGTCATTCTGGTACAGAGTAATCTTAGTTTCATTTGTCCAAAGCATGCTTTTCCAGAACTGGTCTGGCTTTTTTAGATTTTTTTTTGGCAAAGTCTAATCTGGCTTTTCTGTTCTTCAGGCTTATGAATGGTTTGCACCTTGTGTTTAACCCTCTGTATTTTCTCTCGTGAAGTCTTCTCTTGATTGTAGACTTTGACAATGATACGCCCACCTCCTGGAGCATGTCCTTCAACTGGATGTTGTGAATGGGTTTTTCTTTACCATAGAGAGGATCCTGCGATCATCCACCACTGTTGTCTTCCGTGGACGTCCAGGCCTTTTTATGTTGCTGAGCTCACCAGTGCATTCTTCTTTCCTCAGAATGTACCAAACGGTTGATATGGCCACTCCTAATGTTGCTGCTATCTCTCTGATGGATTTTTTTCGTTTTTGAAGCCTTACAATGGCCTGTTTCACTTGCATGGACAGCTCTTTTGAACGCATGATGTAGGTTCACAGCAATAGATTCCAAATGCAAATACCACACTTAGAATCAACTCCAGACCTTTTACCTGCTTAATTGAAGAAGAAATAATGGAGTAGCCCACACTTTGCCACGAAACAGCTTTTGATTCAATTGTACAATTACTGTTGGTCCCTTGAAAAAGGGGGCATGACTATTCTTAAGAGCTGTAATTCCTAAACCCTTCCTCTGATTTGGACAGACTTACCCTCAAATTAAACCTGAGAGTGTGCACTTTCAGCCCATATCACTAAATAACTATAGCTTGAATATGTTTGGGTAAATACCAGAAATATATATGGACCTACTAACTGTGTGTGTGTGTGTGTGTATATATATATATATATATATATATAAATTACAGTGGATATAAAAAGTCTACACACCCCTGTTAAAATGCCAGGTTTCTGTAATGTAACAAAATAAGACAAAGATAAATCATTTTAGAACTCTTTCACCTTGGATGTGACCTATAAACTGTAAAACTCAATTGAAAAAAAAAAAAACTGAAATCTTTTAGGGGGGAAGTACCGTATTTATCGGCGTATAACACGCACTTTTTTCCCCTTAAAATCAGGGGAAAATCGTGGGTGCGTGTTATACGCCGATACTCCGTCAAATTCCCCTGCTGAAAACGAGCGAGCGGAGCCGAAGCCGAAGTACACTCGGCTTTACTCGGCTCCTCTCGCAGTCCCGCCCATCTCTGACTGCACCACTGACATAGAGAAAGCCGAGTGTACTTCGGCTAGTCTCGGCTCCTCTCGCAGTCCTGCCCCTGACTGTGAGAAGAGCCGAGTCTAGCCGAAGTACACTCGGCTTTCTCCGTCAGCGGCGCAGTCAGTGGAGATGGGCGGGACTGCGAGAGGAGCCGAGTCTAGCCGAAGTACACTCGGCCCCGCTCGCTCCTCTCCACAGAAATCGGCGCCAAATTTTAAAAAAACACCGAGACTGACACGATCGCAAAGGCACTGGGCAAGGCTGCAGATGGACAGATGGACACTGGGCAAGGCTGCAGATGGACAGATGGACACTGGGCAAGGCTGCAGATGGACAGATGGACACTGGGCAAGGCTGCAGATGGACAGATGGACACTGGGCAAGGCTGCAGATGGACACTGGGCAAGGCTGCAGATGGACACTGGGCAAGGCTGCAGATGGACAGATGGACACTGGGCAAGGCTGCATGCTGCATTTAAATGAAAGTTTTTTTTTCCTTGAATTTCCCTCCTAAAAGTTTTTTTCCTTAAAATTCTCTCCTAAACTTGGGGTGCGTGTTATACGCCGGTGCGTGTTATACGCCGATAAATATGGTAATAATAAAAATAAACTTAAATAATGTGGTTGCATTAGTGTGCACACCGTCTTATAACTGGGGATGTAGCTGTGTTCAGAATTAAGCAATCACATTCATGTTTAATAGGTGTCAGTACACACCTCCCATCATTTAAAGTGCCTCTAATTAACCCCAAATAAAGTTCATCTGTTTTAGTAGGTTTTTCCTGACATTTTCTTAGTCACATCCTACAGTAAAAGCTATGGTCCACAGAGAGCTTCCAAAGCATCAGAGGGATCTCATTGTTAAAAGTTATCAGTCAGGAGAAGGGTACAAACTAATTTCCAAAGCATTAGATATACCATGGACCACAGTGAAGACAGTCATCATCAAGTGGAGAAAATATGGCACAACAGTGACATTACCAAGAACTGGACCTCACTACAAAATGTATGAAAAGACAAGAAAAAAAACTCATCAGGGAAGCTGCTAAGGGCCTTTCAGCAACATTAAAGGAGCTGCAGGAATATCTAGCACATACTGGCTGTGTGGTACATGTGACAACAATCTCCCGTATTCTTCATATGTCTGGGCTATGGGGTAGAGTGGCAAGCCAGAAGTCTTTTCTTACAAAGAAAAATATCCAAACCCGGCAAAATTTTGCAAAAACACATCTGAAGTCTCCCAAAAACATGTGGGAAAATGTGTTCTAGTCTGATGAAACCAAGGTTGAACTTTTTGGCCATAATTCCAAACGATATGTTTGGCGCAAAAACAACACTGCACATCACCAAAAGAACACCATACCCACCGTGAAGCATGGTGGTGTCAGCACCATGTTTTGGGGCTGTTTTTCTTCAGCTGGGATAGGGGCCTTAGTCAAGGTAGAGTGAATTTTGAACTGTTCCAAATAACAGTCACAAAACCTTCAGGCTTCTGCAAAAAAGCTGAACATGAAGAGGAACATTATCTTTTAGCATGACAACGACCCGAAGCATATATACAAATCAACAAAGGAATGGCTTCACCAGAAGAAGATTAAAGTTTTGGAATGGCCCATCCAGAGCCCAGACCCAAATCCGATTTGAAAATCTGTGGGGTGATCTGAAGAGGGCTGTGCACAGGAGATGCCTTCACAATCTGACAGATTTGGAGTGTTTTTGCAAAGAAGAGTGGGCAAACATTGCCAAATCAAGATGTGCCAGGCTGATCACACCCAAAAAGACTGAGTGTTGTAATAAAATCAAACAGTGCTTCAACAATGTATTAGTTTAAGGGTGTGCACGACTATGCAAAATGCAGCTGCCACATCTAGGGACTATAATCTGCAATATATTGTATTTTTGTTCTTGGGTTTAGTTACCATTTAACACAAGTCATGTCAGCTTAGAACTGATTTCTGATTTGTATTGCTTACTACAGATAGTCTGCACTGTCTCATTGACATACTTCTCTGTTATTTGTTCCCTTTATTGTAAAGTAAATGCCAGGTAATGAGAATACCCCTGAACAATTTCTTGTAGGGACAGTGCTCTAATGAGTCAGGGATACAGAGAGTGATGTATTCAGCAGCACTGCTCTGAGCCAAGGATGGGAGAAGTAATACTTTCAACAACACAGCAAGTAGACTAGGATGGGGGCAGTAATGCTTTCAATAACATTGCAAGTAGTTTGGGATAGGGAGAGTAATGTTTTCATTAACACTCCAAATAGTCTGAGATGGAGGGAGTTGTTATTTCAAGGGCACTGTGCTGAGCCATCAATGTGACGGGTTATGTTTCCAGTGGCCCTGCAGTGTGGCACAGATGGACAGAATTATATTTTTATAGACAAAAAGGAACCAGGGATGGGAAAACAATTTCCAGGGGAACTGCCTGGGATGGGGAGAGTGAAGGTTTCAAGGGCACTGCCCTGAGCCAGGGATAGTGATATGTGCAAAGACACTGCACTGAGCCAGGAATGCAGAAAGATGTATCTGGAGACCATTTTGTAGCTGAGCAAAAAATGGGGATTTTTGGTCAAGGGTGGAGAACACACAGATTAGGAAAGTAAATGAATAAAAAATTATAAATTAAAAATGTTATATACTGTATGTTTTGAAGTATAAAATGTCCAAAATGTTAGACACAAAAAACAAACAAAACATGAAATATCATTTGTTTTCCTTTTGCATTAAATATTTGGTGTCATTTTTAAAATTCAATTTGCCTAATATTTAATATGATTTCATATTCATTTATTTTTATTTTAATAACCATTGTCTCTTGAGAATAATTAATTGACTTTATAGGTGCAAATTGTCATTTTGTTTAGTGATGCATTTGGTTTATTTTATTTTTTTCCCCTTTGTTCAAAGTAAATCAGCGCTGGCTCTGTTATCACTGTATTTCCACAACTGCTGAACACGAATGATAACTTTTTACTAAACGACAAAAAATCATTTTAATTTAGTTTTATGTAATGGAATTGAAACAAGTGCTGTCTTGTAGTCTGCTCCAGTAGGTTCAATACAAAGGGTGAGAATAGAAAATTAACATTAGTTTGTTAAAGCAACATCAATGTTCTCAATTCAATTTGCAAGATTGATATGCCTTATTGGATATCTTTGTAGAAACAAAGGAGTTGTGCTCCATTGCCTATATTTGTTAAAGTGATGTTCTCTATGGTTCATGCTAAAGTGGATATGGCTATGTTCACTTAGATGTAATAGCGCAAAACTAAAGAATGAATATTTGTAACATGTGCCTCATTTACAAAAGTAATCTCACCCATGCACATAGTTTCTTCAGTGTTTTCTAAAATAAATGTGTTTTGAGCAGTGTAATATGTTTTGAGTGCACTATGCTGTTAAAGTGGTTGTAAACCCACTTATGCAACTTTCACCTACAAGTAAGCCTAGATTAAGGCTTACCTGTATGTGTTTGCAATATCTCCTAAACCTACACGGTTTAGGGGAGATGTTTTACAAAAAAGAATGCACCATTGTCTACGGCACATGCACGCCATAGACAACGGCACTGCTGTACTATCAACGCCGGTTTTATCAATGGATAATGCCGGCTTTGACGGCTCCCATGCGCGGTGATGTCATTGCCGCTCCGGCCAATCAGAGCGCTGGAGCGGCGATACCCGGAAGTGACCTTCCGGAGCGATGTCTGCGGCCGGAGGGGTAGACGAGGACTGCTTTGGGGGCTTCAATCTAAGGTAAGTACTGCATAATGAGCTAGCATGTTAGTCATACTAGCTCATTATGCCTTTCTCTTGCAGGTTATTATTTTTGTAAAAAAAAAAAGGGTTTACAAGCACTTTAAATGGATAGTGTATGCAGTTAGGTATTCTATGCTGGTTCATGTGGGATACATATGTTTCTAGATTAGTTAATATCATGCAAATTTGTATTTCAGTCTTTTTGATTTAGTTGACTAGAGTTGTCAAGTCTATGTTTACATTTTAGATTAGTAGCGTTAAACCTAATCAATAAAATCCCATGTAACATTTACCATGTAATTTTAGCTAAAAGTTTAGAGTTTGATTGTAAAAAATCTAAAGAAGTGACCTAAGACACCTCAAGAGCTTACATTTTAATAACGTAAGTTAGCCAATAAATGGTAACATGCATAGGGTAATATTCTGTTTATTGTGACTGTGCTGTGCATTGTCACAGTGTCAGAAGGGATAAATGTCACCCAAGGTTCTCATTCATGCAAGTTGAAGAGCTCCAGCATGCCTTTTCTGAATGGAGTGCATTTTTCAGTCTTTTCCAAAACTTGTGACCCCAGATTGGGTTCCGGAGTCCAGGCTTTATAGAGACTTGGAGGTACGAAACCACTAACCCAGGTTTCCACTGGAAACCAGCAACCTGATTGTGCAGGTGTGCAAAGCCTTTTTTAGTATATGGGCTGTCTGTTTTTTTTCCCCTGTAGACCAGCTGCTGCAGGAGCAGTGTGAACAGGCACTGGGAGATTGTCCTGTCTGGCCGTACGAAGAAGCATCTGATCTGTCCAGCCTGAATCCTATGAAATTGTGTGTAATTAGGAAGTACTGTATCTTGTGCAACCTTAAGTTGGGCAGTTTGTTTGTCACAAGACTGATTGTGATGCTGTTGTGAGCCTGCATGATAACAGATTTAGGAACAACACAGTACAGATAGACAGGAGGCTGAAAAATGTCTGTCGTGACACACAAAAAAAAAAACCCTGCAAGGGTAGCCACCTGTGTGTTTTTGAACTTTGCTTTTAAATAAAAGTGTGAAAAATCTATTCATGTTATTAAAAAAATACCTTTCCTTTTTAGTCTGCAGCCACCATAATTGTTTTTTTTTAATTCAATGCAATTTGGCAACCATGAGGCATTCTGTACACCATCAGTATACGTAACACCCCCAAAAATGTAGTTTTCTGTTTACGTAATTGCCTCACTTTTCTTTCCAAGAAGTCCGTACTAAAGCACAAGTAAATTTTTAGACTCCCAGCAGTAGACATTTCAGTTTTTGTGAGATCCTTCTCAAGAGTTTAATTCTTCTAAAGGGATGCAGGTCCTGCAGATTTTCTCATTAACACTGAGAGTATACCAGTTGATTATAATGAGCCTGCCCCTCCCATACAGAATTAGTTTGCCAAAGACACAACAAAACAAGCAGCTATATCACCAGAGAAACAAAAGGTAGGAATTTGCTACTGTTTGTTAAAATCTCTGCACAGAAAGTTAATTATCTAGAGGAGTTACCATTTAACCACTTCTGCTGTAGACCATGTTTTTTTTATTTTTTTGTGCGCTTGTAACAATCTGCATTTTTGGCCATAAAATCAGTCCCCAGGAACTTTTTTTTTTTTTCTTTTTACTGTTTATTTTTAAAAATAAAATACAAGAATGATGGATATACATGTACTTTGTCAGTGAACATCCACCAGATATGACAAGCAAAAATCAAAGAAAAGGGTGAGAATAAAAGAAGTACAAAATTGTAGTAAGCCCAATACAATGTCTGTTATATTCCTTAGTTACTCTCCATTGCTTGTAATAGTTGAGGACTCAAAAAGTGGGACAGGGTTATAGGAAATTGAGGCACCCAGGGGATGTGTCCTCAAAAGGTTTACCAGTGTCTAATAATCCAAAGGTAACAACCTATGCCCATGGTTTATGTATACTCAGCCTGGGTCCTGTACTGTACTCCAAGACATGAAATTTACAGATAAGTCAAAATTTCTCTTTTTTCAGTGTGCTAAATTGATGGTAAGGTTCCACAATCCTCTGATTATTGCTGTTTTTTGCTTGAAGGCCATAATTGTCAATCTGTTTACATGCAAGGCAAGTAAGCAAAGTGGCTTCCATTTTTGCTTGGAACATCTTTCACTTACATGGGCTACCCAAGGTTATCATCTCGGACAGGGGTAGCCAGTTTGTGTCTGTCTAGGTTTTGGTGAGCCTTTTGTGCACAGTTGGGAATTCCATTTTTCTTCTTTGCGTATCACCCGCAGTCTAATGGGGCCGCAGAATGAGCCAACCAGTCCTAGGAGCAGTTTTTACATTGCTACATTTCTGACCACCACAACTGGTCAGACCTCTTACCTTAGGGAGAGTTTGCTCACAATAGTGTTGTCAATACCGCTTCCAGTTTGTCTCCATTCATGGCAAATTATGGTTTCCAACCATCCATGTTGCATGACTCATTTGTTCCTCAGAGCATTTCTGCATTGGAGGCGCATCTCTGTGGTCTTCGTTCCACTTGGGTACAAATCCAAGAGTCCTTACAGCGTGCCAATGATAGGTACAGACAACATGCTGACCGCAGACACCCACCTGCGCCTTCCTACCAAGTTGGGGACAGGGTCTGGCTGTCATCTCGCAACCTCCAACTCCGCGTTCCCTCATTAAAACTGGCACCACAGTTTATTGGGCCTTTCCTTAGGATCAACCCAGTGGCTTATGCTTTAAACCTTCCTCCTAATATGCATATTTCAAATGTATTTCATGTCTTGAACTCTGGCTATGTTTTGACTATGTTTGCTCTGTTTATACCATTTTATTAAATAGTGTGATTTTTACTACACTTCTGTCTCAGTCTGATTCATGGTTCCTGACACTAAGACGGATTCTGATTTTCCAGAATGCACCGGTTTCTCTAACTTAGACTGAAGAAGGATGGAAACTTTTGTTAAAGGTGAACAGTTTCTACAAAAAACAGTACATTTACCACTGGCTGCATCTTGTGGTGAAATCTGATATTGCAGCCAAAACAACATAATTAATATCCTGCTGGTGGCAGAAGAGTGTTCTTTTACCTGTGTGGTTGTAAAGTGCGAAAAACACACATTTTTACTTCCCTCTCAACTGCCCTCTTAAGCTGCAAAGGCAGCAAGATGGGGCTGTGCACATGCCACAGCAAACCCCCCCCCCCCCAAAGTTTTGTTTGGTGGGCAGCACTGTAGTAAAATTCAGTCTGTGCGAGAGAATGGGAATCAGAAGTAAATGGGCTCAGAATTATGTGAGTTAAAATGGGTGCTAAGGAGACACGTTGCCTCTCTGCTTGTCAAACACCTCTGAAAAGTTATTCACCACAAATAACTTTTCAGAGTAGTGGCAGGGTCTGCTGCTAGTGTAATCTGTAAAACAAAAACAAAACAAACCTGGGGGATGAAGCTGACTACACAGCAACCATGAGAAATGCAGGCACCCCTTCACACCTAAGGGTAAAACAAATCTTAGAGAGTAAGCACAGTTTTGCAACGTTGGCATGTGTTCATAAAACCATACACATCATCACAACTACTTTGTGCATCCAGGTAAATTATACCTGTTTTTTTTTTGTTTTTTTTCCAGGACAAATTGGGCTTTCATTTGGTAATAAATGGTTATGGATATCGCCTGATTAATATTTTTTTTTATTGTCAAAGGAAAACTGGTGCAAAATAGTAAAAAATGAAATATATACATAGTATATATATATCACAAAAGTGAGTACACCTCTCGCATTTTTGGAAATATTTTATTATATCTTTTCAACACTGAAGAAATTACACTTTGCTACAATGTAAAGTAGTGGGGGCACAGCTTGTATAACAGTGTAAATTTGCTGTCCCCTCAAAATAACTCAACACAGCCATTAATGTCTAAACCACTGGCAACAATAGTGAGTACACCCCATTGTTAGCTAATTTCCCTCCCCAGTGTCATGTGACTCGGTGTTACAAGGTCTCAGGTGTGAATGGGGAGCATGAATGTTGAATTTGGTGTTATCTCTCTCTCTCTCTCTCATACTGGTCACTGTAAGTTCAACATGACACCCCATGGCAAAGAACACTAAAGATCTGAAAAAAATGTTTGATCTACATAAAGATGGTCTAGGCTATAAGAAGATTGCCAAGACCCTGAAACTGAGCTGCAGCACTGTGTCCAAGACCATACAGCGGTTTAACAGGACAGGTTCCACTCAGGACAGGCCTTGCCATGGTTGACTAAAAAAAAATTTGAGTGCACGTGGTCAGCATCATATCCAGAGGTTGTCTTTGGGATATAGATGTATGAGTGCTGCCAACATTGCCACAGAGGTTGAAGGGGTGCGGTGTTCAGCCTGTCAGCGCTCAGTCCATACGCCACACACTGCATCAAATTGGTCTGCATGGCTGTCGTCCCAGAAGGAAGCCTCTTCTTAAGATTATGCACAAGAAAGCCCACAAACAGTTTGCTGAAGGCAAGAAGAATAAGGACGTGGATTACTGGAACCATGTCCTATGGTCTGATGAGATCAAGATAAACATATTTTGTTCAGATTGTGTCAAGCATGTGCGGCGGCAACCAGGTGAGGAGTACAAAGACAAGTATGTCTTGCCTACAGTCAAGGTGGTGGGAGTGTCATGGTCTGGGGCTACATGAGTGCTGCCGGCAGTGGGGAGCTAGAGTCCATTGAGGGAATTGTCAGAACATTTGGAGTTAAAAAGAATTACATATAGGCCTTTATATTATGTATTTTTCATATGGTTCATATTCATGTATATTATGAGCAAGAGGACAGCCATTTTGTCTCTAAAGTTAAGCCCATAGCTCATGATATGCTATGGTTTCTACTTTCTCTTTGAGGGGTTAACCCAGACTCAATATCTTGGAAAGTTTAAATTAGATTCACAGACATGAATAGGCTTTGTTCTTATGTCTCACTAAGGGGGTCTTGACCGTACCAGTCTCCCTAGGTTGTAATTCAAAGGTTTGGACACTTGGTAAAATAAACAAGATAAGGAACTCGTGTTTCAAGGGAGCATAAAAAAAATACCGTATATACTCGAGTATAAGCCAAGATTTTCAGCACATTTTTTTTGTGCTGAAAATGCCCCCCTTGGCTTATACTCGAGTCACCTTTTTGCGCCTGATCTTCCAGATTTGGGGACCCAGTACCAGTCCTCTGGACCACAAACTTGGCACACATATAGCCCCACTCTTTCTCTACAAATGTGCAAAGTTTGTTGTCCAGGGTACCTACGGCCGGGGAACACCGATTTTTCAAAGCCGGGCACCCCTTCCATAGACTCCCATGTTAAACGGTCATTTCTCCAGTGACTTTGGGGACCCGGTACCAGTCGGACGTAGGTCCCCTGGACCCGAAACTTGGCACTCATGTACCCCAATTTCTCTATAAGTGTGCAAAGTTTTTTGTCTGGGGGACCTACGGCCGGGGAGTACCGATTTTTCAAACCCGGGCACCCTTTCCATAGACTCCTATGTTAAACGTCACTCTAGTCATGGACACAGTGAGGCATGGGCACAGACACAGTGAGGCAAGCAGATGGGCACAGTGAGGCATGCAGATGGACACCCTAGGCTTATACTCGAGTCAATACGTTTTCCCAGTTTTTTGTGGTAAAATTAGGTGCCTCGGCTTATATTCAGGTCGGCTTATACTCGAGTATATACAGTAAATTATTATTTCAGAATAAGTTACGAAACTGTAGGGCTTATTCAAAATTCCTGTTGTGTTTCTCTTATAGTATATCTATGTATTGGATATATATATATATATATATATATATATATATATATGTATAAACCCATATCTACATATATATATTATTACAAAATGTGACATCCTAGCAGTATTGATACTAGGAGCTGTATTTGTCAAAGGTAAGTTAAAAGTTATTCCAAGTGACTTCAGCTTCGAGGAATGTTAACAACCCATTAGCAGAGAGGTGGAAAGATTTTCCCAAGACATTACTCTGAGCCATTCGCCGAAATGTCTGGTATACTTGACACATTTTGACACCGTTGGACAATCAATGGTATTCTGCTAAGCAAGGTCAAAGGGTAGTCATAAATTACCTTCAGCCTCCGTGAAAATAACATTAGCAATTATTTCTAATACGCTACTGCCCTCTGGTGGTAAAAATACGTAATTCTTCGAGATAATGTGATGTTTGGTTGCTATGACAACCTACCCAATCACATCATCATTTGACGTCTCAGTTACGTAGCAATGTAAGATACACACCCACTTTTGGGAGTGAGATAAAAGTTGCAGCGAAGATTGCACAGGAAGATCTTGAGAGCTGGAGCTGAAGGGAGATCGCAAAGAGACCGGAAGATCAGAGGGAGCTGAAGAAGAGTTGATCTCTGAAGGCATTGATCTCTGAAGCTGGAGGGGGTGATCTTACGCAAACATGTAGCCATGGTGAAAGAAGTCCCTCTTGGGACTTCACTTCTCAAACAGACAGAACTCTCAGTTATTGGTAACGTATAAATCTTTTATCCTACATGCAATAGATGGTTTGAACAGATACCAAATGCGGCCACTCTATTATGTTAATAAGTGTTAATTGGTTCTGAGAGATGGCTAACTGCAGTATAACATCTTACGGAGGCAATTTAAGAAGAAACATATATAAATACATATTTATATATATATATCATAGTATTATTGTGAACCTTAGTGAATGGCCTGATGTTGGGATCTGTTTAAACAAGTTATGCATTAGAGATAGCTCTGTGTTTAAATAGACATTCTTGGCTAAATTACCAAGAATGTCCACAGGACAATATATTGTCCGTATTTTCAAGAAGTGTAATTAGGAGATCTGTTTGTCTTGAGAAAGATAACATAATGTAAACAAGTTTGTTTATCTAATGCCGTGAAGTCACGGAAGGTTACATTTCAAAAGCTACCAAGCGTTAGATGTACAAGTATCATTTAAGTATTGAATTGTGAATATACCTTGTCATATCGAGCTTGCATAGAAATGTATGTAAATATTATCTGAACCTTAATCATCATTTATCTCTGATTGTAGAAGTATATCCATTCATTTGTTTGATCACGACTTATACCTGATATTAATTTGCACTGTACTTTAGTTAATAAATATATTTAATATTTAAGCAATATTCATTTGTGTTACTTGTCTTCAAACTAGCATGGATAAAAGAACTTAGAATTTCTTGATATTGTAGGAAAATCGGGAATCTCCAAAATTAAGATATACCTATTTCCGCAATAATTATTTTTTTATATTTCAGTATAAACATTCGGACATATTGTAGGCACTATGCTGAGATGCGTCAATGTTTCTGACAGCACCATGAATGCCAAGATGTACTGTGACATACTGAAGCAGAGCGTGGTCCCCTCCCTTTGGAGTCTGGGCCGCGGGGCAATATTCCATCATAACAACCCCAAACACACCTCCAAGAGGACCACTGCCTTGCTAAAGAAGCTGAGGGTAAAGGTGTTGGACTGGCCAAGCATGTCTCCAGACCTAAACCCCGTTGAGCATCTGTGGGGCATCCTCAAACAGAAGATGGAAGAGCGCAAGGTCTCTAACATCCACCGGCTTCATGATGTCATCATGGAGGAGTGGAAGAGGACTCCAGTGGCAACCTGTGAAGCTCTGGTGAACTCCATGCCCAAGAGGGTTAAGGCAGTGCTGGAAAATAATGGTGGCCACACAAAATGTTGACACTTTGGGCCCAATTTGGACATTTTCACTTAGGGCTGTACTCACTTTGTTGCCAGCGGTTTACACAATAATGGCTGTGTGTTGAGTTATTTTGAGGGGACAGCACATTATACAAGCTGTACACTCAATACTTTTCATTGTAGCAAAGTGTCATTTCTTCAGTGTTGTCACATGAAAAGATATAATAAAATATTTCCAAAAATGTGAGAGGTGTACTCACTTTTGTGAGATAATGTGTGTGTGTATATATATATATATATATATATATATATATATATATATATATATATACATTTTATATACATATATATATATATTTTTATTTAGCTGTATATTTCTTGTTACTATCATAACCTACCACCAACAAACAACCCAACATAACTTCTCCTGTTCCTGACAATTGCAGCAATACTATATATGTGTATGTTATTTGTTGTTTGTACCTGTAGTACAGCCCAGAAACAATAGTGCACATTTTATTTTTTTTGTCCTACCTAAAACACACTGACACTAACTGATGTTAAAATGTTGTTGATGTTAAAATAAATAAATACAATCCTGCCCAGAAATATACTGACCTTTGACCCAAACACTAACCCTGGCAATGGCCTAGATTTTTTTCTTTCTTTTATTATTATTTTTTTTATACACACTTCTCTCTGCAAGGAGAGAGGAAGATACATTGTCTGAGGAGAGAGACATGGACGGGCTTCACAGTGACGGATCACTGTGGTAGCCAGTCAGAGGCAACACACACATTTACCAGGCCTTAAAACAGGCGGGGTAGAATTGTAGACTCCTAAGATATACAGTATGTGTGTATATATATTTTTTATTACACAAAGTCACACTGAAAAGTGAAAGTAAGACTTAGCAGTGTATTTTACTTTCATGCTTCACTTATGAAAAAATTGCCATTTCTCTTCTTCGTCCATGGACGGACACAGCTCCATAAATCTTGACTGTTGGGTATGTTCCGTCTATTAGGAGAGGACTAGGCAGAAACATGTTAATATGCATACATGTTATTTTAAAACAGAGTTGAAACAGCCCCGCCCAGGGGGCGTTCCCTCTGAACATAACCCTCCTCCCTGCAGCAAGCAGCCTCAGTTTTTTTCTGCCTAGCAGAGGAGAGGATGTGGCCCCCTTCCGGCCCTGTATCCTGAAGAGATTTTTACTTTTATTATTTTATTTTGAGAATTCTTTGAGAATCTTCTATCAACTGCCGGCTGGGCATGACAGGCAAGACTTTAGATCCTTGTAGTCCCCCCAGTCCGGCCATAAAGCATGTTATCGTCCCCTCGCTACTGCGTGGGGTCTGTCACGACATACCCCATGGCTCCCGGAGAGGCTGGTGAGCTATATGCTCCAGGATCCACATATGACCGTGCGGCTTGCTGTCTCAGTCACAGTGGACCAGGCCGACAGCTACTCCGTACTGCTCGGTTGTAGGTCTGTCAGGATGGCACCAGCAGGTCCTCGCGGGGACGGGTAAGTACAGTTTCTCCTGCTTCGGTGGAATGGAACAGCTGGGCATTCCTACGGGGGTCGCTAGGGTCCTATGGCTCTCACCCCTCTCCCTCTGTCACCCCCTTTTCTTCCTCCTCCCCATTGCGGGGCTCGCTGCAACCGTGGAATTACCTTAGCGGGGCTCCGGGTCCTGGCGGGGGGCTGTGAGGGTGTCCGGGTCCGCTCTGTGTGTGGGGGGGTGCTTTTTGTGGGAAACCTCTGTGCATGGCCTTCTCGTCCACTTCGCTTGCTGGGCGCCATTTTTTGTAGCTCTGGCGCCATTCGTTTGGGGCCCATGCATTGCATTGTTTTTCCCATTGGCGGCCATTTTGCCGTGATCGCAGACATTTTCTTGTGGTCCGAGCCCTTTATTTCAGGCACTCAGCTGACATTTTGGAGTTGGATTCGGGCTCTAGTGCCGGCTGGCTTTCTGTACAGCGCAAACGGCGTGCTTTCTCCCTCACACGCGGACGCAGAGTGGGCAGCAGCGTTGAAGTGGTCCCTGCCTAGGCGGTGAGTCCCCTGGGTGTCTCTCCTCTCTGTCTGTGCAGCAAGGAGGGTGGATGTGATTGTTTCAGCATTTTGACTGGGTCCCTAAGGGCGGTCAGTGAGCAATTATGGAGTCAGAAGCTGGTGTTTCCCCAGACATTCCAGAGGCAGCAGCCAGTGCAACTGCACCTGCTATTCTGCTGGAAGCTTTGTCGGCAGTCCTGGAGTCATTTGTGGCCAGGGTAGAATCGGTGTGCGGGCGTAAAAGGGGTACTAAGCGCTCCCTCCCCCCGCCATCGCCGGGGGAATGTTCTGACTCAGACTCGGGCCTGGCTGCGGCTAAGGACCCCTGTTCTGGTGTGTCAGAGAATGCGGACCAGGACCTTCCCTGTGAGGAGGACCCTTCGTCCGGGTCAGCTCAAGACAAAGCAACTTGTAAGTGCACTTATCAATTCTGTGAGGGACATCTCAAGCTGGGAGATGCAGCTGAACCTTCCACAGCGGAGTCTATCCCATTTGGGTCGCACAAACCGACCCGCTCGGCTAAGGATTTTCCTTATGTTGAATTTTTTTGACAAGTTCATAGATAAGGAATGGGAACGGCCGCAGAGGCCCTTTGCGGTCTCTCAGCGCATGACGGTCCGTTATCCGTTTGAGGAAAGCCTTGTGAAAAAACAACCATTATTCCGGGGGAAGGGATCCCTGCTTTTAAGGATCCTACTGATAGCAGGTCTGAAGCAGTGACCCGCTCTATGTTTGCCGTGTTGGGGTCAGCATTGCGGCCTATTTTGGCAGCTACTTTAGTGTCCCAGACACTTACGGAATGGGCAAAGATTTTGCACCAGACTGTGGAGGCAAATCAACTCCCGCCGAAATGCGTATTACTGGCCAAACAGTTGGTACAGGGACTTGTGTACGTCTGTGATGCAACCCTGGACGCCGCCCCCTTGATATCCAGGGCCTCAGCGTCTGCGGTGGTCTTGCGCCGCTTGCTGTGGCTGAAATGCTGGTCCGCTGACCAAGCTTCTAAGAAAACCTTGGCAGACTTGCCTTTCAAGGGTGGGAGGCTTTTTGGTGCCTCACTGGACAGCATCATTAAGGATGTCACTGGAGGTAAGTGCACCCTCCTCCCTCAGTCCACAAAAGGGAAGGGGCCGCGCCGTAGGCCGGTGCCCTCCTTCCCTACGCAAAAACTGTATTTTCCTCCGTCAGCAACTGCCGGCAGACCCTCCCAAGCAGACAAAGGTCCGGCTGGGGGACTGAAGTGTCCCTGGGTGCGTAAACTTGCCAAACCAGCAAGCAAGCCTGCTTCCGCATGAAGTTTTGCCCCCACCTGACTCCAGGGTGGGGGGACGGCTTAGCGGGTTTGCAACTCGGTGGACCTCCCTGCTCTTAGATCTGTGAGTCTGCGAGGTGGTCACCTCGGGTACAAAATAGAGTTCCTTTCTTGTCCACCAAACAGATTTTTTCCCTCAAATCTGTCCCTTCTTCCGGCTCGCCGGGCTGCCCTCCGGGGGGCGGTGCGAGACTTGTTGGAGTGCGGGGGGATCATACCCATACCACCACGGGGCAGGTTTCAGGGGTCTTATTCAAATCTGTGGTCCCAAAGAAGGACGGAGTTTGTCCTGTACTGGACCTCAAGGCTCTCAATGCATTTGTAAAGGTTCAAAAGTTCCAGATGGAATTGATTTGTTTGGTTGTGGCTGTGCTCCATCCGGGGGATTTTCTGGCATCCTTGGATATCAAGGACACATACTCGCATGTCTCCATCTGCGTCAGGCATCAGAGGTTCCTGCGCTTTGCGATCGGCAAAGACCACTAATCAATTTGTGGCTCTTCCCTTTGGCCTAGCATCAGTACCAAGAGTTTTCACCAAGGTGCTCGCCCCAATTCTAGCTTTGCTGAGACAGCGCAACATTGCTATCATAGGCTACCTGGACGACCTTCTTCTGAGGGCTGCTTCAAGCTCAGAATTAGTGGAGGACGTGTGTCTAGTCAGTCAGACCCTCCGGGAGTTCGAATGGATTCTGAACCTTCAGAAGTCGGTTAGTGCCGACCCAGCGTCTAGAGTACCTGGGGTTGATTCTGGACTCCTCGGAGGCCAGAGTCTTTCTTCCCTCAGAGAAGCTACAGACACTCCAGGCGGCTGTCAGGGTGTTGACATCCCGCAAGTGGTCATCTCTCTGTTTCTGCATGCGAGTTCTGGGTCTCATGGTGGCCTTCTTCGAGGCAGTACTGTATGCACAATTCCACACTCAGGCCTTGCAGAAGGAGATTCTCTCCAAATGGAACAAATCTCCGTTGTCTCTGGATCGTCAGATTCAGTTAAGTCACCTTGTCAGGTCATCTCTGACTTGGTGGCTGAGATCCCTGGCTCTTCGATCCGGGAAGTCCTTCCTCCCCCTTCTTTGGACGGTGATCACGACGGACGCCAGCCTGACCGGTTGGGGGGGGTGTGGGGGGTTCAAGCGGCCCAGAGTCGCTGGTCCCCGACCGAATCCCAACTGTTGATCAATGTTCTGGAACTCCGGGCGATCAGGCTGTGCCTCTCTAAGTGGTCTCAGAGGCTGTAGGGGCATCCGGTCAGGATCCAGTCAGACAACGCCATGGCGGTGCCATACGTCAATCATCAAGGAGGAACAAGAAGTGCAGCCACAGCGTCGGAAGTCACTCACATCCTGCGGTGGGCGGAAAGGAGCGTCCCAGTCCTATCGGCTGTTTACATTTCGGGCGTGGAAAACTGGCAGGCGGACTATCTGAGTCACCAGATGCTGGACCACGGGGAATTGTTGTTACATCCGGAGGTTTTTCAACTCCTTTGCCAGAAATGGGGCACGCTAGACATCAATCTCGTGGCTTCTCGACTCAATCGCAAGCTATCGAGGTTCATGGCCAGGTCCAGAGATCCCTGGGCAAACGCTTCCGACGCGTTGGTGGCTCCGTGGGGTCGGTATCGGCTGATCTATGGATTTCCCCCGCTGAAATTGCTCCCCCGTCTACTCCGCAGGGTAGAGTGCAAAGGAATTCCGGTGATTCTAATCACCCCAGATTGGCCCAGGCGGCCCTGGTACGCCGATCTCGTGCACATGGTGGCGGATGTGCCCTGGTGGCTGCCACTGAGGGAGGACCTTCTATCGCGAGGTCCCATTTTTCATCCTGCTTTACAGTTGCTGGCTTTAACGGCGTGGCTATTGAAAGCCAGGTGTTGAGGGACCAAGGCCTGTAGGATTCAGTCGTTTCAACTATGTTAAAGGCTCGGAAATCTTCTTCTAGGAAGATCTATCATAGCACATGGAGAGCCTACATCTCTATGTGTGAGGAGATGGAATGGAATCCACAAACTTATTCGGTTCCCAGGATCCTGCGGTTTTTGCAGCGCGGTGGGGATCAAAAACTGGCCCTAAGCACCATTAAGAGGCAGATTTCAGCGACCCCTGGCGTCTCATTCGCTAGTGAGTACGTTTGTGCAGGGGGTCCGCCATGTTGCTCCTCCTGTGCGACCTCCACTACCTCCGTGGGATTGGAATCTGGTGCTCTTGGCCCTTCCGAAACCTCCTTTTGAGGACATCTGGGAGATTCCTCTTTTGACACTCTCTCAGAAGGTGGCCTTCCTAGTAGCAATTACATCTGTCCGGAGGGTTTCTGAATTGGCGGCCTTGTCTTGCAAGTCCCCATATTTTGTCTTACATAAGGATAAAGCGGTGTTACGCCCGCGGCCTTCCTTCCTAAGGTGGTTTCGGCCTTTCACCTGAATGAGGACATTGTGCTTCCATCCTTGTGTCCTTGGCCATCTCATGCCAGGGAGGTTACATTGCATTCCCTGGACGTGGTACATGCCCTGTGAGTGTACCTGTCTGTTATGGCTTTGTTTAGAAGGTCTGACTCACTGTTTGTGTCAGTGTCTGGTCCGCAGAAGGGTCGGGTGGCCTCGTCGTCCACCATTTCTTGGTGGATCAGGCAGATTGTCATTCAGGCCTATGCTCTAAAAGGGCGGGCACCTCCTTTTCCCGTTACGGCACAATCGACCAGGGCTATTGGTGCCTGTTGGGCTTTCCGACATCAAGCATCGGTATCACAGGTGTGTAAGGCGGTGACCTGGTCGTCCGTGCACACTTTTTCAAAGTTTTACAAGGTTGATGTGAGTGCATATTCGGATTCTAGCTTAGGTCGCAAAGCTTTGCAGGCGGCTGTTTGAAGTTGCAACTCCTCCGTTGAGGAGCTCTGTTTGTTTGGGGTGAAACTGGTTCTTTTGATTGCTGTGCCCCCGCCCCCTCGTTTTTTTACACTGCTTTGGGACGTCCCAACAGTCAAGATTTATGGAGCTGTGTCCGTCCATGGACAAAGAAGAGAACATAGGATTTTTTTACTCACCGTAAAATCCTTTTCTCGATTCGTCCATGGACAGACACAGCTCTCACCCCTGTTTTTTAGTTTGTACTGCTTGTTACGAACTGAGGCTGCTAGCTGCAGGGAAGAGGGTTATGTTCAGAGGGACCGCCCCCGGGGGGGTGGGGGGGCTGTTTCAACTCTGTTTTAAAATAACATGTATGCATATTAACATGTTTCTGCCTAGTCCTATCCTAATAGACGGAACATACCCAACAGTCAAGATTTATGGAGCTGTGTCCGTCCATGGACAAATCGAGAAAAGGATTTTACGGTGAGTAAAAAAATACTATTTTTAGAGTTTAGTTGTCTTTTAAATGTTGCATACAATTGTGAAGAACTCATAAAATTTGCAGTTTCACTTGTGTCTGAAAAATACATGTTATATAAATAGTTTTACTTCTTTAAACGCTTGACCAAAGAAACAAGTCAATTTTATCAACTGGTTACTGGTAATATGCATACTGTATGATTGAAGGTCCATGGAGACTGTGTAAGTTCTCAGAAATATGTGAAACTGCTCAAGCTACATAATTGCTATGTGAAGCAAATTAAATATTACTTGGGAGAGCGACGTTCTATGTCTGCCATGAAAATTTGTTACAGAGAAGCAGTATATTACATTTCAGTTACTATAGCAAAATTTTCCATCCTTTTGACAATTGCACAGTTTGTGACTCTCTACAACAAAAAGACTCCTAAGCACATTTTACATTTAAAATAGCCACATCGTTTTTACGTATTATAGTTTTAGAAAAGTCACAATTCATTGTGTAAAAATAGGCATACTTTTCCTGGCATTCCCATGACCTTAACAGCCACCCACACTTGCAAGGATTTGAATTCTAGCTCTATTGTGGTTAGTCCTATTCGGAACATGTAATAGGTGAGTAGATCTCAACCAGCAAGGAAGCTTTTCTTCTGTACATAAATATTCCCTGTTCTGATGTTGGAAATGTATGCTATTAGTCAACATGGTTTATTGGAGGGGGCAAAGACAGTTTTTCTTGGTGTCAAATACTTGAATGTGTATTATCTTTTATCCCATGACATGAAAGTAGAAGAAAGATTTAAAGGGGTTGTAAACCCTCATGTTTTTTCACCTCAATGCCTCCTATGCATTAAGGTCAAAAAACACCGGGCAGTCACAGCCCCCCCCCCCATTTTACTTACCAGAGCCCCAAATTTTCCTTGGCGGGGAGACGCGCCCTCCCTCTCTCCACGGGGCCCCGACTCTTGATTGGATAGATTGATAGCAGCACAGCCATTGGCGCCCACTGCTGTCAATCCTATCCAAATGATGCGGGTGCTAGGGGGTGCGGCCGAGTCATACATTCGGCGGCTATGGATGCCGAATGCTGGATTTGGGAGCGCGCTCGCAAGGTAACCCACCAGGAGAGTGCTTCTGCCAGGGGGTTATCTGATGTGGGGAGGAGCCACAAGAGGAACCCCAGAAGTCAGTGTTCAGGGCCACTCTGTGCAAAACGAACTGCACACTGGAGGTAAGTATGACATGTTTGTTATTTTCAAAAAATAAAATAGTTGAAGCTTTACAATTACTTAAATTTGTAGAATTTATATTGTTTCAGCAGCTCTTTATTTTAAAACCATATCCTGTTTCTCGTAGGTTTGTGTTTTTAACACAAACATTTGAACTGTTTTTAACTGCCAGGATATCTGAAATTATGTTTAAGCCAGCTACCCTTGCCATACTGCACCACCAGTATGGTGACACAGTTCTTTGTGGTAGCTTTGCCTCCCTACTTTTTGACTATGTGTAAAGCTGTTCTAATATTTTTACATATCCCTGGCAGAAACTCTAAGATGTGGTAATTTTTAAGAAAATATGATCAGACTGTATACATTTTTTATTTTTAATGTGGATTAAATTATACCCTTCCCATCTAAGGGTAAAACAAATATGAATTTTGCAACTTTGACGTGCGTTAGTAAAACCATACATATTATCACAACTACTTTATGCATCCAGGTGAATTATACCTTGTTTTGTATTGTTTTTTGTTTTTTGTTTTCCAGGACAAATTGGGCTTTCGTTTGGTGGTAAATGGTTATGGATATCTCCTTGTTTTGTTAAATATTGGCTGTATATTTCTTGCTACTACCATAACCTACCACCAAAAAAGAAAAAAAAAAAAAAACACCCAAAATATATTTTCCTGCTCCTGACTATTGCAACAATACCACATATGTGTGTGTTAGTTGTTGTATGTACCCGTAGTACAGACCAGAAACAATAGTGCACTTTTTTTTTTCCTACCTAAAATACACTGACACTAATTAAAAAGAAAAACGTTTAATAATAAAAAAAAAAAAACATCCTACCAAAAATATATTGACCTTTACCCAAACACTAATCAAACCTTTATCTAAGTATTTTGTTTTTATTTTTTTATTTTTATTTTTTTTAACATGGTTATGTTTTGTTTTTTGTTTTTCCTCTCAATGTATCTCTCACCTCCATTTAAAGCGGGAGAAAATACAGTACCCAAAGTTCCCCATTGACAACATTTTAAAAGCCTTTACATCCCCACACCACCTGCACTATAAACCATCAAAATCACTTTAACATAACAGTTGGGAGCCGCTTGTTTTAAACACTTTGCTCTCTGGATATACATGGTACGCTGAAATAAGTATTTAAAGTGGTTCTTCAGTCACTTGTGCAAAAATTAAAAGTCCAATGCTACAAAATATTAATAAACAGACACTCGCCTGTCCCAGAATCCAGTGCTGTGCTCACCCAGGTAGGATTTTCTACAGTCTTCGGTCCACAGTGCTGGCATATTAACTGTGGGCAGCCATCTGTGACTGATTGCAGCTTTACAGCTGTCTGCCCACTGCACATGTGTAAGCTACACTGTGCTTTGTGAATGCTGATGTGTCCCAAAAGGATGCGGGTAGGGAGGGGATGGAGGAACTTCCACTCACATCACTTGAGCGTAAGTGGGAGCCAGTACCTTTCAATACCAGGTACCAGCTTCCCCCCACAAAAAAATGAATAAAAATGTGTGCCAAAAAAGTCAGGCAGGAGAAGGAAGAGCTTTTGGGTGAATTTCCAGTTTATGTAGATTTTTTATTAGAAAGCAATTTTTATTGTGATAAACTTTCAGAATTCTTATTTTTATTGAAATTAGTATAAGGAATCACATTATTGAAAATTGAAAGGGAAAGGTAAACCGGTACATGTATCCAATCAGTTTGTAACTTGTTTCCTGTAATTTGGTGCTAATAGAACATTTATGCGCTAATATGCAAGCATACCTCCATTGTCTATCCGTTATGTCCTCTTTCAATTCCTCCGACCACCTCTTCCTCTGTTTGTCCGCCTTCATGATCTTAGTGTGTTGTAGCCAGGAATAGGCAAGTGATGTGGCCCTATCCAATGGATTTTTGTTGTGTCATACCGACTCCAGATCCGTCAATGATCTAGTAAGGTTCTGGGGTTTCCTAGTTTTGCTTAGGTAACTACGTATCTGAAAGTAGGTCCATTGCCTCAAGTGAGGGAGATTATTCTCTAACTTAAGAGTTGCCCAGTCTTTGAATTTGTCCCCACCATAGCAGTCACCCGCTAGTAAGGGGGTATTCTGAGGTACTGATATGATTGTCATGTTTTGCATACCCGGAGTGAAGTCAGGGTTGTCCTTCAAAGGTGTTAGTGGACTTGGAAGTGTGGTGAATTCCTTCCGTTTAACTAAGGTGTGTAGTATCTCCAAAGTGGTACCAGTGATAGGGTGTCTACGCTATCGGGCATAGGTCCACCTCTAAAGTAACCCAGTCTTTCATGTGGCCGTGATAGTGCCAGTCGATGATTCTGGCCAAGTGTGCCGCTGTTTTGCTTTACGTCTATCTATTAAGGTTACTCTGTGGTAAAATCAAGGAAGCTTAAACTTCTGTAGTCTATCAATGCTTTACTAAACAAGGAAAAATCTGCACATACAACTGTAGGATGCACAATACAACACACTTAACTTAATAGCTTACAAAATATATGCCTACAAATATATATAAGCATGTACAACATGTACCGTATACATTAAGTAAACTAAATAATTACTCAACTTGGAGGTCAAGATGTAATGTCCATAGTTCCTTGCTCAGTCCAACTCCCAAAAGCGTCTCCAAAGTTATCCTGCTTCAGGCAGGGATGTCTTCTTGCTTTCTCCTTCCAAAGACCAACTCCTTCCTTTGTCCTTCCCAAACACCAACTGTTGTTCAAAACATGTCTCTCCACCAAAACCTTTTCAAACCCCCCCTTTCCTGTTTCCTGATCAATGGAGGGGGAGGGGCCCCTCCCACCCATTTCCAGCAAAGAACTTCCAGTCAATGGAGGGGGAGGTAAGGGGCTCTTTACACATCCTGTTACTACCTAAACTCTATATTATTATTATAAAGTCACCATAGAAATTGCCATAGCAACACAGCCGCAAAGCAATAATGTTTAAAGTCAGGCAGACCAATCTCGCCAAGATATTTAGATGTTGTCAGTCTGGCTAGTTTAATTTGAGGTTTCTTACGGTTCCAGAGGGATCTTAGTATGATCAAGTTTAGAGCTTTAAAGAAGTTTCGGGGGATTTTGATCGGTAACGTGTGATTAAATAGAGGAATTTTGGCAGGATTGCCATCTTGAGGATTGATGCACGACTGAACCAAGAAAAGTATCCCAAATCCCATTGTTTGAGGTCCCTTTCACAGTTTTTGAGACGTGGGGGGTAGTTCTTCTCATAGATGGATTGGAGTTGTAGGGCAAGCCAAGTTGCCAAACATTTGAGAGAATTGGGATCCCATCTAAATGGTGAGTTGGTCTTAGTTAACGTGAGTAATCTGTCTGAGAGTGAAATATTTAGAGCCTCAAATTTAATTAGTTGATCTTTAGATTGGAAATGTAACCATAGTGGGGGCGTGGCCTGGACTTCACCGTGATGGCGGTGTAACTCCGGAGCTCCGGCGAAAGGCGAGAGAAACAGCGGCTCACAGCTACACAGGACACTGCACTTGCAGCCCACTACGGCGGTTCATCTCCCCGGCACCTCGGCATCATGACCAGGAGACGCCAGGCGGAACATCGGCCCAGAAAACTGACGGCATACTTCACACAGCATATGCAGCCTCATGGGCAAGATGGCGCCGGCTCCTTCTCCACCCCGAAGATGGCGCACTTACACACAAACACCCATGATGACCCAGCTTATCGCAACACTCGGCGCACAAGGGGAACCTCAGAGACTCCTTCACCTCTCATTAGGAGTCCGGCTAAAGCCAGAGCCAGAATGGAGGAGCAGGAGACACAGCAATGTGAGGTAAGATCTAACGCTGACTCACAAGAAGACACAAGATAACTCCCTGACTCCATAGTGGCATTCCCCACACAAAACCAACCAGTCCTAGACACTACACTAAAGGATATGCTTGTCTCCCTGAAAAGCTCTATTCATGCTGACATGATGACATGCATGAGGAAGTTTAGTTCAGAACTTAATGCAGTGGGGGACAGAGTGGATCATATTGAATCCAAAATGGAGGAGTATGCTACGACAATTAATGACCTGGTAGACGCTCATGATAATGTTGAGGAGGAACACGCATGGATGAAAGCCAAATTAGCAGATTTGGAAGACAGGGCCAGGAGGAATAATGTCAAGGTCAGAGGCATTCCAGAATCTGTGCAACCCTCTGAATTGCGTTCGTATGCTACGGCAATGCTATCAACCCTCATGCCGGATCTTCCTCCTATTGAACTGTCCACAGATAGAATCCATCGTCTCCCAAAACCCTCATTTATCCAGGAGCACATCCCTAGAGATGTGTTGTTTCGCATGCATTTCTACCAAACCAAGGAGCGGTTGATGCAAATTACCCGTAAAGGGGAACACAGCACCACAGATTACTCAGATCTGCAATTTTATACAGATCTGTCGCAGCACACTTTGCAACTCCGCAAAATCTCAATAATATTACTAAGGCATTGAGAAACCATGCTATCACATACAGATGGGGCTACCCGACCAAACTAATCATAACTAGAGAAGGTTCTACACATGTAATTACTTCTCCTACTAAGGGTTTCCAACTTCTCCAGAAATGGAAGATTGTCCCAGAGGAACCTCCTTCAACATCTAATGATACAAGCCCTAAGAGGATTCCTCCAGAATGGCAACATGCTTCAAACTCCTGAGGCGTCAGTGATATCTGCAGGGCCCTGCTATATTCATTTGTTGCCCTATTAATGGGCCTCGCCCTTTGGAGCTCTATCCTGTAACCTGCGCTCCCATTTACCTGAGCAGAATCTCTGCACCTGGGTGTAATACCCTCCTTTTAAACTTTTTGTTGTTTGTTTTCTTTTTTCTATACCGAATTTCTTTTCCGACATTGCTTATGTTACCAGAAACGAGACTGTTTTGAAGAACCTAGGAATACATGCATCCCTCGGACAGCCTACTGGCAGCTATGTGAGTATGCACCATGTGTAAATTTCAGCATTCCGCTTAAACTCTGTCATGCCAGTTAAAATTCTTTCCATAAATGCACATGGCTTAAACCATCCAGCCAAAAGGGCATCCCTCTGGAAAGAAGCAGACTCTTCTCATTGTGACATAATATGCGTTCAAGAAACGCGCTTTCACCATAGCGCACCGCCTAGATGCACCCATAAAGGCTTCCAACACTACTTCTTCTCAAATATGACAGCCAAACAACGGGGAGTCATGATTGCAATTAAGGACTCAATTTCTTTTCAATTACTTAAGGACATTTGTGACCCATCAGGTCGTTATGTCATTCTAGTGTGTGACATCAACGCTACACGATATACTCTGGTGAACGTCTATGTTCCAAATAAACACCAAATTTAATTCCTGAATGTCCTGATGAAAAAGATACGGAAAATACAACAAGGATCTCTTATACTCTGTGGAGACTTTAACGTAACTCCTGACCCTCAAATAGACTCTACATCTAAACTTTCTAAAAGGACACTGTCTTTGCAGTCCTTTTTGCAAAGACAAGAGTTATATGATGCATGGCGTTGTACCCATGCCAACGAAAGAGATTTCACGTTCTTTTCCCACAGGCACTGCACGTATACGAGGATTGATCTGTTTCTGATGGACAGGTGGTTACTCCAGAAAGTATCTCAAATCAAATCTCAAGTCAGACCATGCTCCTGTATTATTGACACTAGGAGACACTTATCCTTCCAACAGTGCCTTTATTTGGCGCTCCAATTCCCACATCATCCAAAACAAGGAAACAAAAAAAATTCTGGAGGACCGCTTGCTTGATTACTTTCAGATCAACTCCCCGTCCACAAATGATCCATTTGTGCTGTGGAACGCCCACAAGGCATATATCAGGGGTGTGTTTATCCAGCAGGGCACTAGAATCAAGAGGCAGAGGCAGCAGCGACTCAATACTCTACTCACAGACATAGAATTATTAGAAGCCCAAAATAAACTTAATCCTACCCCCATATTGAGTGCACAACTTACCTCACTGAGGCACGACCTCAGACTCGCTTTACTCCAATCCTTCGAAAAAGTAGAGAAAAAATTGAAGATGTCCTTTTATTCTACAGGTAATAAGGCCGGGAAAAACCTGGCCCGTAGACTACAAGGCCAGCGCTTTAAGACTAGAATACCACATATTATTAGCCCTAAATCTTCTCAGAAGGTGTATGATCCCCAAAAAATTGCAGATGCCTTTAGTGATTATTATGGGGCCTTATACAACCTGAACCAAGATAGCCTAACGGCACAACCCTCCCTCTCAGATATAGAAAATTTTCTACAAAACATTCATCTGCCCCAACTTTCCCCCTCACAGCTCCAGGAGCTAAATGCTCCTTTTTCCTTAGTAGAATTGCTCAAAACTATAGAGAATCTCCCGAATAATAAATCTCCTGGTCCGGATGGTCTCACAGGGGAGTACTATAAACAGTTTAAACCTATTCTTGGGCCATACCTCCTCAAAGTATTTGATGCTGCTGCTGCCTCGGCTTCTTTTCCACCAGAAATGTTAGAGGCCTTAATTGTAACGTTACCTAAACCGGGCAAGGATCCAGATGCACCTAAAAATTTTAGACCTATATCCTTGCTCAACAATGATGTAAAATTGTATGCTAAAATTATAGCATTAAGATTGGTGGACATCTTACCTACTCTCATTGACCCTGACCAATCTGGGTTCACTAAGGGTAGGCAGACGTCAGTTGCTACTAGACGTTTAATAAATGTTGTGCATATCGCCAGATGGGGGAAAACGCCTTCTCTGCTTCTGGCTTTAGATGCAGAGAAGGCGTTCGATAGGGTACACTGGTTGTATCTTACAAAAACTTTGGAAAAATTTGGTTTCTCAGGACATCTGCTCTCAGCAATATTAGCTTTGTATACTTCTCCATCAGCTCGGGTGTACACGTCTGGCATGCTGTCTAAGCCTTTCAAAATCACTAACGGGACCCGTCAGGGATGTCCGCTGTCCCCTCTTATTTTCAATATACTTATGGAACCGTTAGCCGCCAGTATTCGACAATCCCCTGATATTCAAGGTTTTACAATTAAATCCCGTAAGCATGTCATAAGTCTTTTTGCGGATGATGTAATACTGATGCTCACTGACCCGCTGTCTTCCCTAGATCATGTATACCACACGCTTCAGGAGTATGGAAAAGTGTCATACTATAAAGTGAATGACTCAAAGTCATTCATCCTTGATCTAGGAGTATCCCCAAAAGATAAGCTGACCATACAAACCAAATTTCCCTATGTCTGGTGTGCACATGAAATCACATACCTGGGCATTAAATTGACCTCCCAAACTAGACAATTATTTCAGGCCAACTATCTCCCTCTTGAAAAGAAACTCGCAGACAACCTAAAGTCACTAAGCAAACATGTTCTATCTTGGTCGGGAAGATTGGCAGCTTTCAAAATGCAAATATTGCCACAAATTCTCTACATTTATCGCACAGTACCCATTCCCATACCTCAACACTTTTTTAAAACCCTTCAGTCCCTTCTAGCTAAATATCTTTGGGAGGGTAAAAGGGCCAGGAGCGCCTTTTCCAAACTAAAAAAAACAAAACAGGCTGGTGGCTTGGGTGTACCGGTCTTTGCAGATTATTATGCCGCTGCGACTCTCGCACAGATTAAAGGCTGGTTCCCCAATCAACCCACACCACTGTGGGGAAACATTGAAGAAACTTTAATACCCGGTGGAAATCTATTTAACTAACTCTTAGCGTACCCTCATATTAAATCCAAATCCAAAAACCTTTCTCCTCCCATGATAGTATCCCTGAACTCCTGAAAAACATTAGTAACACACAAATCCCTTTCTACCCCTACTTCTCCTCTACTAATACCCATTTCTACTCTAGACTTGATAATGCCTGACCTGACCTTAAACAGATGGCTGCGACAAGGAATCGTGCAGATCTCAGATCTATACAGAAACAACCTCCTTAAAACATTTGCTGAGTTGCAATCAGAATATGGACTACCAAATTCGGAGCAGTTTAATTACCTCCGAGTGAAATCGTACCTTAAAAACAAAAATATTAAGAAGTACAATTTATTTTGGAAAATTAATATCCATCTAGCATCTAAAGAAAACCATAAAGGTGGTATATCATTATTTTATAACTTCCTATATGACAAGTCCATATTCATGAAAACAAATTCTATGAAAGCTTGGGAGGCAGATATCCAAGAATCATTTTCAGAAACACAATGGCATAAAGCATTACAACAAATCTACGCAGCAACTAAATGTACAAACCTATGGGAACTATCCCACAAAGTAACACAAAGGTGGTACCTGACCCCGAATAGGGTAGCCAAATTTGATTCCTCCACATCTTCTGATTGTTGGAGGAATTGTGCACAACTGGGAACTATCTTCCATATACTATGGGCATGTAGCAAATTAGCGGGATTTTGGTCTGGCATTTTCAAGGTCCACTATCAAGTCACGGGTTTATCTATGCCATATTCGCCTTCCCTAGCTCTTTTAAACTTGGGGATCGAAAACTTACCACCGGTACACAGGAAATTCACCACACATCTATTTCTAGCGGCCAAGCTAGTTATACTTAGAGCGTGGAAATCTCCAGAACCTCCAGAGGTTCAGGAGGCAATTCGCACGTTGTCCGTACATTTCACCTATGAACGAATGTTAGCCTCCATTGGGGGGCGGACTATGCAGTTTCTCTCTAGTTGGCAACCATGGATAGACTGGTATAAAGACTACAAATCATAATAAAACCAGATTAGCAGTCATATATAGGGGGGTCAACCCTAATAAAACTGATAATAAAACTGACACTTAAACCTTTATAGGCAGATCCGAGGGATGGCGGCGATGGTGGGGATGGTGATTACAATGGTAATGGTAACAGTAAAAGTAAAGATAATAAAACCTAGGTTGATGTTCTTTTTTTTTTTTCTTTTCCTCTGGTTATTCTGAAAGCTCACTCTTTGTTCTTATATTAATTTCTTTTATGTTAGGACCTATATTCTCGGTGAATATAATTTCCAATAAGATAGAAGAGCTTGATCTCATACCTTCTTCACATAGTCTGGTACTGTGCAAGTGGGGGTGGGGGGGTTGCCTCTCTCTCCGGACCACAGATAGTTCCCGTGGGGGTGTCTGGGGAGAGGAGGGGATCCCCTTAGCCTCGTGTATATTGTATGTGTTTATACCAAGACAAGGCATTTTATATGACTCCTATCTGTATATTCAAATGTATCAATATGTCTTTGTCCCACATGTCGAATGTATTGTTCACCCTTTGTTTACCTTTAAAACCCAATACAAAATCTATTGATAAAAAAGGAAATGTAACCATAGTGGGCATATTCCTTTAGCAGATTAGGCAGGGTAATGATTGGATTTGTTAAAAAAAAATAGAAGGTCATCGGCGTAGGCCGCCATCTTGAACTCCCTGTCCTGAACCCGGAACCCAGTAACTGCAGTGTTCAACAGAACCATTCTAATAAAGGGCTCTAAAGAGAGGATAAATAATAAGGGTGACAGGGGACAGCCTTGTCTCGTCCCATTAGTGATTTGTACTTTTTTTGAGAGGATGCCATTGATCTTCAAATGTGCCGAGGGATTCTGATATAGAGTGGCTATCCATGAGAGCATGTGAGGTCCTAGGCCCACATGTCTGCACACTGCCATCATGAAATCCCAGGCTACCCGATTGAAGGCCTTCTCCGCATCTGTTGAGAGGAGAAAACCTTCAATGTTTCGTAGCTTTGCCACATGGATTAGGAGAAGAGCTTTGGTGACATTGTCTTTGGCTTCCCTGCCAGTTATGAAACCCACCTGCTCCAAACCAATCAGGTCCAGAAGAAGCGGGCCCAGTCTCAAAGCAAGGATTTTTGCAAACAGTTTGACATCTAGGTTCAATGGAAAAATGGGGCGGTAGCTTGCATGATCTGTGGGATCTTTACCCGTTTGCGGTATCAATGCTATGTTTGGTGTCACTTCTCTGGGCGAGGACAAGGAGTTCAAAGCATCCCTGAGTGGAACTGTAATAATATTGGCAAAGGTCTTATAATAAAAGGAGGTGTATCCATCTGGCCCTGGGCTTTTACCCGTTTTCAGTTGTTTGATAGCTTGTCTGAGTTCTGAGGACGAGATTGGGTTCTCTAGTAGGGCAGAGTCAGGATTAGTTAGGGTTGGGAGACCACTCTTTGTTAGAGCACAAAATATACAAGATTACCTATCACCTTCCATGTGTGGCTGTCTGTGTTGCGGGGGTAGATTGTAAAGCTTGGTGTAGAAATTATGGAAGTGTTCAGCTATCACCTCCGACACCACGTCAAGCCTTCCACACTCCTGTTTAATACCAGCTATATTGTTAGTAGAAGTGTGTTCGCGTAAAGCCCTCGCCAAAAATTTACCTGCCTTATTACCCGATTCGTAATATAGTTTATGTTTGAAAATAACATACGTTTAGCTTTAGAATCAAGCAGGTGTTGCAGTTCTTTTCTGGCGTCTATTAGTTTTGTAGCAGAGTCTATGGAAAGGGATTGCTTATGTAGTGCTTCCAGGGAGCTGATCTGGTTTATCAGTTTTTGTATAGTGGCCTCTCTCTCCTTTTTATGTCTTGAGCCCAGCCCGATCAGCACCCTCCCGAACAGTACATTTATGTGCCTCCCACACAGCTAGTGGGTCTGCCCCTGGTGTGGCGTTATGTTTAAAAAACTATGTCAAGCTGTCCGTTATTAAGGGGAGTATTATTGAATCGGTTAGTAACAAGGCGTTAAGTCTCCGTGTCGGTTGCTGTCATGAAGAACTTATCAGGTCCATAGAGAGAGAGTTTGGTGAATGGTCAGAGATTGTTTGGATATCTATATGCGCCCCCGCCACTCTTGTGAGATCCCTTTGCGACACGAACAGGTAGCCTAACCATGCATATCTAGCCTGTGGGTAGAAAAGTACGTGAAGTCATGGCCTTCCGGGTTAAGAAAGCACCAGGTATCTACTAGCTGGAGGGATTGTAACAGAGATTTGAGACGTTTGAGATTTTTGTACGTGATACAAGTTTTCCCATTAGAAGTATCAGTAAAGGGATTCAGGGGGGCATTGAAATCCCCCCCCTAGGATTAAGCAGCCCTTAGCAAACCCATTAAGTTCTCTGACAACATTTTGGCAGAACGCTACATGGGCCTTGTTAGGGAAGTAGACGTTTGCAAAGGTTATTGGAATGCCCCCATATGATCCCTTCAAGAAGATAAACCTGCCCTCTGGGTCACTGAATTGTTCCGACAGCTCAAATGGAGCATCCTTGCTCACCAGTATTGAGACCCCCTTAGACCTGGAGTCATTATTAGTGGCGTGGAATACCTTGGGGAAGTATGCATTGGTGAGTTTTGGTACATGATGTGTTTTAAAATGGGTCTCCTGTAGGAAAACAAAGTGGAGCCTACCTTTTTTAAGTTCCTTTAGGAGTGAAGAGTGACGCTCAGGGTATGTTCAAGCCCCTGATATTGTGGGAGATCCCCGTGGCATGGACATGCAAGCCCTCTCTGTAGATGCCTGGCCATGAGAGTTTGTGGTATGACCCTGAGCGTGCCTAGGAAGAGGGAAAAGGGTAATAAAGCAAAAAGAACATGGTGCAACTTTCAGAACATAGTGCATGTAGCTCAGGGTGTGTTGTTTAAATGTCCACTATGGCCAGGGGTAACCGATAGACCCAGGTACCTCCTCATGGGTTAATTGTCAGCAGGTAATGATGGCTTCAAGATTAGAAGAGTGCCACATCCAGGACAAAACGTTGAGAGGAGCGAGGTAGCTTATATCATAAATAGTCTGCAGGTCTTTCAGCTGCTGATGTGGGTTCCACGTAGTGGAATGGCGCCATCTAGCGTCCAGAGAGGGGAATATAGAAATGACAGAGTCCTGCCAGGGCTAAGGAAAGAACAGTCAATGCAAGGGGGGTATGTTCAATATGTGGACAACAAATCAGTAATGTCACCAGTAACCATGTGAGTGAACTTGGATAGAAAAAAATAAAATCACACAAAAAAGAAAAAAAGTTCAAAGAAGAATTGAGCTTGCTATGCAGGCGGAGGGAAGGGGAGCTGCAAATATGTTTCCCTCATCATCTTGGTCCCTAAGGGCCTCTGCTTGCCTCCTTGGGGTACCAGCCTTGGAGCTCCCACCCCGACTGTGTTTGGGTTTCTTTGCCTGTCTCTTATCCGGAGTGGAGAACGGAGAATTAGGAGGACTCCTCTCTGGCAGTGGTTGCAGAAAATCAGCATACCATTCAGGCAGGTCAATCTGGCCTAATTCTATTGCATCACAGAATTCTGAAAGATCAGCAGGCGTGCATAGTATATGCTGGTGACCGTTGTATGAGACAGTGCGAATGGAAAGCGCCAAGTGTATCTGAGATCTTTCCCTCAGTTTCTCCAGCAAGGGGCGCAACACATGTTGATTCTTTAAAGTGATCTGGGACAAGTCCTGGAATAACATAATCGTTGCTCCATTGAAAACAATATCATTGTTTCTCCTGGCTTTGCGCATAATTTCTTCTTTAAGTACAAAGCTTTGCAAGCAGCAAATTATGTCTCTCGGAGGGGCTGAATCAGACGCTCTAGGCCTGAGGGCTCTATGTGCTTTCACAAAGTCAATCTCAGCATCCTCCTGCCTCTCCAAAAATCTGTTAAAGACCCTCTGGAGTGTTGTGACAATCTGTTCAGGCTCTACGGACTCTGGGATCCCCCTCACCCATATGTTGCACCTCCTGCCCCTATTGTCCAGGTCCTTGATATGCCTGTTCATGTCAATAAAGTGCTGTGACTGAGCTACTGTGACCCTCTCCAATCTGTGTATGGCCTTGTCCCTGTGCTTTCCAGCGTTATCTGTAGCCACCATCTTTTCATTGAGCACTAACATGCTTGTTTTCAGATCTGTGATAGCCGCTAAGAATGTAGCCTTGATGTCCGCCGCTATCACAGACATGTCAGCATAGGTTAAGGGGTGATCCGGTCTGGACTTACCCCCTTGTTGAATCTTTGACTGAGAGTCTTTACTGCAGTCCTCCTCGTGGTGGGCCGGCGCAATCTCGGGCCTCGTGTCACTGCCGCGCACCGCAGTTTAAGTTTTAAAAAGGTCTGCAATGTTCTTTGCCGAGTAGGACACTGAGCTGCGTCTCAGGCGAGAGTGAGGGGTTGAGTAGAGTCTTTTGCCTGGCATCTGAGAGCTGGTGGTCGGGTGATGGGCTATGAATGGCTGTGTGTGCTGAGGAGCTCCTTCAGTGTGCTGCCATCCTCGTTGCGTGCCAAGCCATGCCCCCGAATGCATATATTTATTATGCTTTAAAATAAATAAATACAACATAGACGAGCTGGCCACATGTGTATATGTACATGATCTCTAGGTGTTAAAATGTATTGACCAATAATTAGGAAAATAAAAGTTCAAAGCTCTTGGCTCCAGTATATTAGTAAACACATGGAGATTGTTTTACTACTCTGTAACTGGGTCAACCTACACGTATCACTTTGCATTAGCATGGTCTATTCAGTGCTACCTGTGTTATACAGTATATGTCTGACTCTACATTACAAAATCTATTGTTTAAGGAAGAACCCAAGGTGTTACAAATGTAGCCTATATGATTTTAACAAATACATTCTGCTTGTTTTTAGTCTGTGCTGTATGTTATTGCTGGTAATCCCTCTCTGCATCAAATACTTATCATTACTTCCACATTGACTGAAATTTTATATCAGACCAAAAGTAAAAAGGCAATTGTCATGATTACCTTATTCAGTGTCTGCCTACTAGGGATGAGCTTCGTGTTCGCATCGAACACACATTCGACTCGAACATCGGCTGTTCGATCGTTCAACGAAGAACAAATGTTATGGTCCGTTCGCGCCAAATTCGTGTTGTGCGACACGGCCCATAATTCACTTCGGCATCACAGTGCATTGCTGGCTGATGATTGGCCAAGCATGCACTATGACCCGCATGCTTGGCCAATCACAGCGCGGAAAAAACGGAGAGCCGTAATTGGCCAAAGCCAGGGTGGCTTTGGCCAATTATGGCTCAGGGGGTTTAGTACACGCCCAACACTATATAAGGCCGCCTGGAAGTCGGCCTTTTGTAGCGTATTGGCATTTGTAAAAGAGGCAGTTTCAGAGAGATAGACAGTGTCATTTATATTGAGTTAGATAGAGCAGGCAGGCGAGTCAGTTAGCTGCTGTTACAGTGTGTAGAGGATATATATGCATCCTAGGTGTTGTATATATATTTATACACTCTATTGAGTTTAGATCCGTTCCTGTTAGTCTCTATACTGTGACAGGCAGGCGGGTGATTGTGCTAGCTGCAGACAGTCAGTGTTTCACTTAGTGTACTACTGTGTGCTTTGCATAGCGATCACCTAAAGCTCACCTGGATACAGTTATTCTCTATACTGTGACAGGCAGGCCGGTGATTGTGCTAGCTGCAGACAGTCAGTGTTTCACTTAGTGTACTACTGTGTGCTTTGCATAGCGATCACCTAAAGCTCACCTGGATACAGTTATTCTCTACACTGTGACAGGCAGGCCGGTGATTGTGCTAGCTGCATACAGTCAGTGTCTCACTTAGTGTACTACTGTGTGCTTTGCATAACATTCACCTAAAGCCTACATTTTTGATGCAATACTTTGCAACAGGGCTCATTGCTGCGCTCTAAGTACAGTATCTGTGAGGGGTTGCAGTGTTGTGGCACCAGCACCAGTGCCTAAGGCCCAATTTTTCTGCCCCTGTTTAACAGGGGCGTGTATTTACAATTTTTTATGCAATGCTTTGCAGCAGGGCTCATTGCTGCGCTCCAAGTACAGTATCTGTGAGGGGTTGCAGTGTTGTGGCACCAGCACTACCGCCACCACCAAAGGCCCAATTTTTCAGCCCCTGTTCAACAGGGGCATGCAATTACAATTCTTGATCTAATAATTCACAGCAGGGCCCATTCCTACACCCACCAAGAGTAACTGTGAGGGCTTACAGTGTTGTGGCACCAGCACCACCACCAAAGGCCCAATTTTTCCTACCATTGTTCAACAGCGGCATGTAAATAAAATTCCTGATATAATAGTTGACAGCAGGACGTTCCAGCGCCCACCAAGAGTAACTGTGAGGGCTTACAGTGTTGTGGCAACACCTAAGGGGCAAATTTCTGCAGAGTATATAGGGCAGACCCCTACTTTCAAACATCCAACTTACAAACGACTCCTACTTGCAAACGGAAGGAGACAACAGGAAGTGAGAGAAAATCTACCCCTAGGAAAACAAATTCTCTCCTGTAAGAGTTAATATGTGAAAGAGGTGTCTCCTGTCCACTGATGCTTTATCACCAATCCTTGTTTCAATAAAAAACACAAATTTTCCAAGAGGTGACTAAGATGGACGCCAGTTCAGTTGTTTTGTCCCCACTGCTTGTCTCTGCTTTGCCATTTATAAACCACAGCCTGTGATGATGCTGTGGCTGGCCTAGAGACAGGTTCTTTTGATAAGCTTCAAGCTCCCCTTGCACCTTGGTGCTCTATTTCAAATATTGAGAACTATTCGACCTTTCTCCAACAATGCAGGGACCCTCAGTGGCTAACTGACCAAGCACTCTCACATGGGGACGTTTTACAACAACTGGAGGGCTGCAAGTTGCCCACCCCTGCTTTAATAGCTATGTGTATGCTCCGACATAGACTAATATGTACATTATTTGTTGCTTTAACTTTAATTAATTTAGTTTACAAATGGGGCTTTGATTTTGTAGTAGAACTAGATAAATATATTTTTATTTCCTAGATGTCCCTGTCTCACTTAAAAAACAAAATGAACAAAAACGGATATAAACATATGCAGGTGTGTGTGTGTGTGACCTTTGTACTATATATTTGATTTGTTGTAAACAATATGTCATGTATCTCACCTTTCCAACATTGTTGTCATTACCAATCTTTTGTAATAAAACTTCCTACATTTCAGCATTTTTGTTATTTTAAAATTGCCATCTGCATTCTACACAGAGTTGTACAGGCTGTTGCTTTAAACATCTTTTGAGTTTAAAGAGTGATTTTTATGGCAATATAATGACTTGTACATAACCATTCTACCCATGTATTGTATTTCTTTGGTCATCAATGTAATTCAAGTATAGTGTTTTTTTTTTCTTTTGTTGTTGTTTTTTTTTTTTTTTTTTGTAGATCTAGGAGGATAATGATGCATAATCTTACTTACTGAGCATACGAGCTAAGAATCCAAAACAGCCTAAAAAGAACATGATGCACAAAGCTAAACCACTTTTTTTTACACCTCATTAAAACAAACTGCAGTGGAAATTAAACCATTGTTTACATCATTAAAACAAACCTAACTTTAAACCTTTCTTTGAAAGGGTTCTTTAGGATCGTCTGAATTTTCTATTGCTTAAATTTACAACACGTGAAAAAGTTATGCCATGCACTTGAGGTCTATATTGGACACTCATGCTGTGTTTTAATTAAATTTGCAAGCAAAGTAAACCATTATTACCAGTGAGTATATTTTATTGCAAATGTATTGTCTGTAGGCATTTTTACTTTTTGTGTCGCCCAGCATACCTTTCAGATTTGATTCTGTTAAAGCAAATGGAGAGTCCAATATAAATAATGATGAGACCACTTCTATTATACTTTGATGTTTTCACTGTTCTCCTAAGATAGGCTTATACAGCCAGATCTTTCATCGGCGAGGACCAAAGACTTGATTATTGTTGTATCCCAAGTGAGCTTCAAGCAGAACTGTTATTCCTTCTAGTATAGCATATTTCTAACCAAGAGAATCACAGTACAGTATATGGTCAAACAGCAGTAATCTTCTGGCAGAGTGACGGATATTGGTGTATGCTACTGCAGTTTTCTATATATTTTTAAGTCTTGTTTACCTTTGGTTTATTAAGTTCAGGACTAAAAGTAAAAAAACTAAACATTGTGGCTACTCCACATTTTCACCATTTTCTCACTAATACAGAACACTACTGCTTTATGGATTTATTTTTTTTTTTTTAAAACATTATACAAATAAACAATATGTTGTAAACTTTATTAAAAGTCAAAATATAAATGATCATTTGAGAAAGTGCATTGTTAGTGTCAGATTACTTTTACATTTCTCACCTTTGTATATGTCCTGCTTTCAGGTAAAATCACACCAAATAGGTGTAGCTACAAGCACTACGTTCCCTAGGATAGGATTGTTTACATCTGCAGTGTTCTCACCCTTCCAAGTACACTTCTGAGTTGGACTACAGGTCGTCATGCTAGTGCTCAGTGGCATTTTTCATTTTACTAACTACACTGTGATCTTCAGCCACAGCTGGAGCATACAGATAACCACATAAAGTTCGTACAAAAAAGAGGTGAAGGGAGAGGAACAAAATAAAGGGAAAACTGTATTAAAGCAGAGTTCCACCCAAAAATGGAACTTCCACTTTTCGGAACCCTCCCCCCCTCCGGTGTCACATTTGGCACCTTTCAGGGGGGAAGGGGGGTGCAGGTATTTGCACCCACTTCCGGGAATAGACTCCTGCGGCAGATATGCCCCTTCCCGCACCCCCCCCCCCCTGCTGTCTCCTGGGATATACACTGTTCCCAGGAGAGAGCGGGGACCAGTGACGGCGCGCCGAGCACTATTCGCGAATGCGCAGTAGGGAACCGGGCAGTGAAGCCGCAACGCTTCACTTCCCGATTCCCTCACCGAAGATGGTGGCGGGTGTAGCCGAGGGACGAGCGATTGCTCGAACTTGGCTGCCGACATCGCGGGCGCGTTGGACAGGTAAGTGTCCATATTTTAAAAGTCAGCAGCTGCAGTATTTGTAGTTGCTGGCTTTTAAAAAAAAAATAAAAAAAATGGTGGAACCTCCGCTTTAAAAGAATGCAGCCCTATTTTATTAAACTGTGCTCTGCAAAACAGCTTTTATTTAGGGAGAGCTTAGTTTTAGTTATCCTTTAACTATATTTGTTAGCTAAATAGTTTACTTTGCCATTGTATATTGCAATGACTTTATTCCTAAAAAGGAAACCAAATCTGTGTTCTTATAAGTAGGTAAATGACAATGCAGAAAGAAAAAAAAATGTATGTATTTTTAACAAATTAATTCCATAGAGAAATGATAATGTGCAAAGTAGTAGCATATAACTACCAATTTTATATTTTTTTGTTTTGTGTTTTTTTTTTTTTTTTGTGTGTACCAAAACCAGTAAAGATGTATATAAACTATGGCTAGCTCTTTGTTTGAGTCACCTAGCTTGCATTGTACTGTTTTATTATTTGATTCATACTATATACATCTTTTTTTCTTGCTTTTGAAGGTAATGGTTTTTGTTCATGCCAGAAACTCCACTGTGCGGACAGCCATGGCCTTGAGGGAACTAGCAAAAAACAATGGGCACATTTTACATTTTTTGCCAAACCAAGGATCTGACTACGGTCATGCTGAAAAGCAGGTAAGAGCTGAATACTCCTCCTTCAATTTGACCTTGTCCTTGAACTTGTTAGACCTGTAAAATATGTTCACAAGACAAAAACATGCATTTGTTACTGTTAACACTTTAACGCTTTAAGATTGCAGGGAAGCATTAAATAAACATTTCCACAAGCTCTTCATTTTTTTTTATATTTCCTGCTGGTTTGTTGAGCTAAATGTGCTTTCATTTGAGATGTTGCAATTAGCATGGGGCTTCATGCCCTACTTAGTGCCACTTGTATCTCTACTCTGATTAAAGATTGAGTGTATTTCCTTATTGCGTCTGCCAGTTTAGCCATATAAGCATGTTAAAGCAGAATTACATGTTTAGCATAAATCTTTTTATTTAACTGTTTCAGCACCATCATCTGTTGTTCTTGTTTAGTGTAATGGTGTTCATTGTTCTTTCAGGCAGCTGAAGACATACATTAAACATTTAATTGTAATTTTATTTAATTTGTAGTTGTAAAGGTTCAACCCTTAACAATAATTTTACAAATACAAATCCTTAAGACCTTCCTTACTTACACAACTCCATATTTAAGCTAGCAGAATATTATAATATATAATAAACAGTAAGGTAGTGGCTGGTACAATGAAACTGACAAACTCAAGAAAAAAAAACAACAAAAACTTGGCTATGACTACTAAACCCCACAGGGTAGAAAAGAATATGTGAAAAAAAAAACAACAACAAAAAACACCAAATTGGTTAAACACATATATAAAAGTTATTTTTTATTCTAACTTCTGTTAAAAGGAAGCAAACTATAAAGAGTATAAAAATTATTGGTCAAGAATAAGTCAAAGAACACCACTCACTGGTAAATAAGCCCCTCATACCCCCTCATACATAAGACAATTGAATATAAGCCTGCCTCTGGCAAAGCTGGTGCTTACCAGCAAAACTGGTCATGCACTTTTGTTACCACTTGCTACACTGGCGACCCCATTCACATTCCTACAGAGACACGTGGAAGACAGAGACATCAAATGAAAGTCGCTAAAGTAAGATGTTGTTAGGCAAGCAACTACATAGGATAATCAAATACAAGAGTGCAAAATCACAATTGTGACAGCACTAAAAGCTAAAAAATTGGCCTGGGCAGGAAGGGGGGGGGTGAAAGTGCCCGGTATTTAGGTGGTTAATTGAACACGCTAAAGTTAGAAGCTGATTGGCTACCATGCACAGCTGCACCCAATTTTGCACTCTCTAGTTTTAGTAAATCAACTCTTTTTATAAGTATATGTTTACCACCTCTTCATGGCTCTTGATGGTTAGACATATTAGTAACGGATGGCTTATATTTGATTGTCCTATGTAGTTGCTTGCCTAACATCTTATTTGGATTTGATTTGTTTGGATGCATAAAACCCACGGTTTGAAGATAGGCCCTGATGCAGAGCCAGTCTCCCTTGTTGGGGGTGTTCTGGCCAATACACCAGGCTTTATGGATACATACAGCTCCCATGGTTTATCTAGCCTCTAATTATACAGCTGGGCTCATGCATCCTCTTGATTTGGTGTTATGTTCTCAGTTTCACATTGAATAATCATAACCTTTGATGGGATTCGAGCGACATAATTTTGCTCTCGTTTTATCCAAGGACAGCGACCATTTATTATTGAGTCATGGTCTGCTAGTGGTTCTCTTAGCTCGGCTTACACGTTTTGACGTTTTGAGAATACTTCATTGCTTGCATTCCAGCTGGATACATTGTGTATAACTGTGCAGACTGTCACCTTTTTTAATTTTTTGGGATTATTTAGAATCCATACCAAGTCTATATATGAATGAGGGGCTTACTTACTAGTGAGTGGTGTTCTTTGACTTATTCTTGGCCAATAATTTTTATACTCTGTTTCCTTTTAACAGGAGTTTGAATAAAATTGGACTTTTATACAGTTTGTTTAACCACCTTGGTGTGTTTTTTCTTTTTTTTTTTCTTTCATATCTTATCTACCCAGTGGGTTTTAGTAGTCATAGCCAGGTTTTTATTGTTTGATAAGTTTTTCAGCTTTGAAGAAAAGCATGCAAGCTGTCTACCATAATTTTTTATTAGTTGGGGACTCAGCAATGCATCTGTGCTCACATCTCGGTCCACCTGCTTGAGGTGTTGCAAGGCGTGTCATTCTTTATGTCTGAATCCTCATTTATTTTAAATCAATAAAAAATGCCACTAGAAGAGGCAGTTATCTCTCATTCTGCAGCAGCAAAAGCTAGACTCCATGTAGAACCTCTGATCGGATAATCACATAGTGCCCTGAAGAGATTCCAAAATATATTAAAAAGCGATGAGTGAGTTAGCTCATCTAACCAGCTATGGTTTAATTGCACAATAGGATTAATTCTGACGTAGATTTAGAACACATCTTTTGAATTGAATCTTATGCAGAAGTATACTCTTTTCAAACACATTTATGTGATGGTGGTTGACAATATCCACAATAAACAATCACAACAATATTAAAATAAAGCATAGCTTGTATTGATACTGTACCACAAGTGTGTAGTCCCTTTATGTGTTATGGAATTCCAGTACCAGTGCTCTGACTTTTTAATCACCACCTACTGCACAAATAGACAGAGACAGTACCTTCTCCTGTGCAAAATAGTTTCTCTAGTTTAGAGGATGCACTCCCACTGCCACTCTTCTCTTAGATTGTGATACTCCACTCCTGGAATTGATTCCTCATTCAAAAATGTCACAGGACTTGTGATTTTCTTAGTGCAAGCCAGTGTTTTTTTCCCCCCTGCCAAGTATTTGTCTTTGCCCTCCACAAATATTCAAATATTTGCCAAACATAAGCAGACTGTTTTGCCAAATGTAATCCTAACTTTGGTTGTTTTAATTCAGTCATTGCTGCAGTGAGCAAGCACACTCTATTATTTTATTCAATAATCTGTAAACTACTGTGTAATAAAGAAACTCAAATGTATCCACTGCAGGCTTTTTGGTGTCTCTTGTAAAAATTCTGTAACAGCTTCAGGGTTTTTACTCATTCCAAAAAAATAGCAAAAACAATTGCCTTATCCTAATCTTTCTGCCCCCCATACCTATCAGGTCTGATTTATTTGTCCTTGGTATCCACTTGTGAGGTGTCTTCATTGCATTATGGGATGTCATAAAAAGTCAGCTATTGTATATGCCTTGGAGTGATGGGGATTCCTAGGTACCATTTGGGTACATTTGTCCACACATAAGTTTTATGTTGGCATCTTTTGGTGCTGATAATTACATTATTTGAATGTTTTAGCTGTGCTAGCCTGATAGCAGGTTTACTTATAATTAAAATAAAATAAAAATATTAAATTTGTAAAGTATATTGGAAGACAAGAATATTGTCATGATTGTTATGCCTTAGAGAATGCATTGCTGAAGCAGGTAATTGCATTCAGTGCATGAGAAGCTTCTAAGCGTCCATGTCTTTAATTTTGTTATTTCCCATGAGAAATTGCAGGTTTTCACTTAGAAAGAAAACATGATCAGTACATGAAAATATATGCATAATTCCAGGTCTGTGGTTTTATGCATTTGGGGAAAATAATATTTTAATTTTGGCCTTTTCAGTTGGAAAATAGTTTTCATTTTTATCCATTAGCTGTGCAATTAGTGTTGAAACTAAGCTGCATACATTTCAGCTTCATATTTATTCCTGGCAAATTAAAACCTTACTTTTTTACATCACTACACATGTCAAGCAAGTTTTGTAAAAATGACTGTCAAAACTATGGATCTCACACTCTATCTTTTGTCTAGTTCTATATGTAAATTTCCACAGTAGGAAAAGATGACAATGGGGAAAAACAATTTGATTTCAGCTAAATGTGGTCATGTTCCATAGCTGCATATTAGTAAGTTGTTTGAGTAGATGTTTTATTGTGACAAAGAGAAACAGGGCTCTCGCAAAACTGGATTTTAAAGGGGGACACCGGTTCTGTTATAGGTGAGTATGCTTGAGTCAGTAATTTTAGAAAAATATAAATTTATTCACAAATCTTTAAAATTGATATTGCAATTGATACAAAATCATGAAGAGCTTAGAAACAAAGAACTAGATTGTGCAGTTAGCCAACATGTTTTGCACTGTTGTGCTTCGTCAGGGCTTAGCACTTGTCTTTTATTTCATCAAGTCTGTATAAGACACAAAAGTTTGTAATTAATATCAAACAGTGATATAATATCAATACATATGCATTCATTAGAGTGATACAAATTTGCTGCATATTAACAAACTTGGAAAACATATATTGTAACATGCTCACCTAGTTCACTTTGAGAAAATTGGACAAAAAGCACACCGCTACACATGTGTATCAATGCTGATGACTGGCCCACATCCCACCACAGTCATCGGGCCAGTCATCAGCATTGATACACATGTGTAAAATAATGTTCTATTTGTCCTAGACCAGGCATTACCTCAGCTGCCAATGTGTTGTATAAAATACCTCCTGCATTACTTCTTGGAAAGCCCTTAGGTTGTAAAAACTGTTAAGACACAGGAAGGAGTTCACCATTAACACACACTGTGCACCTGCCCTCCCCTTCCAGGAGATTGCTCCCACTCACCTGTTCTCACTAAATACACAGCCATATTATTTTTTTTTTCTATTTTGCCTTCATCTTGCATATATTATTATTTTTGCAGAGTGTACAGAAGCAGATAATAAGCTGCAAAAAAGGACCAGACGCCTGCTGAAGTGCAACGGTTATATCATAGGGAACAACAGGGGAGGTTCTTATATCAAAGCAGCTGGGAGGTACTCCTGGGAGAGTGTGATACAGAACAAGCAACAAAAAAAAATCCTGAAGCGTTTAGATCCAGAATTTACGTGCCAGGAATTCCTGTCACTTTCTGCGCCAAACCTGCCGGGAGCAGAAGATTGCTAGTGGAGCACATTTCCCAAAGCCCTTGGAAGGCAAGCTGTAGCGATGGTCCGTCAGCGTATGTGGAACAGAGCTGTATTGTAAACAGGAGAAGTGTGTCCTTGGAAGTCTGTAAGGCTAGCCATAGACAGTTTGATGGCTGGTTGAGCAGGGACTGGCCGAGGAATCGCGACTGGTTCAGCAGGAACCGGCTGAGATTACAGCCATGCATGGGCAGGCTGAATGTACCAAGTTGATTGATCGATCAACTTGGGTACAACCAGCCTGCTGGATTTTATATATGAATATCGCTAGCGGCTGGTATAGTCGTGGTTGCAGGAAATAAATTATCTCTGTGTATGGCTTTCAATACAACCTGATTGTACAATCTCTTTTAGATTTGCCATCAACAATGTAGTTCAAGAGCCTACCTGATAGGATACAAAGATTGGATTGGATAGATGGTTTGTCCTCCTATTATATAGATTTGCTAAATCTAAAAGAGATTGTGCATGATTGTACAATCAAAATTGTATAGTGTATGGCCACCTTTGTACACCTAAAATTAATTAGTCACACTCTTGACCATTAATTGTTAACAATACCCCAAACACAGAAACAAACACACATTTTCCCACGTGAAAAAATGAGCAGCAAATGCAGAAAAACACACAGTAAAAAACATGCAAACCGCAACAAGCCAAATTGTCCCATGAGCTACTTTTCCATGTGTAGCACAGTTCATTAAAATCAATGGGCCTTCCTATACTTGTTGCCAAAAAAAAAATGGTTAAAAAAGAGCCTCCATTCGCATCTGTGAGTCAGCCTAAATGAGGCCCCATTCACATCTGTGCGTTTTTAAACTCACAGCAAATTGCACATAAAACGTGCTTTGCCAGGCGTTTTGAAAATGTGCTTGCAAAAGTGAATCACTTTCAGCACAATTAAATGTTAATGGCTCCCCAAGCACGGGTAGCAGGCATACGTCTGCCGTGTGACAAGCAAGTGCAAAAAAAAAAGACAAAACAAATGTGCCACGCTCCGCTCTAAGAAAAAACTGTTCTGGAGCTTGTTGTGCCACATGCGCAACGAGCAAAAACGCTGCAAAACAAGTTTTAAAAAAAATGTGCGGTAGTGTGGGTTCCTGCTATGTAAAGATATGAATGGGGCCTGACAGCTTAGTGTTTCTGTCCACTCCCTCCTATGTACTTGTATAAAGATGGCCATACACTGTTCAATCTGATTGTACAATCTCTGTACAATTTATTTTTTATCTACTTGAACTATGGAATAGGAGGACCGACTTGAACAACTCTATATATATTAAATCAGACAGGCCCTTTCACTACATAACTGATGATCGATATAAAGGAGATTTATAGTCGTAGCGTACAGTGTATGGTCGCCTTAAGGGAAGGATTAGAAAAGTGGTAGTGAGGTGGGGGTGAGGTCTAGACAGGTGAACATGCCCTATTTTGTGATGCAGTATAGCAGTGAATGATGGGAAATGACTTGCAGGAATTGATGGAAGCTGTAAGCATTTTTTTAAAAACTCAAACAGAAGTGCAAAATTCCAAAGCTTCTGTGGATGAGGAAAGTGAGAGATAAGCACATTGGGATGTCTGGGACATAAAGGACATTGGAAAATGTTCCTATTTATTTAGAAAAGTGAAATTCTTCCTGAAAAGGTGAACATAGCCTTTAAATTTCAGCATAACCATTGAATTAGCAAAACGAGGGTATGTGCAGCGCATAAAAATTGTAAATATAAAACAGCACCAAATGAGTGATCAACACTATCAAATCAATTGCAATTCTATCACTGAGAGAGAAAAGTCCTCATAAATTCCCAGAATGGTATAGCAGGAAAAAGGGGGTAAGATTCCTTGTGTGATGAAAAGAAGGAAGATGCAATCCTCTGCCCAAAATGTGCTGATGTAATCCTCCACCGTAAAAATGTTGAGCTTACCAGATACGATGGACCTTTCCGCTAGGAGAAGGTCATACAGGCGTGTATCCACCCAGGGATAATGGAATCAAGTGACTGCAACAAAGGTTCTTCCGCAGATAACCGAAATGTGTAGCCAGAAGGTGGTGTAATAAATCCTCCTAAGTATGGTACTGGATGCAATGGTATAGTGTCCAATCGTCACCAGAAAAAAGGGGAAGGGAGACAAACTAAGTGCACTCCGTAAATTTATTTAAAAGTCAATGATAAAGAACAACATTGGCGCTCAGCGCCTAGATAAAAGCCGGTATGATAGCCGGGAATAACAAAGTGAATTTACACTGTGGACATCCGTCCAGCATGGAGATGGCAGCGGGTGACGTCCGTGCGTGAGCTCCTCCCCCGTACGCGGCGTTACGTCCAACAGGACTTCGTCAGCGAGGGTGGAGCTAAGGTGTCACCCGGCTGATAGAAATAGTAAGGCGGTCGTCATGGTGACAGGGAAGCCAGACGCAAAAACCGGAAGTCAGAGACACTCACCGGCTGCTCTCCCTGAAAGTGTCACCCACTTACCAGCCCTTGCTAATAATGAAAAAACAAGTTGAAAAACTTTCAAAGTGATCAACTAATCCCTATGGTTGGAAATATACATAAAAGTTTAATAAAAAAAAACACAGAACGTTAAAACTGCCCGCGGCCATCTCCTATTTTAAAAAATTACAATATAAAATGAAACTCATAATAAAACCTCTGTAGAACTGCCGCAACAAAAAATTAATATGCATATTATCATTTGTCGGAAATGAAGCAGTTGAGGTCAAATTCCACATTTAACCCCCTGGGTACAGAAACCTTGGTCTCATGTATCCATAGGGATTCACGCTGACTCAACTGTCTAATGAAATTACCCCCTCTCCAATGATGGGTAACCTTCTCAATGCCCCAAAATTTGAGGCATTGCGGGTTCCTATCATGAAAAATCCTAAAATGTTTGGATACATTGTGGGTTTTTACCCCCCTCCTAATATTGCCTACATGTTCTGCTATGCGTACTCCCATGGGTCTAGATGTTCTTCCCACATATTGGAGTCCGCAATCGCATTCCAACATGTATACAACCCCAACAGTGTCACATGTGATGAGATTTTTTATCTGGTAGTTTTTCTTAGTGGCAAAAGCTGTAAAATCTTTCTTTTTCTTTTGATTAAATTTGCATTGCCTGCATGCTGGACATTTTCCGCAAGCATAAAAACCAGACAGAAAATTAAAAATTCTATTTTCTCTAATCACTGGGGGATCTATGACACTTGGGGCAAGGATATCTCTAAGGGTAGGAGGCCTTTTATAAATAAATTTGGGGCGTGAAGGCAACACTGCACCCAAAACATTGTCTTTTCTTAGAATATCCCAGTGGCGCATAATTATTTGTTCAAATTTTTTATATTGAATGTTATAATCTAATATGATCTTATACTCAAAATTAATATTAGATCCCAAGTTTTTTTCTTCTTTTTTCTTGGAATCAGCAGTGAGAATGGTACGATCCATATTCCCCACTGATTGGATATCCCCTAGGATATGATCCCTAGTATATCCTTTTTGAACAAAACGATCTGCCAATATGTTGGCTTGTGTGAAAAAATCTGAGTCTAAGGTGCAATTTCGTCGTAGACGTATAAATTGCCCCTTGGGAATGTTGCATAACCATGATTGATGGTGGCAGCTGTCCAGTGGTATAAATCCATTCCGATCAGTAGGTTTAAAAAAAAATTTGGTTTTAAAAGAATCTCCATCCCTGAATATCTCCAAGTCTAGAAATGTCATATTGAAAGCATCCGCATTCCAAGTAAGACGTATATTTTTGGTGTTCCCATTCAGCCTAGACATGAACATCTGCAGACTGATGAGGTCACCTTCCCAGATCATAATTAAATCGTCTATGTATCGTTTGTAACATACAAGCTGAGTAGGTCGATCACTGAAAACAAAATCCTCTTCCCATAGTGCCATGAATAAATTGGCTACACTTGGTGCAAACCGAGCTCCCATGGCAACCCCGAGTATCTGCAAATAGTACTTCCCATCATGCCAAAAATAATTCCTGGCTAGGCAAAATTCCAAAGCCTTAATAAGGAAATTTTTTAAATGAGGTGGGAGATCGGATCTATTTAAAGCCCATTCAACTGATGCTATAGCGTCTCTATGCCCTATAATGGTATACAGAGAACTGACATCAGCTGTCACCAACAAACTATTATCTGTACAGGGAATGTCCTGCAAGATTTGGATGATATGTTTAGTGTCTTTAAGATACGCTGTAGTGGTGGTGACTAATGGTTTCAAAAAATGATCAATGTACTGACCTAGTCTGGCTGAGACCGAATCAATACCGTTGACAATCGGTCTACCCGGAGGAGACCGAGAGTCTTTATGAATTTTCGGTAAAAAACATATTATTGGTCTCCGGCAAGCACTAGGGTCTAAGTATAATGTTTCTTTTTTAGTGAGAACATCATCCGTCTTACCCATGGAGATTAATTCCTGAAGTTCGCTTTTGAACTGAAACACAGGATCATATCCTAAAACTTGATATGTGTTAGTATCTGACAACAATCTTTCCATTTCCCCTTTGTAATAAGTTTTACTCATAATCACAAGTCCCCCCCCCCTTGTCTGCGGGGCGGACTACAACTTATTTGTTTTTCTCCAATGTACTAATACCTTTTTTAAGATATGAGGGATCCCCCACTTTTTTAATTTTCATCATTTCCAGATCACTGGAGACCATGTTTTTAAAGACCTCAATGTGTCTATGGTCATTTTTAGGAGGGTTGAAAACTGACTTGTTAGCCAAATTGGAATGGATGTTAGATATAGTACTAGGAACTCCCTGGGTTGATCTCTCTCCAGGTTTGGAAAGGAAATACCTCTTAATATTAAGGGTTCTAACAAACTTCTGTAGGCTAATATACGTCTGAAATTTGTTAAAATTGCGTACTGGTGCGAATTTCAGTCCTTTATCAAGGACCTTCAATTCATCATCAGACAATGGCGTGCCACTAATATTATAAATGCCTGCACCTAATGGGATTTTACTCTTTTTAAATCTTCTTCCTCCTCGTCTTCCGCTCTTTCCCTTCTTTTGCCCCCCTGTTTGTTTCCAACTGGGGTATTGCCCCATGGAATTTGCCAAGGTGGCTGAGGGTTCCCTAAAAAACCACCCCCCTGATGTGAATCGTCATGGTGTAGAGGAGTAAATCTGTTATGAGTAGACGTGGTAGCTCTACCTTGTTGATCATATTGATATATTAGTTTGTCTCCCTTCCCCTTTTTTCTCGTGACGATTGGACACTATACCATTGCATCCAGTACCATACTTAGGAGGATTTATTACACCACCTTCTGGCTACACATTTCGGTTATCTGCGGAAGAACCTTTGTTGCACTCACTTGATTCCATTATCCCTGGGTGGATACACGCCTGTATGACCTTCTCCTAGCGGAAAGGTCCATCGTATCTGGTAAGCTCAACATTTTTACGGTGGAGGATTACATCAGCACATTTTGGGCAGAGGATTGCATCTTCCTTCTTTTCATCACACGAGGAATCTTACCCCCTTTTTCCTGCTATACCATTCTGGGAATTTATGAGGACTTTTCTCTCTCAGTGATAGAATTGCAATTGATTTGATAATGTTGATCACTCATTTGGTGCTGTTTTATATTTACAATTTTTATGCGCTGCACATACCCTCGTTTTGCTATTTTACCTATAGGTTTGTGATGACCCTAATGTGTACAGCTGCTTAACATTTCATTGTCATATTTTTGTTTGCGCTGATTGCTTTATTTATTTATATCATCTTGCTTTATCACATTACTCTCAGCTGCATTCATGGAAGTGTTCTCATTTTTAGAACACAGAGAGGTCAGACTTAATGAAGTCTTCTCTAATACCCAATCCTCTAGTGCTTCAGATGATTTATCGACTTGCTTTAGAAAATTGGGATATGTATTTGAAAAGAAAATTAAAGCTTGGTGGGACATCACATCTTTTGAGCAATATAAAAAATCTAATTTGGTGCCCAGAAGATTGCGATGGGATCTCCCACCAAACGATGGACTCACAGATGATGAGTCCCTACAAGAATGGTATAATTTTTTGGACAAAAAGGGACATGAATTAATGGATTTTCTATTGCTTAGAAAGCAGAGAAAAATGAAATCATTAGATAAACAAATTACAGAGTTTAAGAATAAAATAGAACCGTTCCAGGATTCACAGGATTTTTCTAAATTATCCAGTGAAATGAAGAACAAAATGATTAAATGGGATAAGGATACACAAGAGAAGAAAAAATCCAAGTTCATTAGGGATTCAGGGGATTTCTCTAGAGGTGAAGTCTTTAAATGGCAATCTAAGGTATCCATTCCTGAAGCCACACCTTCTAATATCATTCCATCATTGCCCCCTAATAGAGTATACCCTACCACCCCAGTGGCCCATTCCCGTCCTCTGTCTTCCCAGGGAGCACACCCTAAAGTTTCCACACACTCTACCCACAGAGGAAAAGGGGCTTCCACTAAATCAGGGAATGACAGGGGTAATTACCAACAATATCCACCACCATATAACTCAGGTTATAGGGAAGACTTTTGGGGTCCTCCACGCCCGTATAGAGGGAAAACATATAATCAAGGGCCTAATAGGGGTAATTACCCCCAAAACAGTTACAACCATTATTCGGGAGATCATGATTATCAATATGATCAACAAGGTAGAGCTACCACGTCTACTCGTAGCAGATTTACTCCTCTACACCATGACGATTCACATCAGGGGGGTGGTTTTTTAGGGAACCCTCAGCCACCTTGGCAAATTCCATGGGGCAATACCCCAGTTGGAAACAAACAGGGGGGCAAAAGAAGGGAAAGAGAGGAAGACGAGGAGGAAGAAGAATTAAAAAGAGTAAAATCCCATTAGGTGCAGGCATTTATAATATTAGTGGCACGCCATTGTCTGATGATGAATTGAAGGTCCTTGATAAAGGACTGAAATTCGCACCAGTACGCAATTTTAACAAATTTCAGATGTATATTAGCCTACAGAAGTTTGTTAGAACCCTTAATATTAAGAGGTATTTCCTTTCCAAACCTGGAGAGAGATCAACCCAGGGAGTTCCTAGTACTATATCTAACATCCATTCCAATTTGGCTAACAAGTCAGTTTTCAACCCTCCTAAAAATGACCATAGACACATTGAGGTCTTTAAAAACATGGTCTCCAGTGATCTGGAAATGATGAAAATTAAAAAAGTGGGGGATCCCTCATATCTTAAAAAAGGTATTAGTACATTGGAGAAAAACAAATAAGTTGTAGTCCGCCCCGCAGACAAGGGGGGGGGGGGACTTGTGATTATGAGTAAAACTTATTACAAAGGGGAAATGGAAAGATTGTTGTCAGATACTAACACATATCAAGTTTTAGGATATGATCCTGTGTTTCAGTTCAAAAGCGAACTTCAGGAATTAATCTCCATGGGTAAGACGGATGATGTTCTCACTAAAAAAGAAACATTATACTTAGACCCTAGTGCTTGCCGGAGACCAATAATATATTTTTTACCGAAAATTCATAAAGAGACTCGGTCTCCTCCGGGTAGACCGATTGTCAACGGTATTGATTCGGTCTCAGCCAGACTAGGTCAGTACATTGATCATTTTTTGAAACCATTAGTCACCACCACTACAGCGTATCTTAAAGACACTAAACATATCATCCAAATCTTGCAGGACATTCCCTGTACAGATAATAGTTTGTTGGTGACAGCTGATGTCAGTTCTCTGTATACCATTATAGGGCATAGAGACGCTATAGCATCAGTTGAATGGGCTTTAAATAGATCCGATCTCCCACCTCATTTAAAAAATTTCCTTATTAAGGCTTTGGAATTTTGCCTAGCCAGGAATTATTTTTGGCATGATGGGAAGTACTATTTGCAGATACTCGGGGTTGCCATGGGAGCTCGGTTTGCACCAAGTGTAGCCAATTTATTCATGGCACTATGGGAAGAGGATTTTGTTTTCAGTGATCGACCTACTCAGCTTGTATGTTACAAACGATACATAGACGATTTAATTATGATCTGGGAAGGTGACCTCATCAGTCTGCAGATGTTCATGTCTAGGCTGAATGGGAACACCAAAAATATACGTCTTACTTGGAATGCGGATGCTTTCAATATGACATTTCTAGACTTGGAGATATTCAGGGATGGAGATTATTTTAAAACCAAAAATTTTTTTAAACCTACTGATCGGAATGGATTTATACCACTGGACAGCTGCCACCATCAATCATGGTTATGCAACATTCCCAAGGGGCAATTTATACGTCCACGACGAAATTGCACCTTAGACTCAGATTTTTTCACACAAGCCAACATATTGGCAGATCGTTTTGTTCAAAAAGGATATACTAGGGATCATATCCTAGGGGATATCCAATCAGTGGGGAATATGGATCGTACCATTCTCACTGCTGATTCCAAGAAAAAAGAAGAAAAAAACTTGGGATCTAATATTAATTTTGAGTATAAGATCATATTAGATTATAACATTCAATATAAAAAATTTGAACAAATAATTATGCGCCACTGGGATATTCTAAGAAAAGACAATGTTTTGGGTGCAGTGTTGCCTTCACGCCCCAAATTTATTTATAAAAGGCCTCCTACCCTTAGAGATATCCTTGCCCCAAGTGTCATAGATCCCCCAGTGATTAGAGAAAATAGAATTTTTAATTTTCTGTCTGGTTTTTATGCTTGCGGAAAATGTCCAGCATGCAGGCAATGCAAATTTAATCAAAAGAAAAAGAAAGATTTTACAGCTTTTGCCACTAAGAAAAACTACCAGATAAAAAATCTCATCACATGTGACACTGTTGGGGTTGTATACATGTTGGAATGCGATTGCGGACTCCAATATGTGGGAAGAACATCTAGACCCATGGGAGTACGCATAGCAGAACATGTAGGCAATATTAGGAGGGGGGTAAAAACCCACAATGTATCCAAACATTTTAGGATTTTTCACGATAGGAACCCGCGATGCCTCAAATTTTGGGGCATTGAGGAGGTTACCCATCATTGGAGAGGGGGTAATTTCATTAGACAGTTGAGTCAGCGTGAATCCCTATGGATACATGAGACCAAGGTTTCTGTACCCAGGGGGTTAAATGTGGAATTTGACCTCAACTGCTTCATTTCCGACAAATGATAATATGCATATTAATTTTTTGTTGCGGCAGTTCTACGGAGGTTTTATTATGAGTTTAATTTTATATTGTCATTTTTTAAAATAGGAGATGGCCGCGGGCAGTTTTAACGTTCTGTGTTTTTTTTATTAAACTTTTATGTATATTTTCAACCATGGGGATTAGTTGATCACTTTGAAAGTTTTTCAACTTGTTTTTTCATTATTAGCAAGGGCTGGTAAGTGGGTGACACTTTCAGGGAGAGCAGCCGGTGAGTGTCTCTGACTTCCGTTTTTTGCGTCTGGCTTCCCTGTCACCATGACGACCGCCTTACTATTTCTATCAGCCGCGTGACACCTTAGCTCCACCCTCGCTGACGAAGTCCTGTTGGACGTAACGCCGCGTACGGGGGAGGAGCTCACGCACGGACGTCACCCGCTGCCATCTCCATGCTGGACGGATGTCCACAGTGTAAATTCACTTTGTTATTCCCGGCTATCATACCGGCTTTTATCTAGGCGCTGAGCGCCAATGTTGTTCTTTATCATTGACTTTTAAATAAATTTACGGAGTGCACTTAGTTTGTCTCCCTTCCCCTTTTTTCTGGTGACGATTGGACACTATACCATTGCATCCAGTACCATACTTAGGAGGATTTATTACACCACCTTCTGGCTACACATTTCGGTTATCTGCGGAAGAACCTTTGTTGCAGTCACTTGATTCCATTATCCCTGGGTGGATACACGCCTGTATGACCTTCTCCTAGCGGAAAGGTCCATCGTATCTGGTAAGCTCAACATTTTTACGGTGGAGGATTACATCAGCACATTTTGGGCAGAGGATTGCATCTTCCTTCTTTTCATCACACGAGGAATCTTACCCCCTTTTTCCTGCTATACCATTCTGGGAATTTATGAGGACCTTTCTCTCTCAGTGATAGAATTGCAATTGATTTGATAGTGTTGATCACTCATTTGGTGCTGTTTTATATTTACAATTTTTATGCGCTGCACATACCCTCGTTTTGCTATTTTACCTATAGGTTTGTGATGACCCTAATGTGTACAGCTGCTTAACATTTCATTGTCATATTTTTGTTTGCGCTGATTGCTTTATTTATTTATAACCATTGAATTGAAGGTTTTTGTTTGAGATCAATTACATGTTTTATGATTGGACTTTAAACACTCAGAGGGCATGGGATATGGAGAAGGTGTCCAATTTACTGCATAACTGAACTGGATTTAAATGTTTGAAGTTTACAACTGATTGGGCAAAGGTTAAAACTTCTGGCAGGTTTATATAGCTGGCTATGCCCCCACTGGGGTGATGCACCTTTTCAATTTCTTCTGGTTGCTATTGTCACTAGGCCAGAAAATGACAAGGAAGGATTTTGCCCTTTTACTGCCTATCTAGTTGTATTTTTATTTTATTTTTTATCACACAGCTTTTTCTTTAATCCAAATTTCATCTCAATGCTGCTGAGCTGGGCTCTAAATGCAGCTAATCTTTAGTGCTGCGTTGGAGGCCATGTCTTGCTGGATCAAAGATTGCCGGGCCAGCCTAAATGGGATCTTTGGGCACTGGGTTCTGCCAGTAGCCCTTTTTAGACCTCTTGGTATTGTGTTGGTGACAGAGCACTTTCCAAATTCAGAGCCATGGCACAGCCTTTAGTGTAACCCCCGTCTCTATGGAGCTACTGCATTTTTGGTTACATTGAAAGCAACCTTTATATCCCCTGTCCCATGGGATGCCACATAAAGAGTTAACATGCTAAGAAATGTTATGCTACATCCTTAATTGAGTGTCCCAACCCCACTCTCTTCTTTTCCTGCCTTTTTTCTTTAATAAGCTGTAGCTTCTTCCTGCCATGGCTCCTATCTGCAGGAAACACACGGTTAACACCCAGTTTACAGTCCTTGCTGATTCCTATGGTGACCTGGCCACAACCAACCATTAACCTCCTGTTCTTATGCAGTTGATTGCAAGTAAACCAAGGTATTTACCTGGGATAATCTATTGGTTATTCCCATTAACACATTAAATGTTGGATTCCAATCACAAGGGGAACATCAGAGGAAGTCTACCTTTCCATCAGCATTTTAGAGCTCTGGGTCATTAATTTGTCCTTTTAACACTGGACTCCTTGATTGCGAGGGCCCCAATGACAATCAAGTTGGACAATGCCAAATCCCTTGCCTACATTAGCCTTCAGTGAGGAACCAGAATTCATGCTGCACAAAAGGAAGCAGAGTTGATTAGCTGCTCCTTCTGGCTCTGTCAGTCATCCACATCTCAGGCGTGTAAAATTTGCTGGTGCCTGCAATCTATTTTTCCAAGCCCTTTGTCACCATTGGTTACACCAGATGTGGATCTTCTGGTGTTCAGATTCAACAACGAAGGAAACAAGTTTGTCACTGCATCCATTCATAGTGGACCCTCTGGTGAATCCAAGGCATTCATTTATATGGATACTGTATATGCTTTGCTGCCCTTCCAGATTATTCCTTGTTTACTCCACAAGATCAAGAAAAATTCCATTCTGATGATTCTCATAGCACCAAATTGGCCCAAGAGGATGTGATGCTCATACACATGAACACACAAGGTAACTGTCTGTGGGCCCTAATCTACAGTCATATCTGGAAGGCCTATTTTATTAGATGCAAGATGAGGAATTGTCATCCTAGAAAATACTCTGTGTGGTGTATTTTGTCCTGCCACAAATTTGGTCTGGATCAACATCTAAGCTTGAGTACCATCCAAAGGACACATCTCAGCCCAGACCATTTTAGTCCAGATCACTTTGAAGTCAAGATCTTTGTACATGCATAGCACACATCAATTTCCCTGTAGCGTCTTCTTTGTTCCCTTGGGACCTTAATCTGGTTCTCGGCTCTTAAAAGACACTTCTCAAACTTTTTCAGGCTGTTCTCTCGTCTTACCTTACTCCAAGGGGGTCTTTCTTGTGCAATGTGATTTTTAGCCCATTCATTTGAATGAGCTGAAATTGCATTAAAAATAGTGCATGCACAGCACCCAACTGTATGGTACGGCGGTACTGTGCGATCTGGTGCAGGCAAATTCACTATGGTTGAGATCTGTGTTTGGGGTGTCATTACGAATACATTGAGGGGGCATGGCAGCCTCTCTGCTACATGGCACTTGTTTGTAGAGCTCCGCTCTGCAGTCAGGAAAATCCTTCTATAATGCAGCCACTGCTTATCATCTGGCAGTTTCCCTTCCTCCCTCCACCTCAGTACCAATCTCAGTATGCCTCATAGGAGATGAGAAGCCCCCGCAGCCACAAAAGCTTTTATGGTTTTTCCTCACTAGTTGGCACCCAGAGGGTTTCACGAAAATGGTGGAGGGGGCCGGTCCATGCAGAATGTTGGAGCATATTCAGCAGCGTTCTGTGGCAGACACAGCACAAGGGACCCTCAGTAAACCAGGATATCCAGAGCTCCTCATTCTCAGGGGCATCAATTCCTTCCAATAAGCCAAGCCTAGACTGGACTCTAATGTAGACACTGAAGCTAAACAAACTATAGAGGTAAGCTCTAATAATGACTCTCTAGGGCCCAGTACAGACCTTCCTGATCCCATTTCTGCTTTTCCAACTTCCAACCAACCTGTCTCTGACTCTACTCTGAAAAATATGTTATTGTCCCTAAGAATCTCTTTACGCTCAGACATGCTGACATGTGTACAGCAGTTTAAAGGACAAGTACAGGAATTAGGGGACAGGTTGTAATATGCTGAGTGAAAAATTGAGGAATTTACCTCCTCTTTCAATACCCTGGTTGATGCACTTAAGCCAGGACAAGTGTTCACTTTTGCATTTAAGACCAAGGTCGCCTGACTTGGAAGATAGGCCCTGCCTTAATTACCTATGTGTGGCATACTGGAGTCAATCCAGCCTGCCCACCTACAACAATATGAGCAAGACCGTTTTTCTTTCTGTCTTACTATCTCTTATGGCAGCTGAGCTCACTATCGACTGGGGGCATTGCATCCCCAAACCTCTTTTCTTTCTCGTACATCACGGGACACAGAGCGACATAGTCATTACTAATGGGTTATATAGATACCGTCAGGTGCTGGCACTGGCAACTTCCAAAACCGGAAGTACCCTCCCCTATATAAGCCCCTTCCATCCGGGAGCACCTCAGTTTTTTGCCAGTGTCTAAGGTGTTGGCCAAGAAGTAACATGTGTTTTTTCACTGAGCTTGCGTACAGGTTCTTTTGGGCCTCAGTAAGCTATTCCGGATCCGACCAAAAAAGTCGGTACCCGGGCCTTGCAAGAGAAGAGCAAGGTTTTGCCTGTAATGCTTCTCTTAGGAGAGCTGGACCCTGGGATCCAGAGCTCTAGTCACACCCACGACCAAGATGTTTTCTGTGCAGGGTGCTATACAGGTCCAGGGGAGTGGAATCCTTGGGAACCCGGTCCCTGAAGGTTTGATTACAATGCCTGCCGTGATAGGTGAAGTTTGGGCTTTTGTGGACCAAACAAAGTCCTGCGGCGGGGAACAGGTAAGTGGGGGCCCCCAGGAACTTGGTTCTATTGGGGGACCCCCAAGCCTAATTTGTCTTTCTGTCTGTTACCTAACGGTATTCCCGCTGATATCTGTGCATGCCTGTAACTACTAAAAAAATGTAATAATTTTAATAGTGGTCAAGAAAAAAAAAATTATATATATATTTAATATATTAGACTGCGGTACCTGTGTTTGTCCACTAGAGGCCGCTGTGGAACGTTTCTTGTCATGTGGACTAGTTTCTTTTCATCAGAGCAAGTCCAGGCAGATGGTGAGTTCTCTTATGGGAAACTGCTTCCTCTGCCATGTTGCAATGCTCGTCCATCCCCTGGCCTGCGGCAAAGAGGGGCCCTGGCTCTTGTCCCTGGTTTCCATTTTCGAAATTAGCGCCGAAGGCGCACGTGGCCGCGCGCGTGCGCGTGCACGCGCCTCTATATATAGAGGTGAGCCGGGAAAGGGGGCGGAGCCTGGGGGATGACGCTCTGTGCGCGCCGCAGCGCTTCTGCGCATGTGCGGGCGTCCCAGCATGTTAAAAACCACAAAGTTGTGTTGTGAGCTGGCTATAGAGTGCAGAGACAGAGCTGGCAACATTTAAAAAAGGCATACAGCAAGCGGTTGATGCAGGCATCCCCTAGAAAGGCACATTAGTAGACACCAACTGTTTCTTATAGCAGCATTTATGCTAGACTATTGTCAGTAAGTGGTGTATTTCGGCTGGAATACCTCAGCTTTGGGCTTAGGAATAATGCCGTCTAAAAACTCCGGGACTAGAAATTCCAGGAAGCATAGGGGGTCTCCATCGGGCTCTGAGGATCTTGGGCATGCTTCGGCTGCACCAGTCTCCCCTGAAGAATCAGAGGTTAGTGACCGTAGAGCACCCTCAGGAGTACCTGGTACTGTGGCTGTCCTCAGTTCACCTGCTCCTGTGTATGTAACAGAGGAGGTTTTTTCCTCAGCTCTGGGAGGGCTGGAAGAGAGATTGTCAGCATTGATCGCTGCTTCCCTGTCACAGGAAAAAAGCGCCCGATCTCCGTCTCCTCCCTCAGAGTGCCTGTTAACAGAGCAACAGTCCCATACAGGGATCGACCTACCTGAAGGGGATCAGGATGAGGTCGATTCTGTTGTAGAGGAATCAACAGTGGAAGAGCCATTCTCAGCATCACATGCTGAAAGGTTATGGGTTCAGTCCCTGACTAATATGGTCCGATCAGCATTTAAAATGCCCCTTGCGGAGCCATCATCCACTTCTGTCTCCTCGTTGGGGTCGCTAAAAGCTCCCCAGACTGTTTGTTCCTTTCCGATCCATCCTTTACTGGAAGGGCTCATTTACCAGGATTGGGAGCATCCTGATAAAATATTTACTCCCCCCAAGAGATTTCCGGTGGTCTATCCCATGGAGGATAAGTTCATCAGAAAATGGAGGGTCCCTACAGTGGACGCAGCCATCTCTTGTGTGAATAAATCACTGACATGTCCAGTGGATAATGTCCAAATGTTCAAGGACCCAATAGATAAAAAATTGGAGTCCTTATTAAAATCTGCTTTTTCTACAGCAGGATTGGTGACACAACCAGCAGTGGCAGCTATTGGGGTCTGCCAAGCAGTGAAGGATCAGTTGAAGCAGGTCTTAAGGGACTTGCCAGATCAGCAGGCTCTTGCCCTAGCCGATCTACCTAGAGCCTTATGCTTTGCGGTGGACGCTATAAAGGATTCAATCCATCAGGCCTCCCGCCTTACGCTGTCTGTAGTACATATGCACAGGCTTCTTTGGCTCAAAAACTGGTCTGCTGAAGCTCCCTGTAAAAAATTGCTGGTCAGCTTCCCATTTCATGGTGAACGCTTATTTGGGGAAGACCTGGACAAATATATCCAGAGAATTTCCAGCGGTAAAAGTACACTTTTGCCGGTTAAAAATAGAGTTAGAGGTCCCTCTTTTAAGAGGCCTGCTTCTCCAGTCCCTAGGACATCGGCTGTGAAACAGTTCCGACGGCCTCCTCGGTCAAATCCCAGAGGTAAAAATCAGGGACAATTGCAGGGTAACAAGAAGCCCTGGAGCAGGAGAGGTACAAAACCTCCCCCAAAGTCAAATGCATGAAGGGTTGCCCCCACTCAATCGGGTGGGGGGAAGACTTCAGTTGTTCGCAGAGACCTGGCGGGACACGATCAGAGACAGATGGGTGCTCTCCGCAGTAAATCTGGGATACAAATTGGAGTTAAAAAACTCCCCTCCTTCCCGCTTTATAAGGTCAAACGTGCCAAGGGATCCCCAAAAGAGAGGATCCCTCCTGTTGGCACTAGAACAATTATTGCTCCAAGCAGTAATTATAGAGGTTCCCCTGGAAGAATGGGGGTTCGGGTTTTACTCAAACCTCTTTACAGTCCCGAAGCCAAACGGGGACGTGAGGCCCATATTAAATCTAAAAGGGCTAAACAAATTCCTACATATCAGGACTTTCCGGATGGAGTCGATCCGGTCGGTGGCCACTGCCCTACAAGGGGAGGAATGGTTAGCCTCGATCGACATCAAAGATGCTTATTTGCACATTCCCATCTTTCCAGCCCACCAAAAATTTCTACGCTTTGCGGTAGAAGGGCGCCATTTTCAGTTCAGAGCCTTACCCTTCGGTCTGGCCACAGCACCACGAGTGTTCACAAAAATTCTGGCCCCATTATTGGCCAATCTAAGAACACGAGGTGTAACGATAATGGCATATCTAGACGACTTGTTGCTGATAGACCACTCGGTGGAAAAACTAGAAGTGGTTGTTCACGAGACAATCAAGTATCTGGAATATCACGGTTGGATTATCAACCGAGACAAGTCAGCCCTAAAACCAGTCAAAAGTCTGGAATACTTGGGGCTAAGGCTGGATTCAGACCAGAGAAAAATTTTCTTGCCTCAAGAAAAGGGGTCGTCTTTGAGAGATTTGATCCACTTAGTGGGTTCAAAAAGACAGCCATCCATACGCCTGTGCATGAGGCTGCTGGGAAAAATGGTGGCATCATTCGAAGCAGTACCCTACGGTCAATTCCATTCAAGGAATTTGCAAAGGGCCATACTGTCAGCCTGGAACAAAAAAGTTCAGGCTCTGGACTTACCAATGTCCTTGTCCCCTTCCGTTCGCAAGAGCCTCCGCTGGTGGTTGGTTCCCCAGAATCTGGAAAGAGGGAAATCCTTCAGTCCGATTTCCTGGAAGGTGGTCACTACAGATGCCAGCCTTATAGGCTGGGGAGCAGTACTGGAGCAATGGTCTCTCCAGGGCAGATGGTCGGATGCGGAAAAGGCCCTGCCCATCAATCTCTTAGAGATACGAGCAGCCCGGTATGCCCTAGTAGCATGGACATCCAAACTCCAAGGGTCCCCTGTCAGAATTCAATCAGACAATGCCACAGCAGTGGCATATATCAATCGTCAGGGGGGCACCAGGAGTCGTGCAGCCCAAAGGGAAGTAAATTACATCCTGAGATGGGCAGAAAGATATGTCCCAGCCATATCTGTGGTATTCATTCCAGGAGTGGAGAATTGGAAGGCGGACTTTCTAAGTCGCCAACAATTATGCCCAGGGGAATGGTCCCTTCATCCCGAGGTTTTCCGGACAATATGTCAGCGGTGGGGAACACCGGATGTAGATCTGCTAGCATCCAGATTCAACACAAAAGTGGACAGGTTTGTCTCTTGGGCAAGGGATCCCCTAGCTTGTGGCTCGGATGCCCTAGTGTTCCCTTGGGATCAGTTCAAGCTGATATATGCATTCCCACCACCACAATTGTTACCTCGATTACTCCGCAGAATCAGGGTAGAAAAGAAACCAGTGATTCTGGTGGCTCCAGCGTGGGCCCGAAGAGCATGGTACGCGGAGATTGTAAAAATGTCTGTGGGGAGTCCTTGGACCCTCCCACATCGTCCGGACCTGCTTTCGCAAGGACCGATATACCACCCTTCCTTACCAGCCCTAGGTTTGACGGCCTGGCTATTGAAGCCCACATTCTAAAAAAGAGAGGGCTCTCTAATGCTGTGGTATCTACCATGATCAATGCCAGGAAGCCGGTATCCAGGCAGATCTACTATAGAATCTGGAAGGCGTACATCGCCTGGTGTGAGGCCAAGAAATGGCATCCACGTAAATACGTAATAGGTAGGATTCTGGACTTCCTACAATGGGCTGTAGATAGGAAGCTTGCCTTGAGTACTATCAAGGGTCAGATTTCGGCCTTGTCAATATTTTTTCAAAGGCCCTTGGCTTCGCATTCACTAGTCAAAGCCTTTGTACAAGGGGTGATGCGTATTAGTCCTCCGGTTAATATTCCCATATGTCCATGGGATCTAAACTTGGTTCTGTCGGTTCTACAGAAACAACCATTTGAACCATTACAGCATATTTCTTTGGTGCTTCTCACCAGGAAATTGATTTTTCTAGTAGCCATTTGTTCGGCTAAAAGAGTGTCGGAATTAGCAGCTATGTCCTGTAAGGAGCCATATCTGGTTATCCATAAGGATAGAGTAGTGTTACGTCCTCATCCAGCCTTTCTTCCTAAGGTGGTATCGAGGTTTCATTTGAACCAAGATGTGGTTCTTCCTTCTTTTTTCCCCAAACCTACTTCGGTAGAGGAAAAGTTATTGCATTCTTTGGATGTAGTAAGAGCAGTTAAAGCTTATCTAAAAGCCACTGCTCAGATTCGCAGAACGGATACTTTGTTTATTCTGCCGGAAGGCCCCAGAAAGGGTCAGGCAGCGTCAAAATCTACTTTAGCCAAGTGGATTCGACAGGTCATAATACAAGCCTATGGCTTGAGAAGGAGACCGCCTCCGTTCAAAGTTAGAGCGCACTCCACGAGAGCAGTTGGAACTTCATGGGCAGTGCATCACCAGGCCTCCCTGGCTCAAATCTGTAAGGCCGCAACATGGTCTTCAGTACACACGTTTACTAGGTTCTACCAGGTGGACGTTAGAAGTCAGGAGGATGTCGCCTTTGGGTGCAGTGTGTTGCAGGCCGCAAAAGATCCTCATGTCTGATAGCGCTCAGCTTATGTATGGTGTATCCCCCCCCTCATTGGGCATTGCTTTAGGACATCCCATTAGTAATGACTATGTCGCTCTGTGTCCCGTGATGTACGAGAAAGAAAATAGGATTTTTATAACAGCTTACCTGTAAAATCCTTTTCTTGGAGTACATCACGGGACACAGAGCTCCCGCCCCTCTTTGGGGACACTTATTGCTTTGCTACAAAACTGAGGTGCTCCCGGATGGGAGGGGCTTATATAGGGGAGGGTACTTCCGGTTTTGGAAGTTGCCAGTGCCAGCACCTGACGGTATCTATATAACCCATTAGTAATGACTATGTCGCTCTGTGTCCCGTGATGTACTCCAAGAAAAGGATTTTACAGGTAAGCTGTTATAAAAATCCTATTTTTTTGCCTGCTAACATCTCATGTGATGTACGTTTGCATGTACACTTCTGTTGTGTGAAGGAGAGAGTGTTGGAAGCTTTTTGATAACCTGACCAGCTTCCTGCAGCAATACTCAAAGCCTCAGGTCTCCTCTCGTCTCTTACAGTATACCCTGCCACAAAAATGTTTGCCCATTACTAAGGCCTTGAGAAATCTTTTTTTTTTTTTCACTGGGAGGGTACCCTTTAAAGTTCAGTCTCACATAAAATGGTACCACTTCTTCAGTCACAACAGTGGATAAGGAACTTCAGCTTCTTTGAGAATTAGATATTCTCCCTGAAACATCATCTAAACATTCTGCAACTATGCCTGCATCCACACTTTCCTCTAAGTCAGTGGTCATCAACCCTGAACAGGCCAGGTTTTATGTATTACCTTGGGGAGATGCAGACTAGAATACTGCAATCACTGAGCAGCAAATTATATCACCTGTAATGTATTTGTTATCTTGCAAACATGGCTTGTTAGTGGGTCCTGAGGAGAGGGTTGATGACCACTGCTCTAAGTGACAAGTGGTTTCCCCACAAATGTCAGAACGTCTAAGAGAGTACATACCATCTTACTGCATCTGGTTCCTACATACGACCTTTTTAATACATATTTGTTTATTCTTTACACTTGGATCACTATACATGACTTGCATTTCTACATGTTTTTGGTTTATATCTCCTTTTTCTTCTACAGTTTAAATCCTGCATTACTCATCCGACTACACCCTTTTGTGCCTGCAATGGACTCCTTCCACAACTGATTTATTCTGCCTTCCTGCTGGTTGGTTGATTGTTCACAGTGAGACATTACTTTTTCTCTGTTTTCTGATTTCACTAGAGGATTGTTGTGTTGTGTCACCAATGCCTGTGGGATGAATCACCCAGCCAAGCAGTCATCTATGTGGCAGAAGGCCCAAAAACTTCACACCAAATATCCTCTTTGTCCAGGAGACCCATTTCCAACTCAACACCTCTAAATGCAGCCACGGATACTTTCCACGTATCTTCATGGCCTGTGCATCCTCCAAAACAGTGAGGTCTGGATTTCAGTTAGGAACTCTCTAATTTTCTCTGTGTTTCTTTGTTGGATCCCAAGGGCAGAATTTGATCTCTTTATTGTGAGATCAACGCTAAACCCATATACATTAGTTAATTTATATGCCCCTAATTTCCACCAGCTGTGTTTCATTTGTAAGCTTTTCCTGAAAATATCAGCCATTAAACATAGAAGCCCTATTGTTTGTGGTGACTTTAACCTCATTGTAGTCTCATGGATTCTCCATCTCTCCCCTGAGGGAGAGCACCCACACCACATTTCTTCTTTCATGCAGAAGATGTTTAACAATGTTTGAAGGTGGCACCATGTTCATAAAAATGACCCCACCTTTTGTTTCTCCCAGACACAACTCATATTTACAAATTGACATGCTTTTTATGTGGTTACTGCAACAGATATCCTCCTCTGCCAATTTCAGTATTATCTGATCAGGCCTTGCCACTATAGCTATAAAAGTGGAGAAGGTTACTTATACTTTTACTTACTTGTGGCACTGTAACACTAAAGTTATAAAAACTCCATGTAATGCTGCTTTGCTTTCTCAGCATTTCCAGGGGTATTTTGCTTTTAATGCCCCTTCAGTCTCAGATACAGTTCTTCTATAGAATGCCCATACTGCATATATGAGAGGTATAAACTTGCCACAATGTGCACTGGCTAAAAAACAACATACCCTATGACTTAACACTATTATTTCTGACATTCATGGTTTAGAAATTGAAAATAAACTCAGCCCTGATCGTGTTCAGTCCTACACTTTATCCAGACTCAGATTTGAACTAAGAGGCCTACTGTGTGAGCAATATGACAAATATTGCGGACAACTGGGGCTCCAATAGTATGTTAATAATGAAACACAGCCGGAGCGGTAGGGGTCGAAAATCCCCCACTGATGTCAGTTGGGAGGAGAGAAGAGAAAGCCAACCGGTCACGTGAACGCTGAGCGGTACTCTGAAATCAGGTATACACAGCATTGTTTTAATAAAACACAGAGTCAGGGGCAAACAGCATTAGGGAACAAACAGGATTATATAAAGTTATGACAGTAATTTCAGCAGCAGGAAGTGTGGGGGGGGGGTGTGTGAGTCCTGATACAGAGCTGACAGGCAGGGTGGGAGGGGGAGAGGAGCACAGAGCAGGGCTGCAGATGGAGGCATGTAAACTGACCACAGTTTCAGGGCTCAGCTGCCATGATAAATCCTGGTCAGTTTACAGGGGGAGGGCAGAGCCAGGCAGGATCAGCCAGGTATTGCAGGTGATACAGGGGACCAAATTACACAACACAAGCACTGTGCTGCATGTTATACAGTACATCACAATCACTGTGCTGTATAACATGCTTTAAAGAAACAGGATCCATTTATTTTTTTTAGGGTAACAAACATTTTAATTAAACTGCAACTGTGCCTTCAGAAGACCAACTGTCCTGAATAAATTCTCCCTTCAAGCCATCCAAGTTTGCCAAAACTATTGATTAATTACCAAATTGTAAGTTGTCAGGCCCCAATAGCTTTTCAAATGAGTACTATTTATTTAAAAGTTATTTCAAAACCTTTTAATTCCTCATTGTAAAAACCTCTTCACCACTGCAGCTACTACAGATGGCTTCTCCTTTATGCCTTGTACACACAATCAGAATTCCGATGGGCTAAAATCCGATGGAATTTTTTGTTGGAATGCCGTTCAAAGCTGTCTTGCATACACACCATCAAACAAAATTCTGACCGTCCGAAACACGGTGACGTACAACACAAACGACGTCACTATAAAGGAGAAGTTCAAATCCAACGGCGCCACCCTTCGGGCTGCTTTTGCTGATTTCGTGTTACCGCGCGTTAGTAAAAGTTTGGTGTTAGCCGATTCGCGCTTTTCAGTCTCTGTGCTTTTCAGTCCGTTACAGCATGATGAATGTGCTATCTCCATTACAAACGCTAGTTTTACCAGAACGAGCGCTCTTGTCTCCTAATTTAGTCTGAGCATGCGTGGATTTTTCTCCGATGGAGTTCCACACAGACGATCGGAATTTCCTATTGTTTTATTGTCACATTACTTAAACCAAGTAAAGACCCAACAATCCCTTCTAGCGTTAGACCTATTTCACTGCTGAACAAAGATGTTAAGGTCTATGCAAAACTCCTAGCAAGGTGTTTAACAAGTATCATGCATACTCTGATTCAACCAGTTCAAATGGGATTCACCACAAGGAGGTAGGCCTCCGATGCTACTAGGAGGATACTTGATGCACCACACTTTGCTGAGACAACGCAAACGCCTGTTCTGCTTTTCTCTCTGATTTTACCTCCTCACCACTGCTTCAACTACAAGGGTTTAAACTCTTTTTACCGTTCCTTGACATTTTAGCTTTTCCCGTCAAGGTGCGTGACAACGAAACTTTTAGGCATCAGGTAACTGTTTCTCAAATTTTCAAGTCTGCCACTTGGTCCTCTTTATGTTTTTCCAGGTGGATGTTCAGGCCTCCTATTATGCTAGCTTTGGATGTAAGGTCCTTCAAGCTGTACTTGTGTTTTTTTTTTTTTTTTGTGGACCTGATGTTGTTTTTTTTGCTGCGATACCACACCACAGTTGGACTGCATTTAGATGCCCCAACAAACTATTTCAGAATAACTGAATCATGTGTCTATAAATGAATAACAAGGAATCAGTGTTTTTGTACTGTCAAGTCAGTTTCAGGTTCAGGAAAAGGACACTGTACCCACCCTTCTGCATGTATGCTTTTATCCTATGTACTGCATTTCTACAAAACTAATTTCCACTAACACAAACAGAGGTCAGAAAATATTGGTGTCTGTCTCAGTGGTAGAAGGTGACAGGAGTAGAACAAACTGTATTTAGATGGAGAGAGAAAAAAGGAGACTTTAACTTGCTCAGTAATGGGTTTTTGCTTTGTTTGTGTATGTAAAGGGATACATCTTGAATGTTGTTTTATGGGAAGTTCAGTCAGAAATAGTTTAAATTGCCCTCAAACACCTCTGTGATTTTTAAATGTTATAGTAAGCTTGCATATTTAAAAATTATATTATTAAATTGATTGGAATACAGATTATTATATTTATTTTAATACTGTTTAACCGCTTAACGACCTCTTCACGCCGATATACGTCGGCAGAATGGCTCGTACAGGCACAATCACTTACCTGTACGTGGCCCTTTAACTGCCGGTGGCGCGGTTGCGACCCCCCTTCCCTTCCGCATGAGTGGGACCGCGGGTCCCGCGGACTCGATCGCCACAGGGATCCCCGCGATCGTCTCACGGAGGCTCGGAGCGGGGAGATGTGTGTGTAAACACAGCATCTCCCCGCTCCTCTACTGACAATGACAGCGATCTCCGCTCTGTGTAATCAGAGCGGAGATCGGTGACATGTCAGTCATAGCCACGCCCTCCCCCTCAGTTTGTAACACGCCCCTAGGCACACTTAACCCCTCCAGCGCCCCTAGTGGTTAACCCCTTCACTGCCAGTGTCATTTTCACAGTAACCAGTGCATTTTTATTGCACTGTTCGCTGTGAAAATGACAATGGTCCCAAAAATATGTCAAAAGTGTCCGATGTGTCCGCCATAATGTCGCAGTCACGAAAAAAATCGCTGATCGCCGCCATTACTAGTAAAAAAAAAAATATATATATAAAAATGCCTTAAAACTATACCCTATTTTGTAAACACTATAATTTTTGCGCAAACCAATCAATAAACGCAGATTGCATTTTTTTTTTACCAAAAATATGTAGAAGAATACGTATCGGCCTAAACTGAGGAAAACAATGTTTTTTTATATATATTTTTTGGGGATATTTATTATAGCAAAAAATAAAAACCGCAGAGGTGATCAAATACCACCAAAAGAAAGCTCTATTTGTGGGAAAAAAAGGACGCCAATTTTGTTTGGGAGCCACGTCGCACAACCGCGCAATTGTCAGTTAAAACGACACAGTGCTGAATCGCAAAAAGGGGCCTGGTCATAATGGCCCATATTGGTCCGGGGCTTAAGTGGTTAAATTGTGTAAACAACATAGGGTTTCTCTGAATAAAATGTGTAATTCATGTAGCTGACCTTACTAAATAAAAAAAATTAAAATTATAGCTCAGCATTAAAAAATGACTGATGAATAGAGCCTGTCTGGTGTGCTGTGAAAATATAGCCTTGTGTTCCACCAGGTATTTATCATGGTAGAGTATAGAAAACAATGGAAAGATTTATTAGAGTCATCCTACTGTTTTGTGTGTTCGCTTTTGCTGCATGCATTAGTTTGGATTGATTCCAAACATCTGTTCTTAAATAAAATTCTCTATTGTTTGAGACAAATACTGTGAATGTTAATTTGTGGATATGATTTGTATATTCAAAATTGAAAATAAGAAGCGTGAAGCTTAAAGTTTACAAGAAAATGCTAATGTTAGGCACTGTTGTGTTCCTGCCCTGTTCTTGTTACTGCAGTTACCCAACATCACAGCATGGACCGCTACATTCACTTTGTTTAGCATGATTAGTACTGTTTTGTTTTTTTTTGTTTTTTTGTTTTGCTTAGTTTCTTTCTAAGACTTTGTTCCCCTGACTTTGCCGCTCATCTGTTTGCCTTGTATTTTTTTTATTTTTTTATTTTATCGTATATCACCAGACACAGAGCAGCCATAGTAATTACTATGTGGGTTATACACCACCTATAGGTGAATAGACACTGGTTACCCAAGACAGAAAGTCCCCCTCTATATAACCCCTCCCATACAGGAAGTACCTCAGTTTTTTTTTTTTTCGCCAGTGTCTGGAGGTGTTGGTCACAGTTGATGAAGTGCTATGCTAAAGAAGAAGCCCCATTGTGGAAATCCTTAAGCAGGATCAAGGGGCTATGCAGTCAGATCTATCCTAGATGCCAAAAAGCAATGGGCAAAATAGATGGTACCCGAGCCTCGTGGAAGAGGAAAAGCGAGGTCACTTGCCTGTAATGCTCCTCTGTTGAGGGCTGAACCCTGGGATCCGGCTCCTTGGCCACATATCTAAACCAAAGGAAATCCTGGCAGGGTGCTGTACGGGTCCAAGGGTGTGGACCCCAGTATGCAAGGGGGACCCGGTCCTTGAAGGTCCATCATGACATGGCCCGCAGTGATGGGTGAATACTGGATCTGGCTATGTTTTCTAGCAGTATCCTGCAGCTGGAATGGTAAGTTAAAGAAGATCCTAAGGAACACATACGGTTAACTTATGGGCTTCTTCTGAGTAAACAATGCCTTGCCTGTTTTTTACCACTAGAAATTGTAATTGTAACATACCTGGTGTTTAACATTACCATGCTTCCCCTGCAGTGTGCTCAGCGCTCCTGTGGAACAGCATTGCCTCCTTACTCCGCTCTGTCATGACCGGAAAAAGGGCTGAAGGATCGCCACCTCTGAAACACGGTGGTCCACTTTCCCTGGGGATAAAGCCCCTTTACCCCCGAGTGTTCCATTTGCAGGACTGTTAGTTTGCGCCCGCGGGAATAGCTCTGTTTAAAAAAGCTATCATAGGATGCGGGGGGCGTGGCTTGGTGTGGCCGGTGTGCACATGGAAACAAACGTTCACGTAGTACATGGCGCAGGCGTAAGGCGTACTGCCTGTAAAGCTTTTACTCTGAAAATAGTCTGGTGGCTGACGGAGGGACACAGAGCATACAAGGGCATGTAAGCACTGTATGGGTGTTGGTTACAGGCATTTCTAAAGACGCGTATACTCAGCATCAGGCTGAGAAGTGGTAGTGGCATATTTCTATTGCTGCACTAAAGCTCGGCAGTAGATGCACATTGTAAGTACCTCTGCCTTTTGTGCTTAGGACTATGTCTTCCCGAAAGAGAGGTGAGAAGAATACGAAGGGGGGGAGCACAAGGGCGCCGCAGTCAGGGTCTGTGGATCCTAGTCACGCTTCCACGATTCTATCCTCCCCTGAAGGACCAGAAGTAACTGGCCAGTCTGAGTCATTCAGGTTCCCAGGCATGGTAGCCACTTCCAATATTTCAGCCTCTGCATACGTCGCCAAGGACAATTTGGCATTAGCTGGTTTGGAAGGAAAAATAGCTGATATGTTTGCGTCTTCCTCCCAGACCGGGAAAAAACGCGATAGGTCCCCTTCTCCTCTGCCTGACCTTCCAGTGTTGGAACAGGAATAGCCAGATGATGTTGAGATACCATTGGGTGACCAGGAAGAAGGGCAGGCGGATGACTCTCCCTCTGAGGATTCAGTCTCAGAAGAGCCCTTCTCAGCCTCACAATCTCAGAAATTACTAGTGTAATCCCTTACGGAATTGGTCCATTCTGGATACAAGTTGCCCCCAGCACAGGTAGCTGGGGCCCCCTTTTTCCTCTTTGGGTTTTTTTCAGGCCTCCACAGGGTCCACATGCATTTCTTGTACACCCATTGCTGGAGTGGCTGATATATCCTGACTGGGATCACCCAGATAAGTATTTTCCTTCTCCTAGAATATTTTTTCTTCTCTATCCTATGGAGGAAAAGTTCACTAAGAAGTGGAGTTTGTCAGCAGTAGACACTGCTATCTTCTGTGAATAAGAGTCTAACTTGTCCAGTAGAAAATGTGTCCAGGTTTTTTAGGATCCAACCGATAAGAAGCTGGAATCTTTGCTCAAAGTTTGCTGTAGCGGGTGCAGCAGCACAACCTGCAGTAGCAGTGATAGGCATTTGTCAATCCCTAAAAGACCAGCTTAAGCAGGTTATTAAAAGTGTCCCTGCTCAAGGGGAAGTGGCCCATGGTGGCAGAAGTCTGCAAAGCTTAATTTTCCCATATGTGGCTTCAGTTTCCCTGATAAAAAAAAAAAACGCATTTAAGGTGTTTCTTGGATTACACCTCCATTACAGAACCGCGTGCTTGCTTGGGACCTTAATTTGGTTTTATGTGCCCTGCAGAAACCACTCTTTGAACCGATCAGGGAACTCTTTGGATGGCCTTTCCAGCAAGTTCCTTGTCCAAGTTCTGCCAGGTAGAATTCCCAGCTTTGTGGAGGCAATGTTCAGCTGCAAAGTTCTTGCAGCAGCACTCTGAGTTGGGTTTGTTGGCCTTTGTTGTTGTTGAGCATGTTGTAACAGTTCTGTTTGCCTTGTTGTTGCCCACCTTTCTCATTTATTGTTTTTCCCAGGGTCTATGGATATCCAGCCTGTGTCCTGTACAGGCTGAATAAGATAAGAGCATGTTTTATTTACCTGTGAATTCTACAGTATATCTTGTAGTACGGTACAGGGCACAGCCCCCTCCCGAACATAGTGTTATAAATGTGATCAATAACCTGAAGGTTGTTAACAGCATATAATCCAGGGTCTCTGAATATCCAGTCTGTTCCTTGTACTTTATGCCAAGATATATAATTTACAGGTACTGTAAGTAAAAAATTCCTCTTGAACTGATAGCTGATGGTGAAGAATTCAACTACAGTCTTTACTGACCCTTTGCTTGTAGAGTACGTAGAGATTTTGTCTTCAGCCCTACATGATTGCATTTTCAGTCACAGAATCTTGAGCCATCCTAGTCTAAAATAGAGTACTCCCTCATATCAGAGGTCACATTTTCACATCAGAGTCTTCCCCAAGGTTTAAGGGAGGGATCAAATGCCACCGCAAGCCTTGATCCTCCAAGGGACATTTTACATTGGTGGTCCGCTCAGCAGGGGATTGATACGCTGATCCCTGCTGAGCAGGTGGATGACAGGTGCTCCTTGCCCATCCCTCCTGTTGAGTGCCCCCACAGCAAGCAGCTTGCTATGGGGGCACCCGAGCCACAGCTTTGTATGTCCATTCAGACATGGAGCCCTGGTTTGAACCTGTCCCTTCTCTTTCCTCAGTTGCTAACTGACTTTGATTGACAGCATCCATTGTTGTGTCTCAGCCAATCAGGAGGGAGAGTCCCAGACGGGCCGAGGCACTCGTGAATATCGCTGGACCGAGATGGAGCTCACGTATCAGGGGGGGGGGGGCTGCTGCACACAGAAGGCTTTTTATCTTAATGCATGGGATGCATTAAGATTATATTGATTATCTGGGTCTAATTATCCCCAAAAAACTTCTGACTCTGCACTCCCAGACTCGGAATCTACAGTCCAGGGGCTCTTTAACATTGTGATTCTGCACTAGAGTTCTGGGCTTGATGGTACCCTCTTTTGAGGTAGTTCTATTTGTTTAGTCCTAGTCCAGACTCTACAACAGAACATTCTGTCTGCTTGAGACAAAAAAGTGAAATGGACAAACCTTCATGTCTCACAACAAAAACCACATTTTCTCTGGCCTGGTGTCTCAGGAATCCAGTTCATCACAACACATAAGAAAAAAAAAAAAAAAAAAATATGTAGTCGCGCTAACTTATGAGTTTGAACATAAGCCCATCACTGGGTAACTGAAAAAATCCAAATATCAACAGTGATAACATATAAAAAGCTAAGTGAAAAGCAATATATATTCTATGTGAACAGATGATAAACAGAAAATTAACTGTGAATAAAAAAAAAAAAATTTGGGTTAGTGTCCAAAAATACTGTAGAGCGGAAAAACCCCTCAAAGTTCATAATCAAAAATCCATAATGCAAAAAACCATGATGAAAAAAACACCCGTGAGGCGATATCCAAAATTAATGAAGAAGGAAAGGATTCCGATCTTCTTAGACTTAAATTCGTGACTTTCACCACCACCAATAGAAGTTACTGCTTACCGAACAGCGATGGTCCCCTATGACGGAGGACCTCAAACAGCCTTAAGTAATACTAAGTTAAGCCTCCAGAGTGTAGCCAGTGATAAACCTCAGTTGTTTTAATAGCCCGACAGCTCATATAGCATCATACAGGTATTCAACGTGGACCATGAAAAAAAAAAGGGGGGGGACACTAGATAGTGTAAAATCTTTGGTGAACATTTATTAAAATAATGAAAACATACTCACAAGAGCAGTTAAAGACAGCTTAAAAGTATCACAGCGCCGACCGGTCAATTGGCGCTGGCACACACACGACCGTGGAAGTCGAGCAATGGAGGGTGACGTCAGCACAAAGCTCGTATCCTGCCCTACGCGTTTCGTGAAAAATCATGTCGTCTCGGGGCACGGGCGATGAGCTGCGTCACCCCCTCTAAATAGGGGACACACCGGAAGGAGGATCCGACCCGGAAGAGGACGCGCGCGTGCACGCATCAAGTCAGGAGTCAACAATGCCTGGCTAATACGGCCGCTGTACCAGCGTAGCCGATCTAGCGGCAGATGCGCACGCACATCTCCCCACGAGGAAACCAAGCCTCGTTCGTGAGGCCGCTCAGTGCACGTCATCACGCTAAGCGGAATGACGAAAGCACTCGGGAAGAGCGTACCTTACGTCTACGTGGCCATGACAACAAGGATCACGGCGCGTCATCACGAAAGAACGGACTGACGGAAGCCCTCGGGATGAGCATACCATACGTCTGCGTGACCATGATAGCAAAAATCACAACAGCGTTACGTACGTCCTCTAAGGGGAGGGACCCTCCGGGTGTGTCGCAAGAAACAGTAGAACCCGCAACCTCCACCGCAACCAATGGGTGCAGAGGACGCATTGGGACACTAAACTGCTCCAATTGTTAGATATTAATATCACACATAAACAGTAATAAATTGATGCTGGAATTTGGGAACATCTAAGTTCATACCAATGTCCAGAACCGTACAAAAAATAAATTTAACAGAAAAACAGAATGACCTCATATTATTTAAAGTATAAGTAGCGGTGAATCCGCATAAAATTAAACTACAACACACTAGTGGTCGACAGGGTACATGTTACGATGGGTGTCAATGATCAGGCCTCAATGTACTCCCATCACAACATCATTGCCAGTTGTTGCTAGGAATTGTTGATAAAGGCATTGACATCGGTGTCAACGTTGAGTCCAAATGGAACATAAGTCTCTAGAGACCAGAGGTTGTACTCTGGGCAAGGTACATCGACGACGTCCTCTTCCTGTGGGACAGTAGTGAACCCGCTCTGCGTGATTACATGCTGTCCCTGAACGATAACGATAGAGGTATCAGATTTTCCTTTGAGGCAAGCCAGGAATCAGTACACTATTTGGATTTGGAAATCTCAGTTGTCGATAATAAGTTTGTCACCACCACTTATTTTAAACCAACTGATAGGAACTCATACATCCCGCTTGATAGTTGCCATTATGCCCCCTGGCTCAAGGCTGTTCCTTATGGTCAACTCACTAGATTAAGACGTAACTGCACAGATCTAGTGGCCTTTAAAGGCCAAGCTGAGATTCTCTCTAAAAGATTTGTAGATAAAGGTTTCCAACAGAGTGATATGTCTCAATTGATACAATCTGTTAGTGAGATTGACCGAGGATCACTTCTGGCTAATAAGGAGAAGGTGGCAGGGGATGGTAAGTTTTCTCTTCCATTTATTACCACCTTCTCTATGCAGCACCAGACCATCAAACGTTTGATACGTAAGCACTGGCACGTGCTAATCAGTGACCAGGTGCTGGCTCCCTCCCTTCCAGAAAGACCATCTATTGTATTTAGAGGGGCTTCGACACTTTCCAATAGAGTGGCTCCAAGCGTCCAGGACCCCCCCCCCCACGGGCTAATAGGACATTCTTGGAGAACTTGACAGGATACTACCGATGTAAGAATGCCAAGTGTGTAGCCTGAATAGTTGCAGAGATAGGAAGATTAGCCAATTTTTGTCAACAAGCACTGGCCGATCCTATGAAATCGAACCTTTCATAACATGCTCATCTTTGGGGGTGGTCTACCTGATTCAGTGCCCTTGCGGTCTTCAGTATGTGGGGAGGACCAAAAGGGCATTGAGGGTGAGACTTAACGAACACATAGCAAATATCCGCAAAGGTTTCGATAAGCACTCTGTATCCAAGCACTATGACCAGGTCCATAAGAGAGACCCGTCTGGCACGTTATTCATTGCCATTGATAAATATAGACCACATTGGAGAGGCAGCTTGCTTGTGAGAGAAATCTCCAAGCAAGAAATGGCATGGGTGTACAGGTTGAGGACTTATGTTCCATTTGGACTCAACGTTGACACCGATGTCAATGCCTTTATCAACAATTCCTAGCAACAACTGGCAATGATGTTGTGATGGGAGTCCATTGAGGCCTGATCATTGACACCCATCGTAACATGTACCCTGTCGACCACTAGTGTGTTGTAGTTTAATTTTATGCGGATTCACCGCTACTTATACTTTAAATAATATGAGGTCATTCTGTTTTTCTGTTAAATTTATTTTTTGTACGGTGCTGGACATTGGTATGAACTTAGATGTTCCCAAATTCCAGCATCAATTTATTACTGTTTATGTGTGATATTAATATCTAACAATTGGAGCAGTTTAGTGTCCCAATGTGTCCTCTGCACCCATTGGTTGCGGTGGAGGTTGCGGGTTCTACTGTTTCTTGCGACACACCCGGAGGGTCCCTCCCCTTAGAGGACGTACGTAACGCTGTTGTGATTTTTGCTATCATGGTCACGCAGACGTATGGTATGCTCATCCCGAGGGCTTCCGTCAGTCCGTTCTTTCGTGATGACGCGCCGTGATCCTTGTTGTCATGGCCACGTAGACGTAAGGTACGCTCTTCCCGAGTGCTTTCGTCATTCCGCTTAGCGTGATGACGTGCACTGAGCGGCCTCACGAACGAGGCTTGGTTTCCTCGTGGGGAGATGTGCGTGCGCATCTGCCGCTAGATCGGCTACGCTGGTACAGCGGCCGTATTAGCCAGGCATTGTTGACTCCTGACGTGATGCGTGCACGCGCGCGTCCTCTTCCGGGTCGGATCCTCCTTCCGGTGTGTCCCCTATTTAGAGGGGGTGACGCAGCTCATCGCCCGTGCCCCGAGACGACGTGATTTTTCACGAAACGCGTAGGGCAGGATACGAGCTTTGTGCTGACGTCACCCTCCATTGCTCGACTTCCACGGACGTGTGTGTGCCAGCGCCAATTGACCGGTCGGCGCTGTGATACTTTTAAGCTGTCTTTTTAACTGCTCTTGTGAGTATGTTTTCATTATTTTAATAAATGTTCACCAAAGATTTTACACTATCTAGTGTCCCCCCCTTTTTTTTTTTTTTTTCATGGTCCACGTTGAATACCTGTATGATGCTATATGAGCTGTCGGGCTATTAAAACAACTGAGGTTTATCACTGGCTACACTCTGGAGGCTTAACTGAGTATTACTTAAGGCTGTTTGAGGTCCTCCGTCATAGGGGACCATCGCTGTTCGGTAAGCAGTAACTTCTATTGGTGGTGGTGAAAGTCACGAATTTAAGTCTAAGAAGATCGGAATCCTTTCCTTCTTCATTTCTTCATTAATTTTGGATATCGCCTCACGGGTGTTTTTTTCATCATGGTTTTTTGCATTATGGATTTTTGATTATGAACTTTGAGGGGTTTTTCGGCTCTACAGTATTTTTGGACACTAACCCAAAAAATATTTTTTTTTTATTCACAGTTAATTTTCTGTTTATCATCTGTTCACATAGAATATATATTGCTTTTCACTTAGCTTTTTATATGTTATCACTGTTGATATTTTGATTTTTTCAGTTACCCAGTGATGGGCTTATGTTCAAACTCATAAGTTAGCGCGACTACATATTTTTTTCTTATTTGTACCCACTGATGATTGTTTTCAGACTAGTTGCTGCTTCTCCTATAATTTTTTTTCTTTTTTCAGGCAATCCATTAGCTTGATTCGTACACTTTAAGCGCAGTTTCTTCTATATTTTTTTCCAATCATCACAACACATGACAGCCTGAAATGCTGGGAGAAGTCCCAGACACCCTATCACTGTAGGGGACTTAGTCTCCTCTCTCCATCATAATTCTGGAGCTCCAAGCGATGTGATTGCCCCTGCAATGCTGGACACCTGGCCTGGAAGATTATTCAATTAAGATCTAGTGACCAAGAAAAATATATAAGCTGCTGTTGCTGAATTTGTCCGGGAAATGTTAGTTTCCTGGCTGTTTCAAGATTTAGCAACTTCTTACTAACGAATATGCAACTACATGTGTTGCAAGTCATGTATTTTGAAAGTATTGAAGCTATTAGGTTATCACAACAGATAAGTACTTTCAGAAAAGATCAGCAATGGCAACCTTCATATTTCATCACTACATGCTTCCTTTAAGGGCTCGTTTACACATGTGGTAGTTTTAGAGGCAGTGAGGAGGCATTATGTTGCCTCCTCATTGCCTGTTTTGACCCCTAAAAGCTAGCACCACTGAACAGTATGTGCTTGAATGGGCCATGTCTGAATGCAAGAGGAGAAATACATTTTTCCTTTGCGATGCGGCATGTATATGCCCCCTTTACAGCTGCCTTTGCAGCTTGGGGGTAGGGGGGGGGTGGGAGGTGGGTGGGCGCTGGGGGTGAAACGGTCAGGCGGTTGAGCCAGATTTTCAATATCCTCCCTAAAAGTCTAAAACCAAGCCTAAGGGGGAAAAAAATTAAGCTTTCAGAAAAAAACGAGGAATGCAATTTCGCAGTGGCATATTTTTACATTAACTTGTTTAAATGGCATATATTAATTCATGACTTATTAAAATCCAGAAAGTGGGACGTTCTCATGATAAATTCAGTAAGCATCTCTGCCTCTTGGTTAAAATATTGATACCTTTTTGCTTGACTGAACACATTTTTTGAGTCAAGCATGTTTAACGTCTTAAATGGGATCTTTCAGTTTTTTTTGTTTTGTTTTTTTTTCTTTAAAAATGTATGCCAAATGTGTTTAGCTTAATGTAAGTATTATCATTATTTTAGCAAAGTATGTTAACATTTCTAAAAATGTATGTTTAGTTCATAATTATATATGTACACAAGGGCAGCCATGGTTAATTTATGATATACACAATTTGCAGTACCTGCTTGGAAGTGCTGAAAAATAATTGTGCTTTTCTTTTGCTTTTTCCCAATGTCTCTGAGAACCAAGGGTGGAATCCTACAGTGACTGGTTAGATCAGTCCTATAAATTGCAAAGTGAAATGTAAACTTTGGTGAATGAGCATTCAGTTTTTATTGTCAAGTGACATGCAAAACATTATTAAACAATATAAAGACAACATGGAATATAAACAAGCAGGAACACAAAACAACCTAACACAATGAAAAATGTAAGACAATTAAAATTCTGTAGAAATATACACAAAACAGGATAGTAATATAGAAGATCCATAAAAAAAATTAAAAAAAGAGTAAAAGGGGATGAATGATTGGACCAGGAACAGGTTAGGCAGAGTATCATTTAGTTTTAGCAATAGGAAAGTGAGTATCAGGTTTGGTTAGGTCAGGAACATAGAGAAAATGCTATGCACATGGTATATGGCTGGGCAAAGTTAAGTTGCACCACCAACTTTTTATATATATATATAGATATATATATATATATATATATATTGATATATACATTTCTATCTATATATATATATATATATATATATATACAATTTCTTTATTGGCAATTTAAAGTGACAAAACAAATATTTGCATGTCAATTGCATGTTTAACAATATACTGTATATACTCGAGTATAAGCCAAGTTTTTTAGCACATTTTTGTGCTGAAAATGCCCTCCTCGGCTTATACTCGAGTCACCTTTTTGTGCCTGATCTCCCGGACTTTGGGGAGCCGTTACCGGCTGACCGTAGGTCCCCTGGACCCCAATCTTGGCACACATGTAGCTCCACTCTTCCTCTACAAGTGTGCAATGTTTGTTCTCCGGGGGACCTACTGCCGGGGAGCACCTATTTTTCAAAGCTGAAATTTGGCACACGTAGCCCCATTTCTACTCTATAAGTGTGCAACGTTTTTTTGTCTGGGGGCCTAGAGCCGGGGAGCACCGATTTTTCAAACCCGGGCACCCCTTCCATAGACTCCCATGTTAAACGTCAGTCTAGTCAGGGGCACAGTGAGGCATGGGCACAGTGAGGCATGCACATGGGCACAGTGAGGCATGGACACAGTGAGGCAAAGTGAGGCATGCAGATGGACACCCTAGGCTTATACTCGAGTCAATACGTTTTCCCATTTTTTTGTGGTAAAATTTGGTTCCTTGGCTTATATTCGAGTCGGCTTATACTCGAGTATATACGGTAGCTCAATGATCAACTGATTGAATAACTTTAAATCAATACAATATGTAAAAAGCTTGACAAAGCAAGTGTTATGTTACTTACATGGATACTATAACTATGAACTCTAAGGGTCTATATAAATAGAGGATGATCAAAATACCAGGGGGTACCTGGTCTCAACTGGGAGTACATGCTACTTGGGGTATAAGAGGACCAAATAAGAGATATATTGGTTAGGTGGTAGGATAATACATTATCGGGGGAAGCCGCAAACAGACTTGGGTAAGGGATATAACTCTCCGATCTTGCAGCCAGGGGGACCATTGCTTCCAAAATAAATTCTCTGTGTAGTAAGCTTTAGCAAAGAGAAATTATTGCCTTGCATTGCTTTTCTACAGAGAAATAACTGTTGCTAGGAGGAGTGAATTAGCATCTTTCCAAGATTTTGCTATGGACAACCTGGCTGCAAGGACAGTGTGAGTAATAAACGTTTGGAACTTTGTAGGTTATTGCTCAATGCCTTCACCTAGGAGGGCCAGTTTAGGATCAGGTGTGCAAGCAATAAAGGTAACAGGATAACAGATTGAATACATCAGACCAAAAACACGTTAATTGCAGACAGTGCCACCAAGTAAGCACTAAAGTTGGGTGCACAGAGAATTGAGGAACAAATATGAGGTCTCTTTTTCCCCCATATGAAGGAGTTGACAATATTTTGAATTGTACAGAGATGAGATATGAGAAATGGTAAAGGTAGTGTCCTAAACATGTATAGCACATGTGGGAGTAGAAACATTTTACACAGTGCTACTGCCCAGGGTGCAAATGTGGCCTTTTAAAGACTCACATACAGTGCCTTGCAAAAGTATTCACCCCCCTTGACATTTTTTGTTTTGTTGCCTAACAACCTGGAATTAACATGAGTTGTTTGAGGATTTGCATCATTTAATTTACAGAACATGCCCACAACTTTGAAAATAGTTTTTATTTATTTTTTTATTGTGAAGCAAACAGCAAATAGGACAAAATAACAGAAAAAGTCAATGTGCATAACTATTCATCCCCCTAAAGTCAATACTTTGTAGAGCTACCTTTTGCGCCTATCACAGCTCCAAGTCGCTTTGGATAAGTCTCTATGAGCTTGCCACATCTGTCCACTGGGATTTTTGCCCATTCCTCCTTGCAAAACTGCTTCAGCTCCTTCAAGTTGGATGGTTTGCGCTTGTGAACAGCAACTTTTAAGTCTGATCACAAATTTTCTATTGGATTGCGGTCTGGGCTTTGACTAGGCCATTCCAACACATTTACATGTTTTCCCTTAAACCACTTAAGTGTTGCTTTAGCAGTGTGTTTGTTGTCAATGTCCTGCTGGAAGGTGAACCTCTGTCCTAGCCTCAAATTACACACAGAGTGGGTACAGGTTTTGCTCAAGAATATCCCTGTATTTAGCACCATCCATCTTTCCCTCAACTCTGACTAGTTTCCCAGTCCCGACTGCTGGGGATGGTGTTTTTTGGGTGATGTGATGTGTTGGGTTTGCACCAGACATAGTGTTTTCTTTGGCCAAAAAGTTCAATTTTAGTCTCATCAGACCAGGGCACCTTCCATTTGGTTATGATAGATTTGATGGTGCTCCTAGGCATCATCAAAGATTTGGATATTTTTTTTTAGAACCTAGCCCTGACTTGTACTTATTAACAACATTGCCCCTTACTTCTTTGGAAAGTTCATTGGTCTTTATGGCAGTGTTTGTTTAGTGGTGCCTCTTGCTTAGTTGTTGCAGCCTCTGGGGCCTTTCAAAAAGGTGTTTATATGTAATGACAGATCATGTGACACTTAGATTGAACACAGGTTGACATAATTTTACTAATTATGTGACTTCCTAAGATAATTGATTGCACCAGGGCTTGTTATGGGCTTCATAACTAAGGAGGTGAATGCATACACACATGCCAATTATCAGTTTTTTATTTCTGAAAAATAGTTTTATGTATATATTTTTCTAATTCTACTTCACCAACTTAGACTATTGTGTTCTGATCCATCACATATTATTCAGAACTAAAGGCTGTAATGTAAAAAAAAAAAAAAATAGGTAAAAAGCCAAGGGGGTGAATACTTTTGCAAGGCATTGTAGTTTGGTTAATTTTGTCAATAGAATACTATAATTATGTCAGAGGATTCTGGAACTTGGTGACATCAGCTGAATACCTAGATATGAAAGAGAGCGGGTTGGAGCCCATGAGAAAGGAGAAGCCTGTGATATATTTGTTTTAGTGTGGCTGTCTAAGCAAATTGAGATCATCTGGGATTTGGAGTGATTCACTTTATATAGCCAAACCTTGCTGAAACAATATAATCTGTCCTGTAGTGCAGGGAGAGACGTGATTGGATTTGTTAACGACAGTAATACATCGTCAAACATATAAGCCAATTTTGTGTTCAATATTTCCAATCATGACTCCAGATATCAATCGGTCAGATCAAATGGATTGGTCAAGAGGTTCCATTATAAAGGGGGGATATAAGGGGGGGGAGGGGGCATCTCTGATGGGTGGAATTAAGTAATTTGGAATGGTTTCGAGAGGAAGCCCGACGTCAAGACTCTGGCACTTGGGACAGTATACAGGTCCTTCTCAAAAAATTAGCATATTGTGATAAAGTTCATTATTTTCTGTAATGTACTGATAAACATTAGACTTTCATATATTTTAGATTCATTACACACAACTGAAGTAGTTCAAGCCTTTTCTTGTTTTAATATTGATGATTTTGGCATACAGCTCATGACAACCCAAAATTCCTATCTCAAAAAATTAGCATATCATGAAAAGGTTCTCTAAACGAGCTATTAACCTAATCATCTGAATCAACTAATTAACTCTAAACACCTGCAAAAGATTCCTGAGGCTTTTAAAAACTCCCAGCCTGGTTCATTACTCAAAACCGCAATCATGGGTAAGACTGCCGACCTGACTGCTGTCCAGAAGGCCATCATTGACACCCTCAAGCAAGAGGGTAAGACACAGAAAGAAATTTCTGAACGAATAGGCTGTTCCCAGAGTTCTGTATCAAGGCACCTCAGTGGGAAGTCTGTGGGAAGGAAAAAGTGTGGCAGAAAACGCTGCACAACGAGAAGAGGTGACCGGACCCTGAAGAAGATTGTGGAGAAGGACCGATTCCAGACCTTGGAGGACTGAGTCTGGAGTAGAAACATCCAGAGCCACCGTGAACAGGCGTGTGCAGGAAATGGGCTACAGGTGCCGCATTCCCCAGGTCAAGCCACTTTTGAACCAGAAACAGTGGCAGAAGCGCCTGACCTGGGCTGCAGAGAAGCAGCACTGGACTGTTGCTCAGTGGTCCAAAGTACTTTTTTCGGATGAAAGCAAATTTTGCATGTCATTCGGAAATCAAGGTGCCAGAGTCTGGAGGAAGACTGGGGAGAGGGAAATGCCAAAATGCCTGAAGTCCAGTGTCAAGTACCTACAGTCAGTGATGGTCTGGGGTGCCATGTCAGCTGCTGGTGTTGGTCCACTGTGTTTTATCAAGGGCAGGGTCAATGCAGCTAGCTATCAGGAGATTTTGGAGCACTTCATGCTTCCATCTGCTGAAAAGCTTTATGGAGATGAAGATTTCATTTTTCAGCACGACTTGGCACCTGCTCACAGTGCCAAAACCACTGGTAAATGGTTTACTGACCATGGTATTACTGTGCTCAATTGGCCTGCCAACTCTCCTGACCTGAACCCCATAGAGAATCTGTGGGATATTGGGAAGAGAAAGTTGAGAGACGCAAGACCCAACACTCTGGATGAGCTTAAGGCCGCTATCGAAGCATCCTGGGCCTCCATAACACCTCAGCAGTGCCACAGGCTGGTTGCCTCCATGCCACGCCGCATTGAAGCAGTCATTTCTGCAAAAGGATTCCCGACCAAGTATTGAGTGCATAACTGAACATAATTATTTAAAGGTTGACTTTTTTTGTATTAAAAACACTTTTCTTTTATTGGTCGGATGAAATATGCAAATTTTTTGAGATAGGATTTTTGGGTTTTCATGAGCTGTATGCCAAAATCATCAATATTAAAACAAGAAAAAGCTTGAACTACTTCAGTTGTGTGTAATGAATCTAAAATATATGAAAGTCTAATGTTTATCAGTACATTACAGAAAATAATGAACTTTATCACAATATGCTAATTTTTTGAGAAGGACCTGTATAGTGCTTGAATAGCTGAGTTTATTCAGCCTAATATGCAAAATGCATCTAGATCCACTAAAAGGTAGCCCCAGTGGAGACTGTTGAATGCCTTTTCTGTGTCCAACAAAACCAGCAGGGAAGGCATTCAACAGTGCTCAGGCTATGAATCTTTTGGTGCCATCTGGGGCCGGTCTTCCCATCACAAAGCCAAAATGATCATTGTAAACTAGGAGATGGATAAGGGTGGCAAGCTGATTAGCTAGGAGCTTGGCTTACATTCTAGTATCTGCATTTAAAAGCGAGATGGGGCGATAATTAGTAGGGTCATCATGGGAATAGTTAGGATGAGTGCTGCAAGTGACTCTGAAGGGGAAACTTCTCATGTCATCAACTTGATTATACATTTTGCCTAGATGTGGCACAAGGCTGTTATGGAAGAATTTGTAATACTCAATACTAAAGGTGTCTGGGCCTGGGGCTTTATGAAGTGGGAGATTTTGTATTAATTTTTCGGTCAGTAAATGGAGCGGATAGTTCCACAAGTTGTGCCAGAGTTACAGTCGGTAAATGCACAGATTGTAAGAACTGGGAGATGGCCTCTGGAGAAGAGGGATTCTGGTTGCTGTGGTCTTTAACAATAATAAAGGACCACGGCCATTTTATCCATAAGTACAGTTTGTGTGTATTTATTTAGTTTAATATGTGTTTTCAGCCTCTGGTCCCAGAGGGATTCTGGTTGCTGTGGTCTTTAACCACTTAAGCCCGGACCATTTTGTTGCTAAAGGACCAGGCCCCTTTTTGCGATTTGGCACTGCATAACTTTAACTGACAATTGCACGGTCGTGCGATATGGCTCCCAAACAAAATTGACATCTTTTTTTTCCCCACAAATAGAGCTTTCTTTTGGTGGTATTTGATCACCTCTGCAGTTTTTATTTTTTGCGCTGTAAACAAAGATAGAGCGACAATTTGGAAAAAAATGCAATATTTTTTACTTTTTGCTATAATAAATATCCCTAAAAAATATATAAAAAACCATAATTGTTTTCCTCAGTTTAGGCCGATACGTATTCTTCTACATATTTTTGTTAAAAAAAAAAAAATTGCAATGAAAATTTGATTGGTTTGCACAAAAGTTATAGCGTCTACAAAATAGGGAATCATTTTATGGCATTTTTATTAATATTTTTTTTTTACTAGAAATGGCGGTGATCAGCGATTTTTTTTATCGTGACTGCGACATTATGGCGGACACTTTTGACACTATTTTGGGACCATTGTCATTTTTACAGCGATCAGTGCTATAAAAATGCACTGATTACTGTGAAAATGACACTGGCAGTTTAGGGGTTAACCTGTAGGGGGCGCTAAATGGGTTAAGTGTGACCTACAGTGTGATTCTTACTGCAGGGGGGCGTGGCTTGGCATGTGATGTCACTGATCATCGTTCCCTATGACAGGGAACAGACGATCAGTGACAGGCTCACTAGGAAGCACGGGGAGAGGTTTGTTTACACTTACCTCTCCCCGTTCTTCAGCTCTGTGACCCGATCGCGGGTCCCGCAGCCGCGGTCACAGAGTACCCGACTGGGTCGCGAGCGCGCCACCTACGGCTGTGCATATTAAAGGGGACGTACCTGTACGCCAATATGCCCAGCCGTGCCATTCTGCCGACGTACATCGGCGTGCGGCGGTCGGCAAGCGGTTAAGATTATATAACTTGGAGTAATATTTGCGAAATTGATCTGCAATATCCTTTGGGTTCACTATTTTATTTCCTAGTTTGTTGGTGAGAAAGGGAATTTTGGACTTTAGTTGATTCTTATGTTGCTTAGTAGAGCTGCACGATTCTGGGGAAAAATGAGAATCTCAATTTTTTTGCTAAGAATAAAGATCACGATTCTCGTGGTGTAACACAATTTGTCACATTATACCAAAAAAATTAGCTAACTTTACTGTTTAGTTTTTTTTTTAAATTCATTAAAGTGTATTTTTTTCCCCAAAAAAATGCATTTGAAAGACAGCTGCACAAATATAGTGTGACATGTTATTCTCTAGAGTCCCTGCTAAATATATATATATATAGTAAAGTAATTTTCTAGCAAAAAAATAATGATTTTAATTTGAAACCAAGTGTCAGAAAAAGGTTTAGTCTTTAACCACCTCACCCCCCCCCCCCCCGACCATTTGGCTGCCAAATGACCGGGCCACTTTTTGTGATTCGGCACTGCGTCACTTTAACTGACAATTGCGCAGTTGTGCGATGTGGCTTCCAAACAAAATTGATGTCCTTTTTTCCCCCACAAATAGAGCTTTCTTTTGGTGGTATTTGATCACCTCTGTGGTTTTTATTGTTTGCGCTATAAACAAAAATAGAGCGTCAATTTTGAAGAAAACAAAAAAGCAATATTTTTTTTTTACTGTTTGCTATAATAAATATCCCCAAAAATATATAAAAAACTAATGTTTTCCTCAGTTTAGGCCAATACATATTCTTCTACATATTTTTGGTAAAAAAAATTGCAATAAGTGTTTATTGATTGGTTTGGGCAAAAGTTATAGTGTCTGCAAAATAGGGGATCATTTTATGGCATTTTTAATATATATTTTTTTACTAGTAATGGCAGCGATCAGCAATTTTTATTGTGACTGCGACATTATGGCGGACACATCGGACACTTTTGATGCTATTGTGGGACCATTCATATTTATACAAAGATCAGTGATATAAAAATGCACTGATTACTGTATAAATGTGACTGGCGGGGAAGGGGTTAACCACTAGGGGACTAGGAAGGGGTTAAGTGTGTCCTAGAGAGTGATTCTAACCGTGTGGGGCGGGGCTTACTGTGACACGACACAGGCATTTTTTGCTGAGGCAGACATTTTCTTGTAGTCCCAGCTTGCTTTTGCCTCTAGCGCTGGGGGACTATCCTTCTGGAACGGCGCAAATTACACAGAACACCTCGTGAGGGAGAGCGGACGGCAGCACAGTGCAGTACCTGGGTCAGGGTGGTGAGTCCTGCGGGGGGCCCCTCAGTCTGTGGCAGCTAGGAGGGTGGACTTTTGGTATAACTGGCCTATGGTCCCTAACGGGTGTTAGGCGAGTGTGGGTCAGCATGGCGTCAGAAGCTGGCGCTTCTTCTTCAGACATCCTTGTGGTGGCAACCGGTTCCCCTGCACCTGAGGTGCCTTCGGACGCTTTGTCTGCGGTCCTGGAGTCTTTTGTTGCCAGGGTGGAAGCTGCGTGCAGGCACACGGGGGGTAAAAAACGCCCCCTCTCCACTGTCTTCTGGGGAAAGCTCTGATTTAAACTCAGGCCTTGCTGTGGCGAACGGCCCCTGTTCTGAAGTTTCAGAGGATGCGGACCAGGACAGTGAGGGTGACTCCGTGTGCGGGTCAGCGCAAGAAAGGGCACTTGTAGGAGCGTTTATCATAGCAGTGCAGGATACCTTAAAGATGGAGTATTTGACAGGGGCATCTACTGAAGTGTCGGTCCCTTTTGGGTTTCACAAGCTGGCCCGCACGGTTAAGATATTTCCCAACCTGGCCTATTTTGATAAATTTATCTACAAAGAATGGGAACGCCTGCAGCGGGCTTTTTCGGTTCCAAAACGCATGGCGGTGCGTTACCCCTTTGAGGAGAGTTTCCTGACGAAATGGACTTCTCCCCCGATTGTGGACCCCCCGGTATCCAGGTTAAATAAGGTAACCATGATTCCGGTGGATGGGACCCCTGCCTTTAAGGACCCTGCCAATAGGAGGGCCGAGGCAGTTGCCCGGTCCATGTTTAGGGTGGTACGGTCAGCATTGCGGCCAGTGTTGGCCACGGCCCTGGTGTCCCGGACACTTACTGAATGGGCTAAATTGCTGCACTGATAGTTGGAAAAGCAGCAGGCTTCCCCTGGTCTGCGTGGAACTGGCAGACCTGTTGGTGCATGGCCTTAAGTATGTCTGTGATGCAGCTTTAGATGCGGCCCCCTTGCTTTCCAGAGCCTCAGTATCTGCTGTAGTGCTACGTCGCCTGATTTGGCTAGAGTGCTGGTCTGCGGACCAGGCATCTAAGAAGACTGGCGAATTTGCCCTTCCAGGGAGACAGGCTATTTGAAAGAGCCTTGCTGGATGACATTATAAAAAATGTTACAGGGAGTAAGAGTACGTTACTCCCACAATTCAGAAAGGGTAAGGAGCCGCGCCATAGGCCAGGGCCCTCCTTTTTTTTCCGCTCAGAAGCATTTTTTTTTGTCCACCCAGTTCCCAGACTGACAAGGTGTCCGCTGAGGGACAGAAGTGTCCCTGGTTTCGCAAATCAAACAAGCCTGCAAACAAATCTGCGACAGCATGAAAGTTTGCCCCCGCCCGACTCTCGGGTGGGGGGCGCCTTCGGGAGTTTGCAGCTCGGTGAATCTCCCTGCTTTCCGACCAGTGGGTCTGCAAAGTGGTTTCATTAGGATACAAGATAGTTTCTTTCTTGTCCGCCAGACAGGTTTTTTCCCTCCAACCTTCATCTTCCTCCGGCTCGTCGGGAGGCCTTGTTTGGGGCAGTGCAGGACCTGCTGCGGAGCGGGGTGATAGTGCCTGTGCCGTTGCCGGAAAGGTTTCAGGGATTCTACTCCAATCTGTTTGGAGTCCCAAAGAAGGAAGATGTCCGTCCGATCCTGGATCTCAAGGCCCTCAACAGCTTTGTAAAGATACAAAGGTTCAGGATGGAATCAGTTGGCTCGGTGGTCACAGCACTCCACCCGTGGTTTTTTCTGGCGTCCTTGGATATCAAGGACGCATACTTGCACGTCCCCACATGCGTCAGGCATCAGAGATTTCTGTGATTTGCGGTCGGGGACGAACACTACCAATTTGTAGCTCTCCCTTTTGGGCTGGCGTCGGCACCAAGGTGCTCGCCCCGATTCTGGCTTTGCTGAGGCAGCGAGGGATCACAATTGTGGCATATCTGAACGACCTCCTTCTGAGGGCATCTTCCACCTCAGAATTAAGGGAGGATGTGGCGATCGACCAGTCAAACGCTTTGGGAGTTTGGTTGGGAATTAAACCCCCAGAAGTCAGTGTTGGTGCTGACCCAAGCGCCTGGAGTACCTGGGCTTGGTTCTGGACTCCTCAGAGGCAAGAGTTTTTCTCCCTTCGGACAAGCTGTGGACTCTTCAGGCTGTGGTGAAGCTGTTGGTTTCCCGCAGGTGGTCGTCGCTGCATTTTTGCATGCGAGTCCTGGGTCTCATGGTGGCCTCTTTCGAGGCGGTACCATATGCTCAATTCCACAGTCTTGCAAAAGGAGATCCTGTACAAATGGGACAAATCTCAGTTGTCTCTGGATTGTCAGATTCAGGTGAGCCACCTAGTCAGGGAATCCCTGGTCTGGTGGCGGAGGCCTCCGGCCCTTGGGGCCGGGAAGTCGTTCCTTCCTTTTCACTGGACGGTAATCACGACGGACGCCAGCCTGACGAGCTGGGGGGGAGTTTGGGGCGTACAGTCGACACAGGTTTGTGGACGCAGGAAAAATCCCACCTGCCGATCAATGTGCTGGAACTTCGGGCGATCAGGCGGTGCCTCTCCACATGGTCTCAGAGGCTGCTGGGCCGCCAATCAGAATCCAGTCGGACAACGCCACGGCGGTGGCATATGTCAACCATCAAGAAAGAACGAGGAGTTTGGCTGCAGCATTGGAGGTCGCTCACTGTGGGCAGAGTGGCACGTGCCGGCGCTCTCGGCCGTGTACATTCCGGGCGTAGAAAACTGGCAAGCAGACTACCTAAGTCGCCAGATGCTGGACCAAGGGGAATGGTTGCTTCATCCAGATGTATTTTGGCTCCTTTGCCTGAGATGGGGCACACCGGATGTGGATCTCCTGGCTTCTCAACTCAATCGAAAAGTACTGAGGTTTGTGGCCAGGTCAAAAGATCCCTGGGCGGACGCGTTGGTGGCTCCGTTGTGGCATTATCGGCTTGTTTATGCCTTTCCCCCGCTCAAACTTCTCCCTCGTCTTCTTCGCAGAGTGGAGACCAAAAGAATTCCGGTGATTCTAATTGCCCCAGATTTGCCTCGTCGTCCCTGGTATGCCGATTTGGTACGAATGTTGCCGGATGTTCCGTGGCGACTGCCGATGCGAGAGGACCTTCTGTCGCAAGGTCCTATACTTTACCCTGCTTTACAGTCACTGGCTTTAACGGAATGGCTGTTGAAAGTCAGGTGCTGAGGGACCGGGGCCTGTCGAATTCGGTAATCTCCACTATGCTGAGGGCGCGGAAGTCATCTTCTCGGAAGATTTGTCATTGCACATGGAATGCCTACATCTCTATGTGCGAAGAGATGGGGTGGCGTCCGTGTACATATTCGGTTTCCAGGATCCTGCTGTTTTTGCAGCAAGGAGTGGATCAAAAACTTGCCTTAAGCACCATTAAGGGGCAGATATCAGCCTTGGCTGTCTTTTTTCAGCGTCCTTTGGCGACTCATTCATTGGTGAGTACATTTGTGCAGGGGGTTCGACATGTGGCCCCTCTGATTTACCCACCGCTACCTTTGTGGGATTTAAATCTGGTGCTCTCGGTACTTCAGAAACCACCGTTTGAAAACATTAGGGAGATCCCTCTATTGACACTCTCGCAGAAAGTAGCCTTTCTGGTGGCTATTACATCTGCCAGGAGGGTTTCTGAGTTGGCACAGCCTTCGTTTCTTCCTAAGGTTGTTTTGGCCTTTCATCCAAATGAGGACATTGTGCTTCCATCCTTGTGTCCTCGGCCTTCGCATCCCAAAGAGGTTGCTTTGCATTCCTTAGGCGTGGTCCGGGCTCTGCAGATGTATCTGTCTGCTACAGCTCCGTTTCGGAGGTCGGATTCACTGTTTGTGTCGGTAGCTGGTCCGAAGAAGGGCCTGGCGGTCTCGTCGGCCACCATTTCTTGGTGGATTAGACAGAACGTGATTCAGGCTTTATGCTTTAAAGGCGTGGGCGCCTCCCTTTCCTGTCGCGGCACATTTGACCAGGGCAATCCTGGGCTTTCCAACATCAAGCGTCCATTTCCCAGGTGTGTAAGGCGGCGACCTGGTCGTCCATTCACACTTTCACTAAATTTTACAAGGTTGATGTGAGTGCATCTGCAGATGCTTGTGTCGGCCGAAAGGTTTTGGAGGCAGTGGTTTATGGTTGCACCTCCTCCGTTGAGGAGCTCTGGGTGTTATGGGTGGAGTTTGTTGTGTGCTGTTCCCACCCCTCGTTTTTTGACACTGCTTGGGGACGTCCCTAAGGTCAAGATTAAAGGTGCTTTGTCCGTCAATGAACAAAAGAGAAAATATGATTTTTTGTACTCACCGTAAAATCCTTTTCTCTGAAGTTCATTGACGGACACAGCACTCGCCCTTCCTATTTATGTTTGTACTGCTTTTTGACGAACTGAGCTGCTGGATGCAGTGTGAGGGGTTATAGCCAGTAGGACTGCCCCCTGGGCGGTACTGTGCAGTTCTGTTGTTTTTAAATGTTCTGCCTAGTCCTCTCCTGAAGGTGGCAATATAACCCTAAGGTCAAGATTAAAGGTGCTGTGTCCGTCAATGAGCTTCAGAGAAAAGGATTTTATGGTGAGTACAAAAAATCCTTTTTTATAATTTTATTTTACATTTTGTTGTTTTTCATTGCATTTTTTATTTTTATTTTTTAACACACTGTGACCAGACCAATATAATGTTACCATAGTAACATTGTACTGATCTGGGAAAGTGATCAGTTTTTGATTTTCATTTTACATATTGTTTGCTTATAGTAGTGTATTACATACCTGACCTGCTGTGATTTGCCACGACGGTCACATGGTACCGGAAGCGAGATGGTACTCTGATCAGTCATCCACGGGACACAGCCGGTGACAAATTGCTCCGCTGCACGATCAGTGCTTCCTGAGAGGACATCATATTTCATCCAGTCAGGATGGGAAAGCCAATCACCCTTCCATCTGTCACCGGCCTGTGGACACAGCCGGTCACCGATTGCGTCGCTGCGCAGCCACGTGATCGATGCTTCCTGTCAGGACTTTATATGACATCCAGTCAGGATGGGAAAGCCACTGCCTGGCCATCATTTGTCTATAGGCCGGCCGTGAAGTGTTTAAAGCATGACATGCTTGGTATTTATTTACTCAGCCTAACATTATCTTTTATGTCTTACCAAAGAAAAAAGGTGGTATATAGTGTCTGTGTGCACTAAAATTCAATACATTTTTAATTTTTCCCAAAAACATTGTGTTTGAAAAACTGCTGTGCAAATACCGTGTGACATAAAAATAAATTCAACACCCACCATGTTATTCTCTAGGATTTCTGCTAAAAAAAATAATACTACTAATATATATCTATATATATATATATATATACGTATATATATATACATATATATATATATATATATATATATATATATATATATATATATATATATATATATAATGTTTGGTGTTCTAAGTAATTATCTAGCAAAAAAAATTTGATTTTTAGATATATGTGAGAAGTGTCAGAATTGGCCCCAGGGCTGAAATGGATAACGTCAAGTAGTGTTTACAATAACTCAAAATTTGTACTTCTATCCAAATAGCTGTGAGAGAGATAAGCCCCGTACACACGGTCGGACTTTTGGCCAACAAACTTCATTTTGAGCAAGTTGGACCAACAATCCGACCGTGTGTACGCTCCATCGGACAAACTTTTTTTTGTTTTTTTCTTGTTTTCATCAGACAAAAGTTGGGTCTGCAAACGGACAAACTTTTGCCCAACAAAAGTCAGATGAAGCAAAGTCTGACTGTGTGTACAGAAAACCCATCGGACTATGCTATGGGTGTTCCAGACCAACTCTGTTTGGACAAAAAAACATGGAAAAGTCCGATAGAAGTCCGACCGTGTGTACGGGGCTATAGACTGGCCTTTAGTGGGCCAGTCTACAAATCTCTATATTCATACAAAATATTGAAAAGCACACATGTAGAATTACATCTCTAAAAAGACTCACAAAATCTGGTGCAGCTCTACATAGAAACCAATCAGCTTCCAGGTTTTTTTTTGTTTTTTTCCCCAATAAAAGCTTAATTCAACAAGCTGCTTAGAACTTAGCCGGTAGACTACCATGCACAGTTGCACTCAGATTTTGTACTCTCCAGTTTAATAAATCAACCCCTTTGATTATCCTTTAAATACTGTGAAATTATGCTTTGAGTATAGCCATACCTTCCAGACCTGGAGGATGTCCTATCTTGCTTCCAGTCACATTTATGAGTGAAACATGTGACTAAGCCTAGGTTCACATTGGAGAGATTTGTCAAGCGATTTGAGAGATCAAATCGCATGACAAGTCACAGCCTATTGGCGGCAATGGCACTGTTCCAATCGGGTTGACTGCGATTTTGCGGCACCGCACCGATTTGCAAAAGTAGTTCCTGCACTACTTTTGCCGATTTCAGGTGCGACTTTAATAGACATCTGTGTATGAAACCACACAAATGTCTATCAAGTAGCACCTGAAATCACGCTGACCTTGCTACTTTGAAATTGTGCTGACCTTGCTACTTTGATATCACGCTACTTCAAGTGAAGTAGTGCAATTTAAAAGTAGCATCAATGTGAACCAGGGCTAAGATGGAGTTTTGTTTTAATACCTAGCAATTGTTTATAATGATATATAATAATCCCTATATCTGCAGCTAAATGTTTGTTTTCTTGAGCCCTTACTGTTTTTTGTCCTCATTCTTGTTTTTTTCAGTATATTCAATGAACATCAGCCTTAAACCTAATCTCTAGAATAGGCATATATTGTCTAAATACAGCCGGCATGCATATTCTTACTTGGATCTTGGTGTGCTTTGTTGATTTCTTCTAGGTAGTAATCCGGGTTGAAATTTTACAGAATATTCATGTAATAAAGACTGGTCACTGCTGTTGTCTTTCCTTGTGCAAGGAAACTGGTCTTGTATCAACGCCGTCTTGTTGTTTTCCATAGGCAGCCTGAAACAAAAATCATTGTAAGGCCCCTTTCACACGTGCGGACCATATGTCCGCTTTTTCACCCATCTGTTTACGGATGAAAAAGGGACATACATTGGTCCCTATGAGATAGCGGGTGTCAGCGGATGAACATCCGCTGACACCCGATCTCACCCGTGTCCGCAATCCTCCGATTCTGCAGACGGAGGGAAATCCTATTTTTCAATCCATCTGCAGAGCAGATCAGATGAACACGGATATGTTCATCCGATCCCCCCATAGGTGAGAGCGGAGATCTGACGGGGCGGTCCCTGCACAGTGTGCAAGGACCGCCCTGTTATCCGCCGGCTCAGCAGGGATCAGCGGAGCGATCCCCGCTCAGCAAGCGGAGGTTCACGGGGTGGATCTTCACGGATCCGTCCCGAGTGAAAAGGGCCTAATGAACGGGGCAACAAAACTTGAAAAATAAAAATAAAATAAAAAATTACTTATGGTTTGGAAAACATGAAGGAAGCACATGTAGATCATAGTTGCCAACATTGGAAAAAAAAACATCTGGGACACTTTTTTTGTATTGAGGCGGAGCCTTGCTATAATTAGGGGGCGGGGGCATTCGTTTGTAGGCGTGTCATGCTGAAATGAAAAATGCGGCGCGTCGAAAAATGCGCGTGGTTTACGCACGGTAGTGGGTGTGGCTTAAATGGGCGTGGTTCAAAGGGGTGTGGCTACAGTCCGAGGTGAGAGAAAGAGAGAGAAAGAAATAGAAAGAAAGAAGCCAGATCCTACACCACAATAGAAATGTGTAACAAAATTGGCAGATAAGTATACTCCAAAACACCTGTTGGCGCTTCAATCATCCCGACACCATGTTTGTTATGGTGTCAGGATGATTGAAGCGCATTATTTCTATTATTACATTGTAATATAAAATTAAATCATTCAACTCACCATAATGCCGAATCACTGTAAGCCCCAAGTGTGTCACCTGCCACGTCGCCTGCCACCAGATGCCATCAGGTGCCCCCAATGGAGTCAGTCCTTACATCAGCTTTACCCAGCGGAGTCCTTCCTTACATCAGGCGTACCCAGCGGAGTCCCCCCTTACATCAGGTGTCCCCAGCGGAGTCCCCCCTTACATCAGGTGTCCCCAGCGGAGTCCCCCCTTACATCAGGTGTCCCCAGCGGAGTCCCCCCTTACATCAGGTGTCCCCAGCGGAGTCCCCCCTTACATCAGGCGTCCCCAGCGGAGTCCCCCCTTACATCAGGCGTCCCCAGCGGAGTCCCCCCTTACATCAGGCATCCCCAGTGGAGTCCCCCCTTACATCAGGCGTCCCCAGTGGAGTCCCCCCTTACATCAGGTGTCCCCAGCGGAGTCCCCCCTTACATCAGGCGTCCCCAGCGGAGTCCCCCCTTACATCAGGCGTCCCCAGCGGAGTCCCCCCTTACATCAGGCGTCCCCAGTGGAGTCCCCCTTACATCAGGCGTCCCCAGTGGAGTCCCCCTTACATCAGGCGTCCCCAGCGGAGTCCCCCCTTACATCAGGCGTCCCCAGCGGAGTCCCCCCTTACATCAGGCATCCCCAGTGGAGTCCCCCCTTACATCAGACATCCCCAGTGGAGTCCCCCCTTACATCAGGCGTCCCCCCTTACATCAGGCGTCCCCAGTGGAGTCCCCCCTTACATCAGGCGTCCCCAGTGGAGTCCCCCCTTACATCAGGCATCCCCAGCGGAGTCCCCCTTACATCAGGTGTCCCCAGCGGAGTCCCCCCTTACATCAATCATCCCCAGTGGAGTCCCCCCTTACATCAAGCATCCCCAGTGGAGTCCCCCCTTACATCAGGCGTCCCCAGTGGAGTCCCCCCTTACATCAGGCGTCCCCAGTGGAGTCCCCCCTTACATCAGGCGTCCCCAGTGGAGTCCCCCCTTACATCAGGCGTCCCCAGCGGAGTCCCCCCTTACATCAGGCATCCCCAGTGGAGTCCCCCCTTACATCAGGCGTCCCCAGTGGAGTCCCCCCTTACATCAGGCGTCCCCAGTGGAGTCCCCCCTTACATCAGGCGTCCCCAGCGGAGTCCCCCCTTACATCAGGTGTCCCCAGCGGAGTCCCCCCTTACATCAGGCATCCCCAGTGGAGTCCCCCTTACATCAGGCGTCCCCAGTGGAGTCCCCCCTTACATCAGGCGTCCCCAGCGGAGTCCCCCCTTACATCAGGCGTCCCCAGTGGAGTCCCCCTTACATCAGGCGTCCCCAGCGGAGTCCCCCCTTACAACAGGCGTCCCCAGTGGAGTCCCCCCTTACATCAGGTGTCCCCAGTGGAGTCCCCCCTTACGTCAGGCGTCCCCAGCGGAGTCCTTCCTTACATCAGGTGTCCTCAGCGGAGTCCCCCCTTACAACAGGCGTCCCCAGCGGAGTCCCCCCTTACATCAGGCGTCCCCAGCGGAGTCCCCCCTTAACCAGGTGTCTCCTGTCTCGACCGCCATTACTGTTTCCCCTTCCCCAAGGGGGAACAAAATAGAGGCGGAGCCGACCGCGTGGCTGCACAAAAAATTAAGCTGTGGCGCCGCCCACCCCCGCCCCTTTCCATTACAGACAGACCTGCAGCGGGGCGGGGGGGTGGCCGGCCGGCCAGCCAAAACACGGATGTAGTACAATAGAAGATAAAGCTGCTGCGGCGCCGCCGCCCACCCACGGGGAGACGCGGGGTATGGGCGGCGCCGCAGCAGCTTTATTTTCTATTGTACTACATCCTGGTTTTGGTCTTCTTTAAAATGGCGGCCGGCGGAGACATTGTCTCCGCCGGCCGTGGACCTCTAGCGGCGTCGGCCCGCGGCGGCCAAAGTCGTGGAAACCGGGAAAAAACGGATTGGCCGGGACAAAATAAATCCGGGAAAAGGGTTTGAATCCCGGGAATGTCCCGGCCAATCCGTGACTGTTGGCAACTATGGTAGATGTAGACAAATAGCCACCAAGAATATACTGTCAATCTACAGTGGATATAAAAAGTCTACACATCCCTGTTAGAAATAAAAAAAATATATATATAATGTAGTTGCATAAGTGGGGATGTAGCTGTGTTCAGAATTAACCACTTGACAACTGGGCACTTAAACCCCCTTCCTAACCAGACGAATTTTCAGCTTTCGGTGCTCTCACATTTTGAATGACAATTACTCAGTCATACAACACTGTACCTATATGAATTTTTTGTCCTTTTTTTCACACAAATAGAGCTTTCTTTTGGTGGTATTTAATCACTGTTGGGTTTTTTATTTTTTGCGCTATAAGAGAAAAAAGACTGAAAATTTTGTAAAAAAATGAATTTTTCTTTGTTTCCGTTATAAAATTTTGCAAATTAGTATTTTTTCTTCATAAATTTTGGCCAAAATTTATACTGCTACATATCTTTGGTAAAAATAAGTACAAATTGGTGCATATTTTTTGGTCTTTGTGAAAGTTATAGAGTCCACAAGCTATGGTGCCAATATCTAAAAATTGATCACACCTGAAGTACTGACGGCCTATCTCATTTCTTGAGACCCTAACATGCCAGAAAAGTACAAATACTCCCCAAATGACCCCTTTTTGGAAAGAAGACATTCCAAGGTATTTAGAAAGAGTCATTGTGAGTTTTTTGAAGTTGTCATTTTTTCCCACAATTCTTTGCAAAATCAAAGATTTTTTTTTTCTTTTTTTTTTTTTTTAACAAAATTGTCATATTAGCAGGTTATTTCTCACACCCAGCATATGCATACCACAAATTACACCCCAAAACACATTCTGCTATTCCTCCCGAGTATGGCGATACCACATGTGTGAGACTTTTACACAGCGTGGCCACATACAGAGGCCCAACATGCAGGGAGCACCTTCAGGTGTTCTGGAGCACCCAGGCCAATTCTGACATTTCTCTCCTACATGTAAAAATCATCATTTGTTTGCTAGAAAATTACATAGAACCCCAAAACATTATATATGTTTTTTTAGCAAAGACCTTAAAGAATACAATGGTGGTCGTTGCAACTTTTTATCTTGCACGGTATTTGCGCAGAAATTTTTCTAACGCGTTTTTTACGGAAAAAAACTGTTTTGTGCTTAAAAGAAAAAAAACACAGTAAAGTTAGCCCAATGTTTTTGCATAATGTGAAAGATGAAGTTACGCCGAGTAAATAGATACCTAACATGTCACCCTTCAAAATTGCACACGCTCGTGGAATGGCGCCAAACTTCGCTACTTAAAAATCCCCATAGGCAACGCTTTTAAATATTTTTACTGGTTACATGTTTTGAGTTACAGAGGAGGTCTAGGGCCAAAATTATTGCTCTCGCTCTAACGTTCGCAACGATACCTCACATGTGTGGTTTGAACACCGTTTTCATATGTGGGCGGGGCTTACGTATGCGCTCACTTCTGCATGCGAGCTCGCGGGGGCAGGGGCGCTTTAAAAAATATATATATTTTATTGTTCATTTTACTTTATTTATTTTAGTTTGACATGTTTTTCTGCCCCAAATTTTTTTTGATCACTTTTATTCCTATTACAAGGAATGTAAACATCCCTTCTAATAGGAATATGGCATGACAGGTCCTCTTTACAGTGAGATATGGGGTCAATAAGACCCCACATCTCACCTCTAGGCTGGGAAGCCTGAAAAAAAAAACAAAAAAAAAACAATCTTGGCTTTGATCGTAGCGGTGAGTCGGTAGAAGCACCAGAGGGCAGCGGGAGGGGGCGGGGCATCCCCTCTCACCTCGCGTAAGAGCGATCAAGCGGTGGAACAGCCGCTATGATCATTCTTATGGTGTAGGGAATCGCCGGCTGAAAAAGCGAATATCTGAATGATGCCTGTAGGTGCACCCATCATTCAGATATCCCCGCATAAAGTTAAGGACGTCATATGACGGCTGGCGGACGGGAAGTGGTTATTGCGGAGTATTGCCGGGTATTGCGGAGTATTGCCGGGTATTGCGGAGTATTGCCGGGTATTGCTGAGTATTGCCAGGTATTGCGGGGTATTGAGGAGTATTGCCGGGTATTGCCGAGTATTGCCGGGTATTGCCGAGTATTGCGGGGTATTGAGGAGTATTGCCGGGTATTGTGGAGTATTGCCGGGTATTGTGGAGTATTGCCGGGTATTGTGGAGTATTGCCGGGTATTGTGGAGTATTGCCGGGTATTGTGGAGTATTGCCGGGTATTGTGGAGTATTGTGGAGTATTGAGGAGTATTGCAGGGTATTGAGGAGTATTGAGGAGTATGGCAGGGTATTGCGGAATATGGCAGAGTATTGCACAGTATGGGCAGAGTATGGGCAGGGTATTGCACAGTATGGGCAGAGTATGGGCAGGGTATTGCACAGTATGGGCAGAGTATGGGCAGGGTATTGCAGAGTATTGCACAGGGTATTGCGCAGGGTATTGCAGAGTATTGCACAGGGTATTGCAGAGTATTGCACAGGGTATTGCAGAGTATTGCGCAGGGTATTGCAGAGTATTGCGCAGGGTATTGCAGAGTATTGCGCAGGGTATTGCAGATTATTGCGCAGGGTATTGCAGAGTATTGTGCAGGGTATTGCAGAGTATTGTGCAGGGTATTGCAGAGTATTGTGCAGGATATTGCAGAGTATTGCGCAGGGTATTGCACAGGGTATTGCAGAGTATTGCGCAGGGTATTGCAGAGTATTGCGCAGGGTATTGCAGAGTATTGCGCAGGGTATTGCAGAGTATTGCAGAGTATTGCACAGGGTATTGCAGAGTATTGGCAGGGTGTATTGCAGAGTATTGGCAGGGTGTTGCACAGGGATGGCTGAGCAGGGATGGATGGATGGCTGGATCTGTGACTACAATTGTCACAGATCCAGCCCACAGCTGACATGATCTGACATGGGGGAGGGAGCTGACATGATCCGCTCCCTCCCCTCTCCTCTCACACTGTACCGATCGGTACAGAGAGGGGAGGGAGGAACCGGCGTCATCACATGACGCTGGTCTGTTTACAAGTGATCGCTCCGTCATTTGACGGAGCGATCACGTGGTAAACGGCCGCGATTAGCGGCCATCTACCGTGATCCGTGATGCGCCGGGTCTTCCGGACCCGGCGGTCATGGACATTTCCTGGAGCACGCCCCAGGGGGCGCGCGGGAGCAAGATTCTGGGAGGACGTCCCTGGGACGTCCACCCTGGATAACTCGACCGCGCTGTGGACGTCTTTTGTCCATGGCGCGGTCGGCAAGTGGTTAATCAATCACATTCAATCTAATGTTAAATAGGAGTCAGTACACACCTGCCATTATTTAAAGTGCCTTTGATTAACCCCAAATAAAGTTCAGCTGTTCTAGTAGGTCTTTCCTGACATTTTCTTAGTCAGATTCCTATAGCAAAAGCCATGGTCCACAGAGAGCTTCCAAAGCATCAGAGGGATCTCATTAATAAAAGATATTAGGAGAAGGGTACAAAAGAATTTCCAAGGCATTAGTAATACCATTGAACACAGTGAAAACAGTCAAATATGGCATAACAGTGACATTGCCAAAAACTGCACGCTCCTCCAAAATTTATGAAAAGTCGAAAAGAAAACTGGCCAGGGAGGCTGCCAAGAGGCCTACAGCAACATTAAAGGAGCTGTAGGAATATCTGGCGAGTACTGGCTGTGTGGTACATGTGACAACAATCTCCCGTATTCTTTATGTCTGGGCTATGGGGTAGATAGAGTGGCAAGATGGAAGCCTTTTCTTATGAAGAAAAACATCCAAGCCCAGCAACATTTTGCAAAAACACATCTGTAGTCTCCCAAAAGCATGTGGGAAAATATGTTATGGTCTGATGAAACCAAGGTTGAACTTTTTGGCCAAAATTCCAAAAGATATTTTTGGCGCAAAAACAACACTGCACATCACCAAAAGAACACCATACCCACAGTCAAGAATGATGGTGGCAGCGTCATGTACTGGGGCTGTTTTTCTTCAGCTGGAACAGGGGCCTTAGTCAAGGTAGATGGAAACTATGAACCAGTCAACATTGGAAACAAAATCTTTAGGCTTCTGCTAGAAAGCTGAACATGAAGAGAAGCTTCATCTTTCAGCATGACGACCCAAAGCATAACATCCAAAACAGAGGTATGGCTTCATCAGAAGAAGTTTTGGAATGGCCCTACCTGAGCCAAGACCTGAATCCGATTGAAAATCTGTGAGGTTATCTGAAGAGGGCTGTGCACAGGAGATCCCCTCACAATCTGACAGATTGGGCAAATATTGTCAAGTCAAGATGTGCCGTGCTGATAGACTCATACCCAAAAAGACTGTGTGCTGTAATAAAATCAAAGGGTGCTTCAACAGAGTATTAGTTTAAGGGTGTGCACACTTATGCAACCATATTATTTTAGGTATTCAGCTTATAGGTCACATTAAATCTGGAAAAGTTCTGAAATGATTTATCTTTGTCTTGTGTGTTTTTTTTTTTTTTTACATCACAGAAACCTGACATTTTAACAAGGGTGTGTAGACTTTTTATACCCACTGTAGATTGACAGTATATTCTTGGTGGCTATTTGTCTACATCTACATGTGCTTCCTTCATGTTTTCCAAACCATAAGTACTTTTTTTTCAAGTTTTTGTTTATTACAATGATTTCTGTTTGATTTATTTTGTGTTTTTATTGTCCTATTATTGTGTTTTCCATTTATGCTCAAACCAGTTTACTTGCTTCCTGATCTTTAACCACTTGCCACCCGCCCTATTACAAAATGACAGCGGCAAAGTGGTTTCAATATCCTGACCGGACGTCATATGATGTGATCAGGGTATTGAGCCACGGCGCGCCCCCGGTGGCGTGCATTGCGACGATTGTTGTTGCGGGGTGTCAGTCTGACACCCCGCAACACCGATCTAGGTAAAGAGTCTCTGACGGAGACTCTTTACCATGTAATTAGCCATGTCCAATCACGGCTGATCACGATGTAAACACGAAGAGCCAGTGATCGGCTTTTCCTCACTCGCGTCTGTCGGACACGAGTAGAGAGCCAATTGGCTGCTCCTCTGACGGGACCAGCAGGGATGCCACCAGGACCACCAGGGATGCCAATCAGTGCCCACAATGGATGCCAATCAGTGCCCACAATGGGCATCACTGATTGGCAGGCATTATTGTTTGGCACTGATTGCCATCCATCAGTACAATACATTACAGTACATCAGTGCCCATCCATGCCTATCAGTGCCCATCCATGCCTATCAGTGCCCATCCATGCCGCCGATCAGTGCCCATCCGTGCCGCCGATCAGTGTCCATCTGTGCCGCTGATCAGTGTCCATCCGTGCCGCCGATCAGTGTCCATCCGTGCCGCCTCTCAGTGCCCATCCGTGCCGCCTATCAGTGTCCGTCAGTGAAGGAGAAAACTTACTTATTTACAACGTTTTGTAAATTAAACAAAAAAAAAAAGGAAAAAAACATTATTGTTTTCCAAATTTTTGGTCTTTTTTTTAAATTTGTTTAGCAGAAAATGAAAATCACAGAGGTGATCAAATACCACCAAAAGAAAGCTCTATTTGTGGGAAAAAAATTATAAAAAGTTTGTTTAGGTACAGTGTAGCATGACCGCGCAATTGTCATTCAAAGTGCGACAGCGCTGAAAGCTGAAAATTGGTCTGGGCAGGAAGGTGTATATGTGCCCTGTATTGAAGTGGTTAAGACCCGTGCTTGACTTCTAATGCCGCGTACACACAACCGTTTTTCATGACGAGAAAAATGCCATTTTTTTATTTGGTCATTAAAAACGATAGTGTTTAGGTTCCAGAGCATTTTTCGCGACGTGAAAAATGGCCATTAAAAATTAGGAACATGCTCTATTTTTTGGATAAAATGCCGTGTGTAGGCTTTAACGACGTGAAAAAAACACGCCTGCTCAGAAGCAAGTTATGAGACGGGAGCGCTCGTTCTGGTAAAACTGGCGTTCATAATGGAGATAGTACATTTGTCACGCTGTAACGGACTGAAGAGCACGAGGCTGAAAAGGGCAAATTGTCTCTCACCAAACTTTACTAACACGAGGATCAGCAAAAGCAGCCCAAAGGGTGGCGCCATCCGAATGGAACTTCCCCTTTTATAGTGACGTTGTACGTTTCGTATGTCACCGCGCTTTGTTTGAGCATTTTTTTTCATGATCGTGTGTAGGCAAGGCAGGCTGGAGAAGAATAACGTCGAGAAAAACGTTGTTTTTTCAATGACATTAAAAACAGTTGTGTGTACGCGGCATAACAGTTTAATAGACAACAGCGATGTGCCCTGTGTGAGTGGTAAGCAATGAAGCTCATAGTTACTGCTGAAAAAAATTGCTTAGCAGGAGAAACAAATGACAATTATGCTTTGTATTAGCTGGCTGTCCTTAGAATGTCTGGTTAGCTGGTGGCAAATTGGTTTCATTCTTGTAACTGTTGACATATTTTTCGACAGAGATCTAAGCTGCAAACAGGTAATGCGATAGGGTGTCGCAAGTGGGGAACAAATCATTTTATAGATTGCAGCACGATGTTGTATTCCACATTTACAGGAAAAGCTTTGGCTTATGGTTTTCAGAAATGATTCATGTCGCTGGAAGATACCTTTGAGAACCAAGGAATATTGTAGCAGTTGTTCTAGAGTGAGAAATGGGAAAGGTTAACCCATATTTAATATTAAAACTAAAATTTCACTGTTGTTTGAGAAAAAAGAAAAAGAAAACCATGTATCTGATTATTGCAGCTTATCTAAATATGTGATGTTGACAATTTAAAAATTCAGAGAATTTTAAATTGTAGAATATCTCATTACTATGTCATTTAATAATGTATTTATCCTTTTTTTTTTTTTTTTATATATAATGAGCAGTTGGATACCGGACTTCAGTGCAGAAATCGCTGTAAATGCTTCTTATCTTCCATTCCTACAATTATGCTTATGCTGAGCCAAAGCAAGGTGGCCAACATAGGCTTCAGCAGGTTAATGTGTAGTATCTCACTGTTTGCTCAGTCAGGGAAAGGAATGGGCACTGTTTTGTGCCAGAGCTGGCAGCTCCACTTAATATTTTCAAGAAACAGCTTGAGAAGATTTTACAATGTGACTGGTGAACTGGCAGGCATCCCCATTTTCAAATCATTTGCACAGAATTTGTAGGACTCATTTAATGCCAAGTAATTCTCTCTTTGAGTTAATTAGGAAAATTGGGCATTTTGTAGTTTCAAGTAATGTCAATGTCTAGTCGTCACACTCTACAGCCTGCTTCAATTGAAATGACACTTTAAGCAGAGATGGCATTGTTAGTGTGCTAAACATTTTCCTTCAGACCTGGCACAGAATATTTTGTAGAAATGCATGTAGGTATAAAATGTGTATAAAAGAAAGACAAAAATCATTAATATATAACACAAATACCTGACTTGAGCACAAATGTTCCTGTACATTTTGTGGGCATCTGTTGCCATTGCAGACTGTGCAATCTATTGTAGCACAAACATACATTTTTGCAAAGCTTCATTAAAAATGCTTAGAGTTGCATGTAACTTTGTAACATCTGCCTTTATTTAAACAGTATATCACAGGAGTCCAAGGTGTCTGTTTGGTGTGTATTGCTAGAGAGTGTTTTTTTTTTTTGTGATCAGCACAGGGTCAGGCAGCACTGTCCAGACAGAGGGTCTGGGTTCCTGAAGCCTCATAGGACAGTCAGAGTAGAATGAAAACTCCTCCAACAATCTTTAACCAGGCACTAATAGATGCTATAAGACTTCTATATACTGCTAATGAGAAAAGTTATTTAGCAGTTTATATTTATTAAAATAATTAAATTTCTGTATGCTGTGGGTTACCAGATATAGTGAGAGCAGGGTCCTGGGTTTAGTAACACTTTAAAGGCAATTAAAAAAACACAAAAAACAGACATTTTATACTTACCTGCTCTGTGCAGTGTGTCCCAGACCAGCGTCCTGACCTCTCCCTCCTGTTAAGTGCCCCCAGAGCAAACCCCAGTAGGCAAGGTGGGTGTTTTATCAACGGAATTAATTGTTTAGTGATTTCAAATGGAAGTCTTAGTATACTGTATCTAGATCATTTGTAATAACCATTTTTTTAATATGCATTGTAACGTTTATATATTTTAATAATATAGACGTCATAATATTAAAATAAAAAATAAAAATATTCCAAGTCACAATTTATTGTGCAAATTTACCTGTTGCCATTAAAGTTCCATCATGAGTGTTCTTTCCATTTATATATACTGTATATACTTGAGTATAAGTTTTTCAGTCCATTTTTTTTGTGCTGCAAATGCCCCCCTCGGCTTATACTCGAGTCACCTTTTTGTGCCTGATCTCCCGGAATTTGGGGACCCATTACCGGCTGGCCGTACAAATTTGGCACATATGTAGCCCCACTCTTCCTCTACAAGTGTGCAAAGATTGCTGTCCGGGGGACCTACGGTCGGGGAGCACCGATATTTTAAAGCCGGGCACCCCTTCCATAGACTCCCATGTTAAATGGTAATTTATCCAGTGAATTTGGGGACCCGGTAGTAGGTCCCCTGGACCCAAAACTTGGCACATGTAGCCCCATTCCTCCTCTACAAGTGTGCAAAGTTTGTTGCCTGGGGGACCTACGGCCGGGGAGCAACCATTTTTCAAACCGG